>JAJLUV010000002.1:0-600000 GCA_030564445.1 Kodamaea leandrae | reverse complement strand
GCTTTCTGACTTTCAATGTGCGTTGAATCAAAGAACTTGACCCCTTGCATGCCCAGGGTAGCATGCTATTGGGATTTCGTGAGGTATCGTGCTGGGACCTTTGTACAATGTTGACGTGGTTGTATAAAACTTGTTCATGGTTAATCTTGAAATTTCCAACTTATCAAATCGTGGAGCCTTCCGAACTCATAGGAATTCATCGAAAGCTCATTATTATAATCCTTAAATTTCATCAAGATAATTTTAGGCTCACGCCTTTCTTGAACGTGATGTCATGGCGGTGTGGTTTACGTCACGTAGTTTAAATATAGCGCCAAATCTGCAAACCTGGACTCAATAAAGCTTTCACCCGGAACAACTGACCTCCAGAAGTTCAGCCTTTCAACACCCCAGTGCATACAAGTTGTGAATTGACCGCCTCTCCGGACATTCCCGTTGCCTGCGAAAAACCGTATATGCAACACCTCTTGTTGAAGTGTACCTTACCAGATATGAGCGGATAATCGGCTGTAGCTGCCCCAGCGCTTTGAGCAAAGACTCGAGAAAATTCTCAAGACAAAGGAGCTCGGTGAGTCCACGACCACTGGGGAAGGAGTCGTTGCACCCATTGTAGCCGTACAGTTAGGCGGTATTTCGGAAAAATAACCCCCAAATTTGGGTCAACCCCAGTTTCGCCTTGACACTGAATAAAGCAAAGATGAACTCGTACTTATGCGCGTAGTCGTCGTATTTCAAGTTTGATTTGTATTGTCCTGGATGCAAATTGAGCTAGGAGGTAGTTAAAAATGTCTTAGCTATCGTCACCACCCAATTAATGGCAGCAAAGCTATTCCAAAATCAAAGTACCTTCTCAAGCAGACCAGCTCAACCCCCTCAAAACAATGACTTATACCTCAAAAACGGCAAGCATTTATGGCACTGCTATTCGGCATCACTCCTGCTTATCCAGGACATTCATGCAGTGTGAGCGCCACTCCACACCTAGTTGATTCAAATGTGCCTTTTTCCCAACCTCTATGAAGACTGCGCCAATCTTGGATTTGTCCACAATTTCAGTACATTTACGTGAAAGCCAGAATGAAACTCGATACCAAAGAAACTCACCTGTAACACAAAAGACTAGGAATACGATAGGACAAGAAAAAGCTCCATTTCTTTTAGACCGCCGTTTCTTCCGAAGACTGAGCAGTGTTATCAATGAGTCGGCTTTCTCTACAGAAGCAGAAGCTATGGGAGTTGATTTACTCTCGCGCGTAAAATTTCATGAAAAATTCATTAAATCATACCTTTGCAAATATCCCAACAGTTTTTTTCTAAAACTAAACGGTTGTCCTAATGTTAGCAGGAACGACGTTATACTTGCAAGGGGCTAGTCCATTGTGTTTTTATCAAAAAAAGAAGACTTGCAACCCGAAAAACAGATAACGTTCACGCATCAAGAGTTTCAGTTAACAATAGAGAAGTCTAGAAGTACAAAGAAGTAGTTTGTGACATCGGCTTTAATGCGGTAGCGTGATATTGACCTCTTTCACCTGCATAATACATACCTCCGTGGTATCGGAGAACTGCACACGAGGTTTCCTTGTGCCTAGATTGCCAAGTTGCAAACATTCTTGTATACTTGAAAAATGGTTTCCACTACGCTAACAAAAAAACACGCAGGTAGTGCAACCATAATCTAAACTTGAGTAGTTACTCAGCCAATTTGCAGTATACTTTTACTGAAAAAAGAATTTTGATGTTGAGTGATCTTTGACGTAGATGTATTATGGCACAAAAGAATATTACGAGATCCATTTTTCTGCACTGCGAAGCTCTTGCACTCATTCTCTTTCCTGAAGTAAATCTCACATCTCCTAAAATTGACCGTGAATAATTGTCATTATCTCGACATATCGAACAGCAATGTAACATTGCGTACACATCTGAATTAAAAGTTCAAACTCCCAAAGTACAACACTAAGTGTCTAGGTTTCTCGCATTTCTTGTGGTGAAAAATATCTGCAAGCTTTTAGTAAAGAAAAAGATCAAATCTACAACTGAGCCACAAATTGAAATATTACAAAATTCTATTTTAAACCCCCTACATCGTATACCGAGCACAAGGGATATGTAAGTACAAGTGGGAGGAAACGAAGAAATACCTCTATAATACTAGAAAGCTCACTTTGCAGGGGTTTCCATCTACGTGATCCACCGTTACGATAACTGTGCTAGGTGCACATTCCACATCCATTTTGAAATTTGATAGAAGCTGATTTGGAGGCAGAAACCCCGCTTTAGCATTTGGGGATACTGTTGCATTTGTGTCGCAATCAAGAAGTCTTGATTTCACAGTAATGCTCGGGAACCACGTACTTGTATTCAATTTTTCCAGTCGAACTCGGCTACTTTAAACCCCAATCAAGTAAAATTCACAGGGCCGATACTTCATGGTTTTCACCCATGTTCGCTGTGCTTCCGCCACCTCCATGTGGTCTGGGTGAATTCCCGAAAACCTTCTACAATCACGCAAACTTGCGAGTTGCTAAAGGACTATTCTGAACAAAGTTGAAAAATCTCGATTGAGGAGATTGTAGTCTACATTGGAGGTGCTCTGCTGTATATGGATTAATGCAAGTATCCAAATCGTAAATTATATCTCGCATCAATCTCATAATTACCCTTCGGACATTTCAAAGCGAGTTTCTTCTGAATTTAGAACTGAAGGTTTGACCTGACCAATTCGGTAGAGTGCAATGTTACAATTGAACGGCAATGAGTACTTGAGCATTTGTTTGTAACGTTATATGTTGTACAATTTCAAGCTATTGTAAGACATCTACCTGGGGTGAAAAATCAACGGCACCACGCGCGAGTTACCAGCAGGTTCCATTCATAATGCAACCTTAATTTGAGCAATAAAGACATTCAGTTCGCGCATAGACATGCGAAGAAGTATAATCACTTGAGGTCGAAATAATGATCGCCTATGGCATTGGTGGTGTCACTGAAAGCACCTTGAAGCTCAGGTAGAACCAGACCTGTAATTGAAACTAAAGAAACCGTATTCATATGTGTTTAGGGTGTTCTAGTCATCTTCACCCATTATATCTCTTGTGTATCAAAAACTTTTTTGTACGCCTTTCAGATGCAAGTCCGAATTGTCGTATCTGTGAATTGTACAACAGGTGAAGGAAATTGCACTGCCGAGTCTTGCATCGATACAAGCAACTAAAATAGTTATAGATGATACATGAATCGTTGCAGATGCAGTATAAAAGAAGCATGAATGGCCCAGGTCTTATGTTGAACTGATTTCATCAACTTCTGCAAAGATGCAAGTCAAAATAGCAGCTTTGGCGGCAATTTTGCACTCTTCAGCTACAGCAGCATTGACTATTAGCCAGCCAACTGTTGACAGTGGTACTGTCAGCCTAAATGTAGGTGATGTCAATATCTTGTCTGGAGCTTATTGGTCTATAATCAACAATGCCGTTAGCACTTTCGCAGGAAGCCTTGATGTGCAACCCAACGCAGGCTTTTACATTTCCTCCGACAACTCTGGCGTTGGTTTGCAGGTCACACTTACAGGAGTTCTCAACTCAATTACTAACAACGGAATCGTCTCGTTCAACTCTGTACAGTCCTTGACAGCTCCAAATTATGCTCTCGCAGGTGCTTCCTTCACCAACAGTGGTCAAATGTACTTCGCAGCTAACGGTGCTGTTGGTGTTCCAATAATGTCCATTACGTCCTTAGCTTTCCAAAATACCGGTTTGCTCACATTCTGGCAGGACGTGAGATCGACAGGAGTCGTCACACTTGGCTCAGTTGGCGCTCCGATCACAAACTCCGGTACGATCTGTCTCCACAACGAGGCTTACGTCCAATCAACCGTCGTTCAAGGTTCAGGTTGTATTGATGTTGGTGTGAACTCTCTTGTGGACATCCTGAATGCATTGTTGTCCTTTTCTCCCACTCAAAACATCTACTTGGAAACTCCGACATCAACACTCTTGGTCCAGGCTCTAAGCACTCCCCAAACGTTTCTTGTTTCTGGATTTGGAAATAACAATGTTATAAGTTTAACTTTACCACTCAATAGTTTCGTTGGTTCACCATTCAATTACAACCCGGCCACTGGTATTTTAACTCTTAACTCAGGGTTAACATCACAGAACTTCAACATTGGTACTGGCTATAATCCAGCCCTTTTCCAAGTGACAACTGGAACCTTTGGCAGCGGACTACCTGGTGTTATAAACGGTGGCATTAGATACAACGGGCCACCTCCTAACCCCTCTCGTCCAGCGGTGTGCCAGCCTTGTTTACCTTTACCACCTTGGCCAACTTCGACCCCAACGCCTTCTTCTTCCGCAGCTCCATCGTCGTCAAGTGATATCTCTTCTTCGAGTGATATCTCTTCATCTGCTCCGTCATCCTCCAGTGATATTTCATCTTCGAGCGATACCTCGTCAGCAGCTCCATCTTCATCGAGTGATATTTCATCTTCGAGCGATGTCTCGTCAGCAGCTCCGTCATCTTCTAGTGATATTTCATCTTCGAGCGATATCTCGTCAGCAGCTCCGTCGTCCTCCAGTGATATTTCATCTTCGAGTGATATCTCGTCGGCAGCTCCATCGTCGTCGAGTGATATTTCATCTTCGAGCGATATCTCGTCAGCAGCTCCGTCGTCCTCCAGTGATATTTCATCTTCGAGTGATATCTCGTCGGCAGCTCCATCGTCGTCGAGTGATATTTCATCTTCGAGCGATATCTCGTCAGCAGCTCCGTCGTCCTCCAGTGATATTTCATCTTCGAGTGATATCTCGTCGGCAGCTCCATCGTCGTCGAGTGATATTTCATCTTCGAGTGATATCTCGCCAGCAGCTCCGTCGTCCTCCAGTGATATCTCTTCGTCAAGTGATATTTCATCTTCGAGTGATACCTCGTCAGCAGCTCCATCTTCGTCGAGTGATATTTCATCTTCGAGTGATATCTCATCAGCAGCTCAATCGTCAACAAGCGATATATCCTCCTCCAGTGATACCTCATCAGCAGCTCCATCGTCGTCGAGTGATATTTCATCTTCGAGTGATGTCTCGTTAGCAGCTCCGTCATCCTCTAGTGATGTTTCTTCGTCGTCTGCTTCATTCACTGAGTATACCACTACGATTACCACTACCAACAGTGCGGGTGCTGCAGTTACAGAGACTGCTGACGTTCTTATTTCAACCGATTCTGCTGGTAGCTTGTACACCTCAACATCCATATTCCCAACGTTGATGGAGTACACCACCACTATTACTACTACCAACAGTGCTGGTGTTCCAGTAACGGAGACTGCTGATGTCCTTATTTCAACGGATTCTGCTGGTAGCTTGTACACATCAACATCCATATTCCCAACGTTGACAGATTACACTACTACCATAACCACTACCAACAGTGTCGGTGCTCTAGTGACAGAAACAGCAGATGTACTCATTTCGACCGACTCAGCTGGTAGCTTGTACACATCAACATCCATCTTCCCGACGTTGACAGATTACACCACTACCATAACCACTACTAATAGTGCCGGTGCTCTAGTGACAGAAACAGCAGATGTACTCATTTCGACGGACTCAGTTGGTAGCTTGTACACTTCAACGTCAGTGTTCCCAACAGTTTCATCACCGTTCACAGAATACACCACGACGTTCACTACGACAAACAGTGCTGGATCTGTAATTACTGTGAGTGCAGATGTTCTAGTTTCCACGGATCCTGCTGGCAGCTTGTACACCTCGACTTCTGTCTTGCCAACGTTGACAGAGTACACGACGACGTTGACGACAACAAACAGTGTTGGTGCTCCAGTTACGGAAACTGCCAACATTCTCATTTCAACTGACCCCGCCGGAAGTTTGTACACCTCCACATCCATATTCCCCACGTTGACGGAGTACACCACCACCATAACTACCGCTAACAGTGCTGGAGATCTTGTGACAGAGACTGCTGATGTTCTCATTTCGACGGACTCAGTTGGTAGTTTGTACACATCAACTTCGGTGTTCCCAACAGCTTCGTCACCGTTCACGGAATACACCACGACGTTCACCACGACGAACAGTGCTGGATCGGTGATCACTGCAACGGCTGACGTCCTTGTCTCAACGGACCCTGCTGGTAGTTTGTACACGTCTACTTCCGTATTGCCAACTTTGACATCACCTTTCAGAGAGTATATTACAACCATCACCACAACAAATAGTGATGGTTCCCTAGTAACCGAAACTGCTGACGTTATCATCACCACTGATCCTGCTGGCAATTTATACACTTCAACTTCGGTACTCCCAACACCGCTACCATTCACAGAGTACACCACAACGTTTGTGACGACCAACAGTGCTGGAGCTGTTGTGACACAGTCCGGTGAAGTGTTGGTGACAACAAATTCTCTTGGAAGCTTATATTCTACTCTTTCATTGTTCCCTAGTTCCTCGGGATACAGCAACTGGACTATGTCATTGCCTTTCACTTTGAGTACACTTCACACGTCAAATTCTCAACTGTCTGTTACGCCAACGTCCACGAGCACAGCATCTCATGGCGGAGTAGCGGGAAGTACAGGAGGTACTGGTTCAGGATCAGCGGGAGCTGGTAGTGCAGGAGCTGGTAGCTCGGTACCTGGTTCAGGATCAGCGGGTACTGCTAGTACCGGTTCAGGAGCTGGTACTGGCAGTACAGGAGGCAATAGTTCAGGTACTGGTTCAGGCAGCTCAGGAACAGGAGCTGGTTCAGGATCACCAGGAACTGGTAATTCGGCTGGTGGGTCTGGTTCAGGATCACCAGGAACTGGTAATTCAGCTGGTGGGTCTGGTTCAGGATCATCAGGAACTGGTAATTCGGCTGGTGGATCTGGTTCAGGATCACCAGGAACTGGTAATTCGGCTGGTGGATCTGGTTCAGGATCACCAGGAACTGGTAATTCGGCTGGTGGATCTGGTTCAGGATCAGCGGCAGGTACCTCAGGGTCAAATGGGTCTGGTAGTTCAGGAGGAACAGGATCTGCAGGCACCGCAAACTCCAGTTCAAGTTCAGGAGCTGGAACAGGATCCAATAGTGGAACAGGATCAGGAGCTAACGCATCAGGAGCCTTAAACTCAGGGTCAGGTTCTGGATCCAATTCTGGAATCCCAGTCCCTGCCACCTCTGAAAACTCCGTTGCAAGAGTCAAATCCGCCACTTCTGTGGTTTTGGGAGCGGTTGTTCTCTTCCTTATTGTATGAGCCTAGGCCCATAGATATAGAAATTCGGTAGAACGAGGGGTCTAATGCCATTGGTATATTGGTAGACTACCATTGATCAAGCCCATTTATTGCAATTGGTAAGCTGGTACATCACCCTTGGTAATGCTGGCATCTTTGTGCCCATGATCTCATTCACATTCTGTTGGCAAATAGCCGCCAAATATTATAATTTTCAGTTAAACAAGTAATTTTTACACTTATTTTACTACACTAGGACTGATTACGTAGTTTGAATGAAGACGAATTTGGAAACAAAGACAATAACTTTAACGATAGATACAGCGTGAATGGATGGGAAACGTGTCAAGTAAAACGGTCACTAATGCCTCTTTAGTGGAACATATTACTAAGTGTTGCGCAATTTAATTATGTAAAACGCATAGCAGGACCAAACGTTATGTATGTAGTTCCGTCCGTACACTGAATCTTCGATCAGCAAGTGAAGGTGTAATTTCATCTGAAATATTCTGTGCTTATTCCAATATTGGCAATAAGGTTGTGAATTGTTCTTGGTGCGCCTCCCTATCATCTATTGTTCCTGACTTCAAAGAGCTAAAATGACATAAGATGACACATGCTAATACCTGGATTCGGAGGTCTTGGCCGGATTGGTCTTAGTGCTCGATCACTGGTTCGAAATAGAATGCGTCAAAATGATAACATCACATTCCTCCACGAGATTGTGTCAGCACCAATGAGTTGAACTCCTCGAAGTTTACGAATTTGTGAGCCATTAGTAGGAGTTAGGAACCTTTCGGTTACTTACTACGCTCTTGACTATCTTGGCCGAGTAATACGGAATCTCACACTCGCATTGTTTCGCTGCCCCTTGTTCCAGGAAAAGTAAAATCAGTTATTGTGTTGGAGAACACAATGTATCAATATCCGTAAAAGACACACAAATTGCAACTGCTATCAGCAAACACCAGATGTAGAATAAGGAGCAGTGAACTTTAAGCAGAATTCGATGCAGCAGGCTCCCGATCTGCTGGCATTTCGCATATCCCTTGTAATGAACAATAGACCTGCGGTGTGATTTTGACTTGGTAACAACGAGGAATCGAGACTCACGCCAAAGTGCAGACGTCCCGAATCTTTGTTCCAAACCTTACTAATGTATTCAGCATTCTTTCATGTGGGTTTAGGCTCTATTATTCCACTTCAAGAATAGGGTTTTCGGGGCTAAAACAGTGAAATTTTTCACCAACCGATTGGAAATTCTATGGAGATGCTCAACACTTGTTTTCCTCCCAAGCACGAGATGTGACGCCAACATTTCTCATGACTCCCGTCAACGGCACTGGCAAGTAGTACCGGGCCGTTGCCATAGATGAATCTGATCACTGCGCCACAAAAGACTCATATGCATAGCGCACTTGGACACGGGGATGTCTGGTGGAAGGAATGTGCTTGACGCGCCTGCATCGGTGTAAACCTTCCATTACGAGGTTGAGGCATTCACCGGTATTGGGGAAAGCGGTAAATTTGGGCGTTGTAAACTACGATCGTAAATCAGACCATAGTGAAACCGACAAGGCAGCAGCACGCCGTCCCGTATCCTGCTTGGGCGGTTCCACGCGCCGCTTCTGGTCTGAAGCTCACCAAATTTGCTATCTGCAGTGTCCCTTAAATTTGTCCAGGAGAACTTTGCAGCACAAAAAGCAGCCCTGTTCCAAACCATCCTTTGTTTAGATCAATAACAGTCAACATAAGGCATTTCTGGGCAAGCTAGCAAGTTTTTACGAGTGGTCATGGATCACACTTGACGGCCCATGCTCCACTGTGACTAATCGTCTATCCATGCGGCTCTTAAACCTTAAATTACATGAGCCGGGCAAGAACGTGCAGGTTTTGAAGATCTTGGGCAGTTCCAAGCGCCGATCTTTGCGTAACCATCGAAAACCTAAAATAGGCCAATATGCATATTTGTCATGAGTTTATTTTGGTGGAGACTAGGAAGGAAACTATATAATGGCGGGAGGGGACTGAAAAGTTGCAGCACAGCTAAGCACTGTTATAAAAAACCACACTATAGGCCATTGTGAGCAGCAATTATTCAACGAGACCAAAACTACATTGTGATAAACCTTCTACACATTGTCACAACAGCTTCACTACCAATACAAGATCACCATAATTATTAGCCGTCTAGGATGAACTTCTACCTAATTCCTGCGGCTTCGTACCAGGCGCAACAGAAAATCAAAGAGCAGGCTCAAGGTAATAAACGTCGCGTGAAGAAGAGCAAATCTCGCAGCTCGGAGTCTTCTTCTAAAACACGCACATCGGAATCGTCTTCCAAACCACGCACATCAGAGTCGTCGTCGCGTCTGATAGTGCTGAATAGCCTGCAGGTGTCTCCACTGGCAGCTTCAGTTGTCAGCTCCCTGTCGAGCACCTCTTCTAGAGAATACACTTATTCTTCCAAACTGATTAGAAATGCAAGCTTTGATAAAGACAGCTTAAAGAAGACCCACACACACAACACCGAGGAGACTTCCTTGTACAGCCTGGCGCTGACAAAGGACCCCCTGAAGAAGACCCAACTGTTCAACTACTCAAGTAACGTGGAATTGGCAGAGGCTCTCAAGGGAGGCCGCCTGCGCCCCAAGCCCAAGAAGCAAGTTCTGGGACTTGATCTGACATCCAGGGAGATTTGCGTGGAGTTGAAGTCCCTTGACGTAAATGATCTTCGCTCAACTACAGACAAGGCTCTTGTGCGCGAGGAGGATGAGGGTGACGAAGAGATGGAGCTGACAGTACTTGACTGGGACGACGAAGAGACCGTGGATGATAAATTAACGAGAGTTTACTCGAACGTGAGCTCCATTTTCAGCACCAAGGAGGCTGTTACACCTAGAAAGGAACCTGAGGCAACGGTTACAGAGGAGCTGCACACCCGTTTCACAAGGTTGCGCAGTAAATTTTCCACGTGAAGGAAGAATGTTCATGTTTCAGAGATTACAAAAGTTAGTTTCGACTAAACTTTAAGTGGCTCAAACTGTGTGTACAAGGAAGCGGCGCTAAGTTTTCGATAAACTTTAAGCAACTTGTGCACATTTGACAAGGTTTTTCAATTCTCTCTCCCTATAATATAAACCGTGATATCTTTAGACTCGCCAGTAGCTCGTAAAAACATTGTGATAGTTAACGGTGCTTACACTAACTAGCACACGACAGTGCTACAGCGCAGATATTGCGCGGACGAAAGGCGGTTTAAGCTTCGAGGCAACGACTCACAGTGACTTAAAAATTCAAAGCACTACTTCCAAACGCGGTTACGAGCACAACCGAAAAAAGGTATTGTAGCTACATGGTGTTCAGCACAGGGATAGTGAGCAGGCCGAAGGGATGGCGTAACATGTTAGATTCTGGTGAACTAGGGCTTAGGTAGATGATCGAAAGAGGTTCTTGGCATATTTGGAGAGTAGATCAGTGATTTTTGTGTAGATTATCGCCTTATAAAATAGGGTGAAAAGGGAATGGCAATTACCAACTTGGACGTCGATAATGCGGCAAGTACCCCACGGTCTTACCCGTTTTTGGTGCGGCATCAGAGAGCATTCAGTGCAGAGTGAAGTGCAATTTTCTGGACTTGAGGTCTTTCTTAAGCAAGGCTTAACATAGCTGTACAGAGTCCTAATTTTTGGTACAAAATTCGCCTATATTAGGTACTAAGCTCGTAAGCGCCCCGAAGCGCCTTAACGAAGATATAGTGGAACCACCCTGGCGCACGCTTGACACGACGTGGAACCTATTGTCAATGGAACCTGGGGATAGGTATTATAAGCTTTTAGTCTCAAGCTTTGAACGGACGGTTGGCAACTTTAGAATGCTCAAAGTCCGTTAATCACAATGAGAAGAGTTTAAAGGTAATTGCCAGGGTCTAAGCGAGGTGATCAAGTTTCCTCCCAAGAAAATTTTTACCGATCATTTTACCGTTAAGGGACTCGTAAAAATTGAAAAATATTAAATAGACCGAGCGATCGCCTATGGCGCTTTTCTAGATTTTTGCTAGATCATCTCCAATATGGCACCACAACGAGACTCTAAATGGCAGTGTAACACTCAAACAATTCACGCGGATTTACTAATGGCCTTCATTTTAAGATTCTTGGGCGCACTCGCGAGATTTTCTTCGGATTTAGAGTAGACCCTTTCCGTATTTTCAAAACAGTTCTCCTCCAATTGGAGTTTATCAAGGAATCGCAGCTATCGCGCCGGGATATTATCTCGACACTCCCTGTCTTTTTGGGAATGTGCCCTACTGTCTTTTTAGAATCTGCGCAGCTAGTTTTAATATTGTGGAATGGCTCTCTAAAAAATAGTTATACACGAAATATAGCCATTCAGATCAAGAACCTCAAAGATGCATCTTTTGTACCCGTACAATTTAGACTGACCCCAAGTCTTGACCTTGCCTGTGATCCCACTATCGTTGGGCAGCTCGATAATATCGAGGTCATTGTCCACGTATTCCGACTCAAGCCTGTTGAGGAGAACGGGGACAAGCAGTTTCAACGCCTCGGGCATATCGCTAAAATTCATCTGCGAGTTGAAGCAGACGTCGCTGCTTTTGACCTCCCAATTGCATTGATCCCACTTCATGAAATTGAGTGACTCGGTCATGCCGCCGTTATGGAGCACCACCTTTTTGACGGTGGGATGCCCACGTGAGCTGTGAGAATCGTACATTACATCCAAACCGTAACGGAAGTAGTTGTGGAACTTGTGGTGCGTCGCCTCGGTGTCCTGCTCTGCCCCAGGGTGTGCTTGTGCACCATGTATGAGCAATGGAGAGCCGAATTTGGTAAAGTAATCGTCTGGCGGCCCCAAAATATTTAACATCTCTTGCTGCGATGTCGCCCCGATCTTGATCTCGGCAACGGCCCCGGTCTTAAATTGAACTTGTGTAATACCTTTATCGAGATCCACGTTGAGTTTTGAAATCAGGCTGTCTTTCTCCGACTCAGCCGTCTCGGTAGATGTCATTTTCTTGGGAAAGTCAAATCCTCCCCATGAATCTCCCTTGTAAAGGGCAATCGCAGAACACAGAATGTCATTAGCCGAGTCCCAGTTAAGCAAAATTGATAACCTCTTCTCGTCACACTCGGTCTGTTGAACCTTTTCAAGGAGCTCCTTGTTGGATATCACAAACTTGAACGAAATCCCCGGGTATGATAAAACGTACACTTCACCAAGTAGTTTTCCAGGGTAAGTCGGTCCAAACAACTTGTTGTAGATCAACCGCAATGAGGTGCTACACGTCGAAACGAGATTGGTATCGTCGGAGCTCAATGAAGAGCAGGTGCTCTCTAATCCCTCCTGTGCCTGGTCTTCGATACGTTCGAACTCATTGAGTCTTGACCCGTTGTATAGCAACGTAAGAAGTTTGCGGCACGAATTGGCCTTCCGGTTCGCCATTGGTAAGTCTAACACTTCAATGAGCTGTAAACACTGGTCGTCTTTGTTCTTGAATGTCAAACGGATCCCATAGTCAACAAGCGTGACTAACACTGGGAGTTGGAGGAAGTTACGTTCGCTGTAACTAACGCGTAATTTGTACTTGTATTGGTTGAGTGTCTTCATGGTCTCGTACATTGACTGCCCAAGTCGAATGTGATTGCCAATTCCCACTCCTGGGTGTAGAGTAGTCTCATAGATCATGGTGTTGATAAGATTAAGGGGCCTAATCGGAATAATGGGACAAAAAAGAAAAAACGTGTAGTGGGAGCTGTAAAATAGAGTCAAGAGTCTAGACCATCATCATCAAGGAGTGAGTTAGCGTTTATGGAGAAGATGTATCAACTATAAGGTATACCAATTCATGAGATTTACCAATTCATAAGACTTACTAATTCACTTACCAATTCGTTCTAAGAGAAATCAAAAGGCTCTTTTGTTAGGTGTGCTTTTGGCTGCGAAGAAGTCATGTTGACAACACTAGTGAGCCTGAGAACTAGAAAAGTGGCAACCGTAGGATTAGGATCAGAAGATATTCACAGAAATGATTAAGGAGAAGAAGCAAATATCATCTAGATGAAGAATTACCATCACCCATTTTTACTCCGACCTTATGTCGCAACTTCCCAAAATGTCGTCACTTTAAGAAAGAAGTCCCACGAGACATATTTAGTACAACCGTTATAAACCAATATTTTATATGGTACGGCAAAACTTGAATAGTTGCAAACGATCTCTTGCTTCATGTTTGAATGCTGATGCTATTTCGAGTAGCGGATCCACTCATAAATGTTTGTTTGTTGCTTATTTGCCGTTCCCATAAATGGTCAGTAACCCTGTATACATGCCCTTCAGATTTTCGACTATTTGACACATTTGAGTAATTCCGCAGCTCGTCAAGTATTTTCTGTCGTGAAGTAATGCCAATTTCACGTTTTCCGCAATTTTCATTCTTTTGCAAACAAGCTTTCATATGCTCACGAGCCATGGAGATTTTCAATGCGCATGAGCTATTTAGATCAGTACGCATGAACTATTTAGTTTTTATACTCCCGAGAGAGATTTTTAACTCACGAAATTTAAAGATTCCGCGGCTCAAGAGCCATGAGTTCCAAGCACGAGCCATTGAGTGGTTATTTAACATTCCGTTCTTACTACATTCTTTTCTTTTTCATGCTATTCCATGCTACTCTATATCATCACCTCCTGAGCTTCCACCTCCTCTGGCTTTTCAAACCGCAATTCGTCTTGTTTATACATATCCTCTGATTTGTTCTCAGCTTGTCTTTGCTCCTCAGGTGTCGGATTCTCCCCTGTAATCTCTTCTAACTTCGCAAATCCTCTTACGTCGGCTCCTTTCGCATCCAAAAAATCCTTTTCGTCTTTAATTCCGTAGTTTTCACCATTCATCGGTCTGTTCAACATCTCCAATAATCCCACCTCCTCAGGCTCCTCTTCCTCTTGGTGGTGGCATGACTGACACAAGAACAACTCAAGGTTGTTGTACGTTTTGTCCGTTGTCCTCACAATGTCATTAGTATTGGCGAACCACCACATTGGAGAGCTGGTGCTCTTGCAAGTCGAGCACGATGGGTCCTTGCGAAGCTCACACACAATCATACTCTGCTGCCATGTCTTGCGCTTAGTTTCCTCAAATTCGTGTTTGAACTTGACATAATTGTTCGCGCGTAACTGTGGCCCGCTTGGACCTGGCGCAATGCTCTTGAGGATGTCTTCGATGAACAATTGTATTAACGGAAGACTGCCACCGCTCATCCGTTTGCCAATGGCCCTCATTGGGTGTACTAAGTTCGAAGCATGACGCGGACAAGCTAATGCAGGTTCTAACTTACCCTGGACATCGCCAACTTTAACTAAACGGTCCTTCGACGGCAAAAGTTGAAACCCAACTTGAAATCCTGCGCTATCTTGTCCACAAGTCACGTGATACTTGGGACCTTTATCACAGAAAGAGCATTGGATCATCGAACCGTTTGTGGAGTCACAAATTCCACACCTGTCGTCGAAATTGGCCAAAAATATCCTCGATATGCTTTGAACCTCCAATGGATTGCACATGGCTTCGATGATTTCCTTCTGTGACAATGGACCCTTGGCCTTTTTTGCAGCCACCACTTGCTTCCTAAAATCGATATCTTGGTAAGCAAAGATAGCACAGAGAATGTGGCACCACTTGCCTGTATCACTGATTGGAACTAGGAAATCTGGAATGACCAGATCCACCCCGAGAATCGAACATTCGTAGTTCGTTTCTCTTGCCATACAGAGACTGCACGAGTATAAGGCACTCCTACACGGTCTCATGTCATTTATGCAAGGCTGACAGAGCCACTCCCGTACTGGTTTTGGAGCCGATTCGGGGGTGGTTATTCCAACACACGTACTGTGTACGTTAACTCCACAGTTTGCACACAAGAGTAGCTCATTAATCCTATCATCGCTTTCACGACACACAGAGCATGGTCTCTTCGTGAGAATAAACGGGACATTCGGTTCCGTGGGTAAGACCAAGTTCGTCTGTACTTGCGGACTCAAGTCTATAAGCTGTTTGGCGCGATACTTTTTCAACACTTCCGCAATTACTTCTCCAGTAACCTCGCGCTTCTTATCAATCTTTCCATCAACCACAGGGAGTTCATAGTTTGAGTTCGCGTATGGATTAATGAGAGATTCCTGTATGCTGGAAGTCTTCTTGCGCTTGCTTGTACCAGTCTCATCGGTCTTTCTCTTCCGAGGTTTTGGAGCGGGGCGCGCAACTTCTTTGGAAACCTCTTCTTCAGGCTTTGGCGAAGCATTCTTTTTCGTCTTGCGTTTCTTAGGAACCGGCTCTTCCACCTCCTTCTTACGAGGCTTCTTTGGAGAGGGAGGAGTTGCCTTCTTTGGCGAAGGGGGTTCCACAACTGTTTCCGCGTCGTCTTCATATGAGATCACAGCACCAAGAGAGTTAGCATGCGCCAAAATAGCAGCAGAATCGGCCACCAACTCGGCCTCAATCTTCTTCTTCCACCCGGCATACTTAGTATTATGTCTCTTCTCCACGTCCACAGGGTCTTCCCAAACAACGGCGTATCTTCTCCACAACCGCGCACACCGGAAACAAAGCCCAACCACAGATCCTGAAGGAAAACGCTCATCTACGGTACCCTTTTTGGCTGTGTTTGCGTCGTGTCCAGTGATGCGGAACCATTGCCGAGAATTGGCAGTAGAACAGTGCTTGCAAACGAACTTTGCAGTTGCAATTTTGTCGTTGTCATAACTTGAATCGTCTTCGGGATCGGCATAAATATCGATCGCAAGGTGTTTGATGTCCATATGACCTTTACCATTCAGGTTAATCTTGTCCTCTTCCTTAATGTGATGTTGATCCGCTTCCACTTTTATTTCCTCCTCTTTCACTATCCTTTCCTCTTCTTTAATTAACTTTTCTTCCTCCTTCTTGTCGCGCTCTTCCTTTTTCTGCAGCTTCTTCTGTATTCTGCCCTCAAAGTTTCCCCAGATTTGGCGACCGTTTTTGGTTTTCTTCCACAAGTAGTAGAACCGGACAACTGCACTTGGTGGTTGTGATTTCACCTTCTTTTGCACGAAGTGGAGCTCACTGCCAAACTCTTTGACACCGTTCTCGAAGCGTTTCACTTCCTCTTTATTGAACGTAGGCTCCTTCAACGAAGCTCTTGTCAACTTCGACACCGCGGAGAGACATTCCTCGATGTTACCCTTCTTGTCGAGGTATATCTTGAGAATTGCATCCATAAAATTTGGCGAAGTTGCCAACATGTCCAATTTTAATGCTGTTGGTCCACACTGCTCGATATAGGCATCCAACTTAGAAAACCCGTCAGCCTCATCTTCCTCGGGATTTTTCCAGAGTAACGTACATGACACTCCCTCGCCGTCGTCTTCGCCACGTTCAAAGTAGCCCTTTGGGCGTGGCTGCAACCATTGCGGATATTCTTTGACAGGGACGTCCTTGTACTCTTCCGGTACCTCTAGCTTCGCCACAGGCTCTACAACAGCCTTCTTTGGACCCTTTTTCTTGGGCGCAGCCTTATCAACATCATAGTAGACAAGTGGAGTGCCCACAAACTCGGGAATATGCAGCACCTGGTGCTTTGCTCCCAAACGAGTCGAAGCACGTGGATATGGTGACCGGTCCTCCAAATCAACAGCATCCTCCAATCTTGCGTGCATTCCCAAGTACCGCATTGGCCATTCCTCCTTCAAACGGCGCTCCTCAAGAGTGAAAGCAGAGTCTCCTTGGAGGAAGGTTATTGCCATGCTTTCGTACTTTGGAAGCAGATCATCACCTTTCGAGGGCGAGGGAGAAACAGAGGAGGGTGACGTGATAGATTTGCGCGGGGAGTCCACCTCAGACATTTTGGAGTCCAGGTCAGTATCAGGATGGTCGTCACCTTCATTATTTTTGTCTTTTTCCTTTTCTTTGCTCAACTCAGACATTTCATCCGAAAGCTGTGTTGCATTGGAAGACTTGTTATCGTGGGAAAGCATCAACATCTTCTTGCGCTGGTGTTCGATGTCGTGTTTCTTTGTACACACTGCGCACGACCACGAGAATCCACGGCTGGGCTTCTTCATCAACGGTGGATCGAGACAGTACATGTGGAAATGTTTAGTGCACTCGACGCACTTAATTGACTCGTTGGAGGAGTCTCCGCACCATTGCTCGCAGACTTCGCAGTTTGATGTAGACAGACTGAAAGTATTGATCAAAGACTTAGTGCGCTGAGATTCGGCAAAGATAAACTCGAATCTTTTATGAAGGGCAACAAGAAACTGCTTACTCTTGCTCTCTTTCACGTCAGTAAACCGCAACAAGTGCTGTGTCAGGAGCACGTCGTAAAACTTGATCATGTAACGGTCAAATAACTTATCAAAGTAAAAGCAGTTCGGCATCTGAGAAAATACCTCAAGACATGGTACAACCGGAGGAGTTGAGGCTCGTTTTCCCTTCCCTTCCGAAACTTGTCGAGGTTGGTACTCATCTTCCAAATCCTGTTTGTGCCGCACAGTCACCACTCCGCGGAAACTCGTGAGTGGACAAGTATCCGTGTGCATAGAGGCAAAGAGCAATCGCGAGTCGCTCGTTGACTTGGAGATGTCTCGAGGTCTGTAGAACCATTGGATCTGAAACAAGTAGTCTTTGGAGTTGACCGTGGTGTTTGCGCCTGCGCAGTGCAGCACTTTTTCATCCTTGTTGCTGCCCTTGGCCTTGAACCCCATGATACGCCCTATGTAGTATGGTTCTCCGGGTGGTTCACTCACCATATACACATAGTCGTTTTTTGCCAATTTGAACTGGCCAAGCTCGTTGAACAGAGTGGATTGGCTGAATTTTCCAGCCTTGGCTTGCAGTTGGTTTGCCTTTGACTTCTTAGCAGGCTGCACATCCATGTTTGGGCAATAGAGCGTCTGTGTAGCCAAATCTATATAACTGTCCACGAGGTCGAGCTTGTTGGAGAAAAAGTCTGTTGGGGATGTCGAAACCGGTTGCCAGTTGTGCGGTATCGATGGTCTATCTGGGTTAATGCTAGTTTCTGGGGCTTTCTTCTCTACCACACCGGTAGATGCTCTTTTTCCCCTTCTTCCAACCACTGGGTTGGGAATAGGCGCCGCTTTGAATCCGTCATCCTCTGCGTATTCCGGAAGGGCATCGTTGTAGCTCTTATTTATAGTCGCCTTGCGTCGCGGCCTCGCCTGTGACATCGGAAAAGACGTTGGTAGTACAATGAAGAATTTGCAATGACTGGGTTGGTCAAGTGGTAAAAATTTCAGAAAAGACCCAGGATAAATGAGGAGAACAAATCAAAAGATTAAGGAGGAGAACTACAATCATTTGAGGAATAGTCGAGGATAAAGAATCGAATTAGAAGAAGATCAACATTAGAAAAAGGTCCAACTCAGTAGCAATCCCGATCCAGAAGTTCACTGGGTTGGGTAATTATCGAATTCTAACTAAAATTGTCATATTCCAACTCTTAACCAGGTATCTGCTGGAACGAGGATTTATTTGCGCGGAACGAGCATTGACAAGCATATTTCATTTTCAAAACAGTGCAAATGAAGTGTGCGGGTCAAGTAGCCAATTTTGCTGCACCAACCTGGATTTCATTTCTTTTGGTCAATTTTTCCCATGAGGATGAGACTGACATTTCCATAATTCTGAAGGTTTCGTTTTGCGCCTTAATTTGTGGCTTACTGTAATTGCGCCTTAAATGAGATCAAATCTACTATTTTCGATATCTTTCCTTGTATGGTAATTCTAGTGCTACTAATTGACTAGTGATACTGATACATTGTATTACTATTATGGGGAATTATTACCACTATGATTCTGCTTACAGTTCTTTTTGAAACTTATAACTCATAATGATACTACTTACAGTACGATTTTACTTTCTGATCCTTTATGTGTCTACTTTATGTTCCTTTATGATTCTACTTTATGATTTTACCATATCTACTTTATCTACTTTATGATTCTCATTCTTCTCCAATATCTAATCCTTGCTATTTATACACCCTATATTACACTTTATCTTTTCTCATGCAACTCCCCTCTTCAAACTCTCCTCTATTCTCTCGATTTCATCCAAACTCTCGGCATTCTGCAACTTTTTCATCAACTCTTGTCTCTCTTCGTCAGTCAACTTCTTCTCAAGCGAGCGCAACTTCTTATCTTGACCCTTGGTTTCCTCAACAACTCCCGTCTCGCTCAAAAAGTTCAACGCTGCGTCGTTCCAGTTCTCACGACTTGTGCCAAAGAGATCTTCACCCTCTTTTCTCTCCTTGTTCTTTATCTTCTCAAAATCGAGCACCTTCAACGACGGTACAAGCCACGCCATAAACTCGCGGTAGTGCTCGCGGCTGGTGACAGGGTTCCCCAATAGCACCAAATTCTGGAGGTGCTGAAAGTTCTGCAAACTGCGGGAGAGCTTCGAAATGCTGTTATTCATCAACGATATCGACTTGATACGGTTATCGCGAGTAATGCTGTCGTCTATGAATGCTATGTTGTTGTTGCTGAGAAGCAACACCTCGAGGTTGTGGAACCCTTCTGGAATATTGGCAACCTCAACCAAGTCGTTGTTGGTCAAGTCAATCACTTGGAATTTGTCCTGTGTGGCTGAAAGATTCTCGATAAACGGAATCTGCATGTTTCTCAACTGAAGAGTGAGCTTCCCCTCAGGGTTTATTACCGTGGGAGCTCCGCTTATTGCCTGGAACGTTAACCTCATCTGGTGTTGATATGGAGAAGTGTGTACGACATGGCGACATTATAACGACACGAAAAAAAAAGTGTATTCACAGACAAACAACTCCACTGAACCCGCGTCTCAACCATGCTCCAGCTCGACGAGAGAGACGTGCCAAAAATACCGGGCACACGACTCGAGGCTCATGAAGCTCGTGAACTCCAGCTGATGGTAGCTGAATTGCTTGGCAGAAGAAGCACTTCTTTCCCCGGTGCTCAGCCCATTTCATTTGAGCGCAAACATTTGGAGGTCTTGACCAGTCGTGACTACTTTGTGTGTGAAAAGTCCGATGGTTTGCGGTGTTTGCTATTTATCATCAATGATGAGCAGCGTGGTGAAGGTGTGTTCTTAATCACGAGAGAAAACCATTACTATTATGTGCCCAACATACACTTCCCTTCAAACATGACAGAAACCGAACAAAACAGAAGTTATCATCACGGAACATTGCTAGATGGAGAATTGGTTTTGGACAGCAAGAACGTCAAGGAAGCTGTGTTGAGATACTGTATTTTCGACGCATTGGCTGTCAATGGGAAGCTCTTGGTGGAGAGAACGTTAAGCAAACGTTTGGGGTACATCACAGAAGAGGTCATGAAACCCTTCGACCGTTTTAAGCGTTTAAACCCAAAGATAACAAACTCTCCAGACTTCCCATTCAAAGTCAGCTTCAAGCTCATGACGTCGTCGTATCATGCAGATGACGTTCTTTCCAAAAAGGACTTGTTATTCCATGAGTCAGATGGTCTCATTTTTACCTGCGCTGAAACCCCATACTACTTTGGAACTGATCACACACTTTTCAAATGGAAGCCAGCTGAAGAAAACACGATCGATTTCCAATTGCGTTTGATCTTCAATCAGTACCAGGACCCCGACATGAACAAATTGGACCCAGATTCCACTTACACAGATTACGATTCGAAACCGGACCTTATCAAGTTGAAGGTATGGCAGGGAGGACTGGGAGAGCATGCTGACTTTGCACAGTTGGACTTGACCGACGAGGACTGGGAGAAGTTGAAGGCTTTGGAGGAGCCTTTACAGGGAAGAATTGTGGAGTGCAGAAAGAGCTTGACCAAGGCAGGGTTTTGGGAAATGATGAGATTCAGAAATGACAAAAGTAACGGTAACCACATAAGTGTGGTGGAAAAGATCTTGGTGAGTATCGAGGATGGTGTCAAGGAGAAGGAAATCTACGATATCTGCCCAAAGATCAAAGAAGCATGGAAAAGGCGTGAATACGAACGAGAACAAGCTGCAAAGAGACCTGCTGCTGTTCAGGCGAGACCACCGCAGCAGGTGCGTAAAAGACTGTTGGATGACACCAGAACAGAGGCCCCAAAAAAATCAAAAAGGCAAGATGACGATGCCTTGGAGGAGTTGCCGGTCTACGAGGACAGCGACTAGTGTAGAATAGAGGATAGAATTGTAATATTAAATGTGACACGGGGTAAATAGGAAAAGAAAAGAAGAATAGTATGGACTGTGAATACACATGAAAGAATAGTGATTGTCAAGTAAAAAGAAGTGAATATTGATGAAGATGAGAAGTGAATACTTTAGAGAAAAAGTCAATCGAGATGAAAATGTTACTGTGGATATTTATGAAGAAATCTCACTGTTTTCGCGATGTAAAGCATGGCTGAAAATACGCTGTAATTACATGCTGCTTTTGTTACTCTCGCTGATATACTAAAAAGTTTATTCCCTTATGTGTATCTTGGCGGAGGGTCCAAGCTCAACTTTGTGTTTTCAGTATACAACTGTACCTGACAAGTGTGACTGATATAGAACTTGTTATATCGTGCGGCTTCGTCCTTGCACTCATGAAAGTTGGTAAATTGCAAAGAATCTGCAATTTTTGGCCTGCTTAGCTTTGTGGTATTTTGCGATTTTTCCAAGTCTGGAGAGTTCTTTGGGTTCACTTCCGAGACAGAAAACGTCGCTTTCAATGAATGACTCACTTTAAAGTCTTTAAACGTCATTGATGGAATTACTTGCCGCCATGGAAAATACTCAAGGTTATAAAACCCTGGAGTTTTTCCTGCAAAACTAACGGGTTCTTCCCCGAAAGAAGTGTTCTGCACTTCTTTCGAAACCAACTTGAATGTTACTCCAGCTCTCCTGTTGTTACCCTCTGAAGTCTCTTGATATCGCTGGATCAATTCCAAAGTAAAGTTGTGAAGTGTGTAGTTTTCGTAGAATATTGGTGAAATTTTTAAAGTAACTTCACAAGTACCATTTTCAAACAATATCCTCGAGGGATAGCAAAACTCATAGACTAGCAAATTGCGCCAATTTCCTGAAGCAGTCACTGGGTATTCCAGAAGCTGATCCGTTAAGATGTCCTTATAGAAGAACACAGGCGCTGTGATCTTCTTCACTTTGCAGTAACCGTAATTAATCAACAATGTTAGAGAATAACTCACCAGCGCATGAAGAGAAGAAACTGAGGGAGGAAGATCGTTATCCAATAAAATTGAAAATGGAGATAAAAAGTCGTCTGTGATGTCCAAATCCTCTCCAAGTGATACCGTCTTCGATACCAACACCTTTCTTTTGAATATACGATAGCCAATCTTTTTCCTTTGATAGTGTCCACAGAACTCAAGACTAAGGTAATTGAGTCGAGAGGGCTTGAAAGCCTGGATCATGACTGTTCCATAGAGGTACTGCTTCTTTGAGGCCTGGTAAACGTTTTCGTTGAGGATATCGAGAGATGCTCGAAAAGGTTCTGGAAGTTGAACTTTCGATACAAACTGAACTGGCAGAGTAAGTGAGAAGAGACTCATAGGCGCTTAATACAGACAACGCTCAACTTTTACTAACCCTTATTTTTGGCTGCAAACACCTCCCTAATACATCACGTGACATATTCTTAAAGGAAAAAAAAAATTCGGTCCTTCCTAAACCGGCGCTGGCCGCCGATGAGCCGCTTTGCGTTAGGAGTACGAGGATAGCGGGGGTAGTTGCATAGGAGGGGAAGGAGGTTTCGAAGCAACATCGAAAAAACGAACCAGAGTACAAGGAACATAGGCTTCAGTCTATGGCTGGTGTTCAAGGCAATAAGGTTCGGCTATGGACGGTTGCGATGGATGCACAAGACAATATAAAACGAAAAAGCAATTTTAAGATGATGCATGGATGATTTCTGAGTTTATATATATCTTGGATTGGGCCGCCTAGGGAAAAAATTAACCCCATGTCAGACTTCAATTCGGTACTCCAAGATTCGGTGAAGAACATCAAGAAGATCGCTATTATCGGTGCTGGACCTTCCGGTGCAGGTACCCTCAAGGCGTTGATCAAAGAGAAGAAGTTTGACAAGGTGCAAGCCTTTGAAAAGAGACCGTGTTTCGGAGGCTTATGGAACTACACTCCTGAAAACGACACTTCTTGTATTCCAGTACCTTGCGAAAAGCCTGTCTTGGACATTCAGCCTGTTATGAATAACGAAAACTCCAAGTACATCTTCAGCTCCCCTGTCTATAATTACTTGGACACTAACGTGCCTAAGGATATTATGACTTATGCAGACTTCCCCTTCCCTGAGGACACTCCTGTCTTCCCACACAGATCCGAGGTTTGGAAGTACATGTGTGACTACTCGAAAGAGTTGTTGCCATATGTCCAATTCAATACCAAGGTCGTGCATGTAGAGTTGTTGGAGAACAATAAGTGGAGGGTGGTTACCAGAAAGGTTGTAAATGCTAACAAGGGAGCTGCCTTCGCAAGTGAGGAGTACCCAGATGTCGAAGAGATTTATGATGCTGTAATCATTGCGAACGGTAACTACGACGTCCCATTCATTCCAAACAGAGAAGGTATGAAGGAGTGGAGTGAAAAGTACCCTGCTAGTATCATCCATGTCAAGGCTTATCGTCAACCTGAGGACTATGAGAACTTGAAGGGTGAGATCTTGGTTGTGGGAAATTCTGCTTCTGGAGGTGACTTAGCATATCAGTTGGCCGTTGGCTTGAAGAGGAAGATCTACAAGTCCAAGAGATCCGAAAATAAGTTGCCTGCGGGCCACAGTGACTTCATTGTGGATAGAACAGACATTAAGCGTTTTGACGTTGAAACGAAGCTGGTGGAATTCATCGACGGAACGAAGTTGGAGAATGTCGACAAGATCATCTTCGCTACTGGATACCTTAAGTCTTACCCTTTCTTGCAGCACTTGAACGCTACCGACAAGCCATTGTTGACTGACGGATTTAAGGTTCACGGTAACTACCAGCACGTTATTTTGTACAACTACCCTAACCTTGCCATCTTGGGTTTGGCAAGATATGTCTTGCCAACTAGAGCTGCAGAGACTCAGGGTTGCTGGTTGGCTAAGATCTGGTCCGGAAGAATTCCATTGCCTTCGTATGACGAGATGAAGGCTTGGGAAGAGGGTGAAATTGAGAAGAGAGGCAGTGGAACCAGATTCCATGACCTTGTCTTCCCTCACGATGTTCACTATGGAAACTTGTTGAACAACCAAATTTTAGACTCCGTCAAGGACTTGCCTGTGGAGGAAAAGGGCTTGATTCCAAAGATCTGGGACAAAGAACAGACTGCTATTAGAGGCTCGATAAAGCAGTTGAAGGAGGCTTATATAAAATACAAGGAACAAAGTGGAATTGCTGCAAAGACCTATCAGGAATTGATTGAGGCCAACGTCATTGACAAGGTGATGATTTCTGATGAGGATCTTAAAGAAGCAGGATTCTACTTTTAAAACAAAGGATAGAAGAGCTTTGATATCAAAGGATCCAATTTTTTCAGGATAGAGGAGCACTGCTCTTGAATATAGATATGACAATTTTTTACAGTAGGTTTGCAGTTGTGATTTTATCTCTTTCTCTCTCGTTGCTCATGTATTAATGCTTCACCATTCTATTAACGCTCCAAATTGATGTTTTGCCTGCCGAACTTTGCGTACAAGCTGGTCTTCAAGTCTCCCAACTCAGTGTCGAACGACTCAATGGTACTCTCGATCTTTTCAATCTTTGAGTCTAATTTCTCGTTCTCAGATTCAATCTTCAGCAAGATCTTCTCCACCTTCATGAACACAAATATCTCTCCCACTTTGTATTGGACCTTTTCGTCTTCATCGACTAACTCTAACTCTAGTATCAAGTCATCGAAATACTCCTTTTCTGTGCGCAATTTGCCCAAAATGGCCTCCTGTTCGTCCTTCTTGGTAATCAAATTCGAGAACTTGTTGATTTTCTGCTGGTCCTCCCACGTAACTTCAGCGGTGTTGCGCTGGCCCTCTGGTAAAAGCTCCATGGTGATCAAAGTCTTTTTTTGTTCACTTACTTGGAAAATCGTCGTGATACAGGGCACGTGACACGTCTATGAAACTTGCTCTAACTTCCCGGACTTTTAATCCAGTTAGTGGAAAGGCTTTAAGTTTACTTCCGGTTTTCAAACAATGAAACCGAGGCCCTTTTGAGCAATTCTAATTATTCTTTCTGTTTGTAAGGGTTCTACAAAATGATTTTACTTTGCCATCATTTCTTATCTACGGCACTATACTCGACGCTGGAAATGATCACTTAAAGTAGGCACCAAGTGACCCACTCCACATGGTGCAGATCTTTCTCCCCTCTATTTGATGCCTCACGATAACGGGCATGCAGGAATTCTTCGGAGCAGGGTATCCATTTCGGGTTGGGTTTCCGTTAGATGACTCTACCGCGGTGGAAAAACCACTAACGGTTGGAGCGCGCGAGACTATTTTATATTTATAGACCACACGTTTCGCAGCATAGATTTGAGATAACAAGATGACTAACTCTGACGAATTCGAACTCGTGCAAATCACCGACACTGACTTGGTGAACTTCACCAGACAGCAAAATGCCGAGCTGTGGCACGGCCAGTTATCAAGTTCGGACTATGTGGTGAGAGAAGCCGTTTTGGGTAAAAGTCAAATGATGGATCACCATAGTCATGACAACCTGCTCAATGTCTTCATGCTTCGCGATAAGGCTACTAAGACTCCGGTCGCGTCTATCGAGCTCCTTGTCAGAGAGGGTCTTCATGTGGAGCACGATGGCACCAAAGCCGTTTCTAAAAGGGTCCTGTGTGGAGTCATCGGAGGAGTGTACACGTACAAAGAGTTCAGATCTAAGGGCTACGCAAAGGTAATGCTTGAGAAATGTGTTGAGTATTCCAAAGAGAAGTACGTGGGCAATGATGGTTTCACATTTTTGTACTCGGAGGTTGGTGAATACTATGCTAAGTTTGGCTTCAAGTCGTTCCCAGTGGACTTGATGCATATTCCAGTTAAGTCTGAGAATGTGACTGAGAGACCAGAACCAAAGTTGTTGGCGTACCATGAATTTGAAGCTATATTCAAGGAATATGAGCAGCAGGTTGCTCGTGATATTGCCAAGGAAGTAGAGAAAGACAACAAGACTCGCGTCTACTTGAAGCCTACTTCCCACCTCGTGGACTGGTTCCACTTGAGATCAAAGTACATTAGCTACAAGATGTTCCACGAAGACAAGAAATCCGTGGACTTTACCAGCTTGAGCTATGACGAGATCACCTCGGTCTTTAAGAAAACCCAACCAAACACTTTCGGTTTGTGTTTCGAAGAGGACGGAAAAAGGGTAGCAACGGTGATCTTCACAATTGACTGGAGCAGTCCAACAGAGAACTACGCTACGGTTTTGAAGGTCATAACCGCCGATGGCGTTGATAGAGAACAGTACACTGACCAGCTCATTAATGCATTGATGCGCCATTTGAGCAACAACCCAGAGTTACCTAACCAGACATGCACTCATATTGTGCTTTGGGAGTCTGAGGTTACCCCACGTTTGAAGGAGCACTTCATTGAGAGCTTCAAAGCAAAGCACGGTATCGACAACCCTTCAAGATCAGCTATATTGCTTCACGATGACAAAGATCAGAAGGCGATGTTGGATGGTCAGTTGGAATGGGCTTGTAACGACAAGTTATCATGGTTCTAGTTAGTACAGTAGATAGGAATCAGCTATGTCTTGGCTCGCACATGCATCTTTGTAACTAATGTCTTTGTAACATTTGTCGTACTTCCGGAATACCCTTGTCTTAGTATTGAAAACGGTTTGTGTAATATCCAATCCCGCGAGTAACCGAGAATTGATAACCGATATCGAAAAAATATGCAAGAAGATCCGGTAGCGCAGAAAGAAAGAACTTTGAAATTCCTAGCGCAAAAACAATCTTGCGAAAGGTGAAAACTGGTAGCGCACACACGTGCAAAGTCATGCAGATCTTTGGAGAAGCAAATCAAAACCACATGAGTCAAGAGATACCGCCCCCATCGTACAAAGTTGTTGTCTTGGGAGACTCTTCCGTCGGAAAGACGTCACTTGTACACAGATTCACTTCCGATAGTTTCAATGCACACGTCTCTAACACGATTGGTGCGGCCTTCATCACCAAGCAACACACATCCCCAACCGATCCGCAGAGGGTCATCAAGCTCGAAATGTGGGACACTGCTGGCCAGGAAAGGTACCGTTCATTGACACCTATGTATTATAGAAATGCCAAGGTTGCATTGTTGTGTTTCGATCTTAGCAACATCTCAGAAACCTTGGTCACAGTCAAATACTGGGTTGATCAGCTCAATCTATACAATGCGGGTTCAGATGAGCTTGAGATCAGATTGGTGGGAACGAAGGAAGACTTGTACAAAGAAACAGACGAGACTAAAGATACGATTCGAACATTCTGTGAATCAAATAAGCTACCACTCCCTTTCCAAACATGTGCGAAGTCGGGGGAAGGAGTGACTGCCTTGTTCGATAGCGTGGTAGATAACATTCCAGCAGAGTTTTTGGAGGAGTACTACAAGAAAAAGAGAGAAGAGCAGGCAAAGGGCCCGACAGGGGTACAGTTTTTGGGTTCCTTGAACCAAGGGTCTTCTTCGTCATGCTGTTGATGTTAAACCACTACATTTCTTAGACATTCTATTCACTAATAATACATACTTACAATTCCAATCCCTTTTGTCTCCAGTAGTCCCTTTTTGCGTCTTTGTCCAAAAAGTTTCCCTTTGGAGCTTCGCCTTCTGCATCAGCTTCTCCTTCAGCGTCGGCATCACCATCCTCCTCTATACCGAGGTGGCCCAAAACGAGCTTCTTGGTTTCGGCCGACTTCTTCAAGTCAGGCTTGGCGGGGATTGAGACTGGAAGAGCGGCTGCATTACCGTTTTCCGATTTCTCGGTGGCCTTTGATTTCTTTGCTTCCTTTTTAGATTGCTTGACAGTCTTCTTCTTAGGTTCTGGCTCTTGCTCCTTGATCCCATCATCGCTCTCTTCGACAGTCATGTCGGAAAAGTAGTACTTATCATTACCTTCCAACCCATCGCTTTCTTCATCCTCTTCGTCGTCGTTATGCGAAATGAGTGCTTCGTTCACCACCTTTCCTCTATCGTCGTTGAAATCTCTTTCGCTGCCCTTGTACTTGATGATATCGCCAAGAATCAGCAGACCGAGTCTCTCCTTATACGATGCCGAATTGAGGAAGTAGCACTTCTCCACAAGTAATTGGTATGCACCTCCAAAAGCCTTCTTGATGTCACGCAAGTTGTACGATGATCTCGATATATTGTTGGTGGCGTCAGATGGGTCTTGGATAATGATAGCAAACAGATTATTACTAGTGTCTAACCACCTGTGTTGCCTCTTGAGTAAGTAACGAGGCATGTCTGTTTCGGGATCAAGCGAGATGATCAAATTGTCGTATGCAAAATTCCTTCCGTATAACTCAAAGAACTCAATGAGTAATGCTCCCAAGTTCTCTGTAGCAGACATCGAGTCAGTGGAAAGCTTTGGATGAAGTTTGAGAAAATGGTAGCACAACACAATGGTCGAATAACCACCCAAACCACCAACATGCACGTTGTTTAAACGTCTGGAGCGTAAAAACTGCTTCACCACAAGAACTAACTCACGCAACCCTGGCGTAGAAGCAAGCCATTTGCGGATTTTTCTTGCAGCGTCCAAACCGTTCGATTTTTCGAACGAGATATCTATAGGTATTCCAGACTCGGGGTCCATGAATTTGATGATGGGAACCTTTGCTTTAGCAATGACTTCGATGTTCTTCGCTAACTTATTTGTACGCAAAAACGAGGATAATTGGTATAATCTCAGTCTCTGGTCCAAATCACCGGTCTTCGATATCACCACCATATCAATATCTGAGCCAGGAAGATACAAATCGGTGGCGCAGGATCCAAACACATGTGCTTCAGCGTGCGGCCAGTATCTATTAATCTCAGTTTTGAGTCTATTAACGATGGTGTTTCTTTGCACAATTTCATCTCCACGCGGAGAGATGTAATTCACAAAGTCTTTCATCTCCATCGTGAGCCAGTCAGCAATCTCTTGCTGCTTAGAATGATCGTGATCTTTAACCCATGGGTATGGAGATGCTGCTCTTGAGTTCGACATCACTCCGTGCTCATCGGCAGTTAACATGCCATCGTCCGAGTAGTTTTCGTAGTCGTTTTCATCCTCTTCACCGCCATCTGAGTCCGAGCCAAATCCTATGAAGTCCTCGTTGTTTGCCAACTCGTTGGCCACAGGTGCTGCTAAGGTTGGCTCTGACTTGGCCTTCTTCTGTGGCGGTTGCTCCAGGTCCGATAGCACCACGATATCATCCTCACTCTCTGAGTCAAGGAGAACTATGTCTGGAGTTGACGCTCTGAACCCGGCATCGTAGTCTTTCACGAGCTCATCATCGGAGTGTGCCTCAGGAAGTTTGTCGAATTTGTTTTCCACAGCCACCAAGTTCTTCTGGGACCTTTTCTTTTTGTTCTTCCCTGGCTTGGCCGGAAGGGAGTCCCGTTTCCTTTTCTCTCCCATGATGGTGTTTTTCTAGACCCGATGATTTTTTTTCCACTTCAAAACCCATCTGGTAGCGCGTCCGAACCACCCCACATGGCTGCAAAAACGAGCACTGCAGTGCTTAGGACAAACCCTAGCCTATACATGTTTGAGCCCACAAATGAAACCGAGATCGCACCTATAGTGCAGAGGACCTTAGCAAGGATAACTCTTTGCGAGTTGTAGTAATAGAATACGAAAAGTTCTAGGCCTTGGTACATTGTAAAAAACACCATGTATGGCCACCAAGAAGGAAAACGTCGCGTACTTGAAACTTGTTGGGTGGATAGTATTGATGATTTTTTACTGATGCTTTCTGGTTGTTGGCTCATTTCTCTTTCTTCTTCCCTTGCCAACTTAATCACGTTAACAGTATCCTCTAAGTCGCTCTCATCGCTCTCTTCATCACCCGCGATATCATCAGTGATTTGGCTGCTCAAAGGCTCCAACTCACCCTTTGGACCCTCTGGCAGATGGGATTTCGAGCGATGTTTGTGGTCGAACTCAAAACTCTTGATTTGGTCGTCAAGCACCGCGGTCTCATCTCCCGTGCTATCCACAAAAATGCTCTCCATAGTGGTCAAATACTCCAAGACGTCTGAGGCTCTCATTCTATTGGTATTTTCTCCTTTGATCATCATGTAGACTAACGACTGGAAGGAATCACGGTCGTCATTCTTCTTGCATTGGTTCCACCATGTGGTGAACTCATTTTCAGTTAAATCGAAGTACCACTTCATGATTTTCTCTCTGACAGCGTGGGGGTCCAGCTCCTCTGCTACCATTTCTGAAAATGGTAACTTTCCGATACAGAGATAACAAAGAATGAGTCCGAGCGAGTAGACATCACTTTCAAACGTGAAATCGTTGACAAACACAGAATCAGAAAAGAGCCAAAGTTCTGGGGCCGTAAACTCAAGTGTGCCGGTGTTTCCCTGTCTCTTCTCTTCCTCAAAATGAGATGTTTCCAAGTCTCGCTTATTGAGGAATTTACCCTCACCAAAGTCAGACACAAGCACCTTTGGCATTTGCTGCGCTGCATATTGAAGCTCTCTAGTGCTGCTGAAAAGCATCCCAGAAGACTGAGACTCAGATGAGGGACTGAATTCAGGAGTGTATTGAGCGTCCAACAAACAATTCGAAGGTTTCAAGTCTCTATGTAAGATTCCATTGACATGAAGATAGTTGACTCCATTAACAACATCTTTGAAGAACTTCCACACCTCAAACTTAGATAGCCACGGAGACTTCTCTGGTGCTAGTGACCTTCTTCTTTTGCGCTCCTTGAGCACTTTATCTTTCCAGCTCATCTGAGCATCAAGCTCGAAGTTGCTGGAAATAAGCTCCTCCAAGTTTCCTCCACCACAGTACTGCTGGAGAATAAACACATACGGAACAAGGACCTTTTGAGGAGTATTCGTATCGTTTGACATAATGAAGGTCTTCAGGTCATCAAGGTTACCCAACTCAAGCCACACGTGGTTGTATCTTATCAAGTTGTTCTCATTAGCACCTTTCACAGAAAGTTCATATAGAATGAAGACCTCGTTAAGAACATGCTCTAAACGCTCAAGTTTGTCGCCGATCAATATCCGCTTCACAGCATACGTTCCGAGCTTGATGTCATTAAGAACGTGCACAACTTTGTACACTTGAGCATTTGCTCCGGAACCAAGGGTATAAGGGGGGATCTTCTTAAAAAAACGGTGAAAGTAACCTTGGTTAAAGAGCTCTTCAGGTAGCGAGTAGTGGTAGTCCTTTCCTGAAAACTCTGCTGTAGATGGTAACCTGGCCAATAACTTGAAGTAATCGTGATGCATAAAACGCAGGGAAAACCCCCGGTGTTCGTTATTGCTTCCACTAGTAGACCGCCTGCGATCATAGTCTGTCCACAAAAATCCACAGTTAGGGCACTTGTGGCTAGTCTTGGTGTCACTGGAGTGGTAGCTGTCTTGTCTGTAGGGTAGGCGTCTTGGCCCGCGCTTAATTTGATCTGGTGGAGCATTCGGAAGCACCAGAACGATCAATTCGCGGTTACTCTGTAGCACTAGAATGCCGTCCTTAGGGTCATGATATAGAAGTTCGTTGTTGTACGGCACAATTGACATGTTGCGTGGAATCGGTAGTTTTGGAAGTGGATCGGAGATGTTTTAGTGGGGTAGTTGCAAAATGATGCGGTTTTTCAGGTCCAGATCAAATTAAAACTAGAGCCTAGAAATAGCAGAAGATGAAAAGGATTGGCAAACTGGTGAGATGATCATGAAGGAAGAAGGTACAGCTGAGTAAAGGAAGCAGTCTTTTACTCAAGGTCAAGTAAAGGAAAGTTGCAAATCTGCAAAACATTCCTTTAAACCCCACCATCGTTCTACTATTTCTACACTGCATCATAAACCATTTCTATTAATTTCCTAGCTTCTCCCTCATACGTAGCATAAACCGCATCATCTCCGACTCCAAGTCATGCATTTGCTTGTGTGTGAGCAGTTCCAAATCATTGTTGGAAATAGCTCCCATGAGCTGCTTGAGAGCAACAGCAGGGTTTGGAGAACTTTGTGCGAGCTCCAAACTGGAGTCAGAGGCCAGTGTGGGTACCAACTGACGAGAAGTAGCGAAGTCGGAGTCGCTGTGAGCAGGAGGATTCTCCAATTGGACGACATCTTCGACATTTTCCTCTCTGTCATGGTCCTCTTCGTCAGAATTCAAAACCTCAGATATCGGAATATCTTCCATAGCTTCAACTTCATCGTCGTTCTTTCCATTAGCTTCTCCGTCATCCATTTCATCAACTTCACCGTCGTCCATTTCATCAATTTCAACAAAATCTTCGTCACTATGAACTTCACCATGTTCCTTTGAGTGGTCTTCGTTAGTGGTTATCTCTTCCTCCTCTTCCATATCCTTTTCTTCAAACTCCTTCAAACTCTCCTTGGTCGAGTGCCCATTCACGTTCAAAGAATCAAGTGACCCAAGACTTGAACTTTCTTTTTCCAGGTCAATGGACTCAGAAACACCAATAGCAGACAATGTTTCATCAGAAGTGATCTCCTCCTTGCCAACACCGGAACCTTCCTTATCGTCCTCCAAAGCAATCTCGTTTTCCACGACATCAATAGCAAGTTCAGCCTCTGTATTTAAAGGCTCTTGTTGAACCTCTTCCACAGAAACATCTTCATTTGAAGTATCTGGAACTTCTTCCACAACCACCTCAACTGGCTCGTCAGCCTCGACAGCCTCTCCAATTAACTCAGCCATAGACTCTTCAGACTCTCCTTTCTCATCTGGAACATTCAATTCATCAAGCGTATTTTCTTTTGGCTCTGAATCCATTGAGTCTTCAAGAATTGAATCGTCCATAGACTCTTCAAGTACCGAGTTATCAACAGACTCATCTAGTATAGAGTCTTGCTCCATTGCATCAGCCAAAGAATCATCGATTGAGTCCTCATTACCATCGCTTGAACCATTCTCCAACATCTCTCTTTCCAAGAACCCGTTTTCCATCATCTTGGAATAATCAACAGACGATCTTGAACTTCCACTGTCAGACTCCATTGTCGGTTCTTTAGCCTCCTCTCCTATGCTCTCAATACTGGAAGGAACTTGGACACGCTTCTTCCTTCCCTTCTTCTTGGAAGGCTTCTGCGCAGGCGACAATTTTGCAGTCAACATAGCTGTAAAAGAATGAATGTCGAACATTCTCTTGGTCTCCTCATCCATATGCTCAGTGGCATCCTTCTTTGCTTTCTGCTTTTTGGTCTTGGTTTTCTTTGCCTTTGGTGTGACCTCTTCTTTAAGCTCCTCTCTTTCAGCATCACTGGAAAGCTCGATACCCCGTCTTCTCTTCTTACCTTGCTTTTCTTTCTTTTTACGCTTTGGAGGTTCAGGCTCTTCAGGTTGTTCGGAAATTTCAGGTTCTGCAGGTTCCTCAGGTACTTCAAGTTCTGGGATTTCTCCCTTCCACACTTCTCTGAGAAGTGGAAGGTGTGACCACGCCCCAAAAGTATAAGGCAGTAAGTCATAATCAGTGTTTTCGTAAGTCACTCGTAACAACTTGTCCAAAACTCCATATTCTTCATTGTCAAACTTGATCTTTAAGTATCCTTTCCACAACTGTTCAAACTCAAAGCTGACGAAACCCTGCAAATTCTTGGCCTCAACAAAGAACGCTTCCTTCAATTCAAGGAGCTCAATGTCATACTGTGAGTCCGCAAGAAAACGGACCATATCGAGCAAACCATCGCTTGTCTTAAGTCTGCTGGTGATGCACTCAAACGCAAATTGTTGAATAGTAGGGCTAGGAGCATTGTGCACTAATGTCACAAAATATTTAAACACAGGTGCGCTCCACTGAGGAACGTTCAAGTGACTGAGAGACTCACGGAGCTCTTCTTGATCAGAGAGCGAAACCACACATTGGATCACCTTCTTTGCAAAAATTTCATAATCACAAGTAAGGTACAGACAGATTTTACCACAACAGTTCAAGTCTGACTTTTCACGGTTTGGTGTGCGGTTGTTCAAGGCTTGAGTGATCATACTTCCGAGTTCTTTGTTCTCAATCTCGGTGTTCAATTGGCAAAACTCAAGGAGAAGCGACAAAGACTCAGCGCCAAACAACACTAGATTGGACATTTCGCGCACTTGATTTGAAGTCCACTTGGGAATACACTTGCGGAAAATCAAACCATAGATAGAAGACGGTTGGTCGACCTTTTTGCTTTCTCCGCTGATGAGATGAATTTTCTGCGAGTCCGTAGAATCTTGTGAGGAAGTCTTTTTAGGATCTTCTGAGATCTTTTTGACTTCAGACTCTTCAGAAGTCTTTTGGTCTTCTTCCTTAGATTCTTGTGAAGAGTTTTTAGAATCTTGCAGATCCATTTGAGCTTCTTCCTTTCCCTTGTATCTCCTCCTGGTTTCCATACTGAGCATACCGACACCGAATGTGTCATTCAAATTAGTTACCAATTTGTGGATCATTTCATATGAAAGTTCACATTTTAACAAGGCCTCCAAGACATACGGCAAGTAGTCCACGAGGTCTAGAGTCGCATCAGAAGGAGTTTGTTCTTTCTTTATGATTGTACGCACCGTGCTCAAGAAAAGTACAAACAAGTTGACCTTTTGCTCGGAAGTGATGTGCTCCAGTTGGAAAACAACAACTGCGTTATCTAAGACACGGTCAAAACGTGAATGCACCCAGCGAACCGGTAAAGAGTTGATCTCATTGAGCGTTACTGGATCAGCCAGTAAGCATCTAGTATCGGTAAAGTTGCGGTCGGTAACAGCAACAGTGTTCTTTATGAGCTTGGTCAATACACGAAGTCCTTGTTGCTGTGACAAGTGATTAGCAGCCTCATGATTGAAGTAGAAACCAGTGAACACTGGCTGGATAATCCTATCCCAGTACACATGCAAGTACTTGCTGTTTTGTTTAATGCCAATAGGATTAACCAAGCAGTAAAGAAGCGCCATGAAGATATTGTTCAAACCCTCAATGAGGTTGCGCAAAGGACATCCTTGGGAATTGTCGATGCTGAACAAGTGTGTGAGGAGCTTAATTTTCGGTTTCAAGACAGAGTTCACTGCTTGCTGGCGGTCTTTAGGAGTGAGTTGCCTCATGGTAGGCTCTATAATAGACCGTAAGTCATCAAGATCGTTGTGGCACACATTGTAGACAACAGCACGCCAACTGGCAACTGCTACAACACGAGACTCGCCGTTGAAGCAAGTCTTCGGAACCCATAACCAACGCCCAAGATGCGCCCACTTGTCGAAAGACGAACCAGCGTTTCCAACTAGCAAAGTGAGCGCGATCCAAATGTCAAGGGCATTTTTAGTTTCACCAAAGCGAACTAGCTGTTCCAAACGAGTGGCTATAGCATCAACTGCTAACAATGGAGAAGGTGGTTGGTCATCTTCAGAGTTTTCATCTTCGTTAGTGCCCCATTGTTCGATAATTCCATCAAAGCACATCGATTGCACACTGGGCATCCGTGCATGCATAAAGTCGCGGATAGCACCTTGCGCTGGACGATGGTCTAAGAATGCTCTAGCAATCTCAAGCAAGGCAGCAACACCAGCGCCAATGCATTTGGAGTAGAATGGCGGCTGAAGAGCAATGACGTTTGCAACAAACGCTGCGAACCAATGTTTGATGTTTTTAGCCATGATTTGAGGGAAGTTAATAGCAAAGTTTTTGATACACATGAAGCGTTCAGACACAAGAGACGAGCTCGGGAATGCCTGCAAATTAATCACACACGACAACATTTGTTCAGGGAGTTCAGAAGTGCTGAACAAGACCCGCTTTTTCTTTGCACTGAACTTACAGTCGCGAATGATGAGAATGTACGTGGCAACTAAGGCCTTTGACACATTTGGCCGCGAGAGCACCTCACTCGCGTGTGAGTAAAACCACCGTACTTGGTCAAGTGGCATGAAGTTATTGAGCTCAGTGTCGAGCATGAAGAAATTAACCAATTTCAAAGCTTGGTTGATAATGCGGATGGTAAATGGATCATTACGATCAGAAAGGCAGTTTTCTTTGTCAACTGACCCATTTCTGGTCTCGGATTTCTCTTCTTCTTCTTTATCCTCAAGTTTCTTCTCTAAACTCTGCTCCAATCTTTTAATGTCCCTTTTCACTATTCCCGATAACTCAATGATGTGGTTTGAGTCTCCACCTCGACGGGGACTCTGGTCCTTCGTTATCGTGAAAAGCCTGAGCGCTGAGTCGCCTGCATTGGTCTTGTACACTCCATTTAACGTTGCATATACTTCAAATCTCCTATCGAAAGTCTCGTCTTGGAGTACTGAAATACATCCCGCTACTAACTGTGGAAGATCTGGGGAATTGGCAGGTAGTTGCACAATTGTTCCTTGCTGCCAGAATTTAGGACTTGACGGTCCCTCGGCTGATTTCTTTGGCCATGAGCTATCGCTAGGGTGTGAAAGGTTGTATTTGTTGAGACTGCATGCCTTTAAGATGGACTTTCTGGGAGTCATTTGGCGTGCTGGTGAGCTCGGCACATCCGATACCAAATCGTCTGAAAATGTCACCGACTTCTTGTACTTGACAGGCGATGACGATAGAAACATAGGAGCATCGACATCCATCTTGTTTTCTGCTTTCGTGAGATCAAAATCAAGGGTCTGCTTGGGTTTCTTAGGCGAGACCAGGTGTCGCAGGCGCTTAATTGGGGATGAGTTGAGGTCCAGCTCATCAGTTTCGATTCTGTCGATGTCTTCTTCTGCTTTGACGTCTTTGGAACGACGGCCTGAACTTCTGGTACGAGGCCGCATCGTGTTTCGGGTCTGTCTTTTCGTCATACCTGACAGTTTTTTTCAACTCTTCGCTACGCGTCGCAACGCGACTTCCGAATCGGGAAGTGTAATTAGAGATCATAGAGAAAAGAGTTAGAAGACAGTACAAAGGATGTTAAGAATTGCAAGGTTGAAGTTGGAAAGAGTGAACAAAGGCTGACGATTTACAAGGATTGGTGTATGAATGGTATGTTTGCTTCTAAGGTTTTCATACATCTTTAGTATTCCTTTCATCAATTACCCTCAATATGTATTCAGCTACCCTCAAATCTGCACTCAATTACGTATTCTCCCAACTCTTACATCCTCACTACACCACTGACTTAGCATCTTCTATTACTATTCATTCTTTAACTTTTTCGCATCCAGCTCTTCTGCCTCGCTCAATGCCCTTTTACGGCTGACAGGTTCTTCGGTAGATTCTGCTGGGGTTCCAATAGGAGTAGCGGTTCCCAGTGCAGTGTCGAGAGGAACTTGGATAGGAGTTTCCACAGGAGTATCGATGTTAGTGCTCACAGTGACGTGGGCTTCCCCAGAAGATTCATGAGAAGGTTCTATATCGTCATTTTTCATTTCAACGTCATGCTCAGCCAAGTCGTCTTTCAATTCAACCTCTTCTTTCTTTTCCTCACCTTGGCCAATCTTACCTTCCTCTTCCTCTGTCTTCCCTTCCTCTTCCTCTGTCTTCCCTTCCTCTTCCTCTGTCTTGCCTTCCTCTTCCTCTATCTTACCTTCCTCTTCCTGTTGGGCGTCCTTCTTGACGTCCTCTCCCTCAGTGTTCTCTATATCCTCCTTTTTCTCTACTACTTCTTCCTTCACCTCCTTCTTCTTTTCTGGAGCACTGAGGTCTTCTGCGCTCACCATCGTGCCAATATTCAACCACCCATTCTCGCGCTGCAGCTTCAACTTTTTCCATATCCACGAGTTCCTCTGCTCAACGACCTCATCCTCGTACTCTCCAGTCTGTATCGCGCCGTTCAACCTTTCTATGCTGTCGCTGAAATCGCGTTCTGCAACGTCCACGGCGATCTTCTCCAAACCAGTACCAACACGCATCTTTCTTGTCAACTGTGGAGTCACATACGTGTTGAAGTACTTTTTGCTTTTAAAGGGGAAGAGTGTCTCAAAAGATTTCTGGGTGTTCAGCAACTCCTCTTGGGTAAGAGTTCTGTTGGAAAGTAACGGTTTGTTGGTTTTTGGGTCTTTCCCGTAAATCAACCACCCCCACCATACCTTCTCCGTTTGAACCAAATGCTGGAGCATACTGGCTGCAGCAGAGTCAAACTCCTTGACTTTTTGGTGGATTTCTTTGATCACTGTAACAAAGAACTGCTTGTGGTTTTCAGGGAGAACACCATCGGTAATATGCTTGACGGTAGTTGGTGCCACTGACTTTAAGAAATCTCGTCTTTCCGTCACACCCATCTCCACATACAAGTTCGCAATGAAGTAGATCATTATCAAATATTGCATCCGTACCTTCGAATCGTTGAATAAATCATTGAAAAACTTGCGGTCGATGTCGCTCAACTCAGACCGATCCCCAAACCCGGAAAGCAAGTAATTTTCTGGGTAGAATGTAGTATCTTTGTACTTGGACTCCAAGTATAAAATCTCTGATTCGCTCTTCTGCGACGGTACAACGAGCAGGCCATCATTAGATGTGCTCTTGTGGAATGCCTTCTCTTCACGAAGTAAGTAGCCATAAACACTCTTGATTGCACCGGTGAGAGACTTGAGCTCTCCAGTGCGCGAACGGCCCAAGTAAAGGTATGGATCGTTGAAGACACGCTGAATAAAGATGATATCCTCTAAGAAAGGACTCAGAACCTTCTTGAATTCCACACTCTTCTTCTCAGAAACGTGAAAATACTTGTTCAATCCAGTGTTATCTTCAAAAAGAAAGATGTTGGCCAAAAAACTCCTCACACGGAACAGAAATTGGTCGTTGTATGTGTCTTTGGAGTATGTATCTTTCTTTCCAGGCACATTGTAGCGATCAGTGAGTCGGTTGCAGATATCCAAGAAGGATATTCTATCCAGGATGACCCCATTGCTGAAAACGTGCTGCATTATGTTGTGTTGGCGTGTTTCCATATAGTACCAAAACTTCTCTACCTGGTATGTTGATACCTCAAACAACAACGTCAGGATCTTGAGCACACTCTCAAAGAACACGGGTTTGACATCTAGCAAGTCTTTCGAGACCAAGAATATCAAAAGATCAAGAATAATCGCTATTCTGTTGAAGAAAGGAAGCTCATCATCTTCAAGCTCGCTGCCATTGAATGTAGTAGTGCCATCTTGTCTTTCCAAGTTATATTGCGATATTATTCCTTGTATCAGCTGCTTGAATGCACATGACACCACCACGTCCGTGAAGTTTTGACGGAGCTTGTCGTTGAATGAGGCAGCGTCGTCCAGTTGAATCTCGTGCAGTAGTGGAAGCCCTTTGACTGTGTCTGATAACTTCGAAGCACCTTCAGAGAAAAGCGAGTCGTCGACAGGTTGGATGAGCAAGTTCGAGTTAACAGACGCTAAAACGCCCTCGATAATACTTGATACCTCTGTAGAAACGTCGTTTATGGGTGCTTCAAGCTTGTTCTCGACCGTCATATTGCACTGAAAAATAAATAAGAAGCCTCACAATATTTATGCTTCATGAATCACCATAATCAAGATCAAACTATAATGTACCCCATTATTACTTCTACTTAAAGAGCAAGATATCAATTTGTTGAAAACGTCGATCGTCTATAATACTCATTTGTTCATTATGTCTACTTCGTTCATTAAGTCTACTGTGCCTTTTCCTCACCAGTCAAAATTCTTTGACCGTGAAGACTTCTTCTCACTATTCTTCTTCTTGCCCTGTAATCGCGCTTCCTTCCGCAGAGCTCGTACCTCGACCCACTTCTTTAAGTTCTCTTCACTTACTTCACCCTCAAAATACACCTTGTCTTTGATTTCCTCAAGGAGCTTGCGGAAGCACTCGCGCGTGTTGACATCCCTGTTACGACTTGTATCGCTCTGTATCACTATCCCCCCGTTTTTCGCTTCATATCGTATCTTATTCTGTGCCAATTGCTCTCGGATCGCCACTGGTATCCAGTAACAGTATGCTGGTTTCAACCACATTTCCGTAGACATTGAAACGGTTGCTTTGGATGATGTTTTATTCACTTTTTGGCCTCCAGGACCCGACGATCGACTGTAAGTTATCTCAAATATGCTTGTGGGTATCTGGTTGGCATCAAAGTCTTCAAGCCATTTCTTTGCAGCTGCAACGTCCTCAGCTGAACTCAACCTGAAAGAGGTTGTAAAACGACGAACGAGGCTTTGGGGGGTAATTAAGGCTTGGACTGAACGTGGCCACGTAGCCATTTTCATGTACCATTGAGGTTGTAGTGTTCTGAGAAGACTCATCATGTGTTGCTACAATCTTACATTTCTAAATCGAGATACATTTTTTCTTAGATTTGGTTCAAGACCTTGTCAGAAGCAGAGACATCAACGGAAACGTTGTCAGGCTCAATGAAAGTCTTGGTGACAACACCGTCTTCAACCAATAAGGCGTATCTAACAGATCTCTCGTTACCAAAGAATTTGCTGGCATCGAAGAGCATGTCAACTGCATCAGTAAAGTCACCCTTGGGGTCAGCGTAGAACTTGAATTGACCATCAATTTGGTGGCCATCCAACAAGGAGTCACCCCAGGACTTGGTCACAAAGGCATCGTTCACAGCAATGACAACAATGTGGTCAAGACCCTTGGCCTGGAACTTAGGGAAGTCCTTGATGTAGCCAGGAATGTGGCTTGCCGAACAGGCTGGAGAGTAAGCACCTGGAACACCAATAATAAGGTTCTTACCCTTGGCGAGTTCGTCAACGATCTCAACAGCGTTACCTGGAGAACCGTCGAACAACTCAATCTTTGGGAGTTTATCACCAACACTGATGAAACGGTTGGCTGTAACAACACGGGAACTGGCCAATGCTGGTCTAATAATGTTGGTTCTTGCAATTGATCTGAACATTGTGGGTTATACCTGTAAACTATTGCTTAGGAACAAGTAATTGAGAATTTATAAAGTTTCAGAATAGTTTGCTCAATTTTCATGGGGTATGGATGCCCGGCACGTCTCCTGAAAGTTACGTAATATTCCACGTTTGCTTACGTCAGCGGCGGTCTAGTTCAAATTACAACAAAATCGAAAGCTATATTCTCAACATGGCTCGCAAAAAGAAAGGAGGCGACGACGCCTCGCTGCAAGAGCAAATAACCACTGATGAAGCATTCCAGCTATACAGAAGCACTTTGAATTTCAATGTTATAAGCAGATATGACCCATTTATCAAGCAGTTATTGTGCCACACATCACACTGTGTGATATACAAGTTCAACGAAGAGCTGGAGGAGTGGGTGAAGTCAGATTACCAAGGTACCCTTGCATTATATTTACGCCACTATAAGGTGCCAAGTACGCAAGTGAAGTCATACCAAGACCTTCAAGAGCTTTTCTGCTATGGTTTGATCTTGCTCAACAGAAACAACCCACAGTGTTTCTCCCTCGGCCTTTTGCCAAACAAGGTGACAAAACACTTCCTCCCTAGAGGAGTAGAGTTCACCAACCCGCACACGGACTCGCCGCCTCTGATATTAGAAATGGATGTTGAACTCAACGATAACTTGATTATTGTGAAGAATTTGTTTGGTGAGATTTATGGGTTATGGGTCTTCAACGAGGAGGACAGGAAGATGCTCCATAAGTCTATTGAATTCTGCATCTTGAATGAGGCTGCTGTGTAAGGAATCTTGGAAGAAAAGGTTATGCAAAATACGAAATAGAAAGAGTGTGAAAATGGTGCAGTACCTCAGAAGGTTCTCTAGTCTGATTTTACAGCCTTATTATGACTAGACTGACTTGGAAATCCTTGTTAGGTCTAACTGACTAAAGAACCTTCTTAGGACTGCTGATGTTACTACTAGATACGGTTCTTATACTAGCTTGTTCTTCTAGCTTGTTCTTGTTCTAGCTTGAGGTTCTTAAAAATTTTTGCTACACATGTATATTAATTAGACGCTTGATGAAATCGGCTGCAATAAGGAAACAGAACCAATGTAAATAAGAGGATTACAGTGTAATGTATTGGCTTCGAGTAGGTTTATTTCTGGTTGATAAATCCACGTGACTTTCAAAGTGTTTTTTTGTCAAAAGAATCTACTATCATAACAGGAGAGTTTGAACGAGCGGTGAATCAAACTAAAGGACCTTAGATTTGCTTTGAATACGCGCTGGAGACTTTCAAAAGCACTGTCGTTTACCCATCACTCGTGAGAAAATCATCTGATTGAAGCCTGCTCCACACCAATAGCATGAACGATCCTCAGCGATCAACCCAGTTGAGTGCTGCTCAATTACAGCGTGCAAAGCAGCTCCAGCAGCTCCAGCAACAAAAGCTCGCTGCCCAGCAACAGCAATTACAACAGCAATCTGGACAAGCAAATGCAACCAACGGAGCGGCTCAAGGTCGCCCAAAACAAATTCTTCCTCACCACTTTGCGGTTACATCACAGGACATATTGAAAAAGTATACCAAGTACCCAGCATCTCTAACATTTCACATTTATGAGACACACTACAGATTCAACAATACGCTGGACTCCAACATAATACCTAAGAACTCGCCAATGATCAAAGACTTTCTCAAATGCATTTTGAAGGAACAAATACCTGTTGAAATGACAGAGCTCCTCAAGGATTTCTCGATAAGACTTTACGACGGTTGCTTGATCTTGCAAGTATATGATCACAGAAACATGGTACCGACTGGCGCTCCAGCAAAGCCTGAAGTAAAGCTGGAAGAGAACCTTGCCGAGAAAGATGGAGCTTCTCCAACTGATAATGGATCCAACGTTGTGTCAAAACCAAAGACTTATAGGACTTTGCTTCGTCCCACGCAATTATCCTTATACTACGATCTTTTGTACCACACTGACTCTGCCTTGTCAAAATTCACAGACAACTTGGCTCTTCAAATGGAATCCGAGATTTTGACTTTGACGAACAGAAAGTTGGACCTCTCTGCCCCATTAAACCCGTACTTATGTGATGACTACCTCAAACCGGATTCTGAATACCCGAAGAAGGTTTGGGACGAGGAGTCACAAGACTATAAGCTAGTTCACCGTCATTCTGAGGAAGTTCCTACCAAGAAGAGGAAGTTGCACCAGGACGAGTTGGTTTTGCACAAGTCTTCGGACTACGAGGAAATCATGTTGTTGTTGTCCACAAAATACAAGCGTGTTGATGAATCTGAGGAGAATAAGTTGATTGTGGTTGGTTCGTCTTCTTCGGCTGCTGCTGCCAATGCTGCCTCTGGAGGCAGCAGTGGTTCTAACGGTAACTTGTCGTCCTCTGCCACCCCATCTGCTGGTGGGAAGAAGGATGGACTCGACAAGAAGAAGAACGAAAAGCCTGTTGTTTCTGCCTCGACAGTTATACCAGCTCAAACAACTACTCGTACTACGGGACAGTTCATGAGACTCAGATTAATTGAAGAGATTCGCAAAAAGAGAAATGCAGATAAAGCAAGACAGGAACAAAAGATCCAAGAACAAGCTAATGCTCTCAACCAAAGCAATACCAGACCTATTGGCAATCCTAATGATAAACCTCAAGTACCCCCACCACAGGCTCAACAAATAAGACAGGTTCCTCAATCAATGCCACCGCAAAATCCCGACATAAAGGCGCCACAAGGAGTTAGTCACCTTCCATTGAAGGCAAACAACCCTGAGATGAACGCAAGAGTCGGTCAGATGAACAATAATGCTCAAGGAATGATGAGACAACGTCCTCCACAGCAGTTCCCCAACCAGCAAGCTCCTGCACCACCAGCACCTCAGGCTGCTAGACCGATGCCTGCTCATCCCGCACAGCAGAACTTACTGGGAACTCCGCACATGAACAATAACCAAGTCCCAGGTTCTTCAGTAGCTGCGGCAGCAGCTGCGGCAGCAATGAAAGCTGGTGGAGCAGCAGCATCTTCGTCCAGTATGCCACAACTGCAGCAGCAACAGCAGCAACAGCAGATCTTCCAAAATACCCTTACCCCAGAGGAACAGCAGCATTTCCGTCACTTGCAAAGTCGTATGACTGCGTTTGCTCAAATGGGAAATTCAGGCACGACCCCAAATGGTCAAAAATTAAACCCCCAACAACAACAGCAGGCCCTTCAACAGGCCAAGCTCATTCAACAGCAATTACTCCAGAAGTACCCTGTATTTTTCAGAAGCTTGAAGCAATTTCAAATGATCCAGCAACAGCGCCAAAACCAAGGGCAGCAAATGAAGCAACCTGTTACTGCTAATGGTTCTCCAATACCGAACATGGGTGGAGGACAGAATATGGCTCGCCCAGGTATGGCTCAAGCACAAAGTCCTCAAGACAAGAAAAAACGAGTGTACAATAAGAAGCCTTGAGGCCCAGTCTGAATAGTTTGAATGAGGAATGTAGTATAATTAACCACTTAACATCCTACTACGTAGTTCGGGTCTGCATTGTTCACCTGCAGCCATTACATCGACAGAGAATGTAGTTTAATAAAGAACATATCCTGGTGCACAGCACTCTAAATAATATAAATGCGGACTAGTAAACATTGGAAATGAGAAAACTCATCTTCCTGATTCAAACAAACGAGAGAAGGCAAACGACCCGTTCTGCCTTTCTTCTTCTATCTTGGTGCCGTAGACTGCAAGTCCAACCATGGTAATGCCAGCATACATGATGAATTTACCTGCTTCGTAAGCAACACTCTTCAACACGGAGCGCGCGCTGAACTTGGCCTTCTTCGATTGTGGTTCCGCTTCAGGCAACTCTTCAGTCTGCTCATCATCGACCTCGTCGTATCTCCTCTTCCTCAGGACTGCGTCATCAGAAGGTTGGATCAAACTGTATATGACTGGGGTACAAGAGTTCACATAGTCTGGATCGTTAGCCTCGTCGGATGCACTAGAATCATTGCCATAAACATTCAGTAAGTAACATCCTTCTTCCTCCAGGGCACTTATATCCTCTCCACAAGAACATTCAGACACAAGCGATTCATCTTCAAAGTCAGAGTCATCAGAAAGGTCGAATGCCACAGTCTTAACAGGCTTGTTTCTCCAGCAGAAGTTGTAGTCATCACGAAGTGCAAGCAATTGTTGTGGAGTTTCTTCAATAAGAGTGGCAGCGTCGAGGGAACTCTCAGAAATATCCGAGTCCTCTGCACGAAGGTTTTCGTCAACAGAGTAGTCACTGTCATCCTCACTAGATTCATCAAATTGCCCCTCAGATAACTTTATGAGGATATCATCAACGTCATCAAGAGCGTCAGACTCTTCCTCAGAGGTAAATCCTTGGTCGTCTTCCGAATGGCCACAGCACTTAATGACATCCTCTTCAGGTAAGTAAACCTCATCATCGCTAGAGATACTTAAAACAAGAACCTCAGTCGACTCGGGGTTTTCTGTGCACCTTAAACTTTGGATGCTATATGGTTTGCCAGATTGCAAAACATTTGGTATCTCATAACCGTCACTGTCTTCACTCTCATTAGAGTCGTCTGACTCTGCTTCCTTGATAATGTCAATGGAGTTGTGGTCGCGCACATCATCTTCGTCGTCGTCATCTTCATCGTCGTCGTCTTCCTCGTCCTCTTCGTCTTCCTCGTCGTCATCGTCCTCATCCTCTTCTTCATCTTCTTCCTCTTCCTCTTCCTCTTCCTCGTCTTCTTCCTCGCTCACATCTTCATTATGATCATTTGAGGTGTCTGCTTCTTCGGTTTCTTGAGAATTTCCATCAACCGTTTCCTTCGAAGAAGCACTAACCTCAGTCTTAGCGATAATCTTCGGAAGCCCGCTGCTCATGTCCACACCCTTCAATCTCTCGGCCATAATTGCGTGGCAGCCCCGCAAAGTCACCTGCTCGGTAGGCTTTGGTTCGTACCTTTCAATTGTACCAGCAGAGCCTGGACATGGAGCATACAAGAGATCTTCATCTTCTGAACTGTCAATGTTCACGTTGGTAATGTCAAGGATAGTTGTGGAGACATCAGGTGTGCCCGCATTCTCTGTCTGTGCTTCATCGAGACTTTCGTCGTCGTCCTCGATTTCAATAACATCCTTAACTGGAACAAACTTGATAGTTCTGTCGTTGATGCCTACTTTAAAGACAAGACCGAGGCTAGGAGATTTGAACTTGTCCAAGGAGACTAATTTAGTCCCGGACTCCTCCAGGTCCCTCACAGTACGGATACTACCGGAAGGCTTAGTAAGAATGAATCCCAAGGTGTCGCCATCTTCTAAGTCAATCCAGTTGTCTTCACCAGCCATAATAAAATCATCATTGACAACGGTACCAAAAGTCGACTGCTCATCTCTGATCTGGAACCTTCCGTCTACAAATCTCAAAACAGCATGGGTCTTCGACAAATGAGTGTTTTTGAAGTTTAAGTTGGTCAACAGTGGCCAGCGGCCAGAGTCCTTGGTAGACGCTCTGCGAACATAAATTTGTTGGTCATCCTCGAAAGTAAGGACCCTTTCGTTTCCTACTCCGTGCACTTTCGACTCCGACATGATTTAGTGCAACAGAGATATATATACGAAGTAAGATAAGTAACGTTAATTTGAAAGTTGGACAGTTGTTGTTGTATTTCGCTGTTGTAAACGATGAGTAAACAAATATATTTATTTGTGTTTGGCTGCCACTTCTTTAAATTCTTATCACCACCCCCTTGATTTGCATTATTTTGCCACCAAATAGGACCTGTCATTACTTAAGCATTGTGCCGTTTAGTCATGTGACCCGTATTTGAGGGAAAACAGATCCGACTCGTAACCTGTAAAACCTTCGTTTACATGTTTAGGTAATTCGTTCATCCTGATTTGCAGGTTCTGCCAGATAACGAACGTGACCGCAATCACGCAGGCGAGTTTTTTCTACCCATATCAGTGAGTTGTAAGCAGTTCAAAGCATACAATCAAACTAAAGCCGATCGTCCAAGCTCCAAAACTTCCTGGGGTCGCTTTTCATCGGATACTGCTGTACAATTACTGAAATGGCGATGGTCTATTACGGGCCACGCCCATTACAGCCACTTAACGACAAGATGCGACATGGTTTTGATCAGGAGTATAACTCGGAGAATTTCCTCTCGCTGTTGGCAAATACATTCTACATTTACTATGACGACAAAAGACACGACACCAACGGTAACCCGATACCTGAGGAAAGGAAGCAATCACCCAAGTATTATCCAAATTACCAACCGATCACCGATTGGAAAGTCATGCGCGAACGCCAGAAAACCATCTCTGCAGTTTTAGTGCTTTGTCTTAACCTCGGTGTTGACCCTCCGGATATTATGAAGACATTTCCAGCTGCAAAACTAGAGGCTTGGTGTGATCCAACAAATTTTTCAGATACTAAGAAGGCCATAGAAACTATGGGTAAGAATCTTCAATCTCAGTATGAAACTTTGTCATTGAGAACTCGTTACAAGCAATCACTTGATCCGTGTGTCGAAGACGTCAAGAGATTTTGCAACACCTTGAGACGTAACGCAAAAGATGAGAGAATTCTCTTCCATTATAACGGACACGGAGTGCCACAGCCAACATCATCGGGTGAAATTTGGGTGTTTAACAGGGGGTATACCCAATATATCCCAATATCCTTATACGATCTTCAGACTTGGCTCGGTGCACCTGTGATTTTTGTGTATGATTGCAATAGCGCAGGTAACATTGTCCATAACTTCAAAAAGTTTGTCCAGAAGAGAATGGATGATGACAATGAAGGAAATCATGACACGAGTGCTCCTTCTCCAACTTCAGCATATCTTGACTGCATTCAGCTTGCGGCTTGTAAATCGAAAGAGTTTCTTCCAATGAGCCCAGATTTACCAGCCGATCTTTTCACTTGTTGTTTGACATGCCCTATAGACATCAGTGCAAAATGGTTCATCATGCAAAGTCCGCTTAAGAAAAACTACTACTCATTGTTGCCTAGAAACTCTGTTGGCAATGTCATCATCCCTGGTAAACTCACGGATAGAAGAACACCATTAGGAGAGTTGAACTGGATTTTCACAGCTATTACAGACACAATCGCATGGACATCTCTTTCTAGACCGATATTCAAAAGATTATTCAGACAAGATTTGATGGTTGCGGCATTATTCCGTAACTTCCTCTTAGCAAAGAGAATAATGCCTCATTTGAACTGCAACCCTATTAGTGACCCTCCATTACCTGACCTTGTGAGGTTCCACCCAATGTGGGACTCATGGGATTTGGCAATTGACCAAGTATTGGCGCAATTGATCAAGAACAAGTCGTTGAGCGTTATACCACCAACGGTAAAGTCACCTACCCCAACACCTCAAAAGTACTCGAACGGTATTGCATCGAGCGGAAGCTCAGACGTAGCGCTTTCTAGCTCTAGCAGCACCTCGGCCACCAACGGCACGCAGACACCATTAAATGGTGCTGCTGCTCAAAATTTTGCAAACTACCAACATTCCACATTCTTTGAGCAGCAACTCACGGCATTTGAGATCTGGTTGAAGCATGCTGGTCCTTCTACGAAAGAGCTTCCGGAGCAACTTCCTATTGTTCTTCAAGTTTTGCTCTCTCAAGTTCACAGACTTAGAGCCTTAATTTTGCTCTCGAAGTTCTTGGACCTTGGTCCGTGGGCAGTCTACTTGTCCTTGTCGATTGGTATATTCCCTTACGTTTTGAAGCTCTTGCAATCTCCTGCCCAAGAATTGAAGCCGGTTCTTATATTCATTTGGGCTCGAATCATGGCAATTGATTACAAAAGCACACAACAGGAGCTTTGTAAGGACAAAGGTTATAACTACTTTTACCTTTTACTCAACTCGAGTCAGGGTCATCCTATTGGTGCTCCTGGTGCTCCTGGTAGTATAGCAAGTGGTGGTTCTGCTACCAATATCTTAATCAATGATGACCACAAAGCAATGAGTGCATTTATTTTGACGCTTTTCATCAAAGATTTCAAGAATGGTCAAAGGTTATGTTTCTCTATTGAAATTGTCAACAACTGCTTGAAGTTCATCCAAATGAGTGAGAACCCCTTGCTCAGACAATGGTGTGGCCTTCTCTTGTCACAATTGTGGAATAAATACCCCGATGGCAAGTGGATATGCTACAAAGAAGGATACCTTGAAAGGATTTTATCACTTCTCAATGACCCAATTCCAGAGGTGAGGACTTCCTTGATATTGGCTCTCACCACATTTATCTCGGAAAATGAGTCTGGAGCGGATGGTAATTCGAATGGATCGAGAGGGCCAACTCCGCCAGCTGCCAACGGATCTGAATTGAAGAGGTCTGAATTGAAGCAAATGGATTTAAAGCTCGCCAATTCGATCTTGGGACTCTTGGGAGACGGATCCTCTATGGTGCGGAAGGAGATTATTTTCTTCATCGACAGATTCATATCGATATATCCAAAATTCTTTTTGGTTGTCGCATTCAACCAATTGGAGGAGGAAATAGTGTTGATTGACAACGCAAATGCGTTGAATGACTTCAGAAAGAGATCACCTGCTTATGGTTCGATTTTCAGTTCCATTTGGAAGGCCTTGCTCATCCTCGCGGAGGATCCACATCTCGAAGTGAAGCAGTTGGCAGAAATTCTCATTGACTCCGTGATGGTGAAGCTTAATGAAAGTGAACTTGGACCTGTTGTGCGTGAAATGCAGGAGTACTTGCTTAGTAAATCGTCTATCAACATTGTTGAGAATTTCAAGCCCAACAAGCCTACCATTTTGAACAGACAGTTGGTCAACGGAAGTGCAAAGAGACAAGTTTCCAGCGGTTCTATGTTGAACAGAAAGAATGATAAAGCTAGTAACGGCTATGGTCTTACAACTCGTTCTGCATCAGCAAATAACCTTAACCTGCACTTGGACGATTCGGATACAGAATCAATTTCATCGAAGTTAAAGAATTTGTCGATTTCCAAAATCTTCAAGTCGTTCCAAATCAATGAAGACAACGACTTAAAGAACTTCACAAGAATGTTGAATTTGGGTCCTGTTCAGACTAATTACGGAATTGAGTACAAACCAAAGACTCCGTACTTCAAAGCTCGCGACTTGACTAAACAACCAGTACTCCCAGCTGACTCTGGTTTCTTCGACTATAGTTGTGAATACTTCCAAGAGCCACAAATGTCAAAGAACGAGATCGATGAGCCTGGCTCTAGAGAATACGTCAAGAGATTGTGGAGAAGAAATAGAAACGAGGCTATCATTCAGGAAACACAACCACAAAAGGATTTAGCTCTTCGTGGAGACTGGAATAAGAATGTGATCACTTTAAATAACAGGACACAACCAAAACTCATAAAGTTCACGCAGTTTGAGAAGATTTTAGTCGCCAGTGACGAAAAGGACAACATTTCTATCTGGAATTGGGAGGAACAAGAGATTGTTAAGAAGTTTTCTGCTGGTAATCCTTTCGGAACGAAGATTACTGATATCAAGTTTTTAAACGAAGATGACTCGCCACTCTTGCTTACAGGCTCATCTGATGGTGTTGTGAAGATCTTTAAAAACTTCAACAACTACGAGTACCTGTCAGGAGATCAAGAGCTGAAGTACGAGTTCAGAAGCTCTGATGATTGGGATGAGGAAGAGGATAATAAGGTAGAATTGGTGGCAGCTTGGAGAGCATTGACGGATTTGTTACTCACATCCAAGAGTTCTGGATTGATCTCTGAATGGCAACAATCCAGAGGCTCACTCTTGGTGAGTGGAGATGTTAAAATCATCAGAGTTTGGGATGCTCCTCGTGAATTATGTTTGGTCGATATACCAGCGAGATCCTCATCGCTGATCACATCGTTAACTTCCGATCAAGTTGCCGGTAACATATTTGTTGCAGGATTTGACGATGGAAGTACCCGTGTGTACGATAGAAGACTAGACTCCCGTGAGTCCATGGTCATGACTTGGACACCAAACAAGTCTCCAGGTAGAAATTCGCTGACTGGAACTGGGTCAATCAGACAATTGCACATGCAAAGAGGTGGATTCCGAGAGTTGGTTAGTGCATCCTCTGACGGATATGTCAATTTGTGGGATATCCGCTTGAAGGACCCTGTATCGACATTCCTCACTGCAGAAAAGTCTATCCGTACTGCTGATGTCCATGAACATGCACCAATTATCTCGACGGGATCTAAAACTGCTCATATTTGGACAACCTCAGGGGATATGTTGACCACTTTGAAAAATCCTCATGACAACTACTTGAGTAACAGAACTTCGAGTTACTTGTCGTCAATTGCATTCCACCCACACCGGATGATTATTGGAACAAACTACAACCAAGATGGGCACATCAACATCTACAAATGTACAGATACGGTCATGGAGTATTAACGTGGGATAGTGTCAAGACATTAAAAAGGAGATTAATAAATTGATATGTGCATCAAAAACAGTAGTGATGCAAATTATAGGAATTGTAGAAATGAAGTAAATTGGTCAAGATTTGACGAAAATTATAGCTAACGAAGCGTCTGTTAATGGTTTTGTACAACCTCATAGTTAAAGTCAATATTTACTCATAATTATTTTCTGATAGTTAAAGTTGCTTCTTACCCATGGTTATTATTTGCTTCGGAGGTTGCCTCCCGCTCTTGGTGCTCGCTTGTACAAGCCTCAACAATTCCAACAATTTCCTTTTCTGTGTCCGAGTCTCGGAAGGAAGCTTACATAATCACCCAAATGAAAAAATATAGATTTTTGCACGCTTTATATGAGAGCTTTTAGCATGCAGTCATAGATCTTTCTCCTAACACATGTCTACCGAAGCTTCAAAGATTACTGAAAGCAAGTTATTCCAAAGCGGTGCTTCTATTCTACAGTCTCAGAGGAGTTCAGGATCTTCAAGCTCCTCCGGAATGTCTAGCTCCGGGGACGCCACCACGACTGCAAATCTGGAAGTACTGGGCATAACCTTCCAACAACGCATGATCAGCGCGTGTTCGGGTTCTTTGATAACATCTTTACTCGTGACACCATTTGATGTTATACGGATTCGAATCCAACAACAACTGATATTGGAACAGAATGAGTGCTGCCAACAAGGTGCCATAAAGCAACCATCCAGCAAATTAGTCAAAGAGTACGCAACCAAGTCTTTTGCTACGGTCAAAGAAGTGGCTAACACGTCACCAGAGATATTCTGGCAGCATAAGGTATTCTGCGAAACCGCAAAAGATTGCAGTAAGATTTCGTCCACTGCCCAAGGGTTTGCATTAATCACAAAAAATGAAGGCATTCTGACACTTTGGAGAGGGCTTTCACTCACACTTCTTATGGCCGTGCCTTCAAATATAATCTACTTCACTGGTTATGAATATATTAGAGACCATTCACCGATCAGTCTGCATCCATTGAACCCGCTTTTCTGTGGCTCTTTGGCAAGAATGATGGCAGCTACTTTCGTCTCCCCGATAGAGTTACTAAAGACAAGGTTGCAGTCGATCCCAGCATCAAAGGCTACTACAGGGTCTAAGAACGACAACATATTAGCGGATTTACTCAAGGATCTGTGGGCTACAGTTAGAAAGCAAGGTGTCGGAGAATTATTTACCGGATTACAACTTACTTTGTGGAGAGATGTACCCTTTTCTGGAGTGTATTGGTTATCCTACGAATATTTCAAGAAAAAGACCACAGAAATAGCGCACTCCAGCCACCTCATAAACGGGTTGCTCAATGAAGAAATGAAGGTTCTCACCACAAGTTTTATATCAGGGTCAGTTTCTGGATTTTTGGCCGCTCTAGTCACCAACCCGTTCGATGTTGGTAAAACAAGAATGCAAATCACTAGTCATGAGGAACAAAAGGCCATATCTCGTGGTAAAGAGCCGTCGATGTTCAGGTTTATGATGGATATTTATAGAAGGGAAGGCATGTCTGCCCTTTACGCGGGATTTGGTCCTCGTGCAATGAAAATTGTGCCTTCGTGCGCTATAATGATTTCTTCTTATGAGATCGGGAAGAAGTTTTTCAAGAATGGTAACGAAAAGATGTGAAAAGAAGTCAACTAACCCACTTAGTTGTTCCATATAATGTATATAGAAAATAGAATAGCTAAAATCCCCAAAGCTCAGCATTCTGATAACCAATGTTATCAGCTCCAAGTGCTTCCGCACGGTGTATTTTGAGAGGATGCTCAGTCTCATCTCTTGTCCTAAGCTCAATCGGTGACTCGCGCAAAACAGCACCACCATCTTTCCCACGAACATTTGTGTGGTATTTACAAAGCGAAATCAAGTTCCCTTGACTATTATACCCACAGCTTGCACAGCTCTGGGGCTGGTTACCCCCGTTTTGGAGAACACGCTTTGCGTTCTTCTCATTAACAAGCGAGTCCAAAGGCTCTAGGGCCTCTTTTGAATAGAAAGTACCAGTTGTGAGAACATTTTCTTTCTGTTGCACTGGGCTATTACCCATGTTACTCCTGCCCGAATCTGGTTGCCAGTCACTGGCATTAACCGCATTAATGAAGTCAATTGTGGACTCTTGCAAATACTTTGAGCTCATCTGCACCGTGTATATATAATCCATGAAAGAATCTTTCAAGTCTTTACTTATTGCACGTACTCTTTGATGCAGCAAAACCTCAATGTTCAGCGTCACCACCTCGAGTTTCTCTGCCACACTGGTAGTATTTGATGAGTTCTTGCCAAACTTATGTTCTGTATCTCTTAATTGCTTGAGTACCTTCTGCTTCTCTCTCAAGCTCTGCTGGTACAGTTTCTCTCTCTGTGATACTTCGTGTAATGTCACCTTAATATTCTCCATCTTCTCTATGAGAGCTTGAGTAAATACCCTCTCATTGATTTGCAAAAGCCCAAATTCCTTGATAAGTGAACTGCACGAGTTATGGTCAAGATCAACAGCCCACTCTCTTGCTTGTGTTGAAAGATCAATGTGCATTTGGGCAACTCTACTTTGTTTAGCAATTAGATTTTTGACCAGCTTAAACATCCTATCAGCCAGACCACTCTCTCTCTTATTACCTGGGTAGTTGCTAGGGGCGTTCACTTCCAGAGGATTAAAGCTAAAAGCTGAAATCTTGTCAACTATGCGCTGGAGCGCGGTTGTAGGGCGAGACAAGTAGTTATCTGCAAGGTGTTCAAGGCTAGTCCGCGCGGTAGTAAACTTAGAGATCTGAGGCTCCATGTTATGGGAAATTCTGCCGGGTTCGGTCCCGAGGTTACTAGGCATTAGTAATAGAGATGGAAAAGAATAACTAGACTCACTTCATAGTTTGCATTTTTGCGAAATCTAAAATATGGCGGCTAAGGTTGCAAATCGGTATGTTGCATTTTTCCAAAAATGGAAAGATACAATGTGGAAGTCGATATGTTGTACCATTCGAGTTACATATGTTTGAGATTCCGATGCATTTGTATTTATCTGGGAAGTCGTTTTAGTCGACCCATTAATCGCTCCTGTAATGCTTTTCTACAGCTCTTTACTAACTTACTTTTATTCTTTCTACCCCAGACTACTGCCTCTTTACTTCTTCGAGACATTTTCATCGACGTTCAATCCGGTCACGTCACCAATAGTCTTCTTCCATTCGTCGGCTCTCGATTCTAAGTACTTCTTGCTGACAGTTGCGTCTTCTTCTATGGTCTTGACCAAAGCTTCAGCCTTGTCAGCAGCCAGCTTTTGGCTCTCTGCTATGTAAGGCAAGTTTTGCTGCTCCAATTTCCAGAGGAATTGAGTGGTGTTGTCAAAAGTCTGTGGCAAGAAGTACTTGAAGGAGATTCCTCCAAAGATGATTGGGAAGAGCAACTTGCTGAAGATACCTCTCTGGCGTGCGAAAATGTTACCAGAAAGAGCACCAACAGCAACGTAGAGCGCATTTGGGAACAATGGCTCTCTTTTGTAATGCAAATCGCTGATAGTGCTGGCAACTTCTCTTTCGGTAGTGTAGTATCTAGTGTAACCTTTGTTGACAAGCTCTTGTCCACATCTGATGGAATCTTGCAAAGTTTCACGAGCACCCTTGAAAAAGCCCTCTGTCTGTTCAGTGGACCTCACGGAGGTACCATTGACTATTTTGTTAGGACCCAAAGCTTCGATCTGTGTTCCTGATGCTGCCGAGATAGTTCCGGGCACGGGTACCACATCTTCTTCATTCACGTAAAAGTCACGCTTTGTCTCGTTCAAGATGGCCGATTCAGACCTCATGGCGAACATTCCAGCAATGAGCGGAGCCCCCAATCCTATAGCGTGCTTGGTAAACATGTTTATACCAGTCTAAGGTCGTTGAGATTTCTAGTATTTTCATTCGCAGAGAGAATGTCGCACGAGAAAAAACGTCCTTAGTCAGACGACATTTTGTGCGACATGTTGCAACAAGACATTTTTTGTGGCTAGATGAGCTTTTAAGCACCACCATGTTGAGAGTCTGTACCAGAAGGTCGTTTGCAGCGGCAAATGTACGAAATTTCACTCGAGGAGTATCTGTGAAGAGCTCCGGTAGTCCAAAGATTGACATGTCTAACTATGACTTCATTAAAGAAGACCTGAGGAAGAATTTTGGTGAGACCATCAACTCAGATCAATATACATATGTTGGTTCGATGTCGCAGTACCGTAACCCAGATGGTTCGTTCATAAAGGGAAACAACGCCGAAGAAGCACGTTTAGATGATTTGACTTTAGAAGGTAGAGTTGATAAGTCCATCACGAAGTTACCTCATGAGATCGCTAAAGTTATCCAGAACAATATCCTCAGTCAGAACATTCCAGAAAAGTTGCGTGAAAGAGTTGCGAGTGTCTACCAGAGCTTGTCAAAGGATCAAATTGTGAAAGCTCCGGAAACATCTCTCGACTGTGACTCTCACATCGCAGGACTTTTCTTGCAAAACTATTCTCATGCAAGACAAGTTTTACTTGAGCTTCAGAAGAGGGTCGGAGTGGAAAATTTTAACCCGCAAACTGTATTAGATGTTGGATATGGACCTGCAACTGGTATGGTTGCGCTTAACGAAATCATGGGTGATGAATGGGTTCCAAAAGACAAGGATGCATATGTGATTGGAAGAAGAAACACCCAGATGAAGAAGAGGGCAAAGATTATCTTATCAAGACAACTTAATGAAAACTATAGAGAGGAGGACACTACTAGTGAAGTATTACAAGATGAACTTGAGCAAGAAGAAGAGACTCGTTATGAAGAGTCGGCTGAACACGGCGTTGAGGACAACTACCTAGGCCCCATTGATGCCTCGAAGATTCAAATTAGGACAAGATTGCGTGATAGCTTACCGGTGACTAAGAGATATGATTTGATTATAGTCAACCAGTCTCTTCTCTCGAGAGAGCACATTTTCAAGAAAGATATCGATACAAGTATGCACATGCTTCTTCGTTTATTGGCTCCAGGTGGGCATATAGTCTTGATCGAGAGAGGCAACTCCGTGGGATTTGAAACTATTGCAAGAGCCAGGCAGATTATGATAAGACCAGAATCTTTCGAAACTGAAGTTGGAAAGATCCCTAGACCCTACATCAAGGGCTCATCGCTCAAGCCTCAGAAACTCAAGAAAGAGGACCAAATGATAAGTGAGGAGGACAGAGAGTACGAGGAACAGCTCCTTGCTAAGCTCCAAGCCGAAGAAGAAGAAGAAGAGGGCTTTGAGATCACGGACTTTGAGAAAGAACTCAATGAAAAATATGGTGAACCGACTGAAGAAGAATTGAAGTTCGAGGTCGAGGGGGGCGATGAGTACGAGGTTTTGCCCGTTGACGCAGTCCCTTCTTCTCTTACTAGTGAAAGTGTTGACTACCATCTCAAGGTTCTCGCGCCGTGCCCACATCACCGTAGATGCCCATTGCAGTTGGGTGACCCGAAGTACTACAAGATCCCCTCGCACAACCACAGGCTCAAGTTTTGCTCGTTTAACAAGGTTGTTGAGCGCCCCGGCTACACCATGGAGTTGAAGAAGGGTAAGCGTTTGGCGACTGAATGGAACAAGAGTTCTGAAGATGGGTTTGGTTTGGATACCCTTAGCAGAAATGCATTAAAGAAGTTGGAGGGAGGCGGTCGTCCGGGTGGAAGAAACTCTGAGAATGGTTCGTACTCGTATCTCATTGCTGAAAGGAGCCATAATGATGAGGAAACGATCAAGAAGATTGAAGATGCTCGTACTTATAGCAACTACGATGCGTTTATGGACCCTAAGGACCCTAACAATTGGGGTCGTATCTTGGACCAACCAAGCAGAGTCAAGAACAACGTCAAGCTCAATGTTTGCTCTCCTACGGGAAACGTTGAACTCTGGCAAGTTCCCAAGAGTCTTGGTAAGCAGGCATACCACGACGCCAGAAAAGTCGAAATGGGAGATTTGTGGGCACTTGGAAAGAAGGGAGTGAACGTAAAGAAGCCTGTTTCAGACAAGATCATTCAGAAGCTCGAAACCCTCAGCAAGACCCAGAAGAAGACCTTCTTGAAGGAGCAAAGGAAAAAGCAATGGAAGAAGGTCGTGGGAGTTACTGAAGAAACTTTTGATGACGACGTTTATACTTTGGCTGACTCCATTGCCACCGAAATGGAAAGGCTGAGAAAGTACAAGAACCAAGGCAAGAAGTTTGATGTTGATGCAAGAAAGTATGATGGAAAGTAAGATACATGTAAATAGTATAGATAGAGGTAAATAGTATAGATAGAGGTAAATAGAATGGTAAGGAAGAAAAGGAAGAATAATAAGGTAGAGTTTATAACTTCTGGAATCATGACGAACCTACTAGAAGGTACAGAAAATTTAGATTCTAGAAGTATGGATTTTGGAATCTACTGGTGGTCAAAGTAGTCGTGGTAGTCAACCCACTTTGCACTAAATCCAATCACCTCTCTTCAAGTTCTCTACAGTCATAAAAATCAATTCACGTAATTTCAATTATCCTAAATACCTGTGTGCCTTATCTCTATAATACATCGAGTAGAAGCCTCATACTCGAATTCCCATGAGCAGTCAGATTACTTTCTTCTGAAAGAGCAACCCTCAGACAACTTGGCCTTACCACCGGTTGGGGTGCACAAGACAGTTGCGCAGTTGTCGCAAGTGACAGCAGTTTGAGCGTGAGAAAAGACGGTGGTGATGTTGAGACATCCCTGGCACTTCACGTCCATGAAGTACGATCTTGGTGCTTGGACCAAGGTCTTCAATTTGTTCTTCTGAGCCTCAGTGGCTGGGTTTGGGTGCAATAAATCCTGAACTAAAACCATCTTGTACGTATTCTTGAAAGAAGTATTTGATACGAAGTGAAAATTTTTTTTTTTCGTTCCCCCAGTCTTCTTTTATCGCCACTCTTGTGACAAAAAGAAAAAATTGTGGAAAAATTTGGAGACACAAGGAAGAAAAAAGAAAAACTTTTCTTCTTGGAAGCCACACTGGCACATCATCCCGCATTGGGAAGTCAACCCCGTGCTGAGCCCTGATGTGTGTTGATCTGATCGATGCCAAACAAAACGCGCCTTCTTGGTTACGATAAATATGTAGTGAGGGGAATAATTGGACGTGGGGTGGTTAAAATTTAACATTCCTTAGGTCCTTCTCTATCATTATTGATCTCCTTTGTTATTGTTTTTCCATAAACCATTCTGTTTACGACGTGGTTTCTGCAAACTCATCCTCTCGTTTTTGTACTCCAGGTTTTTCTCTGATGTATCTAAGTAGCTCTGGCTGCCATTTTCTTTATCTTAAATATTCCAACACAAATGGGAAGATCCCACACCAAAGCCGGTGATCCCTATCCACATAGGCTGGCCCGACCCGCAAGTGCTACTGGATTGCAAACGTCGCACTCGCCTATGACGTTGTCAGCTAGGAGAAACGTGAGACCTAATAGTCTTGACTTGGCTGCCATAGATACCCATGAATTGGAAGAGGATATCAGGGGCGCTTATGAACTCCACAGAAATTCTAAGGTTCATGGCAGCTCTCCTGGTGCTGGAATACTGGATCAGGAGGACTGTACCACTGACTCCGAAATGGACAGTGTTCAAAGTACAGTGGTTACAGAGGACGAATCAGGAGTCAAATCGAGTGTGATCAAGAATGATATGGAATTTGAAATTAGAGCAGTACTAACACCTGCCCTGAGCCACACACTCAAATGCTTTCGCAGTCAGGAGACCTTCTTCAAATACTTCACTTACAGTGCTATTTTAATTCCATCGCTCATAGCAGTTCTTGTGCCCTCACGCTATTGGGGATTACAGAGATCAGACGTACCTAGTTTACCTATTGATATTGTGAGTCTGGTTGCTAACGGACTCACAGTAGTACTAGTGGGGTTTATCATTAAGGCGGTTATCGAGTGGCCCTGGGAGTGGAGACAGCAGTTACGCGCTGCTAAGAAGAAAATGATCAGCCATATCAATTCTTCCATGATCATCGATGAGGGCAACTCCAAGCGCAAAGAAGACTTGAAGGCAAGTATTTTGCTCATTGAAGATATTGCACGCAAGGAAAGATTTGCACTTTTTGTGTGTTTAGGCTCTTCAGTATTGGGATCCCTTTTGATGTACGGAGCAAATCGTGCTATCACGTCGGGAATCAAGGACGATTTCAGGAGGTCGATTATCTTTAACAATGCCAATATCGCTTTGTTTCAGTGCTGGCTGATTTTGCGCTTTATGCTTGCAGTCTCCAAAGCCGATGTCGGTGAAAACAGCGGTGATGACGAACAGTACCCAAAGCTTGCAGTACAGTGTTCCGATAGTCCCGAAGTATGGGCAGGAATCATGTCCCTCTTTCAGGGTGGGGCCGATAATGAAGGAGTATCTCGAGAAGAGTTTGAAGAGAAAATAGCTGCAAATTTTGAAAAGTTTGGCGTGACTTTAGAACAGGCGTCTGAAGATCATCGCCGGATGGTCAAGAAGTTGGCAGCTGCCCACAAGCGTGAACTCTCAACACTTTCAATTGATCTTCACAATATCGAAAGCACAATTGTGGACCTCAAAAAGTTGAGTTTGAGCCCAGTCCAAACACCTTCTCTGCAATTCCCACCCTCTCCTGTTCTGCCAGATGAATATTTGACTACCAAGTCTTCTGTTTATTTGAAGCCATTCCCTTTGAACTTGCTGCCTCAGGAGGAAAAGGGTGCTCTTACTAATGGCATCTTGAACCCAATTCCAGAAGAAGATGAAGTACTAGCAGATCCACACGTTGCATTCGCAGAGTCACCTTGCCCCAAGGTGCTGTTCCGAGGCCCTTCAAAGTTGGCCAGATCAAACAGACAAGCTTCTTCGACAAGCGAAGTTTACATGACCGCAGTGGAAATGGAGCGCGAAACAAACAGACATAGAAGTCTTTTCGCCATCATCCACTCTTACACTAAGAGAATACTCCATAGAGTCTTTCCTTGTATACTTTGGCAACCACTTCAGGCTTGGAATGGCGCCAGGAGAGACATCGAGGCATACCTTCTTCGCAAGACTAACTCCAATGCTCTAGGCTACAGAGACACGTTGGAGATTGTCAAGTCACTTATATGGGAGCTTGTGACTGTGCAATTCTTATCGAAAATGATGTCGATGGAAGAATTGCAAAAGAAGATCGAAGTCTACTCGGAGCCTTTGAGGAGACTCAGAAATTTTACAATCTTGGTGACAATTAGGATTCCCTATAACACCACTAGGTTTTTCATTAGCTTATGGCTCTTTTTCCCGAAGATATACTTCAAAGTCTTCATTTTATACCCAATTTTGTTTGTGAAAGATAAGCTCGATCCAAACCACGACTACTTGCGCATGTTTTACCCGTTTTCGACCCAGAGCTCCAAGGTTCAACAGTTCACTGAATTCAAGCTGTTCCGCTTGCAGTCTCCAAACGCACAGACCAAGTTCCACCCTCAAGTTTTGGCGGAACCTGCCTTTGAAAGGTACTACACTGCGGGGGGTAGCGTGAAAACAAGGGCTGCATTCTTACACAAATTATCGAAGCACTTCGACATTGATGGTGGTGGGGACGTATTCCCCAACGACCAGCCAAAAACTCCCGTCCAGTTATTTGATAGGCGGAGCTAATGATTTCGGTAACACTAATTTATTGCTTCTGGATACCCCATTTTATTTAATGTTTAATATATTTCCTCGGTACTATGCTGCTTGTAGATATTCAAAGTAGAATGTATGAATGTAGGTATACAAAATAGACTGTATCAATGAAGTTGAACTCTTTTAGGTGGGCAGCCGATTTTGCAGCCCGGAAATAACACAAAAGAAGAATTGATTCGATGCCAAAATTGATTAGAAATGAATTACTGAGTGATCAAACGACTACACAATGGCAAACAAAAGGCGAGCGAAGAAGGTTCGTCCCCCGTATAAGAGGTACGTCTATAAGTCCAACTACACGCAAGGAAACTCAAGTGATGAGGAAGTCGAGGATGCAGAAGAGGTAGAGCAACTGGAAAACGGGCAAGGAACTGTGGGAGGTTTTGACATCTACGGCAACACAAAGAACGCCTTCAACAAGAACAACATGAGAGTCACTTCATATTATGTGCTAACTGATACGTCGGTGAGAAATCAGCATAGTGGCAGAATGTGGCCGAGGTCGAAGTTTGAAAAGGTTGATGTGCTTGACTGTTGTTTAAACGGCAGGACCTTAATGGCAGAAGAACCCATCCCAGAGATCCCACCTGATGATATCTTGACTCTCCCAGTCGAGATAATTGTACGAATCTTGGAAATATTGAACCTGAGAGGCAAGTTGAAGCCAAAGTTCTTGAGAGTGTGCAAGTTGTTTTACCGCATTCTGGTTCCTCTACTCTACCACAGCCCTCATATCAAGGCTACCAACTTTTTTGCATTTATGGAGACGATTTCCAACAACAAGACCATTGGAGATAACATTTATCTGCTTGACCTATCGTACGTGATTCAGTCTGGCAAGAACGCATTTGTTGCCAAGTTATTGAAGAGGTCAAGTAAGAACTTGAGAGAATTCATATCACCACAAACCAGTTTTGGTTTTGGACCTTTAATGGCCATTAAAAGCTGCCACCAGTTGAGGATGTTGGACTTGCGGTTGGTTTCTGAGACGCTTAACTTGAAGGAACTCTTTGCTTCTCTCAAGAACTTGAACCACCTCCAGCATCTTTCCTTTCCAAGATCATCGATTGAAGTCGACAACTTCCAGGAGATTGAGAACGTCCAATGGCCTCCAATGTTGTCGTTTTTGAGGCTTTCAGGTGGTATCTCCGACGAGTTCTTGATGCGCACGAAACTCCCCAATACCATTACAAAGCTTGAATTTGCGCATTGTCCGTTGATCAGTGATACAGCATTCCACCAAATTCTAAGCAAACACGGAAGCAATCTTACACTGTTGAGAGTACAGTTCCCGATGCCCGGCCTCAAGAATAATTCGATGGACTATGTTTTCACTTACTGCCCCAACCTCACTGCGTTGGAGCTCTCTGTGGATTATGTTTCCAATACTATATTTGACGAAGAGAATCTTCCTTTCATGCCATACCCAAGGCCACTTCGTTCCTTGTACATCAATAGCAGTGGTATGTTGGGAACATCAACGAAGCTTGAACCAATCGATTTGGCTATCGCTGTGAACGAGGGAAGACTCCCACAGTTGAAGAACCTCCACGTAACTGCAAAGATTGGCTGGAATCCAAAGTCGGATTACGTGAATTTCATCATTGAGGAGTTGGAGGAGAGACAAGGTGGGTTGTACATAGGATATTAAGAGTTTCTGAAAGGACATGGCAAAGGAACATTTTCAGCACCCTTTACAAACGGCTATTTTAACAACTATCTTTAAAGATAGGTTAACAAAGGACTAAGATAGGTTATTAAGAGAATCAACAAAGGACTACCATAAGACAATTTTGCAGACATGATCTCACTGCTTTATATTGATCCTATTGTTTCTATCGCATTATTTATTATTTATAGAGCACTTATCGCGACTTGTGTAGACGTTTAGCATTTTGATCTGGAACGAAAAAAAATAGATCAGCGGGCCAACAACACGAGGAGGCATTTTGAAGATTGCACAACATGAGCGTCGACGTTGTGATTCCAAATAACCCAGGGTTGTTGGACCAGCTTCCTGGTGAAGCTGTGACATTCTTGGAGAAACTACACTCCGTCAACCTGCGGCGCATGGTATTTTTCGACGAAGCCGTTGATGTTTACATTGCCTACCATACCAACGACAATATAGATAGAAGCGACTATGTGATGAGAGTGAATGCTTCTATATTACCGGTTCATACGATAGAGTCATCGGCAAACTTCTCGAATGCAGATCTCACCGTTAACAATGAGCAAAATAATTATAGCATTCTTGACACCGAATTGAATGAAGACCACCTTCTTTACAAAGAAGACAACTGCATTGTATGGAAACTCAATGTTCCCATAATATACCCGCGCAAGAAGTTCTCAGAGCCAAACTTGTACGTGTCGGTAAACTTCGACAGCCCAATAACTCCATTGACAGAGTCCGACGAGTCGTCGGATGTGGAGCTGACGGAGGAGGTTTTAGCGGACTATGTTCCAGCTCATACCAATAATTTACTTGCTGATTTGAATAGTCAGGTATCCGACAGAACCAGCCATTCGTTTGATATTTCGCGACCAGCACCAAAGAAGAAGAGTAAGAGATCTTACGACGAGACTAAGAACAGAGCCAGGTTGGTTGCCCCAGGCACCAGCTCTCCACTCACTAGTAAATTGAGTGTTCCAGTGTCTGTTTCTTTGGTTATCAAGCTCCGATCTACAAAGCCAGCAGGGCGTAATAACATTCTTCTTGCAACGTTGAATATCGAGACACTTGATGATATCAGCAAAACCGTCGCCATGAAGGAATTCTGTGACACGAACAAAATTTACTTCACAATTCATGACTTGATTATAGATTTCAAACAAGGGGATGTCGAGCTGTTCAAGTCCAGCCAGTATGAATTTCCTTTCCGCTTTGGAATCGACGACTCTGTCAATCTCACTTACAAATTGTTGAACAATGAGTTCTTAGATAAAGAGTTGAAGAAAAGCGACGGGATCAGCGGGGCGAATAAACAATTTTCAAAGCTCATCAACTTCAAGTTGGTTCTTCAGGTGGAGGCTTACGATGATACGACCTCTTCGTACGTGAACCTCAGCAACGTCATCACTACCAACTGGAGCCCATTCTTGGACTTTGGCATAATTGCACCACCTATCAACAATGCATTAAAGACCTCATCTAATTACTCGCAGACGCACACGCAGTCAGGGTTACAAAAACAGGCCCCTGTTGCTGGTGGTAACGATAACCCAAGAAAAGCAGCACTTCTCAACAGCATGTACAAGTCAAGCAATTTGAGCGGGTCGTCGTTGAATAGTTCCCATACTCCCAAAAAGACCATGAAGTCGCTTATTGGAGCATCTGCATCGTCGGTTACGGTCAATCTCACTACGAATACCAACTCTACCCTTTCGGGATTGAAGCTCACGTTTGTGGGCAAGCTCAATATAAAGTTGGGGGAGATCATCAACTGGAAAATACAAGCGGTCAACAACCTGAAAAGCAGACTCAATCTCTCGCTCATTATGCAGAATCCGCAAAGCTTCAGACCGTCGTCGTCCAACATCCAACCTTACTCTACTTCAAATAGTGAGGTTAGTATTTCGCAGCAATTGACGGAAACTGGCCAAATCTATTCGCGTTCTCAGATGCATGCAATTTACAACTCGCTCAAACTCAGAAGCAGTGGTGTCATCATGCTAAACAACGACATCAGAATAGGACCAATGGATCCTAATACTGTCTACGACACCAACATCGTGTTGGTCGGGTTGTCCAAGGGAATTTTCAACTTGGACGGCATCAAGATCTTTGACATTAATAGTGGTGACGGTTTAGATTTCGGCAAATTGGTGGAAGTATTTGTGGTAGACTAAGTGAGCAAGACCGTGAGGAAGTGGAACTGAGTAGTAAGGGTTGGAAAAGAGTAATAAAGCATGTAAGAGATTTACTTTTAGATTAACGTTTGATGTAAGCAAAATATTGATCGTCTGTTGGTGTTTGATACAAGAAAATGTGGTCATTGGAAGATATTGTAACCTCCAAAGTATGACTTCTTTAGAACCTACTAGAGTTTCCTAGAATATGTGCGAATTTCTAACAAATTCAAAAAGGAACGACCAATAAAAAGAAAACACCAAGAATGTACTCAGAGGTCAGCTAATACCCTACACTCTTGTGAGTTGTTGTAAATGTTGCAGAAAAACCCGTCAATCAGTCTGGTGCTCAATATTTGTGTACTTTGTCATCTTTCATTCACGTGACACCAACACGTGCCACGAATCACCTGAAATATGTCATAGCTTTAGTTTTGTGCCATCTCCACGATTACTCATTTTTTATCTGGGCCGTCTTAGTCACTGCCATTTTGTGGCATTTTTCAGTCGAGCTCATATCGCGCCATAAGAGTCATTTCACTTCCTGCATATTACGTACACGATAAGTAAAAGCCGGAGGATATAAATGGAACTGTATCTGCTGAAATTTCAAGATAGCAAAGCAAGACAATTGAACAATTTAAACAACAATGTCCACTCCAGTCACCATACATTTGAGAGCTGAAACTAAGCCAGCAGAGGCTAGAGCTGCCTTGACCCCATCCACAGCTAAGCAATTGCTTGACGCTGGTTTCAACGTTTACGTGGAGAAGTCATCCCAGTCCATCTTCGACATTGAGGAGTACGAGAAGGTTGGTGCTACCATTGTTCCAGAGGGTTCGTGGAAGGACGCTCCTACCGACAGAATTATCTACGGTTTGAAGGAGTTGCCAGAGAACGAGACCTTCCCTTTGGTTCACACCCACATCCAGTTTGCTCACTGTTACAAAGACCAGGCTGGCTGGCAAGATGTGTTGAAGAGATTCCCTGCTGGTAAGGGTACCTTGTACGACCTTGAGTTCTTGGAAAACGACCAAGGAAGAAGAGTCGCAGCCTTTGGTTTCTACGCCGGTTTCGCTGGTGCTGCCATTGGTGTTGCTGACTGGGCCTTCAAGCAGTTGCACTCCGACTCCGAGGACTTGCCAGGTGTGAGCCCATACCCTAACGAGGATGCCTTGGTTGAGGAGATCAAGAAGTCTTTGGACGCTGCTGTCGCTAAGAACGGTGGTAAGTACCCAACCGCATTGGTCATCGGTGCTTTGGGTCGTTGTGGTTCTGGTGCTCTCAGCTTCTTCAGAAAGGTGGGTATTCCAGAGGAGAACCTTGTCAAGTGGGACATGCAGGAGACTGCTAAGGGTGGTCCATTCCAGGAGATTGTGGATTCTAACATCTTTGTTAACTGTATTTACTTGGCCCAGCCAATTCCTCCATTTATCAACTACGACATCTTGAACAACCCAGACAGAAAGTTGACCACGATTGTGGATGTCTCTGCAGACACCACCAACCCTCACAACCCACTTCCAGTGTATGAGATCGCCACTGTGTTCTCTGACCCAACTGTGAGAGTGAATACCACCGCTGGTCCAAAGCTTTCGGTGTGTTCGATCGACCACTTGCCATCGATGTTGCCAAGAGAGGCTTCCGAGTTCTTTGCCAAGGACTTGATGCCTTCGTTATTGGAGTTGCCAAACAGAGAGACCTCGCCTGTCTGGGTGAGAGCAAAGAACTTGTTTGACAAGCACGTTGCTAGATTGCAGTAATGGGATACAAAATGTACAAAGGATTGTGATATGAATTGACTGTAGAAAGGGTAATATTTAAGTGGTGTGATCGAATGACGTATAAGCAACGTCAGATAGAATGATTATGGGGTATATGGTATGCTTTATATTGTGGGATGATTGAGTATATCATTTGGTTAGGCGATGATTAAACGGTCGAGATTGAAGTGTAGATAAGTATCGGTTATAACACAAAATTTGATGAGGGTACAAAATGGTAGAGTAATGGGAGAACCATGTTCTGGCAAACCTTCTGGCATACATCGTGGAAAATCCAAACCCAGACATACGTTTTGAATACCTCTGAATTTTGTCTATTAAAACCTATATCCTTACTCTAACGTAACTGTCACTCTTCTCTTCTTGCTCTTCTTGCTCTTCTTTGGAACCATTAAACGCTTGATTTCTCCATCGGATTCGTACTCGGACTCACTTGCTACGTCGTCCTCAATTGTGTCATATCTCTTCTTCATCGTGTCGAACTTCTCAACCAGCTCAGAGCACACAGCAACACAGTTCAATCTTTCACCGGTGTCGTACACCGCAATTTGGTCCCTCAGATCCTTAGACATGTTCCAAACAACGATCTTACCATCTGAAGACACAGACATCATGTATGGAACACCAAAGGTTTCTTGAGGATGCTGGTAGAACGTAAAGTCCTTGACTCTGTTTGAATGCCCTCTCACAGTGAACTCTGGCTTCAAGTCAGCAGGAGCAGCGTCCCAAACCTTGTTCTCGTCATCGCTACCAGCCAAGTCAATCAGCTTCAAGTCGGTGAAAGCAATGGTACCATCACCATGACCAGTGACCAAGTACTCAATGTCGTCAATCTTGAAGAGTTGGAAACACATCAAGGTGGAAGATAACTTGATCTTTCTAATGATCTTTGCAGTAGCAGTATTGTAAACAAGAATCTGGTTCAACAAACCAACGAAGAAGTAGTCACCGTCCAAAGACCATCTGACAAATTCACCCTTTTGTCCCAAGTGGTCCTTACCTCTGATCTTTAGCACAGCAGCTTTCTTTGCAGTCATCAAGTTCCACAATCTAATGGTTTTGTCCAGAGAAACAGAAATCGCGACTCTTCCACTAGGGTGGATAGCCAAGTCGTTGATTCTGTCTGTGTGGCCCTTCAAAGTACCAAAAGGTTCCCAGTCCTTGCTTCTCCATATTATAATTTTTCCATCAGCCGAACCGGAAAGAAGCCATTTCCCAGCCTTTTCAGTGGAGAAGCCGTCGGTCTGAGTGTTTTCAGAAGAGAACTCGAGAGCTGTGATCGAACCTTGGTGGCTCAACAAGTTTCCCAACTCTTTTCTCTTCTGTAAATCGTAGATACGAATGTGCTCATCGTCTGAGCCAGTCACCATGTACCTCTTGGCGATATCCATGGTCTTGACTGAGAGAGTGTGTGCTTGGAAGTGGAAGATTGGCTGGAAGATAGCGTCCTTCTTGCCAGTAGGGTCGACAATCGCAGAAACACACAACAAGTTGTGTTCGTACGATCCTGCCATGATTCTGAACTGAACAGTAGGAGTGGTAGTTGGGACAGTAGTAGTAGCGGAGGAGTTCTTCATGCTCGACTTGAGCTGTTTAGAGCCGGAAGGGCTCAGCGATGAGTTGGTCATAGTGAAATCCTCGTAGAATAGAGCAGTACAGTTGGTTTCTCAAGGCTGACTTCTTTTCTCGATGAGCTGAATTTGGTGGAAAAAAGGACGGCGTATTTTTGTGCAAACAGATCATGCTGAACCAAAAGACACCGTCTCAGCACAACTCGACATTGTTCATATCACCATTGGTGACAAACAAACGTCGACAAGAGACGTTCATCACACCTCCCAACCCACAACTGCATTCCCTTTTCGAAACCCCAGGGTCCAACCACTCACTGTTCTTCAACTTGGACAGATCAAATGCAAACAACTCACAAGAACCGCCGTCAACAAATGCACCCGTTGAGCCATTGACGCAGGCAGAAAAGTTGAGGTTGTGGCGATACGACGCATTAATGCAGCACCACTACAAAACTGCAGAGTTTATTGGAGACAAAGTCCTAGCACTCACCGACGACCCCAACGACGCGTTCTGGCTTGGACAGGTGTACTTCAACAATGGCAACTACTTGCGGGCCAAGCTGTTGTTAACGCTGAAGCCTGAGTTTGAAAAGTCGGTAGGATGTCGGTATCTTGCTGCGTTTTCGCTTGTGAAGTTGGAGATGTGGGACGAGGCGCTCGATCTTGTAGGAGAAGTCAACCCTTTCCGAAAAGACGAAAAGTACCAGGTCAGGAACCATGATGGAGGGATAAAGCTTGAGGCACTGATGTGCTATTTGCGAGGAAAGATATACGCGAACCAGAATAACTTTGAGAGGGCGAAGGAATGCTATAAGGAAGCAATTCTTGTGGATGTCAAATGTTTTGAAGCGTTCGATGAGTTGATCAATAATAACTTGATGACTCCAATGGAAGAATGGGACTTTATCACACAATTGAACTACAGAGACGCAGATGATAACGATGAGTTGGTGAAGTTGCTCTACACGACCAGGTTGAGTAAGTACTTGAATGTCACCAAATTTGATGAAGCCGAGCATATCCTCCGTGAGGAATACAGCTTGGGGAATAATGCGGATATCTTACTCAGCCGTGCAGACTACTTGTTTATACAGTGCAATTTTGACGAGTGTCTATTAGTATGCGAGCGTGTCTTGAATGACGACACTCACAACAGTGACATCTTGCCAAACTATCTCCTGAGTTTGTATGAGCTCGGGGGAAAGAACAAGTTATTCCTCAAAGCGCATCAACTTGCGGAGAGCAAGCCACAGAGTCCAATGACATGGCTTGCAATAGGCATATACTATCTCTCGATAGGTAAAATCATCGAGGCGAGAAAGTTCTTTTCCAAGGCCACACTTCTCAACCCCAATTTTGGACAAGCGTGGATTGGGTTTGCCCATACGTTTGCAGCCGAGGGAGAACATGAACAGGCAATTAGTGCATATGCGTTTGCTGCGCGCCTTTTCCCAGGGACTCACCTTCCAAACCTCTTCCTTGGTATGCAGCATTTGCAGATGAACAACTTGAACTTATCGGAAGAGTACCTTCTTGCATCATACCAGATCTGCAACACAGACCCGCTCTTGCTCAACGAGCTTGGCGTGATCAACTTCCATCGTAACAACCTCGTGAAGGCCGAGCTCTTTTTGAGTGAGGCGTTGAGTGCGGCCAAATACTTAAACCTGGACTCTAAGACTTGGATCCTGATCCACTCGAACTTGGGACATGTTTTCCGTAAGGGAAACCAACCGTATAAAGCATTGGACTGTTTCAACCAGGTGCTCAAGAGCAGCCGCGACGACTCCAATGTTTTGGCAGCAATGGGGCTTATTTATCTCAAATTGGGAAACCTTTTTAAAGCTATTGAAGTACTCCATGACGCATTGGCCGTGCTGCCCACGGATCCCGTTGCGTCAGACCTCCTCAAGAGGGCACTCGAACTGAATGCCAGCAATAGAGACATATTCGCGAGTGCCATGAGCAAGCGCAAGACCAAACCAGCACCTCCACAGGCCGCACCCAGCAAAAAGAGCATTGTGAACAAGCTCATGACCCCTCTCAACAACAAGACCAAGTTCTTCCGGAGAGAAGAGGAGCCAGTTGCTGTGCCCGACGAGGTAGACTCATTGGCGCAAGGGTTGATGCGGGGCGAGGATTCCAGTGAGGATGACGAGGTGATGGATATTGAGAGTGATTAGAGAGGAACCGGAAGAAAGGAGGAGTAAGACCAAGGTGGAGTAAAAGAGCGTACCTATCTGATAGAGTGTTGACGAAAGTGGCATAGCAGAGGCATAGCTAGAGATCAATCATAAAGGAAGCCCACGCAGCAGGTAATTTAGGATTGACGTACAATGACTAATGTTGCAATGAGCGATGTAGAAGTGTAGTAATGGGAGATGTAATTTGCATGACTGAATTGACTGACTTTTATGACTGAACATCACTGAATGAATGTATGACTGACTTTTACTGAACACTGTATGACGACTTTTATGAACACTCGACTTTTCTGAAGACAGAATTGTATGTCATTTGGTTTGTTTCACTGACAACGAATATTGTAGTGCCAACTCGGAGACTGACATCTTTGTTGTCAACTTTGAAACCAATTGTCTACGACTTCACAATTGCACTGAACATACTATTGTCCATTTAAACTTCATCAAATTGATCTTTAAGATTTGGTTATTAAAATTCCCCTTCTGGAATTATTGTTCAGAGAACGTCATAATAGGAGAAAAGTAAAGTTTATTATTGTAAATACGAACCAGGACCAGCAAAATCGGTCCGTTGCAAAGGCCGTTGTGGGTCGAGCTGGAGACCGCGTTCATCATGCGGTATTTCACATCATCAGATAGTGACTAATGGGTGTGTGTCAAGGTGGTCAGGACAACGACCGCAGTGCAGTTGGCCACAATGCCCCGAATTGTAGCGAATATTCCACCAGTGCATGGAAAAAAAAGGCTTTTGAGTTTGGCAACAGGAACAAATAAGGGGACCACCGGTATTAAGAGCGGGTGTAGTTGTATTGTGCGACCAGCAACGTGCCAATTGGTTGGCATGGATCACATGGGAACGTGGAATGTGGGCAGCACCGAGTGTAGATGAGACGACGTTTAGTCTATGTGTGTTTTGAGATTTTCCTAATTTGGGATTCGCGCCTTGAGATGGCCGTTACCAGATTGTTTTGTGCGATCTATTTAAGGTTTGAGCTTAGGGCGCACATTGTGTTGTAGTGGACCTTGTCAGGTTTGTCCCATTTCGTGTATAGAAGCTGATTCGTCATGCGGAGTATATAGGCAGGGAAGATCGGAAACTTTCTCACAAAAACATACACAACACTATCGTTGCCTAGGAAACGCAGTGGCACCGAGAGGATATTCTTGAATCGAATCATCTATCTTTGTTTGGGCTCCTTTTTTCTACCCCACTGGCATTCAAAAAAAATTACAATAGGGAGCATAGGCATCTCCCCCATAGATGGCATGAATACACACTCACCACTTCACAATGCTGTGCCAGCACCGCCCCACGTCCTCTGTGTCAACTTCAACCAGGACCAAGGGTGTTTTGCTGTGGGCCACGAAGAAGGATTTTTAGTCTACAACACAAACCCGATCGATTTAAGGGTGAAGAGACAGTTCACGGGCGGCCGTAGCGGACTGCCCAAGAGCGATGATCTCCAGCCTCTGTCGGCCTCAATCCACTCACTGCTGCCTCCCATGGGCTCTGGAAGCCTTGGGCCTGCATCTGGAATCGGCCACATCACGATGCTTCACCGAACCAACTACCTTGCACTAGTCGGAGGCGGGAGACACCCCAAGTTTCCTCGCGATAAGCTCATAATATGGGACGACCTCAAGCGCAAGAACTCCCTTACTCTCGAATTTGCATCAGACGTGCTCAACGTGCTCCTTTCGCGCGTGCGAATCATTGTGGTGTTGCGTTCGCAGGTCGTGGTGTACGGGTTTGAAGCGCCACCGAAGAAATTTGCGAGCTACGACACTATCGACAACGAATTCGGTCTCGCGGACTTGAGCGTGAACGCGAGCAGCAGCAACGGCAAGGGAAGCGGATCCCCAGGCCTGAACTCGAGCTCGCAGTCCAAGTTCCAGACGCTTGCATTTCCGGGGAAATTGGTAGGGCAGATCCAGATCGTGGACGTGTCCACAAATAGCCAGGAAAAGAGCCTGGTAAGCATTATCAAAGCACACAAGCTGAAGATACGGTGTCTTGCGTTGAACCGACTGGGGACATTGGTGGCCTCTGCATCCGAAACCGGAACCTTGATCCGTATACATTCCACACATAACAATGCGTTGGTATATGAATTCCGGCGCGGAATAGATCGAGCAGTCATTCAGTCGATGAGATTCTCGCACAATGATTCGCGTTTGGCGGTGCTTCTGGATAAGCACACCATCCATGTATTCAACTTGCTCATGGAACACGACTCGAACAAAAGGCACATGTTGCGCAACCTCCAACTCCCGGTTCCGATCCCGCAGTACTTCAACTCCACTTGGTCCTTCTGCCTGGCTAACACCGCAAAGTACAACAGTGGTGGAGATGACGTGGGAGTGTTGGGGTGGTCGGGGAACGACACCGTCATTGTCATATGGAAAGAAAAGAAAACGTGGGAGAAGTACGTGGTCACAGACGGAGGGGACGTGGGATGGCAATTGGTGCGCGAAGGGTGGAAAGGATTGAACGAGATCAACAGGGTGAATGGGCATTAAGAGACATTATAGATTGCATGGAGAGAACAAAAATGGATTCACTAATGGATGCCATATATTTAAAGAGGGAATAGGGAAAGGAGTACGAAAACTCCCACAGAAAGGGAATGAGACCGGGTATCGGTAATCCCTCACTTGAGCCATCCACCGCTCACGGTATAAGTGACCCGGCACCCTCACGGTATAAGTGGCCGGGCACCCTCACAGTATAACAGACCCTAAGTGACCCTCATTACCCAGAGTACGCAGATACTCATTTATTAGAAAACCACAGTGGAACCTAAGGTTCATATATATAAACACATGGGATACACCCACATACCAAATAGCTTGTTAAATATTACCTTATAAATATAACATGTAGAGTTAGCAACGAAACTGTTGGTACATACAAATGTGAAATGGTGCAACGAAACTGTTGGTACATACAAATGTGAAATGGTGCAACAGGACTGTTGGTACAAATGTGAAATGGTGCAACAGGACTGTTGGTACAAATGTGAAATGGTGCAACAGGACTGTTGGTACAAATGTGAAATGGTGCAACAGGACTGTTGGCTTATTCAAATGTGAACTGGTGCTGCTTATAGAAATGCAAAAGGTACGTTTCATCTTACAGTAGAACAATGGTACTTTGGTCTTTTCTATTTACAATCTATAACATCACCAAACATACCTTAGCATACTCAATCCACTATCTCGCAAAGCACTTTTTCGTAAACCTTGCCCTCTCCAGCAAAGTCCCACCGCTTTCCGTGGAAGTTGCGCACAAACCTATTGGCACTAGACTCGTGCTTGAATCTGATCACCTTGTGGTGGGCCTGTTTGACTGGATCATGGACGAGTGTGGTGAAAGGGTCCGCCTTCAACTCGTAGTCCCATAGCACGCGGGCGAGAGAAATGTCAGAGAGTTTCATGGGGAGATTTCGCACAACCACACATGCTCGCCTGGTGTTAGCGTCGATGTACTTGGAGACCAAGTTGTAGTCAAGCAGTGAGCTCGAAGCCGAGAGCTCTTCTATTTGCTTTAGTTTCGAGGATGCATTTTGGAATAGTTCCGTGATTGGAACGTGCTCGTAAAGTTTGGTGATTTCTGGAATTATGTGCCCATCAAGGTAAGGAGAAGATATGTGTTTTAATCTGTTCAGATCCATATTCACAAACTTGAGGTTTAAGCCCACTCCGTTGACTTGTTTGTCACTAGTTTCATTCAAGAAGACACTGGCCTCAATGAAATTTTGGAAGATTAAGTAGTATGCATTTTGAAAGTTCAAATTGGTAGGGTTTCTCAGTTTGACAACCTGAAAGTTCAAGGACCCTCCCTTTGGGATCTCGTATCGCCTATCTCTATGAACTGGAAAGAGACTTTGAAAGTCCTGCTGCTTTATATAGGCGTTAGCACATCCAAAGTGGAGAACATTGGAAGTAATGTGCTTTTTGTTGGTAGGGAGATCATTTGGTGCTTCACTCATTGGCCGTTGTTTCCATTGATTCAGCATTAAACCATCCAATATCGAGGGAGGAAGTGATCCCGAATCATCTTCCACGCTATATAAGAACTTCTTCACGGAAGGGAGCTTTGGAGCAATTTCCCTCGAGGTTGCACTGAATAGAAGGTTAGCTAACCTTTCGCCCGATGCTTTGGTTAACTTGGGCATGGCATGTAGTGGGATTTCTGAAAAGTGGACGGTAGGTTGGTAGCAAAGGTAGTATCGAGAAACTCTGTTAACTTTATTGGACTTCGATTCTGGTTCTGCTTAAGCGTTACCCATCTGCTCGTTTATCGTTCTGTTGGATCAGCACCAAAAAAATTGTGGGAACCAAAAAAAACAGTAGTTCTTAGCAGAAACGCCACTTCGACCACCATACACAGTACTTCCTCGAGAAGACTTACGATAACCGAGAAGGACTATTAATCTACTCGGTTCTTTTATATCTATCGTGCGTATAGTGTCAAATCACAAGCTACCAAGTCGTTTCTGCATTTGCCCCCAGAACTACAAACCGTGGATCAGCACAACGTTAAGCATACCAGCTTTCTCCTATTTGAGCAGATCCACTTCCACCCGCTAGTCCAACTTTTATCTATTTTAACAACCACTATTTGACACTACGTCTTACTTTTGGAAATGCCGTCGGAAACTATATGGTCGCACGGCGCCTCGAGCTCCACTTCTCCACACCAAAGTAGCGCTAACTTGCACTACATGTCGGCGATGGACCTGGTTGACGGAGACGTGTCTGATCTCTTCAACACTGAAAGACGGTTCTCGTTGAACGACGGTAGCGACATCGACAACACCTTTTTTGGGTTGAAGAAGGGCACGTTGTCAGCAATCACTGCCCCAGTTGGTAATGGCCAAAACAATCAAGGAAACCGGTTGAACTTTGGTACCGCGTCCATTAGCGCTGGTATCCCGAACAGACACCCACCGCAGGAGAGTTTCCTTCAGAAGTTTTCGGCTGTTGCTGACGCAACAAGGGAAATCGAGTTACTGAACGGGTTATCTAAGTTGGGTATTGAAAATCCTTCGTCAAGGAGAACCAGTTTCAATAGCGAGTCGATTAAACCCAAGTTTGGAGACTTTGGACTCTCTCCTCATGGTTCCTTGAACGAGAACTTGAACCCTCAGAGAACTTCCAGGCACCAGTCAATTAGTGAAAAGATTGACCAGTATAACTCGACGTCTCCAATCCAAGCCTCTGCGACTCTTTCTGTGAACTCTGATTTGAATGAAGCACCCAAAAATGTGCCACACAACTTTTGGAACCCTGCTACTGCAGCACCATTCACTCCGGGTATGTACAATTACTCCCCTTTCCAAGGAGGTTTGGGTCCGGTTCCACCACCAGTCCCTCCTTCGGTTCCACCTGGAGCAGTTCCTCAGGACTTCTACCGTGCTGGCCAGCCGTTCATGATTCCATCGCCCCCACCACAGTTTATTGACCCTGAGTTTTACAACTCCATGAGTTACCCACAGCCCGAGGAAGAAGAGAAGTCCAGCGGCGAGGAGTCGAAGGACTCCGACAAGAAGAAACCTCTGGCAACAGGCGGAGTTGGTTTGATGAATGGACGTCAATATGGGCAGCCAGCGTCGTTTATGTTCCACCCTTTCAATCCTTACCAAATGTACCAACCGTTCCCACCACAGAACATGAACTCTACACTGCCAACTTTGGACACATATGAGAGTTCTCCTGCGGAAAGCTCACCACCACCACCGCCTCCACCTGCTGCTGTTCCTCCCAAGCGTAAGGGAGGACGTGCTCCAAAAGAATCAGGCAAGGGAGGTAACCACATTTACAGGTCGCCTCTCTTGGAAGAGGTGCGTTCGAACGCAAAGAGCAAGGAGTACTTCTTGAAGGATATCTACGGACATGCGATTGAGTTCACCAAAGACCAGTACGGATCTCGTTTTATTCAGCAAAAGCTCTCTGATGCTTCCGCTGAAGAGAAGGAAGTGATTTTCAACGAGATTAGAGGAATTGCGTATGAATTGATGACTGATGTTTTCGGTAACTATGTGATTCAAAAGTATTTTGAGCATGGATCCAAGACGCAAAAGCAGGTGTTGTTGGAGGCCATGTCCGGTCACATCCATGAATTGAGTTTGCAGATGTATGGATGTCGTGTTATACAGCGTGCACTTGAGGAGATTGACGAGAGTTCTCAAGTGAAAATTGCCAACGAGTTACGGGACCACGTGTTGGTGTGTCTGAAGGACCAGAATGGTAACCATGTGATTCAAAAGTCCATTGAACGTATTCCATTCAACCGTGTGCGCTTCATTCTCGATAGCTTGAAGGACCAAATCTATCACTTGTCAACACACCCTTACGGATGCAGAGTGATACAACGGTTGCTTGAATTCAGCGATGAGAAGGACCAAGAGAACATTCTTGCAGAGTTGAACAGGTTCATATTCTACTTGATTCAAGACCAGTATGGAAACTACGTGATGCAGCACATCTTGGAACGTGGCGACGCAAAAAACCGCGAAGCCATTCTCCAGATTGTATTAGGTTCGGTGGTGAACTTTTCCAAGCACAAGTTTGCGTCTAATGTCATAGAGAAGTGTATAAAGTATGGCACATTAGAGCAGCGCAAGCGCATCTTGCACGAGGTTATGCTTGGAAATGAGGACCTCAAGGTCGAGGGTGTGAGCGACGAACTGCCGCTCGCACTCATGATGAAAGACCAGTTTGCGAACTACGTGATTCAGAAGTTGGTGGAAGGATTTGACTCTCGCAGTGAAGAAAAGAGAACTTTGGTTGTAAAATTGAGGCAGTACTTGAAGCAGATTTCGTCGAAGAACTCATATGGCAAGCATTTGGCCAGTGTTGAGAAGATGATCATTGTTGCAGAAACTGCACTTATTGAAGCTGACAACCAGTAATTGTTCGGAATACTTCGTGAGAGTCACCCTGACTTCAGTAAGTATTTATTTTGCGAGATAGCCCTGCATACCATCTGTTACATATAATGCAGGGCACAAATAGATTGTAAATATTGTTTGATAGTGTAGAAGGCTGAGAATGCAGTATGGCTACGGCAAAGTGACAATATGTGGAGAAAATTCAATCTCTAATGACTAAGAAACCCAATTTGTCCTGCCTCTGTTGACGCTTGATCCATCCTGGCTGTGTTGGTTTGTTGACGCTTGATTTGTCATAGGCCCTGATAATGGTTAAATTCGGATTTTGGAGGTGGCTGTCTGCAGGAAACATGTTGAAATTTTACTAAGATTATCCGGATAAATTCATTTTCTTGGTAAATGACGGGAATTAGGAAATATCTCCATCAAATGCCGAAATTGCTCAAATACATTTTTCTTATCTCTATAACCGTGTACAAACTTCGTCCTGTTATCCTTTCCCTGTATTTATGTCCCTGACGTATTTATACGTCAAAATCAAACGTGCTATTCTTATGAGTCATTGAAATACCCGATATCTAAATTGGAAATACGAGTGTTCCAATCATGTCGTTTCATCATTTCTAAATAGAATGCTAAAGTATTCTAGTTCAGATCAATTTTTATGTAAAAGCATCAATGAGATCCTCCAGAAACCTGTTCCAATCAAGTCCTCCACCCACGTTCTTCTTGTACAAGTCCTTTACCTGGGTGGTACTCACACTTTTTGGTGCGTCTCCCATGAGTACGATCACGTTGTACAACGTAATCCATGTGAGTAACTTCAATTCGTCTTTTGCCGCGAACAATCCCCCCAAGTCTTCGTTTGAAACCGATAGTATTTGAGGAGTTTGTTCCCTAGGTTGTGGCTTTGGCTTTCCCATCTTGATCAAATCGAATTCATCATCAGAAGAGGTGAGAGAGCTTGTGTTGTCCATAGTGCTTCGTATTTGGTTCAAGCTCAAAAGTGAGGTGCAGCTGGTGTCGTTAACACGCGTGTTCAAGTGGGCCAAGTCTGCACCAATTGAACCACCAGGGTGCTTGAGCAGAAACTGCCTTTTTCTCGCGCTTAAGTCGCGTTCAATCATTTCCAGAAGTGCCAAAACCGCGGCATCCGCTAAAACCAACAGTAATGTGGCCAGCACAGTTGGTGCAGGGAGACCGTGAATGGCATTCTCATTCAATGAAGATGGTAACTCAGCGTACATCAACGCCCTTACACGTGGGCTTTGCGATAACTTGGACACTTTGTTGCAAGTGAGTAAAATGATAGGAACCTCGGTCAGTATGTGGGGAAGTAAGTTGATAAGCTCGGGCGTATTTCCACTGGCAGTCATGAAGATGATACAGTCTCTCAGTTCGTTAACCACACCCAAGTCTCCGTGCAAAGCCTCCAGTGGGTGCAAAGCCGTGGCATACATCAGTAATGAGTTCAAGGTAGCCACCAACTTGTTGGCGATTTTGAAGGATTTTCCTATACCACACACCACTATCTTTCCGTTTCTGTACTGGAGAGTATCATGCATGATTTCGATGGACTTCTTGAGGTGTTCTTGGGAGAAGATGTCCTTGTCGTACTGTCGCCTTAAGTTAGCTAGGGCATCGCTTTGGGAATAAAGTGTTCTGTTAACCGAGCCTAGGGCCGAGTCGAGGGGATTACCGAGTATGTTCATCCTGTGTGGTGGAGAAGGTGGTGTTGTTTTCTTCTTACGAAGGTTCTAGAAATTTGCCGTAAATATTTCGAATCGTGCTCTTTATATAAATTTCAAGCCGTTACACTCTTCGTACATCAGAAAACGTCCAAGTAGGAGAGGTTGGCCGAAAAAAGAAATAATGGCAAAAAAAAATCAACCCGACTCGCAAATTCACCGATATGTCATTTACACAAACCCTACTTAGCGGGATACGCTTCCCTCAGCCATAGCTGTGGCTTTTGGATAACTAATGAGTGGCCTTCGAAATTAGGAGGCTCCCTGGGCTACAACTTCGCCGCCATCACCCGTTCCCGCTGCTTACCCCGACCATAGCGGAGAAAAGGACGGGTTTAACAAACTCCCTTCGGGCACGTGCAATTTATCCCGCTGATTTTCCTTAACGGTCATGTAGGGGCGATGAATATGTCAGCAAGTTGCAGTCATTGCTCTCGCAGTAGTTAATGTTTTAGCACAAACGAGATAACGAGTGTTCTGGACACAAGTCAAGGGCCTATTTCTGAAGGAACTAGCAAACTGGACTACTTCTACAGAATTGAACACGTTACGAGCTCTAGATCTACCGTCTATCTACACCATCTCTGTTCCTTAAATGTTTCAAAATTTCGTGATTTTTTAACATGTATACAGGTTAAACTCCACTAATTGATACAACTGATCAGCGTCACTCTCTTCCAAGTACTCGTATCTTGATTCGGGCCCGTTTCCATTTGTCATGGTGGCAATTTCTTCCTGGAGCAGTTGGTGGCTCTTGACGACCTTTTCACGGAGGTTTTCAATTTGAGTCACTCTTTGAGCCCAGTGCGATTTGTACCCCAGACCAGAACTGGCGTGCCACACGTTGGCGAATTCACTGGCGGTGATGCAAAGGTTTCTGATGAACACCGCCAAATTATCACGGCTAACAAGTTTAAAATGGCTTGTAGCAAGAACTCCAGGAACTCCTGACCGACGGAAAGTTTTAACCTTGAAGAACTCAATGTCATTGTCCTGATGAGTGTTCTCCTCGTCGTCATCCCAAACCCATGCTCCATTGTTTTCCCATTCCTTCGAAATTGGTTCGCTTTTGATACCCTTCGAGTCGTCTCCAATCCTCTCGTACCTGTATGTGCTCCTAGTGTGGGGAGAAACCACAATGTTCAAAAAGTTGAATTGGGATTTGATGATGTTGAAGTTGAAGGGAAGCCCGGAGTCATCGTAGAAGATGTTCACGTAATTGTTTCCAATATGTCTCTTTTTCATGTCTGCTCTCATTTTGTCGTTCATTTGTGAAGTGGTTTCACTATGCATCATTGTCGGTACATGGAACATTAACTGCGTTGTCTTATCACGCCAGTAGACCGAGTAATCTCCATCCATGCCGTTTTCTGTATCCAAACCACCTACGTGGATAGAATTGTTCGCTCCCTTCAACTTCACCATGTCTCCAATGTTGTCTAACAAATCATGGTAGCTTTTAGAGCCCACACGATTGAGAAGAATCTCGTCTTCCTTACTTTGCCCACGTCCAATATACATGAGACCCACCTTGTGGAAGTCTACCGTTGGAATTCTATCCAATACACTCATCGAACGCATCAATACAGAATCCTCGAGAATCGGTACCGGCTTCACTCGCAGTTCGCTCATATTGTTGAAGAATTGCAACAAGTAGTAGTTGGAGAAAATGATCTCGCCCTGACCGAATTCAGAACTCTGCGAGGCCTGAAGTGAGCGCATCTGGAACTTACTCGTTCCAGTGGGTCGCCTCACCACAACTTTACAGTAACCATTCTGTGTATTTGTCTCCAAAGACAAAATACTGAGGCCGATGATCCAATGGTTAACGGAAACATTCTCAGAAGGAGTCAACTCCAAAGATTTGCTGCTGTGTACAACAGTTAATGGGAAGTCACTATAGGTGTACCTGATGATAAAATCAACAAATGCATAAGTTTGTTCATCCAAATGATTGTTGATACTCTTTTCAGACATGTTGGTTTCATTACTCAGAATTAAATTCTTGATAATGAAGGACGAAAGCTTCTTCCTGTCACTCATGTGAATTTTCAAAAACCAGCTTGAAATTACCTTGAATGACTGACTGAGAATATAATCAGAGAGAACAGGAGCAATGGACTCTCCCAAGTATTGATTAGAAGGGAGTTCTTCAGCCTTGGCTTCAACACCGTGCTTCTGGACTATCTCAACGTTTCCTTGGTTGGGCTTTCTCTGCTTCATCTCCTTAGCATATCTGATATACTTGAAGGCAAGTGCAAACACTCTTCTAAACTCCTCGATTGTAAAGTTGGAGGTCAACGAAGGTAGATACACTAGCGACATCAAAAATTCCAAAATATGAGTACTGATGAAGACTCCCGACATGCGCACTTGGAGCTTGGTCAAAATCACTATCAAGTACTTCTTAATGGACAACGGCAACTCATAGCAGCACACCGTCAAGATGTTGATGCATGGAATTGCAGTTTTCTCCCATGAGTCTAGTCCGTAAATCAAAGAGTTGACGATTTGGTCCTCATCTTGCTTGTTAAACTTGTGGTGGTACCCTATGAAAGCCGACAACGAACGCACAAATGCGACCTGTAAATCGGCTTTAGTGTGACCAGGGGGTAAAGTTATTGCCAGAGGCAACTGGAGTGTCAATTGTTGGCAAATGATATCCTTCAACTTGATGATTTGTTCATCACAACTGTTGAATAGTACCAAGTTGGACAATTGCGAGCACATGTGAGCCCACACAAATGAGTATATTTCCCAGTCTATAAACTCAGTGATGATAATTGTCATATACTCGAGCCATGGAGAAACGTCGAGGTACCAAGTCTCTGTCTCCTCAGTATCATCATTTGGGTCCAAATATGGTGTGTACCTCTTCTTTAAGCGAAGAACTTTCGAGGGCTTGTTGAAGTATCTCTCAGGAAAGTAAGTCAATGTCTCTGGGTATACCCATTTATATTCTGCCGATTCTTCTTTGTTGAAGGACTCATCGTTAACACATCTCTTGAAAAGGGTAGATAATGCGATCATTTCATCTGGGTTCGTGAAGTACACAAACTTTTCACTGGTCACACGCATTCGTACCAAGCACTTGCTTAACACTAAGAGGACATCCACCAGCTTAGTGCTCAAAGCACTTGAGTACATTGATAAAATGAATTTGTAGCAAATTTCTGCCTTCTTACCATCCTTGTGAGAGAGGGAAAGAAGTAACTCCACTGCAGCTTGCGCCAATTTGTGTGCGAAATCCGGCGACATGACCTCGTCCCCACGAGATTGAGGAGTGTACTGAGATTTTGAGCTGATTGAGACCAACGTCTTGTATACCTCGTAAGTGTTTTTAGTAGTAGCAGTACTATCGTCCTGAGACTTCATTAAGGTGTCACAAACATGAGAGAAAGACAGAGACGGGGCAGTCAATGCAACGTAACGGAATAGCTGGTCGATGATAAAGTCCAATAAAAGTGGGTCAGTTTCACACACTGATCTCCGTAATATGTCGTAGATGAGGTCGAATTTCAACGAGTTCTTGGTGAAAACCGCTGAGGAGACGACAAATGCATTTTTGATAACCATAAGACAGTGAATTTTGATAGCTGGAGAAGAGGCACTGTAATAGAAATAGTTGAGGAGTTTCAGACAATTCTCTTTCCAAGAAGGAAACATCATGGTACACATGTTTTCTTCAGTGTAGAACTTCAAGATGAAGTCAATGTTCGTGTCACTCAAGTATTGGTAGTTGTACTCGAGGAAACCAATGAGCTTTTCCTTTGGAGAATCAATCTCGTTAGTCTCATACAATAACTGCAAAGTATTGCATATTGACTGGAGATAAGACTGGTCCTGTGGCGAATTAATCCGCAAAGAACGGAGCACATCGTACATGGATAGACTTGCCGAAGTCCACGCTTGAAAAGGGAATATCTTGCCAAATTGACTCGTTAAAGTGATGCCGAAATTCGCCTCATATTCGCTCTTGAGCAAGAACTTGTCAACAGACCTCAAAAATGCAGTATTAACAATAGGAATTCCCAAGTCAATCACCTTCTTCGATGCTCTCAAAAGCTGCAGATACGAACAGTCCACGTCATAATTGCCAGTGGCACATGCATGTATAATAACATGCTTCAGAAGTAGTGTTGCTCCCACACATGCATTTAACGGTATAGTCTTCGAACTAATAGATGCTTGCTTGTAGTTTGCTAATTCGAGGTTATCCATCTGTTCGCAGAGGACACCAATTATAGTTTGAGCATCTTCAATCATCCCTGTGAAACTGGATATTACAAGCGCTTTGAGATCCTCGTCGGTGCTGTATAATGCAAACGTTGAACACAAATGCTGTACAACATACTTGTACATATCTGTTGGGACTTTTGCGTTCGTCATGACTGTGTTTATTGCCTGAATCAGCGTTGCTATCGTGGCGGGATCGTCCAAGTGTTGTCCGATTTCCACAATTCTAGTGAGGGCCGTTCGCACAAAGGGCTCTTCGATGATGGTGATGTTGTATCTCAAGCAACCTTCGAGTAATTCCATGGTACTTTTACTGCCTTCAATTCCAGGGTTTGTGGCTAGAGTCGCCAAGTGTAAGTTGAAGAAAGCGTAAAGGTTGTCCTTGTCGTCAAAAATGCAAAATTCATGAATGTCCTTTCCATCGTTGGTTAACTTTTTCAATGCTAGGATAAAGCTTGGGTAGTCTGGATCGTTGGGCTCGCAGAAGAGCATGATATCCTTGAAGAACATCAATCTTGTGCCAACAGAGTTGTCGTTGTGCTCAATACACTGTACCATTAGCTTTAGAGCTAACTGTCTATGCTTTGGAGGATTGGAAGCTCTGTCGCACATATTCCGTATCAAGTACCAGACCTCCGGAATCGACGAAATGGGGAACTTCCTTAATGAATCACTCAATTCTGCTGCTGCTTGTGCTCGTACAACAACGCTTGTCAGCTGGAGTTGCATGAAGAGCCTTTGTACATCTTGACCTCCGCCAACCACAGTGGGATTAATGAGCACGGGAACATTTTTGTTGGTAGTAGGCTTTAGTGTTCGCGTAAGAGACTTGAACACGCTGCCAAAACCAGACGATTTGAACGTCGGATGGTGCGTAGACATGTTGAGCCTCGGTAAACGGCTGGAGGATGTGTGGAGGAAGAAGAAAAATAAATTCGATCTAGAAAACCATCATGAAAAATGAGCAAATGGTAATGAGGAAATATAGCATGCAATTTGAGGAGATATACAAAGTATGAAAACTGAGGAAATATATAAAATATGAAAACTGAGGAAATATACAAAGTATGTATTTTGGGTAGTAGTCAAACTCCTCATATCTCACAGATAATCGTTTAGAGACATACAATTTTCTTCAATTATAATGCTATTGCATATTTATGAATTTTTCAAGGGTCCAATGCTTCTATTAATTAAATACTTAGCACCAATACAGGTACATTCTAAACCACCAAGGTTTTTGAGCCAACTCGCGGCGCTCATGAGCCAATTCCTCCTTCAATGCCTCCAAGTCAGTTTCACGTCTTCCGGTGTCGATATCCATATCCTTAGCCGGAATCCAAAGAATCCAGTTCTTTCTCCAGATCTTGTGGCCAAAGTAAAACACAACCAAGATGACAAATCCAAGGTATCCCTGGAAGAATCCGGCAGCACTTGGAGCCTCTCCGACTGGGAAAAGAGCGATCCAGAACTGTGCAATTATCACAAGCAAGTTCAATACGGCACCGTAGTAGGAGCCAATGACACCAGTCTGGGAAGTAAATGCAAGCTCGTCGGTGTTACGGCCCTGAACGTGCAAGGCACGTCTGAATCTGATGTGAGCCACACAAATTGACAACCAGGTGAAAATCGAAGACAAAGCTGAAATGGACAACAACCAGCTGAACACTTCAGCTTGCTTTCCACTGGCAGCAATGAAACTGATGAGGCCAAACACATTGGTGATGAGAATAGCAACCAACGGTCTTCCTGCTCTGTCGACGTAACCACAAATCTTTGGTGCCAATCCTTGGGCAGATAAAGAGGTTAAAGTACGTGAAGTTGCGTAAACCAGTGATGAACCAACGGAAATGACAGAAATCAAAATAACTGCGTTCATCACAGAAGGCAATCCACGGATTCCTCCTTCCTTAATGGCGATGACAAAAGGAGAGGCATTGACATCAGTGCTACCTCCAAACAAATCTGGGGAGTTGCTAGGAACCAAGAATGTGATGAGGGTAAGTGAAACCATGTAGAAGAGCAAGATTCTCCAGAAAACTTGCTTGGTTGCTTTTGGAAGTGACTTACGAGGTTGATCAGCTTCAGCAGCAGTGAGGCCGACTAATTCAGTTCCTCCGAAACTGAAAGCAGCAGTGACAAACACAGAAACCACACCCTTGAACCCATTAGCAAAGGCTCCAGGGTGGTGCCAGTACTCAGCACCTCTGTGGTGACCAGTTGGACCACCTCCAGCAGCCAAAACAATTGATACAATGATGAACACAGTCACTGCAAGAACCTTAATTGTCGAGAAAACAAATTCGGCTTCACCATAAGCACGCACTCCAAAGAAATTAATGGAAATCACCACAACATAAAAGATGAGAACCCAAACGTCTGGGTTGATACTGGAGTTCCAGTAGCCCATTGTAATGGATCCAGCAACGAGCTCTAATGGTAACAAAACGAGAAACTGGAAAAAGTAGTTCCAAGCAACTGCAAAACCAACACTGGGGTCTATGAAACGACTTGCGAAAACATTAAATGACCCACTGATTGGGAATGTGACAGCCAATTCTGCCATAGCTTGGATGGTGCACAAGATCGCACTACCAGTGAGGGCCCAAGCAATAAGGATACCTCCTGGACCACCAGTTCCTAATGCAGAACCAGTACCAACGAGCAAACCCAGTCCGATGGAACTAGCAATTGCGATCATCTGCAAGTGACGGTTCTTCAACTTCCGCTTGAGTGGAGACTTTTCCGACAGAACATTGATACGCTGGATGTCCAGGAGCTCTTCATCAACGGAATCTCTCGAAAGAAGATGCTCTGACTCGGGCGAAGGCTTGAAAGAATCTTTAAAAGATTGCCATTTTCCGATGTTTTCTTCATACGGTGATGTGGATTCCTTCTCTGTAGTTGGGCTTTTACAACCGACCGTACCGCTGATCTCAGTAGACCCGGCGTGTAACGAGTTGTCACTCTTGTCCGACATACTCTGGTTAATTGAAAAAACGTAAGTTTTATTACTCACAAATTCATAGTCACCGATGAGGTTTGTGTCTTAATTTCTTTTTTTTTTTAACCGCCCCAATAGCTCATTTTGCAGCCGTTCGGAACTAAAAAGGTAATGGAGGTCTTCGATGGTTTAAGGGGAAATTGATCAATTATAGTTTTGATGATTAGGATATTATCCTCTTTACACCAAATCGTTCCTGTAAAACACTCGCATTGCATTGATGGGTTGCTGCAGACACAAAGACAAAACGGCTTTAGCGAGAAAAGTCGGTTTTACGGACGCTTGCAAGAATTGGAATAAATATCAATACACGTTGTATCAAATCTATCAGTATCCCTTAAACCAAATCACTTTTTCTACATCCCTTATTCCATACTAAATCACTAATCCAATCACTAATCCAATCACTTTATTAACCTTTCCCGTATCTAATCTACTCTAACCATATAACATATCTACGATGTAGCAGAAGCCTCCACCCCAGGTGATCCTCTGCAAGATCTTTCTCAAAAAGGTAGGCTTCAAGTTCATGAGGAAGGTTCCACAATTGTATCCTTCGCTCTCAACACCAACGCCCCACTTGATGTAAGATCTCACTGTACACCCGTTCCAGAAGTTCCACCATTTTGCCCTTTCGCATGGAATCACACGCAACAAGTTCTTCATGAGAGGTCCCGTAGGACCACTGATGTATTTATACCCTCCGATAAACGAGTGGACTTGTCTGGAGTCGTTTGCAGGAAGCTGCTTGTCTCCCCAGTGTCCCCTGAATGAGAGCCAGTTGCCATATTCCAATTCACGGCCCACATGCTTACTTACCGAGTTCTTCTTCACCGGTGTGGCGTAATTGCCGTCATAAGTGTAGCCCAAGTAGTTCTTGGTGGGGTTCCACAAAGGACCACGGTCCGTGAAATCAGACAAGATCTCATATGGTAAATCATGAGGATGCTGTCCAACTGATGCATAGTTGGCGTGCGTTCCGCGCGCACTAAAGATGATAGGATGCCTGTTATCAAGAGCATACTTCTCTAAGTTATGGTAAAAGAACCCACCACCTCCTCCGTGTGCGGACATCCATACAATTTTTGGCTCTCCCTTATAGAAACGAACAAGAGAGTGCTCCCAGTCCCCCACGTGGTTTCCATATGGACCCTGTCCCATGACGAATGGACCAAGGTTGAATGAGTAAAAGTAGAACCAGAAGGCGTCCACCCATCCATTTCCTTTGTCAACCACAATGAGCGTAGCAGGTGCATCCTTAATTTCTCCGTTTATGAGGTTCGGCTTGTTGTCAATACCCGTGATCCAGTCAGGGTCGCTATCAAAATCCGAGTTTGCAGTGAGATACAAGCCATGGGAGTTCTTCAACTTGCTCAACTTGTGGATGTTCATGTCCTCCTCGGTTCCTGGCACTATACTGTCATTCTTGTAGCGCACGTGGAAGTTAGTGACGAACTCCTTAATATCATAAGGCAAGTAACATTCTTCAGAATAAAGATGAACCAATGGAGCGTAATCAATCACATACAGTGGGATCTCGCCGTCTTCGATGGTCTTATCCTTCTTCTGCGGGCGTGGTGTAATGGGTGGCAAGTTAGCGAAGTTGTTTGAGCCTGAAAACACGCCCTGAATTGCAGCCTCGTTGTTGAGCGCATTGGCAATGTACGTATCCGGCGGCACAGCGTACCGAACATTCGCACTAGCCGCTACGGTGGCCGCAAGTGCAATCAAGAGTGCGCGGAGCATTGTAAGTTGTGACGGTAGTTTCGGTTGCAGGTCATGTGAAGTCATTATGATGGGTTACGTAATCAACGGGGCTCGTATGCACAAGCGATAATGCGAGGAAGAGTTTCAGGCTCATTCTTGGAATTCCTCCGACGCGGCAAGAGTCTTGACAATGGCCGACGTTGAATCTACACACTTTTCTACACTTTTCTCTATGTTATTTGTTCATTTACACGTCTAGAAGACAAACACTTGGTCGCCCAACTTGGAAACAGGCTTAGCCTTAGGGAAACCCAACTCCACAGCAGCCTTCTTCATGGCAGAGATCATTGGAGGAGGACCACACAACAACAAGTTGGTCTTCTCAGTAGCCTTTGGCAAGTGGGTGTCGATGATATCTGGGGTAACGAAACCAACAGATCCAACCCAGTCCTCTGGGGCCTCGTTCAAAACGTAGTGGACCTTGAACTGGTCACCATGGTCCTGCTCAAATCTGTTCAACTCAGCCTTCAACAAGATGTCGTCGGCGGTGACGTTGGCGTAAACGAGGTTGATCTTGGTCTTGTCAGCTGGGTTCTTCAAAATGGCAGTGATGATCTGGTACATTGGTGCGATACCGGTACCGCCCGCAATCATACCGAAGGAGTCGACCATGTTAGGGGTGTAGGTGAAAAATCCCTTTGGACCACGGAACTCGACGTGCTCACCAATCTTCTTGGATTCAACATGTCTGGAAATGTTACCGTTAGGGTAAGTCTTGATCAAGAGGTCGAAGTATCCCAACTCGTCATCAGTAGAGATTGGGGTATAAGAACGAACGATTTCCTTTTCATTAATCATAGCACCGATGGAAACATGCTGGCCAATTGGAAGTCCCAATCTAGCGCTGGAGTGTGGTAAACCGAATCTGTAGACACATGAGTTGTGGGACACACGCTTCTTTTCGATCAATGGGAACTTCTGGAAGGTGTCTGGCTTCAATACAGCAGCGGCCTTCTTGCTCTGTTGGAAGAAGAAGAGTGCCACAAACGATGCAATGATCGCTGAGATGGTTGCAAAAATGACAAGAGGGTTTGGTTCCGAATCGGCCATGGTGGTTGTTGAGGAAAATTTGGAAAAAGCGAAATGCTGATTTATAAAGCGCGAACTATAAACGGCGTGTTTTGTGGCGATAAAAAAATGTTGGCACGTGAAGCTGTTTGATGGACGACAAGCCTTCTATTTAAGTCAATTAGCACGACAGATCATCTGTGGGTTTACGTAACGGTGTGCTGCCTTAGAAGCAGGCGTATGGTTTTCGATGAAATATATTTCCGAATCTGGAAATCAGTTCCACCCCTGGGGTCGTTTAGATAGTGAGATCGTACCATCAACTTCATAAAAAAGTTCCTGTAAAACGGTGAATTGCATGTACTTGATGTCCAATAGAGGCTGGTGAAGTCTACACGTGCATTTCCTTTGTCCCATTTAAGAGACCTCATCTTCTTATGAAGAATCTGGTTACCCAAAAAAAAATTCTGGAAAAGTAACCCAGAAGCAGAAAAGCTTTAGCTCCGCAAAAACGTGATGAATTAGGGAAATTTTCGAGAAGGTGTTCGGAGTACAGAGTAGATACTAGTGATTTTGTGGGGAAGTTCTTCAAGTAAACTCCATAAGAAGATCTCGTTCTTTCCCGAGAAAAGGTGCTAATCTACATCACATGTGTCAAAGTATACGGTCCTGCAGGATGCTAGTTCCAACATCTGATTTTCATGTTGAGCATGTGAGACTGATCTTAACAAAATCAGTGTATGGAAATTATTCATAGTAGTACTATTGAAAAATGGAGAATGATTTTGACTTAGTTTTATTCTCGCCTACTGGAAACATAGCTTATTTACAATTTACTTTTGATCAACAATACTCTTACTTACTTTTATCCTATTGTACTCTACCCTATTCTATTCTTCTGGCTCACCATCCTTCACATTGTATGAGCTCACAATATCCCACCTGGATCCCTTTGCGTTTATACTTACGTATTTCACAAACTTCAAGACTGTGGGGTCTCTCATCATCAAGGTCAATGAGTTCCACTTACACTGGCTGGTGTACAAAACGGAGTCCTCGTTAGGGTCGTTCAGCTTGTAAATCGCCGGGTCGTCGTCCTCTTCAAATTCCTCGTCATCCTTGCCCTTGAGGGCCATGCACAACTCATATCCTCCAAATTCGCCAGACTCCCAGTTTGCAGGATTTGTGGCAGTTGGAGTCAAATTCAATGTAGACTCCAACAACACATCCAACTCTGTTTCGTTTCTTGCGATCTTCTTATCAGTGGTTGTAGCCAAAATAAAGTCATGTCCTGGTCTGAATCTGCGGACCAACGTCGAGTCTGATGTCAAGATCAAACCGGTGACGAGCTTGATCCATTTCTTATATGCCACGGATTTGAGGAAATTAGTCAAATTCACCAATGCGTAGTTCAATGAGCCCTCCTCGGTCATCTCCTGGAGAAGCTTGAAGTTTGGTTGTTCTTGAGGACCAACGTTCAACTCGGTGATGTCTTTCACATCGAACAGAGAGCACCCGTCGATGTACAAGAAGCGCTGTTTGTGGGGTGGAATCGCGCACTTCCACGGGAATTGAACATCCTTGGATGTGGAAGGAGCCTTCACGTTCAACTCATTGTCTCTGATTGTGGTCTTCAAAGCATCTGCGTAATCTTTCCTGAGCACATCTTGTAGCTCTACCACCAGCTCCTCTATAAAAGTTTCACACAACTTGGTAATGTTACCAGGCTTCAAGTACTCTGGGTTCAAGAACTTCGAGAGGTATTCTAACTCCTCCTTGTTTAGTTCGGAGAAATCTTCGTAAAATGCGAGTTCATTTTGAGGAATGTCATACCTCCATGGCTTTGGAAAGTCGTATTCTTGCAACTCTTTACTCTGTAATTGTTGAAGGGTAGATCTGGCTTCAGTGGCAGCTTGTTCTCCTTCAATGAAACCATCCTCACCAGGCTGTGGGATGTGGAACCATCCCTGAATACTTAATCTGTGCTTTTCTTCACGAACTTCTTCCACATCGTGGAAAGACAAACCTGGTTGAACTGTGAAAAATGCCATTTGGTTAAACTGTGGCACGAGCTTGCAATGGAAGTCAGTACCTGGAACATTCGGGATGATTGCAGGGAACAATCTAAGAGCACCACCATAGTTTGCTTTCCAAACCTTGTCAGGATCTGGCATGTATAAAATGAAACTCACTCGCCTTGATCCAATGACATCATCGTGAGTCAAAAGATGACATCCCTTGTGGTATGTGTTGATAGACATATCAGTTTTACTGGCACTTAACTTGCCACATCCAGTGACCTCCGAGACAAAATCACGGAACTCTTGCGAGTAGATGGCAGCTCTCAACTTGTAGAGCGATGGAAGCCTTGATAAGTCATCCCAGTTTAAGCCCGACAAGTTGGCCAAATCTCCACTTTGGTAGACCTTGTAGATGTCAGTTTCCTTCTTAGTGAAGGCGATTTCACTAAGAACCTCGGTCCGAACCAGTCTTAACAAGGTATCATCAAAGAGCTCTGTGATGGTACCCCATCTATAAGGTTGAGAGTCGGAGACCAGAGAACGCAACAGCGATTCAAAGTCCTTCGACCATATTTTCTGATTGAAGAGACTCTTGATTGGAGTCTCTTTAAGTTGGTTGTCGAGCCTCTTTTGGGGGTCTTCGTTATCCTCTGCGCTTCTCTTCATGGTGATGATTTTTCTGTCAGGTGATTTTTCAGATACAGAAATAATTTGCAACCTGACGATTTGAGAGATTTGTGTAATATGAGCTATTGCTTACCAGATACTATAACATTTTAAAACTCTATAGATGAATGTATACTTTAACAAAAATCTATAATTTCATATTTTAGAAGGTCATGACCTTCTGAGTATATTTTACTAATTGTAGACCTTAAAGTCTGTAAAATCTCCATGATGAATTTCATTGCATAAACACTCCTGACCTTCCATTCTCTTTTCCTTCTTTCTCCATTCTCTTTCATTCTAACACCATTCTAAAAAATTTTGTATCTTCATTATGTAACTTCCTTTTTATAATCCTTTAACAATGTATAATCCGTTTGACAAAAATGTATTATGACAACATCCTTTACCGAAAACCGAAGAGTAAATTCTTCCCTTATGCCGATGAAGGGTACGAAACATCGTTGTAGTCCCAGTAAAAAGTGAGGCTGTCCTTCTGGTTCTTCTTAAGTTTGCAGGACTTTGCAAAGCGGAGCTTGCCGATTCTATCATCGACATAGTCCTCAAAGTCACTGAGCTTACAAGAGAAGCCTGGGCCACTAGAGCAGCCAGGAACCGGAGTTACAGCATCGTTAGTGATGATTCTCACGTAGGAATCTCCACCACACTGGAACTTTTCTGTGTACAAACGAGCACCCATTGGCACAATGTGAGCGTGAACATATGGGTTAGGGAATGGAACTTCGTCATTGGGTAAATCGTCCTTAGGGCTGATAACACCCAAAGCAGCATGGTAGAGCTCAATGTCAAAGTCATGTGTAAATGAGAGCCAGATCTTGTTGTCAGAGTTCTCCTTAAGCAAAGCCATGGATGCGTTCAACATCGCAGATCCCACCAACGGACCGCGTTTGTTGCCTGGACCATGGGCATTGTAGTTGTACAAGTCATTCTGGTATGAGTTACGCACAAACTCTTCGAGAGAAAACAACTGACAAATTGGCAGTGATCCGAGAACGTTGATCTCGTACGCACACCACTGGAACATGGTCTTGATGTCCGAGTTGGACAAGTTTAAACCCGAGTTTTGCGACTCAAATCTTGAAGAAATCGCATCCAAGTACGAAGTGTTGTATTTTGCAACGTAATCTTCGTTATCATTCTCATCATAAGAGTTACACGAAGTACGAGGAGTCAAGGAGTTTGCTCCCAGATCAGAGCCCTCGCTTATCACAACGTACTTTGGAGTGTTCTTCGAGTATGAATCGCCCAAGAACCCCTTTGCAAAGTACTGCGAAGTCTGGAAAACTCTTGTGGATCCTGACGAAAACACTGGAAGTGTGTTCTTGTCGCTGTAGAGAGAACCGTACTTCTCCTTGAATGCCTTTCCAAGGTTGGTAGCATCATCAGCACCCAGGAAGTTTCCCAGTGAGTTCGAATCAGTAGTCTCCTGCTCATAATTCTTAGTGTTGTTGACAAAGTACTTGTAATCGTTGAAGAAGGATAAGTCGCCTTGCAATGTTCCATGACCCTTGATTTTGTTGTACAAGTCCAGGAAAGTCTTCCCATCTGCCAGAGTGGGGTATCTTTCTCCATGGCGCAGCAAGAGCTGGACTTGTTCCAATGTACATCCAGATGGGACATCGGTCAGAATACCGTACCCTGGTCTCTGGATATACGGACCTGATCCGCCCAAAAAGTGAACAATGTTGTACTGCTCCACAGCAGATTGCTGAGAGGATGTGTCCTGGAAGACCACCTGACTGGTCAAGAGAAGCCCGTTGAGTTTAGATAAAGAGACCATGATCCCTGTGAATGATTTTGGAATCTGTGGAGATTGTTCCAGCTTTATACCTCATCTGGTAGTGTACATAATCAGGGCCTTATTTTAAGGCGATGGCTTTAAATTAAGAGGCTTAAAAATGCTAATTTTGGCACGCGACCAAAGTTCCTTACGAGGGACCGGATAAACACAGTTTGTGTGATCCGGCGATGTTTCTTCTGTTGGAGGGGCCAGTCACTTTGTCTGTTATCATCGTCGTTGAAGGTCTATAGACTACTCCACGTGTGGTTATGGCCACAGGGTTGAAACACGTTGCTGCGGTATCACCGAGGAACCGTAAATTTGACACACAAATACAGTGCAACAATTACGTCTGAAAATAGCACCATTTCCCCACAAAGACGTTGACGCCTTAGGGACAGGGATGAGGGGGATAAGAGGAGGAAATGAGGAATTTTACTGAAATTCCGAAGGATGATTGCAAATAATGGTTCCATTTGAAAATCATGTCGAATTCACTAAATATACGGTATAATAATTTTTCTCGAATAGTCTGATGGAAACTTCACATCGTAATTTTCTCAGATAGCATTTTTCTCGAATAATAAATTTTTAAATCATTTTCTGGAAGCTCTCCAATTTTCAAGTGGTCATTTTCTGGAGGTTCTCGATTTTCAAGTCGTTTTCTCAAAGATCTCCGGTTTCTCCTCACCACTTTGCCTCAGCTAATCCAATCTGTTTATCTTGCAAGTCATAAACTACGTATGCACTGCGCAAGAAGTTATCGCCTAAAATGGCATATAGGCTATCGGAATTTCTCACGACTCCTAAGTAGCAAGTATTTCCGTCCTGGTACCACAAGAGGGCGGAATAAGGAAGAGTAATCTTGGCGTTGTTGTCGAAGTTGAAGGTGACAGAGCCTGACGGGATATCACATCCGATGGAATACTTGTTGTTTGCGGAGTCGTAGACGGCGTTCTGGAATTTCGCAGCAACTTGATCAGCAATATTCTGTGGCAAAAGCGTTAATGTAGTACCGCTATCCAACAAGGCGGGGATATTCGTGGTGACATCACTGCCGTCTTCAAAGCCTATAGAATGCAGGGTGATCCTGAATTCTCTAGACGAGGTGATATCCACATAAATCAAGTCACCAGAGTACTTTGAAGAATCGATACCTCCGAAAATAATCGTACCTGACGAAGTACTAGGCCCATTCAAAAATAACGAATAGTAGTTCTTCAGAATAATCCCCTGTTGCACTAACAACTCGGGGAAGTTGGCGTAGTGCGGAGTAGTAGACTCATTCTCCTCAAACCCGATTCCCAACAATCCATGGTCCAGGTTTGACTGATAGGCTACTCCGAATCGAGCATTCTTAACTGTGGCACCTGCTAAAGAAACATCGTCTGTGTAAAACTCTCCACTGGAGCCACTCTGATCAACATAGCGGATCTGGAAAGGGGCGTTAGCGTCTTTGGAAGTGGTTGAGGTTTGTGAATTATAAGTTCCTTCATTTTTGCAATAGTTGGAGTCTGAATCAGAACTTGGTGCGCAGGTGACGTTAGAGGCCATCACCCACAAATCAGAACTTCCAGTGTCGACATCAACATACACAGCCTGCTGGTTGGATCCGACTTTAACTTGAGCACGGTAATAGTAGCCGCGGTTCTCCAACGGAGCACTCACATCTCGTGCACCCAAGCTGATGGAAGCATGAAACCCAATGTCGATAATGTCAAAATCAAGCTTGAGCCCTCCAGAGGGCCCAGAAGAAAAGCCAAGCGAGCCACCGATGTCAACACCAATAGAGAGGTCGCGTTCGGAAAGATCCTTGTCGGACTTAGAGAGAATTTCCCGAGTACCAAAGACCTTCTTGTTGAGACTTGAGAGAGAAATCGCACCAGCCGCACCAACCAAAGCGTAAATTGCGGAAACCATCTTTGACCATTAAACGTCATGAAATTCACCCACTTTTATATCTTGCTTGCTTGCTTCATGTGTTATTAGTTACGTCTTCCAGTCATTGCGCTTTGGGATCTACATTTATTGTTCTCGAAAATCCAATTGTTGAGTGGAGCTGGTGAAAATATATTTAAGTTCCCTTGCAGGTGTCACGCAGCACTGCTTCCTTCGCGGCTGTAACGACACAAAAGTACACTTCCGCGTGTATTAAGTCACGTGTAGATAAAGTTCAACACGTGACTGAGAATACGCCTCATCTGCATTCACGTGACCGCTCTCTCCTTCCTGTATTATCTCACCTCACGTGCATCCGGAACCGGGCGTTGCCCGATCCAGAATGAGTCAACCTGGTGAAATAATTCTCAATTCACAACCAGACTTCTTTTCCAAGATGCCTTCCTCGCCACTCCGTCCACTGTCTTACAATTCGGTGCTAGACCTCGCCTCAGCTAACAACCGCGGCTGGGTTGTTCAGAAGTTTGGCGGTACATCTGTCGGAAAATTCGCCGGATCTATTGTCGATGACATTGTCAAAGTATATTCACAAAACTACAGGGTCGCCGTTGTGTGTTCTGCGCGCTCGTCAAACACCAAGAGTGAGGGTACTACTTCAAGGCTATTGAAGGCTGCTGACTTGGCTAGCGAGAATGCTGACTATTTGCTGCTCTTGCAAGTCATCGAGGACGACCATGTTAACAACGCGAAATCAGAAATCAAGGACACAGAAATCAAGGAGGCCTTGGTGAAGGAAACCCAACAGGAGATTCTGCGTGCCCGTGAGTTGTTGAAGGCTTGTCAGGTCATTGGAGAAATCTCTCCTAGAACTCTTGACTCCATCATGTCCATCGGAGAGAAGTTGTCGTGTTTGTTCATGCTGGCGTTGATGAACGACCGTGGCTTGAAGGCTAAATACATTGACTTGTCCAGTATCATTCCTTTGGACTATGACTTCACCAATGGCTTCAACGATGCTTTCTACAAGTTCTTGTCTACGGAATTGGGCAAAAAGGTGTTGGAGTTGGACAGTGACACTGTCGGAGTTTTAACTGGTTACTTTGGAACTGTTCCGGGTGGTTTGCTCAACGGTGTGGGTAGAGGATACACTGACTTATGTGCTGCTCTTGTTGCAGTTGGTGCTCAAGCCGACGAGCTCCAGGTGTGGAAAGAGGTCGATGGTATCTTCACGGCTGATCCACGTAAAGTTCCAAACGCCCGTCTTTTGGAGTCTGTCACTCCAGATGAAGCTGCAGAATTGACTTACTATGGTTCTGAAGTCATCCACCCATTCACCATGGAGCAAGTCATCAAGGCCAAGATCCCAATCAGAATCAAGAACGTGGTTAACCCTAACGGAAGAGGCACCATTATCTACCCAGACAATGTTGGTAGAAGAGGTGAAGATACCCCACCACACCCTCCAGCTGCATACGAGACGTTGTCTCCAAGATTTGTTGCTTTGCACAAACAGCGTTCTGCTACTGCAATCACTGCCAAACAAGATATTGTGGTTGTGAGTGTTCATTCGAATAAGAAGACATTATCTCATGGTTTCCTTGCACACATTTTCAACACCTTGGACAACTTCAAGTTAGTGGTGGATTTGATCTCCACCTCTGAAGTGCATGTTTCCATGGCTCTCTCTATCCAACAGGAACAAGAAATTCTGCTCAAGAACGCACTCAAGGAGCTCAGGAAGATGGGTACTGTGGAAGCAACCAGAAATATGGCCATTGTGTCGCTTGTTGGAAAGCAGATGGTGAATTTCATCGGTATTGCAGGTAATATGTTTAAGGTTCTCGCTGACGAGAAGATCAATATTGAGATGATTTCTCAGGGTGCAAACGAAATCAACATTTCCGCCGTCATCAACGAAAAGGACACTTTGCGTGCATTGAACAGTATCCACGGCCGTTTGTTAGAGGGCTCTATTGTGGAGGGTAGTGCTATAGATTCGAGGTTGGAGTCGTTGAAGACCGAATAGGGAGTAAAATAGAAAATCAATATAGATAGGAAGATAAAAGAATAGACCTGATGAATTTTGTAGTATTGATGATAGGTTGAAAGTGTTGATTGAAAAGAATAGAGTTAACTCTAACCACCTACACCTTTCTCAAACTTGAATTACTAACTAGCCTTAATCAGACCTCATAAAATATATAAGCAAGCTCAGAATATCAAGAATTTATCTTAAATCTCAAAATCACCCAGCTCTCTGCTTGCACTTCCCGTTCTGGCATTCTCCTCAATCAAACCATCGAACTCGCTCACCATGTTGCCCAACAACTCAGTGGCCAACTTGTGGTATGCCAACTGCGCCTTGATCAACTCCAAGAACTCCTCCAACGGCTTAGCGTTCTCCAAGACGTTCTGCATAATGCTAATGGCGTCCTCCACGAGGTTTGCGAAGTCATCCTCTGCGTTCTCCATAAGAACACGTAATTGTGGCTCCTTGGCAGGGTTTGTGCAGTTCGTCAAAGCCAATCTGGCCAAGTCGTAGTCGATTCTCTTCTGCTCCACCTTCTTCTGAACATTGTTACTCTGTGCAATCAATTGGCGCAAAGTTGTGGTCAATGGCTTGTTGAACTTGGCCTTGATCAACTGGTCCTGGCCCAAACGCGCGTTGGCGATCTTGTTCATGTTACTCGAATACACGTCCAAACCCTTGATCAAAGGGTCCAGAGAGTCCGCTTGCGCAGTCAAGTTCGAGGCATCGGTAGCACGCGATAAAGCGTGGTACAAAGTCTTAGGAGGCTTGAATTCACCATTGTTGGCGTTGGTCAATGCAGCCTGTGCTTCTGCTGGAGTTGTGGCCTTCGTTAAGTTGGCGACACGGTTGGAAATATTCTTACCAAACTCAGTGAATGATTCTTGCAAGTTGGATGGATAGTCATAACTCTCATTCTCGTATGTTGATGTGATCTTCAACACATTCTTGTAGAGAGCCTCGATCTTGTTACACTTCTCGGCCAACTCAACATATTCTGCAGGCAATTGACTGATGTCTTCCACGTTGACCTTACCGATCTTCTCCTGAACAAGACGCGAAGTTCTCTGCGCCAATGGAAGGAACTCCTTGTTGAAGTCATCGGTGAACTTGTCACCGAACGACTTCAAGTCTTTAGTGAAGCTGGCGAAGTTAAACGACATGTTGTTATGGAGATATCTATGATCTTTTTTCTATAAAAGGGGGTAATACAAACGCGACATTATGCGACATTATTGGATATAAGCACCAAGCCTCAGCACGTAGCTACTAAAGATTGAGCAGGATGGGATGGTCAAAGCCTTCGTGAAGAATACTTGGTCACATGTTAGTAGCTGCTAAAAGGGGCTTCTTTTGTGCGACATTTTTGGTGGCAACTATCGTTAAGAGATCATCGGGAGTTGAGTCAATGGCTGCAACTGCGCCCAGTAACCACTTCCATTTTGGTTGCCTTTGTCATCAACTCTGCAAATTCTTATCTACCATAGTTACACAAATGCGTGAAAGGACCCTGAGTAGCGAAGCGACATAGTTGTCGAACTTGGCCTAACCTTAACTTCTTTACATTCATTATCAATCCTAATTTAATACTAATTTTACTTATCCATCTGGTCTTTAAAACTCTAATCCTTTGTCGAAGAACTCCTCTACTGCCTTCGTCAACCGAGTTCCAGCCTCCTTCAACTCATCATCATTGTTGGAAGGCCCAAAGGTGATACGCAAAAAGTTGGAGTTAGGCTCGCTGAAGTCCTTATCGACTGCCATGTTAATTCCAAGAACCACACCAACACCATGCTCGAGGAATTTCCAATTGAGTAGCTTAGTTTTCTCAGTGATAGGAGTGCCTTCAGGAAAGTTGAGCACCACAGTCGCAAACATGCCTGCATTTGAGTCCAAGACCTTAAGGTAGCCCTTTTCGTGAGCCTTCGACTCGCGAATTGAATGAAGAAGAACGTTCTTACGACGCGAGTATGCACCTCTTAAACGTATTATCCATTCTACCCATCCTTCCACGCCTCCAAAGTGCTGTTGGATAACGTTCTGAAAAAGTGTTTGTGAAGTTCCCGAGGAGCCTCTTGTGATTGCCGTATAATTGCGAATCGCTCCAATAATATCCTTGTGAGCCAAAATGAACCCCAATCTCAAACCAGGTGCAAAGAGCTTCGAAAATGTCTCCACACGGATGACCCTACCAGAGGTGTCAATCGAGGAGTACGACTCCACAATGTGGTTCTTAATATACTCGTCGTTACTTTTGACTTCAGGAATTGGCACCTCAGGTTTATCATAAGGCGATAATGCCAAATATCCATATGGATCATCTTCAATTATACCAAAATCGTACTTTTCGGCTAACGCGTACACTTTTCTCCTCAATTCTGGAGATTGAGTGAATCCTGTGGGGTTTTGACCGGTTGGAATGGTGTACAATGCCTTTGGTTTGCGTAATCCTGGCTTTAACTTCTCCCAATTCTCTAAGAGGTTCTCCAAATACTCCACATCTAAACCCTCGCTACCTTCCTCGACCTTCAACTTCACAGGGACTGGAATTCCACCAGCGTTCTTGACGTATCCCAAAAAAGGGGCGAATGTGAACTCTTCGATCAAAACAACATCTTCTGGATCAACAAGAGCGTCAACTGCCTTGTTCAACCCATCTCCTGCACCACTGGTAATTATAGTAGTCCAATCCTCGTATCCGGGCTTATGAAGCCTCTCCAGGAATTTTCTAGTAAAGTCCAAAATCTGAGAAATTCCATCTAACGGAGAATACTGTAATCCCTCCGAGATACCGATTTCCTCTTTAGTCTTAGCAAATCTAGAGATGGTGATCTTGTTAGGTGCGGATTTGCCTTCAAGATGGTCGAATGGTTGGTCCACAATGTTAACATCAATTGACTCAACTGGAAAGAAGCCATTGTTGGGAAGTCCCCAATGGAGTGGCAACAACTTTGGGTGAGGTTTGAATCCTGGAGGTGCATCCCCTCCAACCTCTGCGAAATGAGTGAATTTACGAGCTTTAGCTCTTTCTGAGATCAAGTGAGCCATTGTTGTTTAGTTATCAATTGGGTGTAATTGTTCTTTTGGCCCACTTATATATATGCAAGCGGAATTAGACTTTTGATCCACTTTATATAATTTCGTTATCGGATCCACAGAGAATTGTGGACTGCTTAGTAATTGTGCCACATAAATGTTGGTCTTCATGAAGATGAAGGGATTTGGAAGAACATGGTGAATATAAGCAAATGGAACGACAATAGGGGTCTAGGATGTGAATTGTTGCGTTCCAATTGCCTGTGCTTCCATTTCATACTATTCCAATTGACCTCATGATTTAAAGCTCGTCACTTTACCAAATTTCCGTCTTCGGTAGGGGTCCGTGCTATTTTGAGCACGCGTAGTGCCATTTCCACAGTTCCAGAAATCGCCTTCTCAGGTACTTTTGTGTCGCAAAAATTACACTGTGCTCACATCATTCTTAATTGCAACTTTCCCACTGTGCTAGTATGGAACTCTTATTCAGTCCTTTTGAATTCATATCTACATTTTCGTAACTTTACAATATCAATTCTCTACTTTTACACAATACTTCCTAATCTCCATCAACATCTTCGTATCAGGCTCCTGTTCCTTCCTTTTATATCATATCCTCATCTAATATCTCATCCTCCAAGTATCCCGCTCCCTGACACGCCTTATACTCTTCTATCACACCCACCACCGCCTCTCTGCACTCGTTGAACATGTCCATCACACGGTCTCTCTCTGCGCTGTCGTTCAGCTCTGTGTACAGGTTGATGTACGCTCGCCTATTGGCCAAGAGGTCGTATTGTTTCAATATCTTTCCGAAGACTTGCACGATGGACGTGTTGTTTGATAACTGAATACCGTTGATTTCCTTGGTATCGCGCTGGGTGAACGGGGGTTTCTTACCACTTACAATTTGGATCAGCGACGGCGCCCAGCCCACAAAGTCAAGACGTTGCTGTGCTTTGATTAAACCCTTGCGTACTTCCTCCTGGTTCAAGTTGTTTCCCATCAAGTAGTTGAGAACCGAGATGTACTTGACAGGCTCTGTCACACGGTTCATCTTGTATCTGTCGCTGAGAAGCTCCAAGATCATCTCATATTCGTTTGTGTAGCTTGACTTCAGGATTTGCAGAGTGAAAGGTGCAATCAGCACGGTAAGGAACTTCAAGTCGGATGTTGGGATCAATGTCGAGAAAATCGACTCGTGCGAAGTGTACATGTAATTTGGGTACCTCAATGGGTTCGAGATACTTGCCGATACAAACGAAATCAACTTGTTTGCACCTTCAAAGGCCGCACTGCCGTCGTCTCTGCCGCTAGTGTTGAAAAGTAAGTTCTCAATACTGTTCAACGCGTCGTTATGGAAAACAACAGTGCTGTCACTATAGTCAATTAATCTCTTCAAAGTGAGGACAGTATTATAAGGTTGCACAACCACATCACTGGTCTTCTCGTTCGACGGGAACACCAGGAACGTGTTGACCAATTTCTTCGAACCGAAGCGGTCGGAGAGGAGCTCCAACAACAAGGAACCCACTCCCGCTCCGGTACCTCCTGCCACACTGTGGAAAAGTTGAAAGTTCGACAAACTGTCACACTTGTCGACTTCACGGTCAATCAAGTTGAGAAGTTCCTCCTGGTTCTGCATACCATACGATTGGCCCTGTTGCCAGTTGTTCGCAGCGCCGGACCCGTGCTCACTCAAGTGGATGTTACGCGGGTTGAACATGGGCAATGCACTCGTAGCCTTTGTAATGACAGACGGTTCGAGATCGATAAGGACTGCACGGGGAGTGTACTTTTGCAGCTCACTCAAGTTGAAGAAGAGCTCGGGGCGGTCCTGGCGGTTCGGAGGGGTTGTTTCTGGTTCATTGGGTGATTGGAACCGGCGCTCGGTTTCTGGATACGGTAACGACGAACCGTCGGGGAGAATCCCATGTTCGCTCGCAAGCTGGTTCCAATACTGGAGACCAACCTGGTTGCCGCACTGGCCCACTTGGAGAGTGATTGTTTCGCTAGATGTTAGAATATTCGGGTGATGGGACTCATGGTACTTACCCAGGCATGTTGTTTACGCGTCAAAAGTCACGTGGAACAAAACTGAAAATGAAGTGTATGAAGTTACACAAAGGCGTCGATAAGAAGGCAGAGTACGAGAAAGCTTGGGTTATTGGTTGGTGAGAGATGTTGAGGGTAGATGTGATGGAGTTGCTGTATTAATTGAAATTCAAATGATTGAAGGTCAAAAATCTTTTTGGAACATTAAAATCACAAGCCATGTACGGCAAATCTATTCCAGTATTCCAAATCAGCTTTGCCACATTTTTTAATAAATTTGCAATTTTATACAAATAAGTCTTCAAATGGGCTGCTTTGGAGACGATGATGAGAGAAAGGAATTAGTACAAGGAGAAGGGCTGCGTGGAAAGGGGAGCACTGGATCTACACTGCAAAATGTGGACACTATTGGAGCAAGTATAAACACTGGTCTCCAGAACTTACAACCTACGCTTGATACGCTTGGAAACACTATCAGTACAGGACTCGAGTCATTGCAGCCAAAGTTGAACGAACTTGGAAACCTGATTTCAGTCAAGATCGAGTTGCTCCAGCCAAAAATAGAGGTTGCTGGTACTAAGATTGCGAGTAAATTCGAGTCACTCGCACCCCAAGTGGAGGCGTTTGGAGGAACTATCGCAACCACAGTTGAAACGTGGGGCCCGAGAGTCGGCCCAGCATTGGGAACCTTCGCAGGAGTGCTAGGAACATCCCTTGAGACACTTGGCAGAGCATTGAATTCTCTTGATCCAGAGAGAAGAGAAGGACAAGGGCTGTCGGAGGAGCCGTCGCAGGACGCTTCACAGACGTTGTCGCAGGATTCACAGACCTTGGCTCAGGAACCATCAGAGAATCTGTCTAAAGCACAAGAAAGCGGATTAGAGGGTCTGCTGGTGTCGCACGAGGTGCATCCTCCAGCGTATCCTGAAGGATCGTCGCATGAAACGGAGGTAACAGAAGCTCCTCCGGCTTATGAAAAGTAGAGGAATAGTTGAGGATTTGAGAGATGTCAGAGATAGAGAGAGACGAGAGATTTGCGAGGATATTTGCCAGGTGATTTGCGAGGGCATTTGCCAGGTGATTTGAGACGGGATTTCCCAGGTGATTTGAGAGGGGATTTCCCAGGTGGTTTACCAGGTGATTTGCCAGGTGATTTGAGAGGGGTTTCCCAGGGGATAGTTTTCATAGCCACACCACTCGTTGGGTAGTGTTTTACAAGGTCACTCGGGTGGTAGTTATCACCCGTTGTGTTTATCAAGATCACTAGTATTTGTCAAGATCACCCGATAGAAACTATCACAAAAGAGTGTATATTCTCTAAAGTTCTGTGATGGTCAGCGGACCCCCAGTTCAGTGACACAAGTGCACTTTAAGACAATGTGAACGTGTGTAGACTACATTCAAAGAGTAGATACGTTAACCAAACCCTCAATTCCAATATCCGGTTTCTCTACTTCCCCTCAAAATCAGCCACGTACTTTTCCACCTTGGTCCGGCTCCTGTTTCACAGTGGGCTGCGAAGTCTGCAAAGCTTAATTTTTGCGCAGTGAATAACTGTGTTCTCAGGGGCATCGCGGCCATTAAATGAAATTGATATTCTCCACAAATGCAATAGCAACCGCACGAAAAGCACGTTTAGGAAGCCAAACAAACACTTGGTTTCTCCAAAGTTTCGTCGTTTCTGGAACGTTCTATACCTCCTTAGCCCGCCTCTGTTTTGTATCTAGACTAAATGTTTAGCCGTCGTATCGATGCCGTTTACCCGCACTCTTATCAACCGGGAGATTCGGAGTGAATAATTTCATGTGCCGAACCTCCCCGGATTGAAAAAAGCAGACCCTTTACTAAAACAAGAATTGTACAATACTAGACATATTTATTAAGGATTTACCAGTGATTGTACATTCTAGTATCAAGTAGTATTGTGGTGGAGATAAAGCTTGAATCACCAACCTTATCGGCCCAGTACAAGCCCAATCGCAATCGCAATCCATCGCTCACTATCGGAATATTTTATCAATTGATCCACATTTAAGGTTCACACACCGACCATTTCATCCACAACTCCAATGTCGTTTCTTTACTACACCATTGGGACTCTTGTGATCGGCTACCTAGTGCTTCTTGCAGCGCTCAATTTCATCCCACATGTCAGGGTCAAGTCGCTCGGATGGCTCTCGCTCTGCCATGTCACGGTGACTTTGCCACAGGCCACCATAAGCATCGCACGGGTGAAGTTTCGTCTCAACTTCTCGCGAGGCAAGGACAACGTGCTAAAGTTCTTCAAATTGGAACTCGTTGACATCGATGTCGAGTTGAAGACCGTCCCCAAGGCTGAACATGCCCCCAGAAAACACGGCGAGTGCCTTCCCGTGCGGCTGTTTGCGGAATTGACAACGTTCCGCATACCAGCACGGCCATACAACATCATGTTGAAGTACCGCTGGATCAACCAACTTCAGGTGCGATTATTAGGAGTGAACATCCACCATGCGCAATTGCAACCACACTTGTCTACCAGATTGGAGTACGCACAGGTGCAGGTCAACTACAGCTATACAGGTGCCGCTAAATTGACCACGTCTTTGGTATCTGCTAGCTTGGAGGACTCGCAAACGCAGGAAACAGTGCCATTGTTGAGGAACTTGGAGTTCGTAGTGGCACTTGAGGCCATCACTTCAGTGCGTCCGGGGGAACAGAAGTATGTCCATTTAACTTTGGATCGCTACACCATCTCCTTATCTGTGGGAAAGCTCAACATACCGTTGAATCATCTAAACAAGAAGGGAGACGGTAAGGTGGACGATGTAAGTGATAAAGGTAGAACAGATGACGGTAAAAGCAGTGACAAAAGTATCGAAAAACAAGATCAAGGTATCATTGTTACGAAAGATGGTACCAAGGTTTCCACGCTTCTTGAACACTTCTCTCCATACGTGCTTGGTTTCGTTGATGCCTTCGAAACCATCGACGTCAACGTGGAGGAGTTCTCGTTATCTCACCGTGAGGTGGCTCTTCGCGTTGCCAACGTCACCACCAAAGTGCTTCATGAGGACAAGACTGAATCGGCCAACCCGCTTGGCTTGCGTGTGTTTCTCACTGCTTTGAGCATTCACGAGAAGGGGTACAAGGTGTTTGAACTTCCGCTGGCATCGGTGAAAACTACTACGGACCTCAAGACCGTAATGGCGGCTGCTGTGGATCTCGCTAATGGTGACCACAACCCAGCCAACCACGTCAACTGGGATATCAAGAGTATCATTACCAATCCCACGGTGCATTTGTATCACGATCAAATCATCGCTGCCCTGAAGAGAGGAAAGGAGGAGGGTAAGAAGACTGCCGCCAAGAGTGGTGAGTTGAAGAAGTCCACAGGAAAACACAAGAAAGAAGTAAATGGAACCAATAAAATCGATGGTGCTTCCGATCAAGATGGCCCTCTTCCAATTTCCTTAGCCATCATGAACAAAATCCGTGTGTTTTCAACACGTATTGGGTCTGTTGATATGTTTCTTAAGATTCATCTTCCTAGGTTGGGTTCCGACCCCAAAAAGTTTACCCGTGGCTCACAGGACAACTGGGTGGTGTCTTGCTCTATTCAGACTCTTGTGTACAGATTCTTCACACGGGACTTCCAGGCTGAGGCACGCAAAAAGCTTCGTCTTGGGTCGTTTCTTAAGCTCAAGGCAGTGAAGTTTGATACTCTTGGAAATACACTCCTCGTTCCTAATATGTCATTGTTCTTGAGCTATAACGTGCTCGCTGCAACAATTTCCGTTAAAGTGAATTCCAAACTTATCAAAGCTTCTTCCATCAACGATGCTTTCTTCATACTTGTGAGGAAGTTCCGTAACATGAGCAACTTGCGGTACAACGAGCGCTTTGACCAGTTAAGTAAGAAGAACTTCGAGCAGCCTGAGAAAGAACCCGTTAAAGTGGTTGAAACTACAACGGAACTACCTTCGCACGACCCAGATCATCTTGAGTTCAGGAAGGATATTCTCAACGGCCCCAAGGATGGCAAGACTAACGAAGAGCTCATCGTGGAAGGTGAAAAGATTAATGATGCACTTATGAATGGAGAACTCATGGACAATACCGATACACATCTAGACATATTTGCGGTGGTACCTGAATTTGTGAGCCAGATCAGAATGCATATTGATGCAATCGAAACTGATCTCCTTTGCAAAGACCACCTCCCGTCACAGAAGGTTGTGGATCCAAAAACCCACGAGGAAATCGACCTCGGCGACTACAAGCGTGGTGTCTTCGTTCGCTTTGATACCCTTGAAGTCGCGTTTATCCGGCCCAAGAGCAGTATCGCGGTGAGTCTCCGCACTTTGTGCTGCTATACCGTTTCTGAGTGCCCTAGCGAGTATATTGACGACTTTGACGAGGTCACCATGTCGCACACACAGACCCATTCCGATTCTGACGACTCTGACATGTCCAGTGTGTTCCTGGACGCTTCGGTGGACTCCGTGATGAAAGAGGATATTGCTTCTACTCGAGGAGACTTCCGCAAACTTAAGCGCGTTTTACAGCTCCACGACGTGAGTTTGCGCAACCTGGCAGATGCGCCCAACAGACTTGTGTTGCACGTTCCTGAGCTCGATGGTCGTATTGACATCTTCTTTGTGTGGTGCATAATGTACGCGGTGACACTCGTTAACTCATTCCTGCCGGACATCATCAAAAAGTGCTCACACGAGGAGATGAGACGGTTGAGTGGAGGAGCTCATCGTAAGATTGACTTGAATTTGGTGGTGGACTCAGCAACCGTGGTGTTACGTTTGCCCAACACCGTTGATATCATGTTTGAGTTGGACGATTTGAGAGTCAGTGATGTGGTAGTAAACCAGACCGCTGGTGCTCGTTATATTCGTCTCTATGTCATCCACCCAGCAACAAGGCTCTGGACTCGGTTGATGATTATTGATAAGCCAACAGTCGAGTTGGTCTTCAGAAAACCCTTCCACGAGAGTACTATTGGAGTTACTGCTGATATTATGCGACTCAACGTCCCGCACCAGTTTCTCTTCTACACTGTTATCGACAACCTTATCAGTTTCGCAAAGGCCATCAAGCAAATCAAGCACAACTTCGCTAATATCCACGACCTCGAGTTTATCTTTGAAAAGATCTGGCCGGATGCAAAGCCGGCGATCTTGTTGCCAGAGATCCGTGTTCGCACGCGGTGTTTCGGGTTGTCGTTGGAAAGCGACCCGTTCCAGGACGAGTTGGCGGTGATTTTCGAGCTTGGGCGTATTGAACAGCGGATCAGATTGAGGAAGATGCGGTTATTTGAAGAGGAGGCCAAGAAGATTTTGGAAAACGCAGACCCAGACATTGAGGACCAGATCGAGTTGACAGACACCCCGTTCATGTCGAGAAAGGAGAATAAACCAAAGACTTGCTGGACAAAACTCACAAAGAGAACGAGTGAGATAGGGAAGAGTAAAAAGGAACATGGTTCTTCGTCTCTTAAGCCCTCGAAGTCAAATGGAGCTCCTAGTAAAGCAAGTGCAGCAAGTGGTACGTCGGCTACTGTTGACAATGCCGAGTCGACTTCTCCAACCTCCGCATCGTCGTCTGAACACTCACACTCTATATTTTCCCACAATCAGAGTCACTCATCACACTCGAGTACATCCAACCGGCCAATGTCACCAAGACTCCAGAGCCCGTTGAGAAAAGTGGTTGAAGAGGGTCAACACTTGAAGAACGCATTAAGCGACAAAGAGCCCCATGACTTGTCGACTCCAACGTCGATCTTTGGTCCGATGACAGGAAACCAGTTCCTGAAACAGGGGGACGAGGATATACTTCTGAGCGAACATTTAAGTGAACCACCTCAGGAGGATTTGCCTGAGCTCCTGGAGATGAAGTCTCTGGAAAATGAGAGTCTGAAGTACTTCCTGGCCAGACTGAACAACCTGGGACAACCTACCCCTTACAAACTTACCCACCAGCAGGCACTCGAGCAAATCGAGCGGTCCCGTGACCAGCTTTATCAAAATTTCGCTACGTCGTGGGCCCACAAGCACCGTATCTTCACGTCTGCTCGTAAAGCCCGCTGGAAAAAGCGTATCGAGAGAGTCTGGGGTGAAGACGAGATCAAACCGGTGGTTAAGCGCAAGTACCGCATTTTGAATTACACATACGGTCCTGCGATAGTTGCTGCGAATATTAACGAGCTTGATATCGTTTTAAGAGCGTCAAACATCCCTGACGTCGACGACTTTTTAAGTAGGCATGGCCGTTCGCAGCCAAAGTTGATATATTCGATTTTGGTTCCACTTTACTTTGAGTTGCGCGCAAAACGTGTATATGCATTGTTGAAAGATTACCCACTTCCTTTCATATCGTTCCCACCAAATAGCAGCGGAACTCCGGCACTTGAACTCACAGGTAATTTGGTGGTTAACGAGAAGTTAGTCACTCGAAAAGAGGAAATGCGTTATATCTTCGTGCCATTCTCTCCTGCTATCACCAAGGACTCAACGGTTCCTGATAACTTCTACTCCGTCCATATTCCAAGAACTTTGACCCCTGTCAAGCTAACGTCAGAGGTAAGAGGTCGTATAGATACGGATCGCACGTGTACAGTTACTTGGAACAAGTCGTACCAGCCAGCATTGAGTGAAATGGCAGCAGCATTTGATAACTTCACGAAGCCGGAAGTCGATGATTCTCCACTTGGATGGTGGGATAAGCTCGCTTTGCTTCTCCATGGAAATGTTGTGATCGACGTTCCGAACGAGTTGTGTTTGCAGATCAAATCTTCCATGGACCCTTATGACACTGCTGGCCGTGCTGCTGGTTTCTCATTCTCGTGGCAGAATAACGTTCATATTGGAATCAATGAGACAGGGTCAAGCAAGGAATTGATTAGAGTTGAAAGTGACGATTTTGTGTTCGCAGTTCCTAACTACTCTGCGGATGAGCGTGGAGCATGGGGCTTGTTCTACGACGACGCTGACGGTCTTAAGGTGAATGAAGGTTCCGATGCCCATAAGTTCCACAAGAGTATCGTCAAGCTTTCGTCTGCTGACAAGGTTAAGTGGTTGTTTGGTATGGAATTCGAGAGGAATAAGTACCCCAACAGACCTTTGGGTGATACGGAAGAACGTACACTGGAGTTCCAGAACCATTGGGATGTGGTTGTTACTAACCCTGCATTTGACTGGCATCCTGATAGTTATAAGGACTTCCGTAGTGATTACATCCACATGCAGTTGTCTGTTCTTTCTAGGTCAGACAATGGCGCCGCATTTAATGCTGGGTATCTCACTCCACTCACCTTCAACTACTTCTTCTATTGGTGGAACACACTCAACGAGGGCCCAAGCCCTCCTGTGAGACTGGGTCCGCTATTCAGCACACAACGTGTGAAGAAGAGTTCCATCAAGACTGGTGCGCACATCTTCACAGTGAAGTACATGCTTGTTTTTGAGCCTTTGACGATATCGCACATGTACCTCCATAACACTGATGAAAAGATCAATGGCCACACAAGAACCGCATTCACAGGTCTTAAGGGTAAGTTCAGCTCGTGTGCGTTCTTCCTCAGACAGCGCAAGGAATATGTCACCTATATCAATGAACGGTTGGGAATCCATAACAAGGTTTACCACTTGAAAATGAATGCTGCAGATGTGAATGCTGATTCTGTGGACTTGAGGGTGGTCAATGCGGTGTTCCCTGACCGATGCCCAATTGGCTCACTCATGTCCAGCTATGAACGTGGTGCTCCCGATGAGGATCTGGATGCTGCTCTGACCAACAGTGTGGTTTTCGGGAAGTTCGTGGATACCAAGGGAGTTTACGAGAATGACATGTCGTGGGTTGATCTTGAGGATTTCAGTGAGTTGGAGTTCCGTGAGGTTCTCCTGCTGAACCCCATCTTGTGTATTCTCCCCTTCTGCTACCTGCCAAACTTCAACTACATTCGTGAATTCAATCTCCACGAAGAGGGCCCATTTCCATTTGGGTACGAGCAGTTTGGACACTATGAAATGGCGGTTCCGGAGCCTGAAGAGACTCAGGTGGGCTTTTTGAAGAGGCGTATCCACTTGATTGAACGCGAGATTGCCGATTTGAAGCAAAAGTTGAAGAGTCTTCATGGTGTGGAGAGAGCAGAGCTTGAGAAGTCCATTAGCTTGGAAGAGAAGAAGTTGGAGGTGGTGGAACTGATCTGGGAAGGAATGTGCGGCACCGATATTTCTCTGAGCGAGGTATCAAGTGTGTTGAGCAGATCCTTGACGGAGGAGAAGCGGTACTCGAGAAGTTTGAGCAGATACTCCAGGAGAGAAAGTTTGTACACCATGGAGAAGGGAGCCGAGAATTCTAAGGAAGATCTCAGCAAACCTAAAGAACTTTCACGCTCGCTTAATTCCAGCAAGGCTGAGTTGAACAAGTTGCGCAGTCCACGGAACTCTTTGCATCTAGCTGCAAACAAGTCCAGCACCTCGTTGAGAGAGAAGGAGAGACAAGAGTCTGTGGCCAATTCTTCGCATCTCTTGAAGGATTTGAAGAATTTGGCACATCAGGAGGATAGAGGCAGAACAAGAGAGACGGAAGAAGACAAGACTAACTCCAAATCTCCAGATGGCTCTACTAATGGGTTCACCGATCTTTATGGAAAGACCAACGGTAAGTCTATTCAAATTGATGATGATAAGGAGGCCAAGAAGGAACAAGCTATAAGAGAATCAAGAGCAGCTTCTGAAGATCATGCAAGGGAGAATGGGAAAGAAAATGAAGGTGTTGGTAATGAAACTGATGAACCTGATGGAGCCCAGTCGACCGATAAACCTGATGCAGCTAAGTCGACCGATAATCCTGATGCAGCCAAGTCAACCGATAAACGTGATGCAGCCAAGACTACTGCTCCAACCTCGTTCCACAATCGCTTTATTGTTCACAATCTCCAGTTCAAATGGGACAATGACCTTCGTGATCACTTCCTCACGTATATCCAACGTGTTGGTGACCGCAAGACACACGTTCACTTTATGACCCGCCACGCAGTGCAGCTCGTAGAGTCAGTCCTCAATGCAGACGACTCCGAAGAATCTGCCCCGCTTAAGGAGCAACTCCTCAACGACTGTAAGAATTGTGAGCAGGTTATCAAGTCGTTTGACACGGAAATCAGCAAGATTGACGAGGACCAAGAGGCTGTGCCAAAATACTTGATTAAGTTGGTACACCCTCAGATCCAGTTGAGAACGAAGAAGGACCCAACTTCGTGTATACTTATCACTTCGCGTGATTTGGAGGTTCGTATTTTATCTGTGACGGTGCCTGGATTGAACGATGTCATTAGTGAATCTGCGCAAATGTCTGGATTGATCGAATCACGTTACGGTGTTTTATTTAGAGACAGCCACATGTTTGTGTTCCACCGTGAGGATACCAAGTATGTCCATCCAGATCTCCAGTATGGTGCTATTGAGGAGCACTGGCCACCATGGGTTGAGTGTGAAGTGTGGTACGATTCCAGTTGGGCTGCTGACCAGCTCATTATGGAGCGTAATACCATGGCACTCGTGTACAAGAAGCCCAATTTCTTGTTCTCCGATAATAAACCCGTTCATCAAGGGAATGAGATCAAGACTCATCTCTCTAAGATTGTTGTGAACACCGATTCGAGACAATACAACTCATTGTATTACATGGTGACAGACTTGCTCGTTCACTCGAAAACGCAGAGAGACGAGGCCTTGGAGAGACTCTACAAGGTGGTGTCACTTCTGGACCGTTCCGATTTTGCCGGACTCAATCTGAGAGTGATAGCGCTCCAGGAATTCATCCGCGATGCAAAGAGGCTCACGTTGTACTTGGACCAGCATGGAAATGCACTTTCTGCTGAGGATGCTAAGTACCTCGACCACATTGTGTTTGAACGCCAGAAGAAGGAGTTGGAGTTGGATATCATCATGCGTGGAGTCTCTTTGAGAAGTTCTAAGAACAAGCTTGAGAAGCACGAGGCAAGATTCTGGAGCATTATGGCTGACCAGTTGATTTGGCATGTACTTGATGACTCGCGAGAGCCGTTGGTGGATCTTGCTATGGCACATGCGCGTTTCACACGTGTGGATGCCATGGACGGTCTGAACTACAACGAGGCAGAGGTATTGATGATCCAGGGATTCAATTTGCAACCCAATCTGAGATATCCTGAGTTGTTGCGGCCACTCGAGGCCACTAAGGACCCCATTGTAAAGGTGCTGTGGCGGATGTTGGAGCCGATTGGAGGTATTCCAATCATTCAAGAGGCCAAAATGAATGTGCTGCCATTGAAGGTTGCACTCGATTATGAGACTGCAAAGAAAATGACACATTTCTTGTTCCCTAAGGATGACGATGATGATAGTGATGACGATATTATAAGAGAGAGTTTGGAGGACATGGACAGGGATTCCGACTCGATCGACTTGGATAGTATCTCAGAAGATAATCTTTCACTGCACATTAGTCTGTTGAAGTCCAAGAATCCGTTTAGGAGAATGTTGCACCGTAAGAAGGAGGGTAGTCCTGTATCAACGAGAAGCTCTTCACCAAGCTCAAGAAGCGAGCAGCAAAGTACACTGAGCTCTCCTTCAAAGAGTAGCAAGTCGACTACGAAGCCGAAAAAGAAGATTAAGAATGCAGTGGCCGAGTCACTTATCAATGACGATCTTGCGGTGATTATGAGCAGATCGAAGGAATTTATGTCGATTGTGGATATGAACGTGCAACCATTCAAGCTCTTTGTGAGTTTCCACGCTCCCGGCGGGCTCCATGTGTTAAATGTTCACGATCTCAGCATTCTGATTCCATCACTCCGGTACATGAACAAGTTGTGGTCAGGAGAGGAGTTGTTCCTGCGGATCAAGAAGGATCTTATTAAGGTGATATTACTGCACACCGGTAAGATCTTGGGCAATAAAATTCGGCACAGGAGCGCTAAGAAGGATACTCTGGAGCCGTTGAAGCAGATCCAGGATTATTCCGACTTCATGACGTTACAGGACTTGCAGCTGGATGGAAGATCTAGAACAGCTGGAAGGTCAGATTTCACCGCCAAAGGAAAACGCCATTTGCACCACATTCACCACCACCATCATAAGGGTGACACCACTGAACATCATGACGTGGAGAATAAGTACTTTGAGAGTGTTGAGGCGAGTGAGGAGGAAGAATAAAGAAGATCCTCAGTTTATCAGATAGAAATGTCTATGATAGGTATGAAATGATAGATATGAAACATGTAGTATGGGAAGGGGAATCAACTGTTGTGTGCACTTTCTGAGGGTTCCTTTTAGGTTATTTGCAGCCGTGAAAAATCACAAAAATGCCTCCGTGGAAAAAGCGTTGTTACGTCATCAGAAAAGGTATAGTTTCAAATTTAATCATCTTGATAACCATTAATGACCCAATGAATTTGTTCCTTGATCATCGCCTTCAATTTCTTATTAATGGATTGTGACCGATAAAAGACTCTTGTAACACTTTTTTAGTCTCCAAAAGCAACTCAACTCTTCATCTTTCACACTTCCAATTGTACAATTATTCCCGGCCTCCTTTTGTGCCATCCGATCATTGAATCTAAAATAGCTTTACAGGATGAGGCGAGGATTTGTACTCTTGGCGTATAACTTCCATAATGTTCTGCCGTCAAAACGAGGGCCATTTCTCTTTTCACCCGGCTACATCGGCTCCCGGAAAAGCCTCAGCCGCGGAAGATCATCGAGATGAGATGCCATCCCACGGGATCCGTTGTTGATGAAATGTTAGCCCAGGTTGTTACAAGGACTGTAGATACCCGTGTTCTAGGTGATGACATTGCTATTGTCGATACCTTATTTCATCAAATTTAATGCTTACATCAATCCAGTCGATATTACCCATTCCACGTATTCGGCCGTTATCCATTGAGTTTCACAAATGCATTCTACTCTTATTCTATCCCCAGCTCTTTTTTGTTGGTATCCTTTTTTGTTCGGTCCATTTGTTCCACTCGTTTTCTGTTCCGTGCTTTTGTTCCTTTCGTTGTTAATTCCAGTGCTTTCCCCAATTAACCATGTCCTTCTTTGAAGCGCTCCGCGATAAGGCCGTGTCGACCATCAGCCAGGTCCTCGACAAAAAAGACCTTCCGCAACTCTCCAAAGAACAGCAGTTCTGCCGTGAGCACGGGCTTCCTGAAGACGAAACAGTGGTATATGCAAGTGCGGCAGAAGTGGGCATTTCATCCAGCCCTCGCAACCAGGCACTCCCACAGGGACGAATCTACCTCACCCAGCGCTTCATTGTGTTCAAAGATGCATTCGATAGGAGAAATTGTCTGTTTACTATTCACCTCCTGACTATACAGAAAGTGGAACGCCTCCCGTCCAAGGACTACGGCTACGCATTGACAATTCACACACATTCGAAGCTCACGCTCACATTGTACTTGGTGGGATTGCGTAGTGACAGTGAGAAGTTTGCTCAGGCATTGAAGATTGCATTGAAGAAGAACCTTTCCCTGATTGCCAACCTACAACCATTTATACAAACATGTTATTCAGAGTACTTGTTGGCTAAAAATAAGGTCTCTAGTGAAAAGGTGGACGCAATTCCTCCAGGAGGATTAGGACTCACCTTCAAGTTCCCGGGTAACCCCAAGGAGTCCAAGGACAGCTCGAAAATGAAGATGTGGTTCGACCTCTTCAGGCAAGATGGCCGAAACTTGTCCTTGATCAAAACTCCCATGTTCTACAGACTAGTCAGAGTTGGACTTCCCAACAGATTGAGAGGTGAAATCTGGGAGTTGTGCTGTGGGTCCATGTACTTGCGTGTTGACCATCAGAAGGAGTACAAGCAGCTCCTCAAGGACAATGAAGGCAAAAAGCTGTTGGCAATAGAAGATATCGAGAAGGACTTGAACCGGTCACTTCCAGAGTATGCTGCTTACCAGGATCCTGAGGGTATAGAAAGGCTTAAGAGAGTGCTCACAGCGTACTCTTGGAGAAACCCCGAGGTTGGATACTGTCAGGCGATGAATATCGTTGCTGCGGCGTTGTTGATCTACCAGTCTGAAGAACAAGCATTTTGGACTTTGAATGTACTCTGTGACCAGCTTGTACCCGGGTACTACTCGAAGACTATGTATGGTACCTTGCTCGACCAGCGTGTTTTTGAGCTGTTGGTTCAGGAAACTATGCCTATGATATCCGACCATATTACCAAGTATGATATCCAGCTTTCTGTGGTGAGTTTGCCATGGTTCCTCTCACTTTTCCTCCTGACCATGCCGTTGGTGTACGCGTTCCGCATTCTCGATGTGTTCTTTTTGCAGGGTCCAAAGACATTATTTCAGGTAGCGTTGGCAATTCTCAAGTTGAACGGTGCGGAATTATTAAGTACCGACGACGACGGCACGTTCATCAGCATCATCAAGGAGTACTTCCAGACTTTGGACCAGCTGGCACACCCCGACTCTCCCAACCCCAAGTACCGTAGTATCACCAAGTTCCAGGAGTTGTTGGTAACGGCGTTCAAGGAGTTTGCGGTCATTGACGAAGAAACCATTGAGAAGCACAGAAGCAGACACAGAGACACTATTTTCCACAACATCTCGGCGTTTGTCAAGCGTACGGAGTTACGCAACTTGCCTCGTACAGCAAACATCGACACAGACACCTTGAGCGTGATGTACGATCGTTTCTACGGATTCGTGGAGTCTTACAATGTGACTACAGGTGGTGGACTGGTAATGGACTACAAGGCATTCAAGCGCTTCATGAGCGACGTATGTGACTGGACGAAGTTCGGAAACGAGGAGATGATTGAAGAGGAGAGGAAGAGTGACTTCCTCCACAGGCTCTTTAAACATTGGGACTCAGAGCACCAGGGTGCGTTGCTGTTAGCCGACCTTTGCGTTGGATTGAACAAGTTAATCGAGCCGGACTTGATGGCGCTGATGTCAAACTTCTTTGAGTTATACTCCACTGATGATTCTATGGACAGAGAAGGAATTCTTCAGGTTAGTGAGGACCTTCTTTTCATCACTACTCCGTGGAAGGAAGGGCACTTGTACGATCAGATCACTAACGACGAGGTACTGAAGTATATTGACCAAGTGATCAGAAAGGCACAGGAAGATACCGCCAATGGGTTCACGGACGAAGTTCACGTTCCAGCACCCGAAGATATATTCATTGACAGACATGCATTTATGCACAAGCAGATTGAGAGGTACCTTGGAGCGGCTTCGACTTTTATCCACCGCTCTTTTGAATATGCCCAGCCAAAGGAAGAAGAGGTACTCATTAAGGATCTTCAGATTGATAACAAGATCTCCCACAACGCCGCATTGAATCCAAACACTCCAGTGTTCCTCAACTTACCAACTTTCCGCATGGTGATTTTGGCAGATGAAACATATGAGTTGTTCTTCAGTACCACATTGCGTGAATCTATCCATTTATCTAAGCCAGTGGATTCGAAGTTTAACACCATCAGAAACTTGCGTGATATGTTCGACGGGTTGCTCGCCGACGGCAGGAAGGTCGCATCAAGTGTACGCAGAAGAATGGATCTGATTAACCACCAGGAGCACAACCACCATGACAACAACCATCACGATAATTCTCTGTTGAAATCTGGTAGAAGCGAAGAGGAGAGGGACGACAATTTGGGAGTGATTTCAATAGATGAGAAGGACAGAGAGGCTTTGATGGCTGAAAGTCAAAGGGACTTGATTGAGTTGAAGGAATTGTGAGCAATAAATCGAAACTAAATCGAAACTATAAATCGAAACCATAAATCGAAACTTATATAAATAGTAACAAACACTAAATGTGAATAACGAAATGATTACAAAATGAACGGTTAACGATTTGTATTACATCTCCATATACTTGTTTTCCTTTTTTATATCTGATACTACTCCATTTTCTACATTATCTTCTAGTAAGTCCTCTTATATTCCATATGAGCGTATCTCCTATTAATCTCTACGACTTTCCAAATAACTTCCTCAACTTTCCAAACTTCTTCTTTTCCTTCTCCTTCGGCTCCTCCTCTCTTCTCAAGGTCTTAGCACCGACTTCGATCTTCGAAAGGCCGCTCTTAGAGTTGCTGAAACCCACGAACCCGCCTTCGTCATCAGAGTCGGCGAACCTCAGCGAAAACTCGCCGCCTCCACCCAAGGTGGTCTCATCGTCAGAGTCCTCGAAACGTGACCTGAATGCGCGTTTAGGACTTTCGCCATGTGCAGCCTCTGGGCTCTTGGATTCTGGAATCCTGGTTTCTCTCAACAGTCTAATTGGCTGTGATTGAGGGTTTTTAGGCTTTGGTGCGGCCTTAGATGCAGGTTGCCTTGGTTGTTGTTTTGGCTGCTGTGGAGTCTTTGTTCTCAAAGAAGGCTGTGGTTTTTGTTGCGCCTGTTGAGGCTGCTGAGGCTGCTGTGGGTGTTCTTCCCTCATGGTGAGTCTCTTCTCACCCTTGTCTTCGCCATTCTCCTTAGTGAATGACGATTGTCTAGGCAATTGCTTGAAAACAGACACTGGTCTTGCCTGTGCCTTGGCATACAACTCAGCGGCCTTCAATTTCGAAGGCGACTGGTAGTTTGGCTGCAATGCAGGGTGTGGAGGAGGTGGGTTCACCACGGTGTGTGGTTGGTACGACGAGTTTCTCAACGACCGTCCACTCATACCAGTATTCTGTGGTGCTTCGTAGTGGGATTGTGGTCTGAGTGATCTTCCACCCATAGATCCCTCGTGAGTCGAAGGCAGTTTCCTCAAAGAGGACATGCGCTTCGCTTGCTGATTCTGGTGAGGAGCAGTTGGTGGCTCCACCAACTGACTAGACAGCAACTTTGAGTTCAAACGTGTATTCTCAGCAGTAGTTAATGACAAGTACACCTCTCTTGCAGCGTTCGATGGGGCTGGGGTGTCGTTGAGGACGTACTGCAGAGTCAGGACCTTCATAGCCAGCTTCTTTGGTTTCTTACTGTTGTCGTGAGATCTTTCAGGAGACTTAGAGTCACTCGAACGAATCGATGAAGCAGTACTTGCACCAGCAGATGGAAGCTGAAGAGTGTGTGGTGCTTCCACTATACCGAGATTATCAACATCGATGGTTGGAACATCCAATGAACCGGAAAAGTTTGAATGAACTGGGAATGCGTCATTTGGTTCTGAGTTAACAGCCGTTCCGTCCAGATTGTCGTCATAGCCAAGAGTTGGTCTCAAGTTTCTAGCCAATGCATTGCCATCCTCAATTGACGAAAGGTCGTTCTCAACATGCTTCTTTTCAACCTCATCGACGACTAAGTCATCAGCATTGATGCTCGACACCACGTGCTCAGTGTCTGAATCGTCGAGATGAGAGTCGAGGTGAGATGAGTCCACGAGGTGGTAGTCAGCAGTATGGTCGACGTGTGGTTCAGGGAGGTCATCCACCTCATCGAGCTGAACTTGTTCGATAGTATTATTGAAGTGTGGGTGGTGAACAGGCTCTACATGTTCAACAGGAATCTCTTCAACAACGGCCTTCTTTTCCTCCTTTTCCTTCTTCATCTCACTCTCCATCCTCAATCTCTCCTGCTTCAATTGTTCGTACTCTTTCTGCTTTTCCTTCAATCTCGCTTGCATCTTTTTCTCCTCTGCAATCTGGCGGTCCAAGTCGCGCAACTTCTGCTGGTCCTCTTCCTCGGGAGTTGGCTCCATCAAAGAAGAAAGTCGCAGCGGACGCTGTCCCACAGAAGTGAGCGAAGGTGATCTTGCAATTTTTCCGGAACGAAGCGAGCTTGTACGGTTAGGTCTGGAGTTGACTCTGAGAGAATTGTTACGTGCAACTTCTTGCTTGAAGTTACTCTCCGGAACTTGAATGGTCTTGATACCAGTAGCAGTAGGGATATACTTGGTAACCATCTTTGGAGTATCAGATTGAACGCTTCTATTGCCGATCAGATTAGCACGGCCTTGTCCAATCAGATTAGCACGTCCTTGCCCAATCAGGTTGTTTCTACCAGGAGCTCTTCCCAATTGTCCGGGTCTGTGGGTTACGTTTCCATTGACCTTTGGGCTGTGTGTCAATCTCAAGTCCTTCATACCCTCCTGGTTAACATTAGGAAGCTGGGGTTCCTCTGTGATATCATTCAAAAACAGATCTGTGAAACTGTCGTCAATGTCGTTGAAGTGGTTTGCTGCAATGTTTGAGTCCTTTACCAAAGGCAGTCTCAGCTGCGATTGTGTGAGCGAGTTTCTCAGCTGCAGTGTCAGAGTAAGCGAATATCTCAGAGTTGACGACGTCAACGAAGACCTCTTTGGTTTATCCTTCTTTTCAAGAGGTTTCGTGATATACTGAATACTGCCGGAACGCCTGATTGTTTGCTGTTGTTGTTGTTGTGGTTTTTGCTGAGCTGGCTGTTTCAATGCCTTTCCAATTGTGAGAGCAGCAGCCAAAGCATTGGAGTTTGGGGCCGCGCTCGATGGAGCGACGTGGTTCACACCGGTATACGTCGGTTCAAGGCGACTTTTACGTCTATTGAACATGGTAGCAATAAAGAAAACTAAAGTGAAATGTGGAAAAAAATGAATTGATAGAAAAAGGTACACTAAACAGGTAAGACTAGACAGATAATAATGGAAAGATAATAGCGATAATGTTGAGAAGGGTTTACTAACGAAAATACAGTACGGGTGATTTCATAGTAAATAGACTACAAGACCTTCCAAACCTTAAAATATTCATCCCTTACCCTCGTTCCTTAACTTACCCTGTCTTCTCACCTTTAAATAGCGCGTTTCCAACGTAGATCTAGTGCAGCGCCGCAGTTTCCAGAACCAGCGCTGTTAACATAGCAACAAAGGTATTGTTTTGTGCCTGCTTATGTAAGGCCGAATTTCAGTATGAACTGACGAGTGGTCAGATTTAAGAAGGTCTTTCAATGGCGATACTGCTGACTACCGGGTGATCTGTTTGTCGCTAAGCCCTTTGTTTGTTGTAGGTGGGTGCAAATGAATATTTTTGAAGTCCACGTATTTCAGGGTTTTAATTACTCTTCGTTCAGGCACAGTTTAAATTATGCACAACAATTCTGTCAACTAGTTTTCATCTTGATACTTGAATTGTAGGTATAATTAAAGAAACTAATAAGATTCTATGTTAATTATTTGGATCATCTACGTGGTTTCATCTTATCAGGACATGAATGGGCTAAACCTATGAAACTTCTTGCTATGTGGATAGCGAGTCCAGATTGTTTTATTTAGATCTCCTGTAAATCATTGTCGTCAATGTTAAGGAACTTGCATGATCAGGTAAATCTCACCGTCAACCGTTTTTCCGAGCCAATCAGGAGGCCTTGTGTGAGATTGATTCATGAATCATGAGAACTGGGCAAAGAATTGATTGGTTACTCTCCAAGGTCAATGCAGTAATAGTTATACCTGCACCTTATAAGGATCAGGGAAGTTTTCAACTTTATACTAAACCAACGCTCGCTGATGTTCGCAATTAAATCATTGTTTCTCTATACCACCTTAACCATTACAAAAGTCTCATATCATTATCATTTCTTATTTCTTAGTTCCTTAGACATGACCCAATAGTCCTTAGACTTATCCCAATAGTCCGTAACTCAACTCTATATTCTTGTTCCACTTGGTCCAACACCAATAAGAGTGCTGACCAACACACCGACCTTGTATCCGCCTCTCGCCACCACACCCAACATCGGTCTTGCTAATATCAACAACCCCGTCCAGAGCACTCCCTGAACAAAAGGCATCAACATCTGATCCTTCAAAATGGCGTATATCACAGCGGGTGGCGTGATCACAGGTAATGGAGTGTTGACTTCACCAGCCTCCTTTTCGTCAATCTCACGGTTCAATGTACGGATCTCGCTGTCGCTCAAGTCTTGCACATTGACTGGGGGGTTGTTGGAGTACCCATACACCTGCTTCATAAAGGTCTGTTCGAACCTAAGGTCTGGTATTGGTAACGACATGGTTGTAGATTTTAGGTAGTAGATCTAATATGCTATGGTTGTTATAGGAAAATCAATAATGGTATCGATGTATTATTGTATCAATAGTATCAATTCTGACCTTGATACTTGCTCACAAAATACACTTCCTGTACTTTATAGATCTCTTTTATTTTGCCTCTTTTTCTTTTCTATTTTTCAAAAAAACAACCATGGACGTCGACGGACCTGCTGTGACCATCAGAGAGACTGAAAGAGACCGCGTGGACTTTATCTTGAAGGACGTGGATCTTTCTGTGGCCAACTCGGTCCGCAGAACCATGCTCGCGGAAGTGCCCACTCTCGCCATCGACCTTGTGGAGATCGATGTCAACACCAGTGTGTTAGCCGACGAGTTTCTCTCGCACAGACTTGGTTTGATACCTTTGATCAGTGAGGGTATCGAGTCGTTGTCGTACTCGCGTGACTGTACTTGTGACAACTACTGCCCAAAGTGTTCTGTTAAGTTGGAGCTCACCGCCAAGTGTGACACCGACAGCACCATGAATGTGTACGCGCTGGACCTTGCCAAATTCAACAACGGTCTGCGTTTGGGTGACCCTGTGATAAGAGACTCTCAGCGTAGAGGTCCACTTATTTGCAAGTTGCGTAAGCACCAGGAGTTGCGTATCACATGTATAGCGAAGAAGGGTATCGCCAAAGAACACGCAAAGTGGTCTCCTTGTGCTGCTGTTGGTTTCGAATACGACCCATGGAACAAGTTGAAGCACACTGACTACTGGTACGAAGTCGACGCCGCTAAGGAGTGGCCACAGCTGGAAAACTGTGAGTGGGAAGAGGCCCCAGATCCAGAGGCACCATTCGACTACAAGGCCAAGGCATCGACCTTCTACTTTGACGTGGAAACCGTGGGTAACCTTCCTCCAAACGAAGTGATAATCAGAAGTATCGAGACTTTACAGCTCAAGTTGGCGGGCATTTCCGTGGAGTTGAACAAGCACTCCGTTGAAGAGAGTAATGTGAATGCCGGAGGTTTCACCACTTATGGTAGAACCGAGTATGGCAACGAGAGCAGAGAGGGAACTCCTTACGGAGAGTTTGGTGGACAGTCGTGGTAATTGCAGAGCAATATGTATGATAGATAGTAAGAAATGTACAATAGAAAATAAGTCAATAAGTTGAACAGGATTCTTATTACGGAGCTGTTAATCTTTGAATAGTTTTTTTGGATAGTATTATTGTTCGAAAAGTGTTCTTTGAGAAGTGTTCTTTGAAAAGTGTTCTTTGAATAGTATTATCCTTTGAAAGTACTACTCTTTGAATAGTGTTCTTCTTTGAATGGTATTCTAACATTCTTTCAATTTATATTGTTTCAGTTTATATCATGAATACCTAATCTGTCCTCTTACTCTTTACAACATCCTCAAACTTCACCAACTTACCCCCAAATATGTCCAAGGCCGACCCATAAGTCAAATCCACCTTTCCTCCACTCAACTTGTCCACCAAATCGAGATCAGTAATCAGCTTTGCACCTCCGGCGTACACGATTTTCCCCTCGAATCCCTTTGGACACCACTCTCCGAGCTTCGTGACGAGCTCCTCGTCAATTCCACCGCACAAACCCTCGACATCTGCGGCGTGGATCAAGTACTCTGAGCAGTATTGCGAGACTTCGTTGAGAAACTCCGCACTGAGCACGTTTTTGGTGAGTGTCTGCCACTTGTTAATGGCAACAACCCAGTCTGCAGAGCCCTTGACTCTTCTACAGCTCAAGTCCACGACCAATCTCGCTTTTCCTGTCTTTGCAGAGATCTCCTTCAATTTTTCAAAGTCGAGGTAGTGCTCGCCGTCTTTTTCAGAGAACAACCAGCTGGTGACAATGACTTGACCAGCTTTATAGTCATCCAACCAAGTCAATGCATTGGAGCTGTTGATCCCGCCTCCGACCTGAAGGTGGTTTGGCCAGGTGGCACACGCCAACTTGGCAGCTTCGTCATTTGCAGGATTCAAGCCGAGCTTGATAACATGGCAGCCTAGTATATTGTGGTCTTTGTAGAGCTGGGCATAGTACGATGACGGCTTGGTGGAGACGAAGTTGGTGGTTTCGGTACCAGCCGAAGTGTCGTCCTGGGTGAGGGTTCCACCGACGATTTGTTTGACTTGTCCGGAGTGAATGTCAATGCAGCCACGAAATCCAGTCATGATTGAAAATTAGATAAATTTGATAAGATAAAATAGAGGTTTAAAAGATTAAAGTTGAGTTGAGTGATTTTGACCTAAAGAGGAGGTGTAGAGAGGCTTTCATTGAGAACTGTTTATATTCAAGCTGACGATCAAATTTCTCATCTTGAAACTGTTAACAATTCAACTTGTTACCAAACTACTATCAATATATTTCCACACCAAAAAATCAATAGATATTTAATTTTCCAATGAGTGACGATGAGTACCTCCGCCAGATGGAGATTCAAAGGCGAAACTTCGAAGCGCAGTTTGGAGACCTCGAGTCTATGGGCTTCGAAGACAAGCTGAAAGTCCAGCAAGAAAGCGAAGAAAGTGAAAGCGACGACTTTGCCAAATTCGATAGCGATAGCGATGAGAGCGATGAGATGATCGATGAAAGCCTGGAGGAGGAGGAAGAAGAGGAAGAGGAAGTTGAAGAAGGCCCAAAAGTGGTTAAACTCACCAATTCCTTCACTTCTAAACCCAACATGACCACAAAGAAGGACCGTAACCTCCTCAAAGGAGGCCGTGCACCTACGTTGGCTGAAATCGCTGCCCGTGAAGCTGCTGCGCTGAAACTCACAAAGAAACAACAGGAGCTGTTGCAGAAAGAAGACGACGAAAACCTTCAGAATGATCTCAAATTGCAGCGTTTGTTGCAAGAATCGCATATCCTCGCGCACCAGATGGAGTACTCTGGAGCCGATGTGACCCTCCAGACCCTCGACTACGAAGATCCTACAGGAAAGGCCCGTAAAAGAGCCTTGAACCAGAGAATGAGAGAGATTTCCTCCACGAACTCGGCACACAAGGGTAACCCACGCACGCTCGAGAAAATGCCCATGAACATGAGAAAGGGTATGGTGAAGGCCCGTGATGCTAGAATCGCCAAGTACGAGAGAGAAGCAAAGGAGGCAGGAATTGTGTTATCGAAGGTGAAGAAGGGAGAGATTAGAGATATGAGTTTCGGAAGAGGTGTCACGTTAGCATCCGACAGATTGGGCTCAGGAAAGAAGGTGCGCAAGAAGAACAGAGACAAGGGATTGAAGATAAACGGAGTGGGTAGACACACAAGAAATGGTTTGGTTATTGACCAGAAGGATATAGACAGGATAAACAAAAAGAAGAGATAGAGAAGGAGGGGATAGATAATTCAATAAAATGATAAAAGAGATAGAGAATACAAGAGATGAATTAAGATAGAGAATACAAGAGGTGTAAGATAGAAAATACAAGAGGTGAATTTAGATAAAGAGTACAAGAGATGAATCAAGATAGAGAATACAATAAGGGTATATAAACAAGATTACTATGAATTTGATTAGAATTTAAACCTACCTCCAACACCTTCTTTCCTCTACTTACCACTGATAGAAAACTTCGTTTATTCTATTCAGTTTCTTTGATGGTATAGCTTCCTTAAAACTAAAACTTCCATTAAAATAGCTTTCTTTAGGTATGATTGCCTCTTGAAGCTCCCTCTAAATTTAACCTCTTATTCCTTTCTGGTAATAACTGCCGTTCCGCCAGGAACACGGCTACCTTTCAATTCCCCTTTTGGTACATCCAAATACTTCTTTGTGTAATTCTCTCCACGTTCATCATATCACTCCAGTGTAATCGCATTGACTTGACTCGCCGGATTCAGGGTTACAAGGTCTCTCGTCCACAAACCATCCATGCGTTCCAAATTTGACATACACTCTCCCTTCCTCAATGTAGAACCCTTTACAAACGTACTCGCAATTCACCTTATACTGCTCCAAAAAGTCCACCATCGCGTCTTCTGCATGGTTCTTGGAAGTGGGCTTGCACTCGCCCATCAATGCACCTGCTTGCCAGTGAACGTTAGTTCCCGCGTGCTCGCGAATTCCGCTAATCTCTCTAATGCACTTGTGGTGGAGGGACCCTTTCACGAGATACCAAACACTTCTCAGGCCCACCAAGAGTAGGACTACTACTCCTATGCAAAGGGCTATGTGTCGTCCGGAGCGTAAGCTCGCTGTCTTTGGGAAATCTATCATTGGCGTATGCCTTATGCACAGAAGGTACGGAGAGATTCCACAATATAGACAGTACAAGACTGCGAAATAGTCCCTGATGTAGTAGAAAATTAAAAACTGAGTAGAGATATAAAATACGTGGTATGTTTGTGATGTAAGGGTTGTTGTATATGCAAACGCATATGCTCGCTATTTTCTAAATACGTCACTTAACAGCATACTCGTTAAAAATATAGCTTCCACTCTTATGGCTTATCTGCTCGTATAGTGCATTTCATATTTTTTGCATGCTTTAAGGTGGTCGCAAATTTATACCAGTTTACAACAAATGGCTTGGAAGTCCCTTCAACATTTTACATTCCCTTTTTCACCTTTCTATCTTTCTACTTATACCACCAAATGCTTAATCTCTAGATCTCCATTGCCCTCTTTGGCATTGATCTCCAACCCATGTTCGTTAGCCAAGTGCAACAAGCAAATGAAACAGAAACTTGTCGACAAGTCTTTCCGTTGCTCTGTTGGGTACACCTCTCCGATCTTCTCCACGACTTCTCCAAAATTCTTCGTTTCCTTGTCATCCTTGATGGTGTCCCACAAATTGTCCTTGAGGAGCTTGACGTCCACTCTCTTAGCCACACGCGAAAAGGTCACGTACTCTGTTCTCCTTCTGCCCAATAAGTTCGACTCGTTCACGATATTCTCCTTGATATCTTCCTCGTCCATCGCATTCAACGCGCTGTCTGTGCCCTTCAACGCGTCGTTGAAGTCAATTCCTCCAAAATCGTCATCTCCCCCGAAATCATCGTACTCCGCCTGGTGGAACAGCGCCGCCAACCGCGACTGTTCCTCTTCTTCCTCCTGCTGCTTATTGTACTGCTCCGCAAAGTACTGCTCGTCTGTGAGTGTGCGTGTCTCCGGCTCGTCTATCGACCGTTGCGGGAAATACATGATGGTGACACCGGGCTTCGTGAATAAGTTGGTTAATCGCAGTGAGTTGTACTTGATATCATCAGGGAGCTTATGTGCTGAGTCATCCAGCTCGTTCCTCTTGTACGAGATCATCAGCGGACCTCTATGTGGAGCCTCGAACAACACATCCTCATCTTCATCTGAACCAAAGAAATCTATGATGGTCTGTACGTTTTTCTTTCTCTTCACAGGTTCGGCTCCAGGAGTGGCTTCCTTGACCCCCCCGTCCAACTTCTTAGCCTTCTTCAAGGCTGTGACTTTCCAGTGCTCCGGACCACGCCAGTTGGCCGTCATGTTCTCGTCAAAGTATGCCATGAGATCACGGTCCATAATTTCCGTGCTCACGGTGCTCTGTACATATTGCTCTGGTTCACTAAACACCTTCTGGACGACACTCTGGTGCATGTTATCAATAGCATCGTTATCACCATCCTCTTTGTTCTCATCGTAGTCTCCGTAGTCCTCACCGAAATCCTCGTACTCGGGCTCGGGCTCGGGCACCACCTCTTCCTCCTCTTTAATTGCAGCCATGTTGTTTCTGTTAAAGTCGCTCAAGATCGAGCTTGCCTTGGAGATATCATCAAATGCACTCTGTAACTCCTGGAGGGACGGGCACAACGAGGTGCTCTCCAAATCGTCTTTGAAGAGCATCTTTTCGAGTTCTCCGAGATTTATATCAGAGTCAGCGATAGTCATGGTGTTGTTCACCATGGAATCCTCGTTGTCTTCACCTTCGTCTTCACCTTTTATAGCGTTCGTGGCGTCGAATATAACTCGTCCTGAGTTATCTATGCTCAAAGTATTCAAAAGAAGACTCTTTGCACCACCCTCATCGAACTCTGCCAATGCCTTCTTGAAAAGCGGATCTATCGCGAGCTCCTGCTCCAATTTTTTGATGGTGATGGTGTCGAAATCCACCAATGTAGACTCGACCACTCTGTTGTACTTTCTCTTTGTTTTCTCTTCAGATTCATTCTCTTCTTCCTCCTGCTCCTCTTCGATTTCTTTAGTATCTTTCTTTGCAAGACCACTGAGAAGCTTTCCTGTTTCTGTGGCGGCACTTTCAACTCTGCTCAGGTAAATCTTGACACACCCGTCCAAGGTTGCCGAAGCTCTCTGGAAATTGATGCTCTCGCCATCTTTAATGACGTTTAAATCGTGGAAATAGTCAATCAACTGGAACTGCCACGAGTTTTTACTCGTGATTTTATTGTCTGTCAGGAGCTTGATCCACTCCTCGAAGTTGGACAAGATGGTGTGCTTGTTTTCGTTGAAGTGGATGGCCTCTTCAGCGAAGGAGTCATCTGGGTTTGTTGCGCGCCTGTTCTGAGACACTATTCGCGATCCACTGGAGATGTGACGCGACCCATTGACGGTGGTTCCTGCTATGGCACTTGTGCTGGTTCCGCTGGGGGCCCTTTTGGAGAGAACACGGTTGATTCCTCGCGATGTATCGCGTTTCTTGGGAAGAATCTGGGACATGGTAATTGTTTTGATCTGTGATGTGCAGGAGAAAACAAATAAATACAAGAAAATGAAAATGATTATGAAGAGAATAGAAATGAAGGAAATGAAGGAAAGGAATGGAAAGGAAATGAACGTAAATGAATGGAAAGCAAATGACATAAATGAATATAAATGAAAGTAAATGAATGAATAAATCAGATGAATACAAATCAAATCAAATGAAATGAAAAGAATATGAAAGTAAATGAAACCTGTGAAACAACTACAAATGATGAATTTCTCATCAACAAGATTACAGGATAAACTGTTAACTTTCTAACTTAAAGTCCTTGCTACACTGTTTTGTTCATTTCAGCAACTCTTGTAGGATATTTTTTGCTCAACAATCCTATCTCCACGTGACCATCCAGAACATTCGAGTGACTACCCTCGGCTGAGAACCCTAACTCTATTGCCACTGCCTGATGACCAGGGATCCTGGACTATGTGAAGTCGGCTTGTAGTGAGTTGGTTTCCGATTACATCCAAGCTGCTTCATGATCAAAACTACTATCATGACTACTCCATGATTTATGATCAAAACTACTACCATGATTCATGATCACCATTTACATCATCCGATCACTTCCTCTTCTCATTTTCGTCTATGAAATCCAACCCGTCGTGTTGGTTTCGTCGTCACGTCTCACCACTTGTTGCAGTCTTCTATTCATTGTTCATTGACATTGTATATTCCTTTTGTTTAAAGGTGCTATTTCTTTTCCATTTATTCGTACTTTTCCGCCACCTTTTTTCATCAAATTATCACTATTACTATGCTCCCCAGACGTCAAGTACAAACGCTCTCGAGGATACTCCAGCCCAGATCCGTTGGTGTAGCTCGGAGATTCGTGTCGATGGCTACGGTGGCCCTGCTTCAGAAACAAGAGCAGGCTGCTAACTCCAACCTAACCAACGCAACCATCCAGGCCGACTTCTACAAACTGTTGTTGAGCAACAACTACCCCCACATCGTGGTCCAGCGCTACGAAACAAAAGGCATCGCTCAGTCTCCAGAATGTACAAACCTCTACATAGACGCCTTGAACCAACTCGGTAAAAAAGGTAAAGCTGATCTGGTCGCCGCGGCTGCAGCTACCGCCAACAACGGCAGCGCGCTACCAGCAGGTTTCGGTACGAGGTATGAGCCCGTTCACGTTATTGTGTCAGACTCACCGTTCACCATGTTTTCCAAGTGGTTGAAGTGGCTTCTTCCAATTGCGCTCATGACTTACGGTGCTACCAACGCCTTTAACTACTTGGTGGAAAATGGAACCATTTTCAAGAATTCCGAGGTCGCAGACAAATCCATCGACGTGTCGCAGCTGACTGTGCGCTTCTCCGATGTCCAAGGTTGTGACGAGGCCCGTGCAGAACTCGAGGAAATTGTGGACTTTCTCAAGGATCCTTCCAAGTTCACTGGCTTGGGTGGTAAGTTACCAAAGGGTGTTTTATTGACCGGTCCTCCAGGTACCGGTAAAACGTTGCTCGCCAGAGCTACTGCAGGAGAGGCTGGTGTTCCATTCTTCTTCATGTCAGGCTCTGAGTTTGATGAGTTGTATGTCGGTGTTGGTGCAAAGAGAATCAGAGAACTCTTCTCGCAGGCACGTGAGCAGAGTCCTGCAATCATCTTCATCGATGAGTTGGACGCTATTGGAGGTAAGAGAAACCCTAAGGACCAGGCATATGCAAAGCAGACCCTCAACCAGTTGTTGGTGGAGTTGGACGGTTTTTCGCAGACTCAGGGAATCATCATCATTGGTGCCACCAACTTCCCAGAATCGCTCGACAAGGCGTTGACTAGACCAGGTAGATTCGACAAGGAGGTGAATGTGGACTTGCCCGATGTGCGTGGTAGAATTGACATTCTCAAGCACCACATGAAGAACGTCGAGACCAGCGATGATGTTGATCCGCTGATCATTGCGAGAGGTACTCCGGGACTCTCTGGTGCTGAGTTGATGAACCTCGTCAACCAGGCCGCTGTGCATGCGCTGCAGTTGAGTGCTCCTTCGGTGGACATGAACCACTTTGAGTGGGCCAAGGATAAGATTCTCATGGGAGCTGCAAAGGAGAAGATGGTGTTGACCGAAGAACTGAGAATCAACACCGCGTACCACGAGGCTGGTCACGCAATCATGGCCATGTACAGCAAGGGTGCTACGCCATTGTACAAGGCTACAATCTTACCTCGTGGAAGAGCACTTGGTATCACATTCCAGCTTCCAGAAATGGACAAGGTGGACATGAGCAAGCAGGAGTGTTTTGCACGTTTGGATGTCTGCATGGGTGGTAAGATTGCAGAGGAGTTGATCAACGGTAAGGAGAATGTTACAAGCGGATGTTCGTCTGATTTGAGCAATGCCACAAGTGTTGCAAGAGCAATGGTGACTCTGTATGGTATGAGTGACGTTATTGGACCAGTCAAGCTCAGTGACAACTGGGACTCTTGGTCGCCACAGTTGAGAAGCATGGCAGACAACGAGGTGAGGGACTTTTTGATTGCGAGCGAGCAGAGAACTAGAGAGACTTTGCACAAGCGCAAGGAAGAGTTGAAGCGCTTGGCCGAGGGATTGTTGGAGTACGAGACCTTGACGAAGGAGGAGATGGAGAGGTTGGTGAGAGGAGAGAAGATCAACAAGCAGAAGAGAATGAGCAACACGGTCATTAAGGTTGAGGGAGGTAAGCAGATGATGATAAATAACTCTACTACTGGTGAAGCGAAGTAGAGGATTGGCCGAGTTTGGGAATTCACGAGTATAATCACGGAGTATGAAGTGAGTTGAGTGAGTCCACTTAGTGGTGAAAGAATTATCGATAATTTCTTGAGAGTCTCCTCGACCTTATCAGAGCATAAAAAGTAAATAGGACTGATTAAAGAATATAGAGAGAAGTGTAGGAATGAAAATGAGAAGAGGATTGATTTCAAGATATGTTTGGCTGGTCAATCCTAAGAGATATGAAATGCCCCATTATAATGGCTGTAAATCATCGTCAAATACTCTAAATGCTCTTAACCAGTAAAAGAAGTTTATATTGACAGATGAAACACGGAGTGAGATCTCACCGAAGATCCAAAGGTGACTCCTAAAAATGGAGAATTGGTAATGATTAGGAACCGACCAAGAATTGAATAAAACCGTTATTGTCTCAAATGTTAAGATAAAGTTCCCGACTGCCGATTTTGCGTACTCTTTTAGTCACACTACAGAAAAAAAACGAGTGGGTTTTGAGCACAACCTGATCAACTGGAGCCGATCATTGACCGGCATGGTCAAACTAGGATCAGTCCAAGGAACAGTCTATCGAACACAGCGAATAAGCGTCCATCTCGGGTATGTGTATGTTACACGTGGAAATTTTCAAATGTAACCTCTTCGATGAGCCTTTTTGACGTAAAGAGTACAAGAAGAGCATGTTGCATTTTGTAAATTGCAGTCAATTTTACCATTGCAAGACATCGTTATTTTACAATAGTTGCAGAACTCACTTAAGAGGTTGTGTTAACTATCAAGTGAAGTCTGATGTGTTCAAATTTTTCACTTTGTCCACTCTGATATTAGTTCTCATCGTTTGACTCTGATCACCACTTGTTCTTGTGTTCGGTTCTATTTTTGTTACCAGGCACGGCGATATAAGAAGGCAACGGTGTGCTAAAGCTTGTAATGAGAAGCCCATTAGTGATAATATCTAAGTATTTCTTATACTAGGGTAGCGACATAGATACTGCGAGTGTTACATAGAGATCAACTCTTTCTGATTTTGTCATTCGTTCTTCCGGTTTATATTTCCCATTTCATTTACCCACGTGGGTCTGATAAATACCATTGAAAAACGAACCAACATTTCCATGCACAGCTGGACGTTTGAGCGAGACGGTGACAGGAAAGACACCGCCCTGAACACTCCGGGCCATACTCACACGCCTGAAACACATTCTACACACGGAACTTCCAACGCTGGAACTCCAGGACTTCATAGTATTGCACACGACCACGACACGCCAGGTTTAAACCACACGACGGCAATGAGCACTCCAGGTGTCAATGGTACCGCGGGAATGACTCCAGTCATGGTGCACAGCGCACAGCACACGCCTTCGATGGGCCACAACACTCCAGGTGTGGCGCAACATACACCAATGTCACATGGAACGCCAGGTATCGCGTCCTCACAGGGCTTCACTGATACCGAACAGATGTTCTTCAACCAGCTTGAACACAACTTGTACCACCACGAGGAAAAGCAGGATGCCGGGTCCAACGCGACGATAGTGAGCTCCAAATCCGCTCCGCTAGGAAACAAGAGAAGCGGGCCAAGCTCCAAGCAGTCGAGTCGTGCGACGAGTTCACAACCTGAATACTACATGTCCAACGGAAGCACGCCAAACAACCCCCAGTACTACCATCCACAGACTCATAAGGAAGGAAACCGACTCCCAGAGTACGAGTTCCAGCTTGATAACCTTCTGTTTATGGATGGACTTAACTTTGAGCACCAGAATATGGAGAACGCTCTGGCATTAGGAAATAACTCGCTGGCATATCCGCCTGTGGGGCACCAGGACCAAACTCCACTGTTACTTGCGATGAATAAGAAGGTCGAGGAGGACAAGATGTTCGCGCTGCCAATCTTGCCTGGTCAGAACGAGAAACTGTTCAACAACCAGCACTATTACCATAAGCACAAGGAATATACTCCAACATCTGCTCCGCAAAGTCACGTGAGGCCCGATGCTGTGTTCACGCCGCTTGTTTCACCTGCGGTGACGCCACTAGAGAGCCAGGTTAACGCTAACCGCACGTACTCACAACCGGTTTCAGTGAAGTTTGAGCCATTGACATCACCGGCACTTGCAGTTCAGACCAGCCAGAAACCTCCCAATGACCGCAGACGTTCAAGTTCCTCGGTATACGGACCAGGGGGTGAGGAACCATACCCTTCCACGACGTACAATAAGCGTAGAACACCACATGGTACGCCTGTGTTGAGTGCCAATGGGTCCAAATCGAAACAGAGTCCGTCGTTGAAGGTTCGAGATAAGTCTGAGCCTGCAGAGATGCTTCCACCGAACCAGAAGAAGGTCCAGAGTTACGAGAACCTGGGTAGTGGTACACCATTGATGGGGTTCACTATGGGAAGATTGGCAGAGCAGAAGAGCGAGGACGACAAGCCAAGCTTATCGCGCCGGTCATCGTATAGAGAGGGTTCATCACTGGAAACACTGCCTGTGCTTGAGTCTCAGAAGGGGAGAAAGGGCGAGAAACCGACAACCAAGAAGGCATCGCACAAGTTGGCTGAACAGGGCCGCAGAAACAGAATGAACTTGGCAGTGCAAGAGTTGGGGGGATTGGTGCCTCAGCACTACCACGATGAGGTTTCAATTCCGCTGAAGGCAACTACAGTGGAGTTGGCATCGCGTTACATCAGGGATTTGTTGGATGAGTTGGAGAGACTGAGAAAGTAGGACATAAGGACATGAGATCAAGGTAGAGAAAATAAGAAGACGAATAAGATAAGAAGATGGATAAGATAAGAAGACGAATAAGATGGATAAGACAAGATTCAAAAGACAGGAATAAGACGATTCAACAGAAAATGATAAATATTTGAAAGGGGAACGATAGAAACATTGAGTATATGGTGATATTGAAGAATCTTGACGAAGAATTGTTAATTAATTGGAGATTCTGGATATTGATCTTATTATAGACTGAGTATGTCATGGCTGCATTGGCTTGTACAAATAACGAGATACGTGTGTATACATAATGAATAGATGAGTAAGTTGATGAGGAAGTAGAGCCAATTGAAGAGAAAGTAAATAGAAGAGAATTGAAGGATAGAATAGGTTTAAGAGGTAGAATAGAAGCGGAATAGAAGAAATCATTAATAAAATCCAGAATATTGGGTACGAGGATCGTCGCCATCCCAACATATCCAATTAACCCAAACTTTGCCTTCTTCTCCACATGGGCCGTATCCATGCCAAGTTCTCGGGTTATTGTTTTCTTTGTGTCACATTTATTTCTCCGTTTCCCCACATGTTTTATTCCGGAACATTTCTCGGAAAAAAAGAAAATCATGTCTTACTGACGACTGATCTAGTCCCTGCATTGGCAAGGAGCAGGGTTTGTAAGATGAATGTGTCATTGCGCCAGACTTGATTGGAAAGACTGTTTATATACCTCCAACATTTCAATAAATCTTTAAATTATAATTCTTCAATAACTTCAAACCAAATGATCCTCCACTTCAAACCATAAACTGACTCCTCTTTTAGCTCTCCAAACCATAAATCTCCACAAATAGCAGCTTATTCCGTGAAAATCTGCTTATTCCGCCGAAAGTGCCCAGACTGGGATGCAATTTTTCATATTCTTGCTACTCTAAGCGATTATTGCTAGGACATAGTGTGATGTCATTCCGACTCGGAACAAGCAACAAGGGTTAACGGTAATTACACGGACCAATTGTTCCGTGAGTGCTGATTTCCTCCGCTTTTGAGTTCTTCTCAACTTATTTAAACTTGTTAATTTCTGCTTGTCATCTCGTCCTCCCCACTTATCGCGGTATAAAACTCGCAAAATGAAAATTGCAAAAATTTGTGCATCACTTGCAACAGTCGTCGGTATAACTTCAGCAGTGGATATCAACAGGCCAAAGAGCCACTTCACCCCTCAGAAGGGGTGGATGAACGACCCGAACGGTCTTTTCTACGACAAGACTGCGAAGCTCTATCATCTCTATTTCCAGTACAACCCTCACGACACGGTCTGGGGTCAGCCGCTCTACTGGGGTCATGCCACTTCCAAGGACTTGTTCACCTGGGAAGAGCACGATGTTGCGTTGTCACCAGACCATGATAACGAAGGTATCTTCAGTGGAAGTATTGTTGTGGACCATAACAACACTTCCGGGTTTTTCAACGACTCGGTTGACCCCAACCAAAGAGTTGTTGCGATCTACACCAACAACGCTCCCACTGACCAGACTCAAGATATCGCATACCTGTTGGATGGTGGCTACACATTCACCAAGTACTCCGAGAATCCTGTGATTTCGCTCAATACCACGCAGTTCAGAGACCCGAAGGTGTTTTGGCACGCGGAAACATGCCAGTGGATCATGACTGTGGTTCAATCTCAACAGTTCAAGATTGATATTTACGGTTCTCCTGATTTAAAGAAGTGGACAAAGCACTCTGATTTCTCCAGTGGCTACTATGGTATGCAATACGAATGTCCAGGTCTTACTCCGATTCCAGTTGAAGGTGGTGGTAAGAAATGGTTGATGATTTTGGCCATTAACCCTGGTTCTCCATTCGGTGGCTCTGTCAACCAGTACTTTATCGGAGACTTTGACGGCTACAAGTTCACTGCTGATGACACTCAGACCAGATTCATGGACTTGGGACACGACTTCTATGCTTTCCAGACATGGAGCGATCTTCCCAGCGACGATGTGATTGGTGTCGCCTGGGCCCTGAACTGGTTGTATGCTGCGGATGTTCCTACTGTTGCCTACAGATCGCTGATGTCGCTTCCAAGAAAGCTCACTTTACGTGAGGTTGAAGTCAACAGTGAGAAGAAGGAGTTGACTTTGATCTCAGAGGCATTGCTTCCTGAAACCACTTCAGTTGATTCCATCTCGCACAAGAACTTGACTTCTAAGCCAATCACGGTGAATGTTTCTGGAAGCTTTGTATTCGACCTCTCCTTCACCGTTCTCGATAAGAAATTGGAGAAGAAAGACGTCCCACGTTTGAACATTGCCATTGGTAGCCAGAACGAGTCTATCAGCATTGTATTCGACAACTCTTTGGGCACTTACGTCATTGACAGAAACATTCCTGGAGCAGAGTTCAACGACTTCCCATTCTACGAGCACAAGACCATCACCTACGTGCAGGGTGTTGAGGGTGAGTACCAAATCACTGGAGTGGTTGACCGGAATATCTTGGAGGTGTTCTATAACAACGGGTCCATTGCTGCCACAAACTTGTTCTTCATGGAGGGTGTTGTTTCTGAGTTTAGCGTTGGAGCAAGTGTGGATGATTTGTTCAGAGTTGACAGTCTTCAGGTTAGCAATTTGGACAGTGCTAAGAAGAGAAGAGCAATGTTGTAAAGGAAATGGAGGGTTACCAAGTAAGGTTATAGTAATTACTAAGTAAGTTGTTAAGTTTTCATGAATTTTGTAGGTATAGCTGTGGTAGTAGATTTAGATATCCCTTCATTTCTCTTGAAAATTCATTTTTTTTTACATTTTTTTGCAACTATTTCTTAAATTAATGAATATTTGAATTATTTTGTGTCATAAACAGAATCACGTGATTAAGGTAATGTTATCAAGTTCATCACTCTCTTCTTTCTCTTCTACACTCTACTCTCTTCTATTCGTTCTCTTTATTCTCATCCTAAAGACTTGCTAACCCAAAAGCCCATCCAAATCAAACTCCTTAGCCCACTCCGTCACAATCTCGGTTCTCTCGACTCTTGGAGCCTCGGCCTTTCTCACCACATCAGGAGCAGCGCCCTTCTGGCTCTTTGGCAAGCTCCAGCCCAAGATTCTACCGTCTCTCCAGTCGTTCAACACCAAAAGAGCAGCACTCTCGAGGTTAGGCACACCACCCTTACCCAATCTTCCCTTTGTTCTGGCAACATGGATCAAGAACTGCTTGGTGAAAGCCTCAAAGTCGCTCAGCGGAATAGGAGGCAACAGGTAGTACTGCTTCAAGCCCTCGGACATGGCAGCGTCCTGCGAAAACTTCTTCAAAAGCAACTGAACAGCAGGGGTTGGGTCTCCAATGGACTTTGGAGGAATTGCACTAAGGAGGGCCAACTTGGCATCCTTACCACCCTTCTGTTCATCCGGGAAGACAATACCTGGAGAGTCCAAGACCTTGAGCTTACCGTCGATCTTGACCTCTCTCATCGAGGTGGTCACACCAGCCTGGTTACCGACTGGACATGCCTTGGAGTGGTTTCCGTGTCTGTTTGTCAATGCGTTAATGATGGAAGATTTTCCAACGTTAGGGTAACCAATAACACCCACAATGATGGATCTCTTCAAGTTGGACTTGGCTGCGTATGCCTTGAGCGCCTGGAGAAGTGTGTTTGCAGTAGCAGTGCTCGACAAGTTCTTGTTGTAGATACTTCCACCAGCAGCACCTCCGTTAGCCTTCACAGGAACAGTTGGGAAACTGGATTTGAGGAAATCGAGCCACTGTGTGAGCACATTGTCAGGAATCAAGTCGACCTTGTTCAAAACAAGGATCAAACGCTTGTTTGGATGCTGCAAAACGGCTTCTTCAACCTTCTTGGAACGGGTAGCCTCAGGGTCTCTGGCATCCATCACATAGAGAACAACATCAGCAGCCTCTACAACAGTCTTGAAGATCTTGTCGTATGCCTTGCGAGAAGTGTCCTTGTTCATTGGACCGTCCACAGAAATGTCATAGGTGGTTTCCTCCTCAGAGTCCTCCATGTCGTCGGATTCACCTTCATATTCTCTTGCTGCATTTTGTGCGGATTCAAGAAGGGCAGAAAGACCTCCGTGTCCATCATCCTCTTCCACCTCCATCTCCTCCTCAATCTCCTCACCACGAGCTGCAGCCGCTTCGCGTGCGGCCTGTCTCTCAAGCTTCATGGCTTCCTTCTTTTCCTGTTCTGCTCTTCTCTGGTCTTCCAACTCGGAGATGATTCTGTCTTTGTATGGGAAATTAGCTGGGATACCTGGGTCCTTGTTGACTCTTGACTTCCATGTGACATCCTTCTTGGCCTGCTTACGGTTCTTACGCTGCTGAGCTAAGGCCTTCTTCTTGATACCTTCACGCATACGCGTGGACACACGTTTGGATGTGGGTTTCTTCACTCTCATGGTGTGGATTTTGAGATGAGATGAGTGGAAAAAAATACAAAGGAAAAGTTGTGCTTATGTAATGGCTGCAAATGATAAAGAATAAAAAGGAAAAGAGGATTGAAAAGAATGAGAGAAAATAGGAATGATTAGAATGAAAGAAAAGGGAGCGAAAGAATGAGAGGAAATCAGGTGAACGAATACTTGGATAGCTAAATACAAATTCTCTACACTCTTCTTATCATTTTCATTCTACTTATATCCTATCTCACCATTCTCTCCACTATTAACGGTTGACAGCTTGTGGCGCCCATTCAGAGTTTTTGATTTGGGAACGGGCTCCTCCTCTTCTTCGCTGTCGCTATCGGATTCAGAGTCGCTTTCTTCATGCGACTCTGTTTTGACATTGGAGTTCACACTAACACTGGGAGTGACCGCATTATTGGCCATACCTTCCAAGCCTAGTAACATTCCAGGCAGCTCAATCTTGAGATTCACCGGCTGCAGTGCCAGTGGATCCTGGCCCAAGCCCACAATGTTTCCCAGTGCGTCGTATATTGGCATTAATCGTTGGACCTCTTTTGGTACAATTCGATCGAGCATGCGCTGCTTGATGCTATTCTTGAAATTGGTTTTGGCCAGCGACGCAGCTTTCCCTGCGTTGCTGATATCCTCGGGCGTCATGATGAACTGGACCAGTGTAGTGTACTTGTTAGGGAGAGGCGCGGCTGCCACAATAGCAAGTGTGAGAAGTAGTGTGGGCAACATGTGTACAAAAGGAAATAAAACAAAGTGGGTAAATACTGACTACAGAAAAATCTGAACTGCAGCTAAGCGTTATTAGCTTCTGGAATACTAGCAAATGTAAGTTGACATAAGTTTCACTAGTGTGAACTACTTTGGTATCTCCTTTACTGTTAAGGAAAGTACTTGCTGCTTTCGTATTAGAAATGATTGACCTTCATAGCGGATGCAAAATAATACCTAAAGACTGTGCTCAGAACGTCCCTACATCAGGCACTCGCATAAATTCAAACGTATCTTACCCATATGATGATGGATATCTTGAAGTATGGTCAAACATCTATCCATATTGGTTCTTCCAAATTAGGCAATAAGTTGCAAAATCTGAAACTGTTCAAGCTCCTCAATAACTCCTTTTAATTCTCTACCGCCCCTACATATACACCAAATACCCACAAACCCCTTCCCCTGGTCTATAAAAGCCCCTTAGTTCCTACTACTTCACTCTCTAACTACTAAAATGCTCCATTTGTCAGTAAGAACAGACTTATCTCCCCCACTATCGCCAGGGAGTGTTCGATTGTTTCAGTATGAAGACCTGGAAGGCAAGCGCACTGACTGCATAATAATGGGAGGAAATTGGATAGGAAGTCTAGAGAGGAATCAGGTGTAGGGAGGATCTTAATGTTCGCTTTTATAGTATTAATATATACGTTAAGAATTTTAAAACTATCAATTATCCTGCTTATAGGAAGATCTATTTACCATACCCTAGTCATACCCTAGTCATACCCATATCTTACTCCCATTATCTTTCTACTATCCTACTATCATCTCTCTTTCATTATGCTAAAAATGCTTATCCTTGCCCAAACTCTCCCTACTCGCATTCTCTGAAAACGAGTAGAACATGGCACTTGCACTTCTCTTTGGAACGCCAAACGGCTTGTTGAAACTGCTGAAACTCCTTGAGCCGAGCGGATTCTGGCCGATCGACGGCTCCTCGGCCAAACTCATTGTCAGGCGGGTTCTGAGAACCAGAAGCGGAGGTGGGAGAGAAGACGGTATCGAGGCCACATTAGATAATCCCTCTTCCAAATCGATATCATCACTGCGCTCATTGGTGAACCTGCTTGCAATCAGCGCGAACGGCGCAACCAACTTGCGAACATACCGCTTTTTGTACCATCCCCACACCGCGAGGAACACCGCCACGAAAAAGAGATATGGAAAGTGTATTTGGATACTCTCGCGAACATCGGCGACACCACTTCCCGAGATAAACTTGTTTCCACTGAGCTCGCTCGGGTAAATGCCCACTTCAAAAGGTGCCTGTGACTCGACTTGCGAAGATGCATACAAAAGGACTTTACCCAAAGTCCACGTGAGCTCAGAGCCATCCACAGCACTGGCCAGAGTGAACGATGCCAGGTCTTTGGGTAATTCGAAACCATCGTGCAATACCAGAACAACCCAACTTGCCTTGAAACATGCATTTTTCAAGAACTTGTCAGGATTCAAGTTCAGGTACTTGCCGTTATCTGAGTTTTCCAAGACTTGGGACCATTCGAGTTCACAGAACTCACGCGCAGCATCGTCAAATCGCAGCGCGTCATAGGTTCCTCCCATGCCAAACACATCCTGTGCAGTGTACCAGTACTCAGAAATCCCCACAAAGGTGTCTTCTCCAAAGTTGAGCGTTGGAGTATGGATACCGTTGAATAAACATGGGAAGTCTTTGCACGGAAGGTTCTTGAGGAGGAGGGGGTATATAGTTTTTTGGCAAAGATCGTAGTTTCCAATACCATTGATGGAGTATTTCTTTCCATCGTGGATATGCTCTGCAGTAGCACTTCGTGGCATACACGGATCGTTAATTGGAGTGTTTGAGTCTACACTCGTAGATAATGAGATCAATGACGAGAGGTAACGCTTTCTTGCTTCATTGGCACCGAATCCGAGCCATGTCTCCACAAAAACATTCCAATGCTGAACTTCTCCATTCATGTTACGGAGCACCACTGTGCTCAAATCGTCTCTGTGTTTCTCGATATCCTCTTTGGAAGGGACGAAAGCAAGTTGTGTAGATGCACCGCCCATATCCATGAAGCCCACAGAGGATCCAAGAGGTGCTGCTGGGAGGGCATTTTCATCGCTGAGATCGGTGTTCTTGTTGTTAAATACACCTTTTAAGTAGTTGAGACCTAACCAACCGTAGATTCCCTCAGTGGATCCGTCGATGATTTGAACAAACTCATCACAGTTATCCATTTTGAAGTTGGTGTGCTTTCTCCATGCCGAACAAGTTTCCGATAAGATAGCCTTTTGCTGAGAAGGCTCAAGCAAACGCATTCCTGCTGTGGCGAGGACAAACACTGGAGTCTCGCGGTGGAGACTAATGGGTACAATCTTCTCTGCGAACTCAGCAAGCTCCTTAAAATGACGCGTCCAGATTGCTTTTGGTTCATCTTTATATGACGACACTCCTGGAGAGATCTTCAACTGCCAGTCTTTCTCGTGGATGATCTCTGGAGGCGAGTTCAGAGCCGATTCACCTTCGGCGACGGGTTTCCAGCGGTATACCTGGAGTCGGGACCCTGACGAGCCGGAGTCGATGACAATGCCGTATGTGTGTTCGTTGTTGAGGAGCATAAGCGAGTGAAGGGTGAATGAAGACGATTATGGATCGGATGGTACCGATAGTGGGATGTTAACCTTTAGGTAAAATGGTTGGTGGCGATATGATGAGATCAAATAAATCAAACAATGATTTTTCAGGTTGACGTAGATAAAAGAAAGTGGAGATGGGATGATATATAAAGGAGAAGAAATGATGATGATAGGATTTAGATGAGAGGAATTGGAGTGGACAGTGATAGGGAATGGTATATAGTGAATAGTGATAGTACATAGTGAATAGTATATAGTGAATAGTGAACTGTGAATAGTGGTTAGTGAACAGTAAATGGTGGTTATTGAAGAGTGGTTAGGGTTAATGAACAGTGCTGAGTGAACAGTGAACTTTCAATGAATCCACATAGTCTATAATTATTGAATGTGCTGATTGTGTTAATGTGAGGGCCGTTTCAAAATTAGATTGTCTTCATGACTGGATCTAAATATATGTGAATTTGTGGAGATTCTATTTTTGACTGTTTACCATAGATTCACATGATCAACAGTCAACTAATGTCTGATTATCTTCATTTCCATTACATCTTCACTTCACCTTGATTTCCATTACATCATCACTTCATCCTCATTTCCTTTACATCACTTCATCCTCAGTTCTTCATTTCTCTCTATTCCTCATTCTTATTTCTTGTCATTTCTGACCAGCTTTTGATTTCTTGCTACTCCACGTGATGTTGATCCTTCCCGACACTCCACTACCATCCAATACAGCATTGTCGCTGTCGAGTCTCACTACTCGCCGTGCTGACATCCTCGTGCCGGTGTCATCGTACCACGAATGTGTCAAGTACTCAGCCAATCTCGAGGAGTACATCCAGCATCTCCCCCATGACCGCGCACAGATCTTATCCAGCAAGATTCCCTGGACAAACGTATCGAAAGTGAGCAGAGGCAGGAAGCCAGAAGAGCGTGAACGCACAGATGATGGCGCTGGTTCTAAGAAATCGCGTCCTTTTTCGAAACCCTCGCTTCCGAGCTTTTCGTCCAAGTCCGAAGTTTCATGGACGGTCCTCGACGAAATCCAAACCGCAGTCTACTCAATTGCGCTCATCTACATCCGCATCGGCTCCGAGCTCGCAAACGAGTTGATTGAAAAGGATCCGTCGCAAGAAAACGACGAGGAGTGGCGCTCGGTGGCCAATGCTTACAAAAAGGCCATCCTGTTTGCAAAGTACGGAGAAAAGGTTAGTGAAAATTACTCGAATGCGAATGAACAAGAGTTCTCGTATGAGTCAAATCAGATTTCCAATGAGATATCCCAAAAGTTCCCCAATGAGTCTTCCAATCTGTCGTTGTCGACTTTCTCCGACTCTTCGTACAACTTTCCGCTTGTGGTAAAGCTTGCGGAAATGGCGTCGCAAATGGCGATTCTCGCAAAATTCTCGTGGATAAACCGCTCGTCGCTCATAGAGTACAACGACGTGGCCAAGAACACCAACAATGGAACGTTGGCACGCGTGGCGATATATATCGTGGGAGAATTGGGCGTGGTATCGAGCTTGACAAAAAACACCAGCAAAGATGGCTTTGATACCGCTACTAAACATGCAAACACAGAAGCATGGCCACGCTACCTCTCTGTGGTAACGAGATACTCGTCAGCGTACGCAGGGATGTTCCTTCTGATAGAGAACTATCAACACGGTAAGATTGGCGAAGCCCTTGGTCTCGTGCGGTATGCGTTGGTCAAGCTCCAGAGCAGGTACATGAGTTCCGACAAGAAGGGGAAACTCGAGAGCATACGCGGGATCAAGGAGAAGTTTGTGGCCAAGCGAAACGAGCAATTGCTCAAGCGGTTGAGTGCAATTCTGACCCTCGACGTGGACAAACTGGTATTTGGAAGCGACGTGGTGTTGAACGACTTGTCGTACTTGTTTGACTTGTTGATCCAGTTGAATGTGAAGTACGAGAAGGAGAACAGTTTGTTGGGATTCGAGGAGGTGGCGGATTGGAAAGATGGCGATGGCAAGTGGCCAATGGGGGCAAAGATCCCAATGAGCAGGGTTGAGCCATGGGGGGAGGACGAGAAGAGGAGGTATTTTTAGAAGTAGCAAGAAAGTATGCTTGGAATTTCTAGCAGGTAAGGTTGAATTTTCTGAGGTAAGGTTGAAATTTCCGAGCAAGAAGGTAAGTATAAAATTTCTGACTATAAAGGTGCTCTTAGCAATTCTGAGCGAAGTGCAAATAAAAGAAATATGCATTTCGGAAGTGTGGATCTGCAGTTCTATAAAAAGCATATTTAAGAATCCCTCAAAATCTAGTAAGTTGAGTAAGAAGTATATAATATAGGAGCATGCCTAGTAATATGCACTGATAAAAAGTGTTGAAGTAAGGGTGACTGCCCTTAACTATATCAAAGTATGGTAGTCACTGCATTTACTCTTAAGACCTTCTAGTAGCACTACTTTTAAGACCTTTTAGTTTTTAAATATCTATCACACGACACTTCTTCTATTTGACTTCCCTAATAGAATACTCCCTTCAGCATCAGCTCTTATATACACTTTCGTCTTATTGTGTTCTTTTTTCTTGTCTATTGTTCATGCACATTTTTGTAACTCAATTTGCAGCCATAAAAAACGTTTGGCATTTTCTTTACACACTACAACTTTTATTCGCAAAACAATCATTCATTATACATAGTACTTTTCACTTCTGGATATCATATTAATCTATTCTCTCTACAATCTGGAGATGTCAACAAGGGTACGAAGCATGTCAATAGTGCGTTCTTCCCTTGGGTCCAAGGCTCTCTTGGTGACGTTGGCGGTGGCTGGACCAAGAGTGGCACCCAACCAAGCTTCCACAACGTCTGCAAGCAATCCAGTGAGTGCAGAAATAGATCCAGGGATAGAGAGGTTGGTGTATCTTGTCTGAGTACGGCATCCCTTCTGGGCAGGAATACCGTTGAGACGGTCTCTCAACCACATCACACCCGATGGTGTTCCACTGACAATCTCCACGAGATGCTCGGCAAAGACGTCAATGTTCTGCTCGAACAGCTCAATTCCCCATTCACACCAGTTGTTATAAATACGCTTAGCCTCACTTGCAGGAGCAATCTCGTCGTAAAGCCCATGGTACAGGTAAAGCGGGATCTTTGGCATGTGCAAGCCCTTCTTCAACGCCAAAGTATTGTTCTCGATAATAGGAGCGACGAGTGGATCATTGAACAAATTGTGACCAGACTTGAAAACCTGATTGCTTCCGTCAAAAAAGTCCGAGAATGGGAACGCCAAAACTGAGGGAATCATACAAAGACTTCCACCTGCAAGGAACTTGTTTCTGATAGTCTCATCTGGGATTTCGGCCTCGACAAGATCCTGCAATTGTGGGTAGGTCTGAACCAAACCAAGGATGGCATTGACATCAAGTCCAGAGAAAGGACCTTGGTCGAGAGCCAAAGCAGTGGCGGTCAAGTTTGGAACAACACCTCCAAAAGATGCACCAATGAGGTTGTCATCGAGACTTGGGGCGTACTCTGGAGCCAAAGCTGCGGCCCAGGAAGACGCAATAGCACCTCCAGAGTATCCAAAGAGACCAATCTTAGCTTCTGAGTCAATGCCAGTAAGGTTACCGGATTTCAAGGCACCCTTCAAACCGTCTAAAACACCGTGACCTTCTTGCATACCAACAGCAAAAGCTCCCAGTGGACCTTCATAATCAGTAGTAACAATATAGAAACCTTCGTCAAGGAAGTACTGCATCAAGATAACCTCAAGCAGCCCAGCGATGTTAGGCCAGTCTGGAGAACCTTTCTGAATAGCATACGAAACAGCACAGTTCTTGTTAGCAGAGTCCTCTGCAACCAGGTAACCGACCACCTTCTTTGGGTCTGCATTGTAAGGCTCGATCACAGTGGTCAAAACAGCCAGTGCATTTCCAGTTGGGCCCTCACTTCTGATGAGCAATTGCCACATTCCCTTAGGCTTGACACCCACAATCACGGACTTGAGCTGGCCAGGTGCCTGACGCGACCGCAAGATGGTACCCACAGGTTGGCTCTCATACCCTTCTGGAGGCTGATAGAAGTCGTCCTGTGATGGAGGAAGGAGTGGACTTGCTGAGACCGCTAAAAAAAGCGACAAGAAAACGTACAAGTATCTCATGATTGAAGTACTCTTGGAGGTTTTCGGAGTGTTCTTGAAGGTATTCTGGAAGGTTCAAAGTATTTTGAAAGGGTTCGGAGTATTCTTAAGATTTCTTGGAAGGTACTCTTCTATGCTTTGTACTAGTCCTGCTAGTTCCTCGATGATTTCTTGGCTAGATTGACTGTCTTTGCTCGCCTTTTGTATTAAACTTCAATTTGCAACCTTCCCAAAAAGGGAATTTTGTGTCTCCGCACAAAAAAAGCTTTTTACGGAAGATGCTGTCTCTGTGCTTAAATGGTCGGATTTATAACGGCTGCGCGTGTTTCACGCAGAACAAAGGGGACGATCGACCGCGAAGAATAACCGACCCGAGGATCTCTCAAGTAGCTGGCGGTCTTCATTACAAGTCCCTCGCACTAAGTATAAGCTTGGTCCGAGAGCTCCCCACTTAAGTTGACAGAAGGTTACCGTTGGATAGGAAACTTATTGTTCCTGAGTTTCCGCATTAAGTATCTGCAGGTACTAAATTGGGGTTAGTCGCTAGCGGAGCGAACAATAGAGTGTGGGGAAAAGACAGTATCAAGTTCCGCAACTGGAAGTAGTTAAGAGGGGGAGACACCAGAAGTTTAAGCAAGTGACGGTGATAACCGGCAAGGAGGGAAATTGTAAAATAGAACGATAGACGATAAAGAAGTGGAGGGCAAAAAAGCTGAAATGGGAAGAGAATAATAGACACCGTTTCAGTTTTGATATAGTAGTATCAAATTTGGTACGATAGTATCACTTTTGGGTCATTTTTGGGTCATTATTAGAGTATTAGTTTTGGGGTAGTTAGGTTCAGTAGTTTTGGTTTCAATTTTGGGTACCAGTTTTGAGTACCATGAACACTAATCAGCACCATTTATTACTACATACCCTTCATGTTTGATTATGTACTGAATGTATGTCACCCGATTCCTACTGTACGTTGCTGCACCCCTGTCGCTGCCCGCTGTACGGAGATTATTCCTCGGTTGTTACTCTATGTCCGTCCAACATTGTGAATCTTCACATGAGATCGGAAAATTGGAAACTTCGAAATACCCCAATATCTGCCAAAAATTTAAAGTAATAGTAAAAGGTGGTGTGACCGTAATGGAGGAAGAAGTTTAACTGGTGTTATTTTGAGAAGTCTGTCTTGCAGAGTTGAGCAGTTCCAACTATCAGGTGTGACTTGCTGGTATTTGTAACGATCGTCTAAATCGAACGAAACATGAGTTCTTCCAAAAAAAGAATACGATAAAATATCAAAGTAGTAAACAGCGACGTCAATACTTCCAATAAGAGTATCCAAAAGGGGCTTTCAAAACGGACTTAAAGGGCTTCAATCACTTCCAAAACGGACTTTAAGGACTTCAAGCACTTCCAAAAAGGAAGTCAAGGGTTTCAAGTACTTCCAAAAGCGACTTCAAGCACTTCAAGGGCTTCCAAAAAGGACTTCAAGCACTTCAAGGACTTCCAATAAGGACGTCTCAGTGACTTCCTAAAAAGGCACTTCCAACAACATCAACCTCCGCTACACTATTACATTATCATATCTCCCATTATGTTCTGCATAAATCTTCCCAACTTCAACCCCTCATTTCAATGCGTATGATTTTCTGTCAATGTTTTTCATTTCCATTCATTTGATCACATCGATTTCCACTCATTCAATTGGCTCACTGATTTCCATTCATTTGGTCACATCGATCCACTCATTTGGTCACATTGATTTCCATTCATTTCCAATCTATATATGGTTCCATTGATTTCCATCTAATGCGATTGGTTTTGAGCTTGTCTGAACACATCCCTCAACTCGTTCCTACCAACATTGTACTCCACGTCGTCAAAATGGGTGCGCAAAATCACCGTCAACCGTCCAAAGTAGTCAACAAATACATCCTCCATGTCTCCCCACAAGCGGCGCACCAAGTCCTTCTCGTACGCCTCGCCAGAGACCAAAAAGTGCTTCTCGAAACGGCGATGGATCTCTTGAGCACGCACCGCAATGTCTCTCTGCGTGTATCCCAGAAGCAAGTTCTTCATGTACTTCTTGTTATACTTCTTGGCCTTGCCGCTCTTGATCAACTGCTCGTATGTCGTCACAAAGTCCACCAACTTGCCGATATTCTTCGTCACCTGCTTCTGGAAATATGCGTCCTTGATCCGGCCAAACACAGTGTCCAATTGCATCCGGATCTTGCGAACCAGCGGCGTGCTGGAACTGAGCTCGTCCATGGCATAGTAGACGTTCTGCAAGATCGCCACGTTGCGGTGCTCGCGCTCCTTGTCATCCAACTCGTGGTTCTTCAAAAGTGGGTCGTCTCTCAGGAATAAGTGCACCAACAGCTGTGTGAGCTCATTGTAGGATGTGTCGACCATTGTACGAACCTGTGTATTACGAACATCTCCGTTGCTCTCCAACGACTCCTCCACGATCGAAACAATCGAAACAGTGTTCCGAACAACAGGTAAAACTCCGCACTTAGCATTGACCATAGTGCGGTTGACCTTCTCAACCTGTGATTCGATGAACCGCGACCACATCGTCCGGTACTTGTCAATAGCCTTCTGGTAGAAGTTGAAAACAAGGAACTCGTGGTTGCTCATGTTTTGCTTGGATCCCATCACCGTTTCCACATGCACCAAAACCACTGGTAACAGCAAGTCACTTGGATTCATCTGCTTCAATAAGGCATTGATGAAGGACCCAAACACTGCTTGCATCGCCAAAATCATCGCGTTCGACGAGTGCACTTGCACCTTGTCGATTTGTGGGGTACCGTCAAGCGCTGCCTTACGCTCTCTCCATGGATGCTCAGCCAAAAAGTCTCCAAAGTCGAGTGCTGTGGTGTCGTGGTGGAAAAATTCACCAAAGAAGTACTTGACGGCAATAATGAGATCCGCAGCCTCGTCTATGATGTGGAGAACAACAGTAGGGTCGTCAATAGTAGACGTAGTAGACATACCTGCTCCACTAGCAAATCTCTTCACGTTCTGCACATGTTGACTGCTCTTTCCGTGTCCCAAACGGCCGGATATTCTCGTCAATGATCTTTTCAAAGATGAGGTGTGCTCCACTTCTTCCTCTTCACTCTTCACCTTCATCTTATTGAGATGCACTTCCAAGACCTTATCTAAGAAGGCCAGCATGACGTTTGCAAAGTATGCATTCAACCTTGCAAACTCGTCTTTAGTCACCACTTTGACAAAGTACGCAATACCACCAAACACCAACAAGTTGTTCAACTCACGCAAGAGGTGACTTGCACGGAACAGCACGAGTTCAAGCGTTAACTGGTGAGTAATTTGGCCAATTTCGTGCTCGATAAACTGAACAAAGTTCAGGGAGAATCTCATACTAACATCCTCGTACCTCGTTTTGTATTCGCGAAGTGCTCTCATGCTACTCAAGTTCTCCTCCTCGTCACCTAAAGTTCCCAAAGCATCGCAGATCACAAGAAGCTTCGTCTCCAACTGCTCCAAGCGAGAAATACGGCGGAATTCGCTGAATGTTTCCACGCCGCGTAATTCGTTCCCGTCAATACTAACCTTAGAAAGAATATCTTCAAGATCTTTATGGAGAGTCTTTTTGTTAATTGCTTTCACCTGGAGACCCTGTGAGTTATTCTCAATCTCGTTGATGTCACCTGACAAAAACTTGAAGTCAATCTCCATTCTCTGGAACACTCTCGCGAGGTTGTCAATCTCTGCAAGCGACACAGCCATGTCGCTCAGCGAGCCGCTCTGTTTACTGAAATCGAGACCAACGAGCTCCTTGACATTCTTCTGCTTCACAGACGTAAGTTCCAAAGCGAGCTTGCGCACAAGACTCGAAGTATCGTCCTTCGACGACCACCGGATCTCATCCAACAACTCATCCATCTCAGGGTCTTTCGCTGGGTTGGCGATCACCACCAGTGCACTACGGCGGATATTCAACGGCTCTGGTACGTCGACCAGCTCCGTCAGGTTGCTTGGTTCCAATGCAGGTGGCTCGTTCAAGTCGCCAAACTCGAATGTGTCGTCAGGCACGAACGACATGTGATTATCGAGGAGATCCGCGATTTCCTTCATGGAGTTGTCGAGAGACGTAGAAACTGGATGCGAAGAGGACGAGGTGGTCTTTTTGTGAGACGTTGACGAGGTGGTCTTCTTATGAGATGAACTGGAGTTGGTTTTTTGGTGAGAAACGGCATTTTGATTGTCCACACCAGGTTGTTCTGAGAAATCAAAGTTACCAAAATCGCCAGAGGATGGCTTTGATCTTGGAAACTCCTCTGCCTTTTCGGTTGTATCTCTTGATAAATCCCTCTCTCTTGGTCTTGCATCCCAAGCGTGTCTTGGTCTCTCGTCCTTTTCCTCCTTGTTCTCCTCGATGAGCTCGACCGTGTGATGCTCTGGAATCAGTTCTGCAAACTCAGCCAAAGACTCAGAAGCACGCGATCTCAGTGAACGTCTAGGGTCAAACTTCTCTTTAGAGAGCTGACTGTCGAGCTCAGAGTTCCCGTATGCCAGGGTCTCCATCTCATCAGCAGGTTTGAAGTCGAATGAGTGTGTATCAGAAACATCAAAAGAGTTTTCTGGTTTCTCAAGGTTGCCCCTATCAAAGCTCTTATCCACACTCTTTTCGCTCTTTCTGTCGCTGTTTTTGGAAAGCTGGCTGGTTCTGTCACGAGGTTCGCTCACACGATCACTATTACGTGCGTTCCTCAAACCCCTAGGGCCGCTGTTTCTGTTGAAAGGGGTCATGCCAGGACTTCCCGATAATCCAGAGCTTGCGGACATTGCAGGACTTCCTGAAAATCCAGCACCTCCTGCAACTCCTGGGCTTCCTGAGAATCCAGCAGCTCCCGCAATTCCTGGACTTCCTGAAAATCCAGAGCCTCCTGCCATTCCTGGACTTCCTGAAAATCCACCACCCATTCCTGGACTGCCAGTTCCAGTTACGCCTGGACTACCAGACATCCCAGGTGCGCCCATTTGACCTCCAATAGCAGGGCTATTTCCCAATGCTCCCCCACTTCTCACCTTCATTTTCTGTGGATCAAGACTTCCCAAACTGGAGGTACTTGCGTTTGCGCTCACGCTATCGCCCTTCTTCTGCGGCTGCAAAGGCAACCGGAAGTCCTGTAGGGTAAACCCAATTAACTTCGGGTACCGTCCCGTAAAACTTCCGTATGCACTGGTCAAGTATCTGGCGAATTTCCATATTCTTTCCAAACCTTCCTCCACTCTCCAGTAGTAGTCCTTGTTGAGCGAGAGGATAAGGCCGTTGTTTCCGACCTTGGCAATGCCCGTCAACTCGTCCAAGTCCCACGTTCTACCGATCTGATACACGTGTTTTTTGTCGTTGTACTTACCCTTCTGAATGAGTGGTTTGCCTGGGTGTTTGAGGCACACCACAAGCACTCTCGGTTTAACCGAACCAACCTGCGAGGTCGGCATGTTGTCGGGTGGCGGTGCCAGTGGGAACAGCAGGTACTCTTTGATGGCAATGTGTGTTTGGTAGGTCGTTTCTAAAACTCGGCGGCCTGTGCGGTCGTCGACGGTTTTCGAGTAACAGTCATGGATGAGTTTTTCAGACACCCGCTTGCGATCAGTCGGCTCGACCGAAGTCAGGCTCGCCGGGGAGTGCATTCGCTGGACTGGTGATCGTGCCATGTGATTTGGAGGCAATTGTGTGAGGTTTGGCGACTGGAACCCGTGAGCACCGTGAGGAGAACCCACTCGAGGTGAACCCGATTGATACGGCGCCTGGCCCTGTTGTTGGGGGCTGAACTGCGTGGGGAATTGAGGCAGGTGCGGGTATCCGTGCAGAGACGGATACGGCAAGCCATTCCCCCGTGATGATTGGTTATCTGGCTGTGCCGATCTGGGGTACATGGATAGAATAGTTGAAACAAAAAGATTTTGTTTGGATTTACGAACGAGTAATTGAGTTATGGGAATGGAAATGAATGGAGGGACCCTTAGGAGGAAATTGTATGAACATTAGATGATTTATAGATAGAAGATGAACAATTGAGAGGAATGGAGATCAATAGAGTGGTGAATAAAGAATGTATAGAAATGATCTCGGCTTTGACGATTTTCAATTGTTATTGCTAAACTGTGGTTAGATCAGGTTGTGTACAGTACGAAATGTCTCATGAAGATTTTGAATTCCATGAAATCTACATCTATTCATCCATGAACAAGTGACTAATGATATTCTAGATTTCATTTAACAGTTTCAGATGGTAAAGAACTTCATGACACTGTACTTTCACGATTCTACAACTGTTCACTCAACTATTTTATTGGTTCGGTTATTCATTGATTCACTGATTCACTGATTTACTTATTCACTGATCCACTGATTCGCTTGATTTCTTCACTTATTCACTCGTCCACTCTACTTATTCTCTCTTATCACTCTCATCACTCTCACTCTTATTCTAACATATCTACACATCTCTCAATTCTTCAATTACTCTACTTTTTCTTGCCCTTTCCCTTCTTCTTCGACTTGGCCTTGTCCTTCTTCTCGTCAACGACTTCTTCCACGTCCTCATCATCCTCCTCCTTTGCCTCGTCTTCCTTTGGCTCCTCAACCTTTGGCTCAACCTTTGGCTCAACCTTTGGCTCGACCTTCTCAGTCTCAACAGTCTCGTTCTTGCTCTCCTCAGCCTTAGCCTGTTCCTCTCTCATCTTCTTTGCCTTCTCCACCTCCTCGCCCAACTTCTTGATGAACGCCAACTGTTCGGCCTGCGAAGCTTCCTTTTTCTGTTGCTCTGCCAATTTCTCCTCCTCCAACTTCTTGTTCATCTCGTCCAACTCCTTCTTGTCGAGCTTGGTCTCGATGTTCACGGTGATCTTTTCGGTTGGCACGTTTGGAATTCCCCACAACTCAGCCAAGTCGCTCTTTCTGTCGTCGATCGCGGCCAATCTGCGTCTCAAGGCCTCGTTGAAGCAAACCTCTTGGACAGTGGCAAAGAAGGTCTGCGACCACCCCGGTTTAATGGCCTCCACCTCCTGCACAATCTCATTGAGTTCCAACTCCTGGAATTTGGTCTCAAATTCGTACTGTTTGAACACTTCGTCGCCAATCAAGCCCTCTTGGTATAACTTCTGGTACACCAGCTCGCTCTCCTTTAATTTCATCAGCCTGCGCACGGCCTCGGCTCCACGGCGCAACAATGCGGCCTTGAGCAACTTTTCGTCTGGTTTCACCGCTGATGTCGCCATGCTTTCTTTCATGTTGACGTAGAGCTGGAGCGCGAAGTTGTCCTCGAAGATTGGCTCCACCTTGGTGAGCTTTTCAAGTCTGTTGCGCTTGTACACGTTTGCGAAGACCGCAAAAATACCGCCCATGATGGCGAGATACAAGAGCGGTGTGAACACCGAGATCTTGATCTGTTCTTGTGTGGTTTCGCTGTCCATAATGGATTTCTATTGAGAAATTGAAAAAAATATTATTTATTTTGGTAGCGAGATACAAGGAATACAGTGGACACCACCATTTAACATTGGGGTTCTTCAGCGAATCTGAACGGGCCGCTCATTATTCTACTTGAGAAAGTTATATTAATTGAGAGGAAGGAAAGGATTCTACGGGAAATCACCCAGTACTTTTGAACACGAACGCATTTTCTCCACTGAAAATGAAAAATCGAAATTTGTGGAGTGAGGACAAGTAGTGAAAAAGTCGCGAACAAGATTTAGAATTCGTGGAGATTTGCTATTTTGTCGCTAAAAAAACATTTACTGAGAATGTCCCGCTAAGAATGTCACTAAAAGTTTTTTTTTACTGAGAATTTCAAAATCTTCGCTAATTTTACTGATGACAAAAGTTTTTACTTGAGTCTTGTATCTACTCTCATCACCTTTATCTCCTCGTATCTACTCTCATTACCTTTATCTCCTCGTATCTACTCTCATTACCTTTATCGCCTCCTACAAACTTCAATCATGCCAATTTTTTCTTCTGATCAGTGTCTCAAGAGAAAGTCACTATGAAGGAGACTTTCATCTTAGACTTTCCAGTACTTCACAAATTCTATTGAAGACTTCAGACTTCATTTATAGTACTTAACACTTCATTTATAAGACTTGACACTTCATTTCTAAGACTTAAGACTTCATTTATAAGCTTAAGACTTTTATAAGACGTAACACTTCTTTATTAAGTATTTAGGCAGAACTTCATTAGTCTAAGATGTCATCTTTATTTAAAACTCATTTCACTCTCACTTGACCTTCAAGCTGCCCAAAAATCGTCATTCTACCTCTTCTCATCCTTTCTATTCATCCTCACTTTCTCTTGAGTACTCCCAACCCCAACCATTGTGCCAACTCCTTAAACAATTCATCGCCGTTTTCACCCTTGAACGACTCCACTAACTCGTCATTCACCACAAACTCTCCAACCTCCTCGCCCCCCATGATCTGGGCTTGTGCTGCGCGGATCTGTTCGTCCGGAACCAAGATCTCGTAAAACAATCCCAACTCCACGAGCTGCTTGGTGGAAATTGACGCGAATTCTTGCAATGTGGCTGGGAAATTTGGCGGCAAGTCACCATCCTTGTTGCTAATGGGAGCGATTTCGCCATTGTCAATGACCTTCGAATTGTATAGTCTCTTGATTGAACGCGACTCCAATTCATCAAGTTGTCCCTGCAATTCACTCACAAGCTGAACTATATCCTCGTTGGTGATGAAATCCAGGTCGTCCGGCTTAGGTTCGTGGGACCGGATCTTGTCCTTAACGTCGCGAATTTGGAGCTCCATCAACTTCTGTCCAGTAGTGGCGATGAGCTTGGATTGCTTTTCCACAATGGCGGACAATGCCGCCACTTTAGCAGAGAGTTCTTCGACGGACATATAAAAAAGCAGTATCAGAATTGCTGTAAATATGAATTCGGTAAATCAGTGTTATCTGCAGTGATACTTGTAACTTGTAAAGTTGTAAACTGTAACGGCGGTGTATATAAACTGTATCTGTAACTTGTAAAATTTGGTCAATGTAATCTGTAATATCTGCAATCTGTAAATTTTTTGGATTATAACCTGTAATATTTAATCTGTAAAAATCTTGGACTATAATCTGTAAACTTGAATCTGTAAAACATTCAATCTTGAGAGCACCAATGTTTTGCAGTTTATTCGAATCACTTTTGCAGTTTATTCGGCTTAAATTTGCAGTCTTTCTTCCACGCAGGGAAACGGCACAAAACCATGCAGCTGTCAACCAAACGGCACAAGAACTTTTCAAAATACACCTATGAAATCGGCAAAAATAGATTAATGTAGAAGAGGTGAATTTTGTGGGTAATAAACAAAGATTAATCAAAGTGGCTTTTGAATCATTCACACACTCTTTCTAAACCTAAACGAAAATTCGAATAACAATCGTTCTTAATAACCATTTCTGCTAATGTCTAGCATTTCTATTCATGTCTCGCAATCACTTCGACATACAATAACATTCACAGACATTTCTAATAATCATTTCTATCAGACATTTTATAGCTAGTTACCATTAATAATCTTTTTTTAAACAACAAAATTCTAAAACCGATATTATTTAGAATCTTCTCCGAGTCTTCAATCTAGGTGTTAATCAAAGCATTTTAACAAAACCTTGCACCAGTTAAAAAGCCTCATATTAAAAACTTATATTGAATCAAATGCCTTATATAAAAGCTTACCTCAGTCAAAAAGCCTTATATAAAAGCTTACACCAGTTTAAAAACTACTTCAGCCTTTCATAAAAGCTTATTTAAGCTCTTATTAAAATCATTATAAAAGCTTATTTACCTTTCCTAACCAACCCGCCTGTAAATGTTATATGTTCTCCCTTTGTCTATTCTATTGTCTATTGTTCCTTGCTCTTTGCGTCATGAAATTTTCGTTACAAAATAAAGATGAACAAATGGTGAGATAATATAATGAAGGATTATATGACTGTGCTAGAGGAGAGGATGAAATTAAACCAAAGATGAAACGAAAGCAACGATTGACATGATGATCAATTTTATTATTATGAATTCACCAATAAATTCTATTGTTCAATGCACTTCCTTTCCTATCTCCTTTCGTAAACTAACAATATCCTTCACTCACGTTTGTACTTAACTCCAGAGCTCAGCCTCCGACACAAAGTTGTCTCTGAACAATCGTAGCCGTGTAGATGCTCGGAATTGAGGATGTATTGGGAACAAAATTCGGTATGAGAATGAAATTCCCGAAGAAGATTCCGAGGAAGAGGGGGAACAAGATTAGCGATTAAGAGATTGTGTCTCTGATAACAAGTGCTCTTTGTTCAACATAAGGACATAAAGCGCAAGCATAGTCTTTTTTATAAAGCCTTCTGAAGCAGAGGAACAAGTTGAGTTATCATGCACAGGTATTGTAGAGAAAATTAACATTTTACAAGAAGTAGCATAACTTCAAAAGACAGCCATTTATCATACTAAAAGATTCAGTTCAAAGATACTTCATACAAATTTCGTAGTATAACAAAATTATTTATCATACACTACGAAAAATTACTTCCTCCTACGATCAATTTATTTTCCACAGTCTTTGGGGTTTTCCCCTTAGCTCCATGTTGTGTCAGTGTGTTTGTGTAACATGTATGACGCAAAGGCCGGCAGATTCCGCGGGCGATCCTCCACGTCCTCCAAGCGGGACATCCCCACCAACAATAGCACGCACAGAGCGCACCGGGTGACTGGAGTGAGACGATCATTTTGGGGGGTTAGGATACGAGTAAGCTTCTATGCATCGGGCGGCGCAGATAAACTTTGAGCGCATCTTGCGGCCTACAAAGTATTTTCTTGCCGAGAAATTGCCTTAATCACATGGCAAGGGATTAGGTAAGCGTAGGCAGTAGGTGGCAACAGAACAAAAGAGGAATAAATGATAAAGACGAGACAAAAGTGGACTAGAAGAGGGAATAAGAGACGTGTAAAAGAGAACGCAGACGAGTAAAATAGGAATAAAAGATCAAGTGAGACGAGGACAACAAAAGGGGAAGAAAGATAAAGAACAGAAAGGGGAACATCTAACGAGACGACAGACAAAGAAAAGTAACCCAGAGTGAATGCAAAAAGTAACCCAGACAAAGTAAAATGTAAAAAGTAACCATACAAAGTAAATTGAAAAAGCAGCAGACAAAATAAAAAGTTGGCCCATAGATTGTTGCATTATAGTGAAGGGTTACATGGGGATCATTGTTACATTGGTAGGAGAGACCGGGATGGGTGGTGGATTTTCCCGGAGGATGATGATTTGGGGGATGGGGGATCACGGGGATTAGGGGAATTAGGAGGATTACGGAGGAATTAGGGATGAAAAATAGAGGTAGCATAAGAAAGTTTTATCAGGGAGTTTTATTAGTTTTATTAGGGAGGTTGTTTTTGGGAGTAATATTAGGGAGGTTTATTAGGGAGTAATATTAGGAAGCTTTATTAGTTTTATTGGGAAGGTTTATTAGGATTGATTTTTAGGGAGTTCATTTTAGTGGATTGTTATTTTGCTGATTTTTAGGGAGCTCATTTTTAGGGAGGATGGTAGTAAAATTCATGACACCATCAGTGACTTTTTCACTAATTTATGATACTAAAAAACTTCAACACTAAAAAAAACTTCTTTGCTGCACTTTACTGAACTTTTCCGACATTTTCGTGACTTTTTTTTAATCTCTATTGTTCTTTTCTCGTCTGTCCCAATTCATACTTCTCCTTCTACCCTTTTCCTTCAACCCTTTTTCCTCCTACCCTTTCATCTAACCTGTCTCGTCCTCTCATTGTTCGTTGTAGTTCTGCCTTCTCGTCCAATGCCCTCATTAGCCCCACCGCAATTCTCGCAATTGACGATCCCGCAATCTCCGCGCGGGGCGAAAATATTGGAGTACAAGGTACGAACTTCGGAACGTGCCATTCCGATAGCAATTGGAAGACATGAAATAGCACGGTAAAATATGGGTGACAAGGACAGCGAGGATGACGATGAAAGTTAAATCATGAGGATGAAGGATAGGGTGACGATGATGATGAAGGATGAGGGATGATGATGATGATGAAGGATGAAGCATAAGTGAGGATGGGGGATAAGGAGGGAAGGAAAATGAAGGATGAAAGGATGTAAATGTGCTTAAAATGTTTACTAGTACAGTTGAGTGTTTCATTGTACTGTTCAGGTTTACACTTTTCCTGTATTGCTTTGCTGTGTTGCTCTATTACACCTATTCTTGCATAATAATTCACCAATTACACATGTTTCATAAACCATTTAATACTACTGTGTAGATGTTTCACAATCTCTATAGAATCAAAAATATCCGTTTGATTACTGCCAATTCCAACCCCCAACTTCCCAAACTCCTTATCCTTCCCTTTACAATCCTCCGCTACCCTCCACGTCCCTCCACTATCTCGCCATCCTTCCAGCTCTTCTCTTATTCTTCCACTTCTCCTAAAGTCTCCTCTATCCTCCTATTCTCCCTCCTATTCTTGCGTTATCCTCCAATCACCGCACCCGCGGCCACTTCCTATTTAGGCTATTGTTGCGTTTCATGAAACTTGGCGGCGGGGCAAGTGCGGGCCCGGGCTTATGTCAGCAGAAAATTTGCAGCCAGAAAATAAGGTAATACGAATTGTAAGAGGTAGGAGTAGATGAAGTATGGGGAGTGGTTGACGTGAGGTGAGAAGAGTGTAGAGGAGAGGAGATAATAAGGATTGTTGGAGATATTTGGGTGACTTTGAAATTTTTTAATGACTGGAAGAGTACTTGATGACTGGAAGATTTCTGATGACTGTGAAGATCTGTAAATATTAACACCATATTTTACCAGTGTACTTAACATTTCGTATTACAAGATGGCAAGAAATAGTGAGATAAAGATTGTAAGATGTGACAGTTGTGACCACATTCCTCCATGCTAGTAATCCTTTCAGTAAGAAGTGGGGAGTAGATAGCACATAGTAAAGTAATGGAAGGGTAGATGGCAGAATAGAGTGGCTGTAGTCAAATAGTAGTATTTGATTGATAGTACTACCTGTTAGTCGAATTAGGTTGAACTAGTTGGTAGTTGAACTGGATTTAGGTAGGTTAATCTAGGTAGTAATTGACTGTAGTAGAATTAACAACTTTCTTTACATAAAGTATCTTCCTGATATCCCCTTCCAACTCATTCCAACTCTATCCAACTTCTCTTTCCTTATCCCACCGTTGCCGTCCCCCATTCCAGTCCCCCAATCACTTAAACTCTTTTTTGCATTTTTCTGCCGTACGTCATGCCAAATCGGAATAAACTTTTGCCGTTTATTGAATGGATGACTTTTCGCATCCGGCTGAAACGATGCCCCGGTGGATAATGACATTGACGTGATCAGAAGAACTGAAGAGTACACATGATGGTGAATAGCAATTGGTATAGTCTGCATTCAATTGTGTGTATGTTGGAGGTATTGTGTATATTGTATAGAAATCATCTATTGTTAGTATTGGTTGTTAGTATTAGTTGTCTTCCAACTACCTCTTAGTTGACAACTAGTTCACCTTTCTATTGCTCCTATTATTACTATTCTCTATCCATTATTCGTATTGTTGATTATCAATGATCAGCTTCTCATAGGTTCTTTTCCTCAAATGAACATTCAATGATTGGATATTTGAATTGCAGTCGGAATGTTGAAAAAACACCGGAATCCTTTCACCGCGTAGGAACCCATTCCCCGGGTTGAGGTCGCTTCACCGACTTGGAATCCATTTACCGTGTCGGACTCCATTCACCACAATCCATTCATCATATGTCAATCACAGAAAAATTACATAATCTGCTTTTATCAAGCCAATGACAGTGAAGACACCATAAGCATCAATAATCCTCTTTTCCATATTCTTGCATCATTGATCCTTTTACCAAATGTTTCATCATTGATCCTTTTCTTTCTACATCTTACATCGTGTTCCCATCCGTTTCTATTCTATTGTCTATTACACAGTAATAGTTTTTATGCTAATATCCAGTATAGCAGCCAAGCTTGCTCGGCATATCGTCTTCTAGTCCTTTAATGTTTTCATCCTTCCTAATAGTAACTCTCATCCAAATAATCATAGTCACAAACCCTTCCGTTGATCTCCTCACGAGAGCTGATAATGCAGTTGAAGCTCACGCGCTTCTTGTTGCGAGGTCTAATGAGACTCGATCTCATGTTGGACTTGCGTGTGTAGAATACCTCCAGGGCTTCCATATATGCAACGACGGCTCTCTTGCGAACAGGTGCAACCTGTGCCTTCTCGTCATCTGGCATGTATCCAGAATCAAACAGCGAGATCGAACACGAATCGTCACATGCAGACATGATTGATGCTTCCGAGTCGGAATCATCAGACTCTCGTATAGTAGAAGTGGTATTATCAACGGTGTTATTAGTGGTTGTGCTATTGGTGGTGGCAGTATTAACAGTGTTACTGGTAGCATTGGCAGATTCATTCTCATACTTTGGCCCGTATAACCAAGTCACATCACCAGTCTTGTTCCAGTTGATGACATGAGGAGAACAGCGCAGGAGGCCGTGCAAGTTGACGGCCTGTCTTCTCCAACAAGCGTTGCGGAGTCTTGTTCTTAAGGCAAGGTCGGAAACATCCGCAAACGAGTTGCGGAGGTTGTCGATGTCGTTGAGGTAGTGCGAGTCATCGCATGCAAGGTAGTCGATATTAATAGTAGACTGCGGTTGCCGCCTGGTAGTGTCGTCGAGGAAGGTCATTGTGAATTGAATATCCTCCAAAGTCTGGAGATGGTCCAGTATAAATACTGGCACATGAGAAATGCCCACATCATCAAAGGCTCACTAGCGGTGCCAGAAAATATTCGTGACTCAAAGCGGTGCCTCCAAAAAATATTTGGAATGCCTTGCCTGTGTGGAACACCTCAAAAAGTGTTCAGTCGGACGAGAATCACGGTGGGGGGATAGCATGTGTGAAAGGGGGGAACAACGATAGGGACGACAACGTGCGTCTACATGGGCGGCCTCGGCGGGATGAAGCAAGTATTACATGGTGAATATTCCTGGGAGAACGGCAGGCGGAGCGGGCGGTGGCAACTGCTGCGTAGATGTATGTGGGACTCCTGCGGGCCTCGACGGGAGCGATTCCGCCAACAGTAAGCGCCGTGCATGTTACAGCCGCTGTGCTTCTCTGGGCCGGGCATCTCCCGGTGCCCCTCATTTCCGAATGGGTATGAGCTTGCGAGCGCACCGAAACCTGGACTGCGCATTAGTAACGACAGCATTTACAGATACGGCATTAATATATGCAGGAAGTAAAAGAAATGAGAATGAAGAGAGGAATAAAGGCGAGTAATAGAGACAAGGTAATAGGTAGATGAGAGCTATTAACGTGATAGTAATGAAGATGAGCTATGGAGATGATATATCCCAAAAAGAGCTATAAAAATGAGGTATTTAGAGCCAATAAAGAGGATTTTTAGTAATCGGCTTGTTTTTTGGTGGGCTTTGGACTATACGAAAAAGGTTGAATAGCATAAACGATGGAACAACTGAATGATAGCATGAAAGCGATGTTGCCGGTAATCCACTGCCGGTACCAGTTTAATGCCGGTAATCCAGCACCGGTGCTAGTGTGAATGTAACCGGTAATCCAGTGCCGAAACAGTTTTAGTAAATCACCCAACACTGTATTATTTACTGTACCTCAAAATATCATACTCAGATCCAGTCCAATGATACCCCGGAATCCCACCTCCATGATAACTTCATGCTACCACATCCATGTAACAACATCCCAGTGCATCCTCTTAACCACATCCTACCTCTTTTCCTCCATCTAACCTCGTCCCACCTCTTTCCTCCTTCCCTCCCAACCCCATTTTCCATGTTTTGTCTGACCGAATTGTCTGAAAAGTTGGAGTGTCTGAGGACACGATGATCTGGAGTAACATCCAGTGATAGTTTCAGCTCTACCTATAGGATTCACCTGTAAGTATTTACTGTGTGAGGTTTCTGTTTGTCGTCGCCTGGATGGCACTTTCGGTGTTAGATACTCGTACATTTGTTCCAGGATAGACTTTATGAAGTCATCATGAAGTCACCATTGATTTATTTTGTGAGTTATTCTTAGTTTTGTTTAGTTTCATCCTAGGTTATTCACACCAATAATCTCACACATCATACTCACACTCCACTCCACTCGACTCCACCAACTCTCTACCACTATATCCCCTAATTTCTCTCCTCTTTGTGTTCCCCGGCCAAATTACCACAATGCGACTTTGAAATCTGCACTTTTGTTTGACATCCAACTTGTGCATACAATGGAATAGGCCGTGGAAGCATGTCATTCTCGGCCATGAACAGACGAAAACTAAACAATAAGATGGTTAGGGAAGGAGCTAGTACCAGGGACTTTAGAAGGGATTTGCAATTATTTCACGTATATACACTACTCTTGTTTTACTTTATACACACGATTTAACCTTATATAGCATATTTTAGCTTTTTCTTTACAGTCAAGTTCTTCAGCTCTATTCTGTAACGATCCAACATCACAATTTTCACCACTCAAATTACTTGACAGTTTTTTATAAGCCTTTAATTTTCACCTCAACTTTACATCTCTTCATCCCTTCTCATATCTGCACATCCCTTTACACCTCCTTCCACCTCGTCTTCCCTTCCTCGGAATAATTCAAGTTGTTTCTCGATCTGGAGTTAAGGAAAGTTAAACCCTCGGTTGTTAGTGGCGATGATTAAACTTTTTGTGTCGCCGACTTTGTGTGAGGTTACAAGATGACATGCCGTGAAACAAAATGAAAGAGATGTTAAGGTAGACAAAGTTGACAATTATCCAAAATATGAACAGTGTGAAGTTGGTGAATTACTAGAAGTGATTATTTGAACTGGCTTTTTGATGTCGTTATTTGAAGTACATATTAAAGCAGTCTGTAGAAGTGGTCTGTAGAAGTGGCCTGTTGAAGTGGTTTGTAGCTGAAGTGGTTTGCAGTTGAAGTGGTTTGTAGTAGTCCAAGCTCCACTCTTCTCTGTTCTGTATATAATCATGGAAGAATTTAGTACATTTCTTGTCTTCACTCTCTTGGCCATCATAACCAGTCACTCACGCTCAGCCACGGAACTTTAACCTTGAGTTTGGTCCACTTCAGTTTGTCCGAGTCTCATTCAAATACGTCATCTCCATCTTTTTTTCACACCTCTACATTTACTTTACGTCATCTCCTCATCTCTACCTCATCTCCACCTGTTCCTACCTCATCTCAACCTTTTCTCATCTCCTCATCGTTTCTCTACCTCACCAGTTCATCGTCTCTCATTCCCACTCTTCACTCTCAATCTTGTGCCATGTTTCATTACATTTACGGCTTTGTCTCACATTGGCAGGCGCTCCGCTTGTTGGGTCCAGCGTAAATGTGGAGCCTGCAGATGGACCGGAATATTAATGAAATTTATGTCGGAAAAAGTAGTTCAAAAAGAAAAGACAACTCAAGAAATTAAAAAGGGCTCATAGACTACATTCCAATTACTTCTATATATACAAAGTGGCTCAAGGTTACCTAATTTGCAACATCAACTGGACTTTCGAAAATGTGCCTAAACGAGAAAATCAAACTGAGCCCATATTGAGCCTCACTGATCATTTTCTCAAAATTCATTCTTAACCTTAACCTCCACTACATCTAACCCCTCTTTCCACCTAACCTAACTTCCTCTTCCAACCTCCTTCTCGCCTGTCCCCTATTCTCCCCGCAATTCCGGGAGCACCACGGTAAATGCACAGCTTCTTAGTTTCAATGCCTTGCCGAGGCTGATTCGATTCTTCGCATGGTCCTGCCTTTTGGCGTGATGCCGTGCAGAGATGTAACGTTACAAAATTAACTTTCACAAAATGAAGCGAAGGAAGAGGAAAAGAGTAGTGTGCGGTTGTTGAGGAGTTGATAGACTGGAGTTGGTGAGAATGGTAATTTTGGTGATCTTGGAGAGTTTGTATGATCAATTTGAAGATAAGTTGGTCTACATAACGATTTGGCTGATAATACCTTTTTGGAAATGGTCCCGATATTGCTACTGATCTTGACAATGTTACCGATCTTGATGTTAACGATCCCGATATTGTAAAGGATCCTGGCACTGATGTTACAATTTTATCTTCACACTTGGCATCGTGAACTTCTCTGGCCATATTGGAAGGTTTCCCTAAATGGAACTCGAAAGCGGAAAAACTAGTATTAAACGATCCTAGAAAAATTGCAAGTGATAGGAACAGATAATAATAGGCGAAAAAATAGAGATGGGATGCTTCTGGGACGATCTTGGAGAGATGAGATGTTTGGAAGAGATTCTTCTGAGATGTCTTGGAGGATCTTGAATGAAACGTAGATCCTTGGGCTTAAAAATCACTGACCAACATTTCTATTGCGGTACGGATGTTTAGTCTTCCCTCCTATTTTTCCGATCTACACATTAAATCTTGAAGTCCGATAAAATGCGAACGCGAGATGCCCAAAAGGAGTACTTCATGGAGCATTCGAGTGCTATTATCCACTTTATTGATACATAGTTCGTCATCATTGTTATCCATTCACCATCCCATGCTCCCTACAATTCATTATCATTTCATGATCCATACAATTCATTACATTTCGCAATCCATTCACAATTCATCATCACTTCATGATCCATTTGTTTTCTTTATATGATCCAATCATAATCCATCTCTTCAGATAATCCATTCAATCTCTTTACTCTCATTTTTGTCTGCTACCTTGCTGTCTTCATTTACCCAACATCTCCATATTATCTTACGCACCTCTTGCACCGGCTTCCCTACTCCTCTTTCTCCACCTCGCTGCCCACCGGTGTCCCGCTACTCCTCGCAAAGTTAGCTGATTCCGTGCTTCCATTCGCCGTGAATATCGGAATACGCCTCGTTTAGCCGACTTCGCTCCCGCAGATTTGCAGTGGTTCCGCTGCTGATTGTGGTTCCAGTGCTGCGAAAAAATGCCACGACTACCGACTGGCTCAGCTGCGTAATCCCCGAACCCTTAGTGGCTACATGAAGCAGTAAACCAACTTCAAAGCAGTGGTTTTCACGGTGTTCGTGGTGGCTTTGGAGCTAAAATGAAATCTGTTGAGTTAGCACTTTTGTTCCTTGGTGATCTGCCGGGACCATTTCCATTATGGGAAGATCGGCGAGACTAGAATATTTTAATAAAGGAACAGATCGGGTGAGATGAGAAGAGGTGGATTCCAATTCCGATATCAAGGAAGACTACTGGACATCAAAATGGACTATCAAAGAGAAGTGTTAAAATGTGGTACCAAAATGGAAGTTTTTTGGAAAATCAAGCTATTGGGAAAACCAAAACTATCAAATGGAAAACCAAAACGCACAACAAAATGAAATATCATTCGTATCAACTGGAGGTTCGATATTTTTCTCCTATCTTTGTTTCATCTATCATTCTCTTCGTTCAAATGTCTAATTTTTTATACTCTCTAATTTTCCTGTCATCGTGAAATAATCTGCTAAAGAATAAAAAGTATTCTGTATGCAGGATATTATATTGGTTACATATATTTGCAGGTTGCTGGGGCTTATTTTACATGTTGTTGGGGTTTCTATTTACAGGTTATGTTTACAGGTTTGGTTTTGGAGGCATTTACAGGTTTTGGTATTTACAGTTTTATTTACAGATTCGTATTGAAGTTTACAGGTTGCTTTATACATGTTTATTGGCCATGTTTGCATGTTCAATAATATCTTCCCCATCTTTGCATGTTGCATTCAATTAATTTATTGCCGATAGTTTAGAAACGGTTCTCATTGCAACATGCCCCTATTCATGTCCTCCTTTGAAGACGATTCCCCTTTACAAATTCTGTTACTGTCTTTCCCTTTTATACCGATTGCTCTTCAGCTTTCCCACTTCTTATTCATATGATTCCAGATTTCCCTTTTCATATTGGCGCTCCTACGTAAGCCTTCCAGAACGCCTCGTCCCCCAACCACCTCGCCAAACGGCCATTCTGGTTATTCACCCCAGTGCTATTGACTACTTCAAAATTATCTTACTTCATCAGACGTACGTCAAATGCCGTTACACAGCACACTTGCATTCAGCCGAATAGTTTATTCAGTGTCTAGAAGCCTCACGTGTGAGTCACGTGCAGGTCGATTTACTGCCGACACGGATAGTTGACCGTTTCTGTTGGTTAGCAGCTCTCGTTCAAGCAATGATCGCCTCGGCGATCTGCAATTCGTTCCGTGGCTCTTTGACTCGCTCGTCAACTTGAGTCCTTTATTTCCCGACTCTACTCACTGTGCATTTGCCTTCCATGGGATCGGCAACCACCACACCGACTCCGGCATTTGACTCCTTTGACTCGGTGGCTCCCCGAGTTGATAAGCACTTCGTACGAGAAAGCGGGGATTCGTCATTCGTGGTAACGGTTATGGTTTGACTGATTGTGGAGACAGAGAAACACCATTTTTTCAATTTACTCACTTGCAATTGTCAATTAGTATTTATCAGGAAACTACTAGTTAAAGGTTCAGCTCTTCACCAGCGTTCATCACTCAATCTTGTCAATTCATTCTCCCAACTGCTCTCTTTCAACTCTCCAATTCCGTGTCAGGTCTATTTTTACTAGCCACTTTTTTCTGTGGACGCTGCTTACTTAATCGAAATTTCATCATTGCTTATTAAACCCGTGAGCTTCATTTGATCTCAGAACCAGATCTTTCTATCTTCTCGGGTACTTGTCTTGCGGACACTCTTATTATGAGGCAGTCAACTCCCAACGCATCCATGGCGCAGTCGCCTACACCTTCCAACCAACCTTTCCTCAACTCCAGGTCCAGCAGTTTCAATACGGACAACAACGATATCGACATCAAAACCGTTGCCAAACACCTCATTTCACCCGAAGATGCCATAAAACAACCGGGTGGTGATATCACAAGGCACTTGTACCACCAGGTTGACGATGCACTCGCAGAGAGAGACGACCAAGTGCCAAAGAGAAGAACTAGAAGCTCATCTTTCTCCACATATCTAGCAGAAACCAGAAGAGGGTCCACAGCGAGCGAAATCAACGTTCCCGGAGGCTTCAGAAGAGAATATCTTATCCACCAAGCAGTTCAGAGAAATGAGGAGCCTCCGAGCTTCCTCACCAAGAACTTCATGGAGTTCCTCTCCATATACGGCCACTTTGCCGGAGAAGACTTCGACGATGACGACGAAGGTGCGGAGTCCAGTGATAATGAACTGGCCGTCGATGAAGAGTCCTCTTTGCTTAGACACCACGCAATACCAAAGCAGTTGCCAAGTTACCGTCCTGCACAAAAGGGTACTGCGCTGATTGCGAAAACCTTCTTTTTGGTTTTCAAGTCACTTGTTGGAAGTGGAGTGTTATTTCTCCCTCGTGCGTTCTACAATGGAGGTATGACTTTCCTGATAGTTGCGCTCACTACCTTTGGAATCCTCACTTATTTCTGTTACTTTGTGCTTATTAAGTCGAAGCGCATTTTGAACTTGACCAGTTTTGGTGAGTTGGGATACAAGACATATGGAAAACCATTGAAGGTGTGTATTTTGATTTCCATCATTATTTCGCAGATTGGGTTCGTTGCCACATATATCCTCTTCACTGCTGAAAACATGATGAGTTTCCTTGGATTATTCATTGATAGTCCACACCTCACCACTGCCAACATTGTGACCGTCCAATGTGTGTTCCTCATTCCGCTTGTGCTCATTCGTAACCTCACGAAACTCTCGCTTATTTCGCTCATTTCGTCGGTTTTCATCCTCACAGGACTCCTCATTATCTTTTTCCACTCTGGTTTGCTGATCATCGCAAACGGCATCGGCCCGAACATTGTTCAGTTCAACTCGAAGTCGTGGTCGATGTTGATCGGTGTTGCAGTCACTTCGTTCGAAGGAATCGGGCTCATTTTGCCCATTGAATCGTCGATGGCTCAGCCGGAGAAGTTCCCTATGGTGTTGAGTGTGAGTATGACAGTGATTACAGCTCTTTTTGTTGCCATTGGAACCGTGGGCTACACTGCATTTGGAGACAAGGTTAAGCTGATTATCATCTTGAACCTTCCTCAGGACAGAATTGAGGTGCAATCCATTCTTGTTCTCTATTCGATTGCGGTGTTCCTTACCGGCCCATTGCAGCTCTTCCCAGCTATTCGCATTGGTGAGGGGCTCATCTTCCACCGCGGATCGAGCAAGCTCTCGAAGAGAGGTAAGTTGTACCAGTCCGGTAAGTACAATCCACAGGTGAAGTGGCTCAAGAACTTGTTCCGGGCATTGAGTGTGGTGTTCATCTGTGCGGTGGCATACTTGAACGCAAACAACATTGACAAGTTCATCTCATTCAACGGTTGTTTTGCTTGTATTCCATTGGTGTACATCTACCCTCCATTAATCCACTTGAAGCTGTTGGAGTATAAGGAGATGACGAGGGCCGATCACTGGTTGAGAGTGTGTGACTGGACGTTGATTGGAGTGGGTGCTGTGACTGTGGTCTACACGACTTATCAGGTGGTGTTCTTGAATTAGTGGAACACAGAAGGGCTTGGAAGGATTTGTATGCCTTCTGGCTTCTGGTAATAGCTAATACCTTCTGGTTTCTGATAATAGCTAATACTTCTGGCTCCTGATAATAATTATGCCTTCCGGCTCCTGATAATAACTAATGCCTTCTGGCTTCTGGTGTAACTAGCATTCCTTCTGCGCTGCTACTAGTTAGCATGCCTGCACATCTGGTATAACAAGATTACTGGCTTGACTTGTTCAGGTTGGTATACTAGACGTTATCCAGTTAATATAGTAGTTTGAGATTAGATACACACATTCAATATCGTCATAACCAGTATTATTAAAAGTAGTTGGCAAATTAATTTTTTAGCTGCAAATTATCCAGTATTTCTGTGAATTTCAGAAAATATTATGAGCAATTGTTTCTGACATTTTTGAGATCCAAACCTCCCAATAATTCTGATATGCCTATCGAAAACTTTCGGACAAGCATTTCTGAGCGAAACGAAGAAGTGCGAAGATGAAGAAGAGCTTCTGAGCGAACCGTTTGTGATTTTATTGTATGAGTATTGAATTCAAAGCTATGATTATACATATGTCTGCATTATTTCTACTCAATTAATCATGTCTACAATTGTTTCTACTCCATTAATCATGTCTACAATTATTTCTACTCAATTATTCATTTCTACCGCATTTCTACTCAAACATATCATGTCTATAATAATTACTCCTAAGCATATTTCACGCAAGTTCATCTTGAACCCTCTCAAATTTTATCCCACTAATAAAACCTTCCGTTAATTCTTTTTACTACTTCTGTTTTCGGCCGATTTTCTTTTCTCCACAACATGGTCAAGAAGCCCCCCAAGAAGTTCCTCTCGTGCCAGCGGTGTCGCGTGCGCAAGGTCAAGTGTAACTTTGAACACCCTTGTCTGCTGTGCGTGCGCGCAGGTGTCGAATGTGTGTCTACAGTCGATGATATGCGTAAGAAGCGACCGCCAGTTAATTACGTGACACGACTAGAGAACCAGTTGGCAGCGATGGCACAGTATGTCCAGGGCTTGCACAGCATTACCGACAGCACAGAGAGAGAGAGGTACATTCGGGAGGTGAGAATACCAAAAGAGGAGGAAGAGGACGACGACAACAGGAATGATTATGACAATTGTAAGAACAACGAGCACAAGAACGATGAGCACAAGAACGACTACAAAATCAAGGTTGAAAATGATAGTTATGAATTTGGAGACATCCAAAGAAAGAACGGGAATCCATTGACCCTGTTGCCTAACGTTCCACAAGGCCAGAATCAAAGGGTGATACAAGGTATGAATGACAGGGTTGGTCAAAATGGACTTCAAAATATACATCAGGGAATCCAAAAAGGACTTCAAAAAGATCTTCAAAACCAAGGACTTCAAGGACTTCAAAGTCCAGGTCTTCAAGGCCTTCAAAATCTTCAAGGACTTCAAAACCAACTTCATAATCCTCAAGGTCAACCTATACAACCAGTTATTGGAACACAACCAGGACCAAGTTTACCTCTTAATTCAACAACTACTCCAGCAATTCCAAATTACCGTTCCAACCCCTACGACAGGAACCCCAACTCGCGGATTCCCAATTCACGCGCAAGTGTGGTTTATGGACCAACCTCTGTATACCGCGACTCGCTCATTATCCACTCAGTGGACCCTCCACTGTCGTCGGATTACGCGATAAGAGCCCTCAACACGGACCCCGACATCCTCCACTGCCTCAAGCTCTTCTTCAAGTGGCAGTATCCCGACCACAACATGTTCATCTTCCGCGAGGCTTTTCTCATCGACTTCTTTCTGCCCAAGCCAGACTCACTCTACTGCTCGCCCGTATTGGTGTGGAGCATTTGCGCACTAGGCCTGCGAATGAGCGACGATGACCGCATTTACTCCCGTCTGCAGCAATTCTATCAAGACGCGAAAAACCAACTACTTCAGCAACTCTCGAGCCCTTCCATCACTTCCCTCCAGTCATTTCTCCTTTTGGCGTTCTACGACATTTGCAGCGGATCCAACTCGAGCGGGTGGATGCTACTGGGAAACGCCATGAGAATGGGCTTCGACTTGGGATTTCAATTGAATCCTGAGGTGTGGTTCGTGAAGTCAAAAGAGGACTTGTCGCCTTTAGATGTGGACATTCGCTCGCGTATCTATTGGGGTACTTATGTGGCAGATCACTTCATCAGTTTGCTTTTGGGTCGTCCGTCCCTTCTCAAAGCGCTGGACGCTCTGATTTCAGAGACCACAGATCTCCCCGATCTCGAGTGGATCGACGAATTCATGTATAGTAGTTTGAAGGACCTTCTGATTTCCATACCCATCCGCAAAATTGTTCAGCTAATCTCCATTCTGGACAACATGTTGCACGATGTTTTCACAAAACTGTCGGAAAATGACGACGAGGAGTTGGATCTTCGTGGAAAGTTGGAGAAACTTGCAGAGTACAACACTCAGATCCGCAAATGGAAGCAGCTGCTTCCACCAGGACTCCAGTGGGACCGTGAATCGCTCATGGCAACTGCTGAAAACCCCACACTCACGGCAATCCGTTACTACTACTATATCCTTGTCTTGTGTCTTAATCGTCCTTTTGTTGGTATAGAAGGAAACGACTTGTCTCCGCTTTCGATGTGTCTCGAGGCGATCGACGACTTGTACGAGGCAGTCAAGCGGTTCAGGAGCGTGCATGGATGCCGCAGAGTGTCGATCTTTATCGTGTACTGTCTGATTCTTCTGATTTCGGTGTTGTTACTCACCAACACCGAGTTGGTGGACGAGAAGCGCGAAAGAGTAGCGTTTTTCATGCTGGTATTGAGCGAACTGTCCAAGACATGGAAGTTGGCAGAGAAGTCGTACAACTTGATCAGTGTGCGCATTGAGGAGATGGAGAGCGAGAATGAGAAGAAAAAGGCAGAAGAGAAGTCGATGTTTGACGAAGTGTCGATTAATAAGCTGATTGCAGCACAGAACACAGACTTGTTGTTTGAGAAGGACTTGGACTTCTTGGGAGGTCCACCGGTGTTGATGACTCTGGATTTGTTCAGCGAAGACTGGGAGGCATTATTTCCAGATTATATGTTTAAGAAGTGACGAGGTTGAAAGGAAGAAAAATGAGCAAGGTAAAATTGAGAAGAAGCTGATTTTCCGGTAAGATCCGTTGCAACTTCACAGAAGTGACAAAATTTCCCGTGTAATGATGAAAGTATAACGACGCGAATGAATAGGGGGTATGAAAAGCCACAAGGCACTAATGATATATCAATGAATAACGAAAAGCAATAGTGGAACAAGCTGTTGACGGATACTTGTAGCACTCTATTCATCAACATTCTGAATCATTGACTGAATCTCGATAATCCCGTTTTGATTTTAAGATTCATTAATCCTGACCATCTCACTAAATCACCAAATCTTCACCCTCCTTTTCTACTGTGGCTTCATATCTATCACGTTCAAATATATATAATCTAGTGTGCAAATCTAAAGTTCAACTTCTTGTTACCCACGTCAGTGGTGTTGAGGGCATAATCTTCCTGTTCTTCGATGGTCAACTTGGACCATTCTCTCTCCTTCTGCTTGTTTCTCCATGGGTAGTACAATCTTGCTAATATACAAGCAGCGATTGCCCCAAATGCGATACCAATCAAGTCTGTATTACCACGCTTGTACAAAGGAGCATCGTCTTTTCGGTAGATATTAGCAGAAATGATTGCAGCAGTTTGCGAGAAAATATTAACCACAGCAGCAGAGACAGCTCTTGTTCTAACAGAATTGGAGTTGGTAGAGCACCAACTGATGGTCAATGGCGGAGCTGGAGGGTGTGACAAGGTGACTGTCAATAATGCATAAGTTCCCCAAATGTTCTTTTGAGCTCTTGACCAGAATCTCAATACGAACAAACAAATGACAACCCAAATCGGAGTTATCATCAAAGCAAGTGAAGAAGTCTTGGCTTTCCTGGAAATGAAACTGGCAGCAAACATGGTTATCACAATACCAACATTATAAGGAATTGTCAAAGCATTAGTCTTAAAAGTGGAAAAACCCATTTTTCTTAAAGTCAATTGCAAATAGTTGGAAACTGGTCCAGTTCCAATATCAGTGAGCAATCTAACAATATAGATTGGAATCAAGTCATAATCAGCCAAAGTACTCAACAATTCCTTTAGTCCAACTGGTTCTCTATTGTGCATATCACCCTTCTGAGGGTCGTCTCTCAAGATCTTATTAACAAGAATCTTCTCTTCTCTTTCGGTGTACCAACCCTTCTTACGGTACCATGCCTTCGTTTGAACAATAGAAGCAGGCATCTTGAAGAAAGAAGTAACACCAACAAGGAAAGTGAATAAACCCTCAACAATAAATAACCATCTCCAACCATCAGGGTGGGACTTGGTCTTGATCTTCAAAAGCGCAAATGCGAGCAACGACGACCAAACGGATGTCATAGGGTTGGAAATGTAGAAGGCTGATAATCTCAATGGGAATTCCTTGGTGTCATAAAAGTAACTCATCCAGAGACAGACATCACAGATGAAACCACCTTGGAGAAGTCCCAACAAAGCTCTTGTGGCATAAAAGCCGTGCACATTCTTAATACCAGACTGAGAAATAGTAACAGCACTCCACAAGCACATTTGCATAGGAATCCAAACATCAGCTCCCAACTTCTTGGAAATCAACTGGGACGGTAATTCTGCAGTCAAGAAACAAACTAAATTAATAGTGTTACCAAGATTCAACTGGTTGGTATTCATCCCAAGATCATCTAAGAAGTTGTCAGACAAAGCTTGATTCAAGTTGAATCTGTCAAAGTTCAAACCAGTGAACATGATGAAAGCCCAAAAAGTAACGTACCAGTCGTTCTTACGGGTGATCTTGCGCGCTTCTTCAGGAGCCCAAGTAAAATCAGGGTCAAACAAGTGACGACATTCATATCCATGTTCTTCATAGATTTGACGGTAGTAGTCGGCAACTTTCGGATCGCGAAACACATGGTTAAACAGCTTTTCATCGGAGCTAGTGCTTTCGATATCAACAATGTCAGATTTCACACCGTATTTTTTGTCAGTACTATCGACACTAATGGCTCCAGAACCTTCAGTCACAACGACCGTATTCTTCTCAGACAATCCCATAGATATTCTTGCTTCCTCCTGTGAGTTCTACCTGCTTTCTCACTTGAAGCTGTTCGATCTGTCTGTATTGGAAGAAAATACGAGCTTTCCACACGTATTATATACTATCAAATCACAATGGTTGCAAAATGAAATATGACAAGAAAATTGCATCATATCTGTGCGTGTGATCTGATATAATTAACGACCTCAATTCGGCGTTCCTAAGCATTTCTGCGCTTGACAGCTACTTTGAGAGAGGCGCAAATTGATAGAGCCACCACAATCTTGTTGTCGCAATTTTTGACATTTTTGACATTTTGTGTAGCAAATCGTAATTGTGGCTCCTTTGGGACATTTGCAACATTATTATCTTCGGATATTCCCGACCAATTGACCGATTAGGGAACAACTCAGGGGAACCTTCATCAGCAGGACTGCAGAGCAGTTAAGCGATGAATTCCTGAGTTCCTGACAGGCTTAGAGAAAGTAGAATTCAGACAAAAAACCGTGGCTCAAGCATAGCGAAATGTGAAAGCCTACAGGAAGCAGCACAATGCAGCCTAGCTGCGTATTTGAAATTCATAGATTTTTCAAAAAAAAATGATTCCGCCCAGGATCGAACTGGGGACGTTCTGCGTGTTAAGCAGATGCCATAACCAACTAGACCACGCAACCATTTCTTGAAGTAGTAAATATTGTAAGGTAAAATGTGAAGACGGTGGAAATTCATCAGGTCAAAGAGGAAGTTTAAACGAGGAGGGTTTTGGGGTGTGCTCTAACAGCTTGAAAAACAAATGTATAGGAGTCGATAGTACTTTATTTATTTAAGTATGTGTGGATTGAGAAATCAGGTTTAGAAAAGTCAAGTGCAGAGAACCTCCAATGACTTCAAGGTTTTACTCTATCAATAATGAATAACAAGGAACTGTTCTCATGTTGCCAATTTGAGCTTTCAAAGTCTCCCTTGTGCTTGTGAGCTCTTGTAAAAATGGCTGCGAAAAATGACCGATATAAGGATTTTTTTAACTAGCATTACCTTGACATTTCTCACGAAACCCATTTTTATAGGACTACATCGGTTATACCTGTAAATGCCATTTGGATGAAAAGTACAAGATTGGCATATAAATTATTTTGGTCCGCTAGTCAGATTACTTGTGGTCCAATTATCCTATACTATGTGGACGGTGTTGAAGACGTTTGCAGCGCTTCAACGCTGAGTTAATTTGCTGTTGTGAAGATTGTAGTAATATTAAATCTCATCATCCCATATCAGATCATCCACAAAATACAACCAACTAAACCCATTCCAACTGCTGATTACTCCCACGCCACAGTAAACACTAACAATCATCAACTTCATAAACTCCAACTTCTTCAAAACAACGAATTTACCGTCAAAGATATCAATTAAGCTCACCACCACCACAACAGGCACCAAACCGAGGATATAAGAGTTGATTGCCCTGTCCATAATGCTTTCCTGACCTGTCTTCAGCACCTTGACGACGTTCCTGAAGTTGAAGTAGTACACGATGAACCAGAGCAAGGTGTACACGACCTTTATCGGCCACTCGCCACATGTAAATATGAGCGGGAACAACAGGACGTAACCACAAGCAGCGAGGAGGTTGAAAGCACCTAAGAGTCTCTTGTCATTCGCAACGAGGAACGTAATAGGGAAGATTACGAGAAGAATCGCCTTCTCGTGGACGTGCCAACCGAAGAGGAAGGACGCGTAGCCACACAACGTCAAAGCACCGAGGAAACGCTTGTAGTTCGGCTGCCAGAACAATGGGATGAGCGCCATGACCTGGTAGAACAAAGTGAGGAGGAAAGTCAATTTGGGGGTAATGGTGGGGAGGATCAAGAACTCAATGTCACCCACGATACCACGGGTCGACGAAGCCAACATTTGAGGGTCCTGCAACAAGACAGGATCGAATTTAAGCAAGGATTGGAGAATGGCTCTAGTGTAGGGAATCCTCAAATACACCTGGATCAACACTCTATCCAAGAAAGAGTAAAGCGCCCACATGTTTGGTGCCCAGTATGCATGAGTGAGACCACGGCTGAATGGGAAGAGTCTCGCGAGGAGCTGTGGGAAAGTCGAGTAAAAGGGTGCAAATGCGGTTGCGAAAATTATGATCACCAAAGCTCCCAAAACGGCCAAATTTTTCCAACGAACGAGCCCAAGGATGTTCTTGTACATGGGCTTTTTGCGGTGGAGCTTCAAGTTCAAACAGTAGGCACGCAACAAGTAGACAAAGACTGCTGGTGCGAGGTAGAGGTAGATGTGCTTGAAGCAGAGCAAAATGGCAAACCATGCTCCACATTGTAAGTGCTTTCCCAAACGCGCCAGGTTGATCATGAGAATGAGCAAGCCGTACATCATACCATTGTACTGGAAATGGATGTGGTCGATGATGAGGAGGCCCGGGGATAACGCGAGCGAAGTGCATGCGACAAACGAGCGGCGTTTGATAGAAAAGTTTGGAGACGAGTCAATGTACCATTGGAGTGCAACAAACAAAACGATTTCACTGGCGATGACAGACAATCTCTGGAAGTAGATTGTGGGCCAGGAATACGCGCCTTTGGCAATTATATCCAAGCAACCGTCGTCTCTGACGACTTGCGGCACGAATTGCGAAAGGAACCACTCAAAATACGCGAAGAATGGTGGGTAGTCCAATGTCCATTGGGACGTGGCCTCGACGTACCACTTGTTTATTGGGAGCGAGTTTGTGATGGCAAGCCAGTTGCGATGGACATCGAAGTCTGTGGAATGGTAAGCCTCCATGAGGAGGAGTTTAAGGGCGAGGGTGGAGACCCACACGTACCAGAGCGAGTACTTTTGTTGAACGGTCATAGCGAAAAAGAAAAAGATTAACGAGAAAAAGAAGGTATTGATAAAGAATTGGAGGGAAGAAACATGTGAAGGATAGAAACGACGAAATTGGCCGTGCCGAAGATCGAAATCATTGAAGAATCCATTGATAAAATTGTTTATAATCAGTAAAATTAGTACAATCTATGCGATCTCTAAAATCGCTGAAATCATAAAATCTTGACCATTTTTGTTTTCACATTTGAATTTTTTTATTTCATTATTTTCATTTTCTCACTTTCACCATGCCAGAATCTCGCCCACAACCCCCGCGAAACCGCCAGCAGGCACAATTCAGCCCCGCGGAGCTCGTGCGAATCGTCCTCGACTACCTCCAGAAACGTGGATACCACCGTACAGAGGCCATGTTGCGCCTGGAGTCTGCAAACACTCCCACTCCAGCAGGCCTCCCAGCAACCCCAGCAAATTCAGAACTCGCGGATCCAGCCGAAATCGCTCAATCCAAGCACGAGAAGGAGCTCCAGGACAAGATTCATCGCTTGGAACAGGAAATTAGAGATTTACTGAAAGACCGCCCAGAAAGAGACCTCCGTGACTCGACCCTCAGAATCACCAAAGAAAGAGAGCTTCGTGAGCTCAGAGGCGCTGAAAAGCGTGAAAACGACCCCGATCAATACATAAATGCTTACAGAGTGCTTCGTGGATGGGTGGACACGTCGCTTGACCTTTATCGTCCGGAACTCACACGCATCTTGTACCCGATTTTCGTACACTGCTACCTCGAAATGATTGCCAAGGGTCACACTACACACGCAAAGGAATTATATGAGAGGTTCAAAGTGGACCACGAGGTACTTCATGGCGATGAAATCCGCACGCTTGGGCTGCTTTTGCTCCCTGAACACTTGCGCGAGAACGAACTCGCCGTGGCGTATCGTACATCCAAGTATCGTGTGAATGTCTCGAAAACCAGTCTCAGTTTGTTGTTGTACTTTCTCCAGGAAAACGAATCCGTGGGCGGTGCAATTGTGATCAGAATCATCAACCAGCATCTCAGTCTTGCGACGTCAACAGGCACTGAAAACGCCCCAGAGGAGGGTATCACCGAGTACATTGCCAAAACCAACGAAATCGACAAGTTCAACGAACTGGTGCCAGTGAAGTTGGGCAAGTTGCCTATGGACACCGAGGTTTACAAGGAGTTGGAGGCGGATCTTAAGGTCAAAGACGAGCACGTTGGACCAGTCAACGGTAAGACATTAGTGGAGGAACTTCAGGAAATGAACAAACCCGATTCCGATTCGCCAGCTCGTGAGTCGCTTCCACTTCCGTTGAAAGACGCCACCGATATCAAACGCGAAATGATGATGGTGGAGGATTCGCGGTCGAAAATCAAACTTGGACCCACAGTCCAGGCCAGTGCTCCGCTGGTGTGTATGTATACGTTCCACAACACGAACAACGATATGACGTGTGTGGACTTTAACGAGGACGCAAACATGGTTGCAGGAGGGTTCCAGGATAGTTTCATCAAGCTCTGGAGTATAGATGGAAAGCCATTGAAAAGCATTTTCAAGAGAGATAAAGATAACGGCAGTAATGTGAGGAAGTTGGTGGGTCACTCAGGACCAGTTTATGGCCTTTCTTTCTCTCCTGACAACAAGTACCTTTTGAGTGGATCTGAAGATAAGACTGTTCGTTTATGGTCCCTTGACCTGTATCTGGCACTCGTTTCGTACAAGGGTCACAACCAGCCTGTTTGGGACGTGAAGTTCTCGCCACTTGGGCACTACTTTGCCACTGCTTCCCACGATCAAACCGCCAGATTGTGGGCCACCGACCACATCTACCCGTTGAGAATCTTTGCGGGCCACATCAACGACGTTGACTGTGTGGAATTCCATCCAAACTCGTCGTACGTGTTCACAGGATCAAGTGACAAGACGTGCCGCATGTGGGATGTCCAGACCGGAAACTGTGTGAGGATCTTCATGGGACATACGGGCGCTGTGAATACCATGGCGGTGTCGCCAGACGGACGCTGGTTGGCCAGTGCTGGTGAGGACAGTGTGATCAACGTGTGGGACGCTGGTCTGGGACGGAAGTTGAAGACCATGCGTGGACATGGTAGATCACTGATCTACTCGTTGTCGTTCCTGAGAGATGGCAGTGTGTTGGTGAGTGGAGGTACCGATAACACTGTCCGTGTTTGGGACGTGAAGAAGAACACGAACGATGCTGTACCGGAGCCAGAGGTGTTTACGTATGAAAAGGAGCAGGGTGAGAAAAAGAAGGAGATTGTGGCGAGCAGCGACCATATGACGGCGTACTTTACAAAGAAGACGCCGGTGTACAAGGTGAAGTTTACGAGAAGAAACTTGTGTTTGGCTGCGGGAGTGTTTTAATGCAAATGTATTTGGAAGGCAGATAGCGGTACGAAGGAATGGGTTCACTAAAGTACCGAAAGGAAATGAAAGATAGAAGTTCATTTGGAGTAACGATTACGATTACCTTGAAGAGGTAGTGATAAATAATGTATAACTAGGAACCGGAGAAAATTAGAAAACAACAATTTGTAGAGTGAAGAAACTTTTAACAATTGTGGAGTAAAGAATCTACTAGGAACAATTTGTAGAGTAAAGAATCTATTTATCATACAACTTCGAAATACTTTTAGTTATTTTAGCGAGGTACCTTTAGCGTCCACACTCCCGAGTGTGATTTTGAATCATATTTCCACGTCTATCCATCACTCAATCTTTTTCAATTTCTGCTCTAGGTCATTTTCGTCAACCTCCTCATCCTTATTCCTATCCATTCCTTAATTCGCTATCTCCTCCTTCTCTCCAAACACTTCCCTATATGTTGGGCATATCTTCCACCCGCAATCTTCCTTCCGCAATTCTCGCATCCAAAGTATCGCGCCGTCTCTGTAGCCTTCAACTTGGACTTGTCCTGTCCGAATATGTCTTTGGCCAGGTTTTCCTCGGTGTTGGTGAACGGAGCGCTCACCAGGGCACCCACCGTTTGCTGGATTGAGAGCTGATTAGCCACGCTCATGATGGTTTGCTGCCGCACGATATTCTCCAACATGTCTCGGAGGAGTGACTCGGCCTGAAAGTTAGTACGGAACGCAAGGCGAAGTAGGTATACTTACTAAAACCTGGAAGGTGATGGGTTGTTCGGTCATTAAAGAAAGTGTGTATGAAAGCTTCGATGTAGTAGTTGATATGAAGGAGAAATAGTGATATGATCAATAATATGAATACTGGTTGTGTAGTGGTTGTGTAGTGGTTTAGGTTTTATAGTTGTCTACTGATAACTATTTTCCAAATATATTTGATCTGAATTCATGGACGAATCGCATATCCCATCGGCTATTGATATCGAGGACGATGTCCAAGATTGGAAGCTCCTCAACAAGATCGCGGGCTCTTCAATTCCCAAGCGAGGTGAAAAGGACGAACTTCCTGACGGAACAGACTTCCAGGCTTCACAGCTCAATGAGTCTAAAAATGCAATGTACGATGCCATCGCAAACAGTGTTCGCGGCCACCACCTCAAACAACTCCTCGTTTGCGTGTGGGTACCGTGGGAAAACCATGCTGTGGTCCTCCACGCAAAGGGTAACTACTGGAAAGACACCGGCAAACCAGTGGGGAAAAACCTGATGATCTTGAACCCTATAGAGTGTCTTTACTTAGTGGAGCGCGGTTCCATGGTGGCATATTTGCTAGAGAACAAGGAGGATTTGGTGAACTATGGCGAATTCGACTACTCTGAGTGCGAACCAATTGACTTGGCCTACTTGTACGCCTTATGTTTCAATAATACAGGCTACACTGTGGACCAGTACCAAATATACAGCTACTTGAAAAGACACGGGTATTTGGTGAGGAATTTTGAGTACTTTGGGGAGAGTCAGAAGAACAAGGTACGAAGAGTAAAGAATTCGCATGGACCAACTTCAATTGGAACGCTTCTTTCCTGGCTACTTACTCCAACCGGTACGTTTGCACGTACAATTGGCATTTTAGCATATCCAATCCAGACCTTTGCACGTACACTTGGCATTTTAGCATACCCAGCCACTTCATCTTTGCATTTCGCAACTAAGCACTATTTTGACTACACGAGTGTGTTTAGGTCGTTGTGGTTGGTTCAAACATACAAGAGGTATGATAGTATTGAAGGAAGTTCTGAGGGAAGAGACGGAGTTTCGAAAGAGATTACAGATGAGATCACAGGTAAAGACGTACCTTCTTCACACCCCTCCCTCACATTCAACGTTTGGAAACCACTGCCGACGTTCTCCAAAAAGTCACCTCCTGTTCCCGACTTCCAGGTTTGTGTGGTAAAGACCGAGCAATACAAGTTTCCTACATTGCGGGAGATTCAACATCTCCTCAATAGCATCAACCACGAGTTTCCGTGGGAAAAGGTGGACAAGAAGGACAAGCCGGCCAAACAGAGAAAAGAGGCACCAACTGGGCCGTCTAAGAAGGAAATCCGCATGAAGCGTGCGATGGAGCGTCACGCTAAACTTGACTTGAAGACTCAGCAGAAGAATACGTACCTTGCCAAACGTGATAGCCTTTGGAGAAACGGACACAGAACTGTGGTGTTGGCTTTGGCAAATAGCGGAGTGATCAACTTTGTGAATATCAGCGAGGGTACGTTTGGATTGGAGAGTAATGAGTTGGACGAGATTATGAATAGAGATCACAGGATCGTTTGGATGGATTAATAGAAGACTTCACAAAAGAAAACTACCATAGCAATACGAATAAATCAGCATAGAGAAGTCTATTAATATAAATAATCCAAGGAGCTAATAGAGCGGCTGACAATAGCAGTTGATAACGCAGCTGATAGACAGCCGATCCGCAAACCCTATCAACACCCAGTCAACTTGTGCTTTGGAAACTTATACCCTCCCATGGCGAAATTGGTCAAATTCACGTTCTCATAGATGTTCAAATGACTCTGAATGTAGTCATACGTTGGATAGTCTGGTGGGTCACATCCAAGGTTGATCTGGTCCGGAGGCTGGTAAACACGAACGTAGTCGATGCGGAATGTTGATGGAAATATCACACTTGGCCAGTCAATATACGCCCAATTGTTTGAAATTCCCAAATTCATGATGATAGTCATGGGCTCCTTTGGAATTCGTCTCCAGCCAACATTACCATTAGGATGTAATGACTTTGCTTGCAAACTGAGAGTCTCATCCATTCCCACAAACCATGTAAGATACCCGTCCTCGTTGTCGTTCAAGTACTCGAAACCAAAGCGCTGGAAGTTGTGCAAACCCGCACCACGCTCGTACCAAGTGAGATTGAGTGCTGTCGTCGCCGAAACTGCTTGTTGGAAAGGTCCTCCAGTGTACGTATTCATGGTAGTGACCGAAGCATTCTTGATACTCACGAAATCGTAATCAGGGTAATACCATATATCATATGGGGCGACCTGTAACGATTGGGATGCTCTTCCAAGCTTGTTAGAAACCTCTGCTTCTAGAGCATCGATTTCTGGAGCTCCTCTTCCAACACCGGGATTTGGATGTGCTTCTCCTTTACATGTACAAGAGTTGAGTCTTTGGCCTGGGAGATAAGAAATACCATCTGGTGACGACTGATTCGCAGTGATGCCTGCGTCACATGAGTCGTATGTATATGGCCAAACACCTTCAGTAGACGCCAAATATCCCGGTCTTCCCAAATTTCCCATAGTCCAAAGACCCGGCCATAATCCTGTCACATTTCCGTAATTTGGCAACCTAGCGGAAATCTCAATGATTCCTTGAGTGAAGCACATTTTATTCCACGACTGTACCATTCCTGATCTGTAGAACATATCGTGGTTCTTGAACGCGTCCATGGTAAGGGCGAGAGTTCCTTCTTTGGTAGTCACAGCATCTGGATCATACCATTCCAAATCCTTGGTGGCATCGTAATGAAGATCAGGAGCAGTGAAGAATTGATCATCACCAGGGTAGAACGTTCTGCCCTCAGCATTGAACTCGTCGGAGAAGACCAATGTCCAAGGTTCTCCATTACTTGAGTTTCTTGTGAGGTACTCTGCTGGAGTATCGGGATCCACGAGCGACGTTCTAATTGCAGAAAGAATTGGGTACTGGTAGTCTGTTAAAATGTCGTACGATTGAGGTTTGTAGGTATTAGTCAATCCAGAAAACGTCAAGACAGGGAAGACCACAAACACTAAGAGACCAGCTACTAGTAAGAATATGAACCCAAAAAGACCTGCCATGGATTTCCTATCCATGTTCTTCAAATCATGCTTAAATCTGTTCTTGTCGTACTTTGCGTCCTCGATGGGATCTGGGTTGTGAAGATAATCGTCAGGCTCTGCATCGCCAATGTACAACGGAAAGGCAGTGGCAGGGTACCCTCCGAACGGCGAGAAGTCTGGGTGGAATGCATTTTTAGGTGATGACGCGGACGAGTCGATGTTTTCGTTAGAAGATCGTCCAAGGAGGTCTGAAAGTGACGTGGTCAGAACCACTCTCTTTGGGTACCGATCTAGAGATTGTGCAGATGATTCGTTGTTGAAATGAGGCTGGTTGAAATCGGAGTTGTAACCCTCGTCAGCATATTGGTACCTATCAAAATGTGGTGATTCTGATCGCGATGGAAACCGCTGATCGCTGAACGGATCCTCTATGCTATCATTGCCGTCGACACTGCTTTGAAACTGCGAACTTTTCTCTTCATAGAGCGGATCCTGTGACGATCTTGAGGGACTAGACAGTGAGCATGACTCAATGGTGATGGGTGGTATATCAGTCAAGTGCCGCATAAGTAGAAAGGATCGATTGTAAGGTCGCCTGGAACCCAGAATCAAGGATTTGCATTGCTTATATGTAACTACACAGCCTTAAGAGGTGTTCTCGGCAAAACAACTTTAGCTGCAAAATTTCTTGGTTAGCTTGGAAAAGTCTTGTGCAAGTCACGTGGAACAGAAGAAGTACATAGAGAAATTGAGAAGGTACTGTTGAAAGTGGTATAAGAAAAGAAACGTCGGGCTTGCACTCGTTCAAAAGTGTCTTTAAACTGGCACTCGATCAAGGGTATGTTTACACTGGCACTCGATCAAGGGTGCCTTCATTCGTCCGACGTCCTAAATGTGTCTGGAAAACTTCAAACTACAAGAAATACTAGAAAAATTACAAGAAAAACGTGAACAGTGATTTTCCTTTATACAAGATCTTAGATAATCACAGTATTTTTTTATAGTAACAACTTTGTGGCAGAGTTATTCATTGCTTGTGCTTACAAAGTAGGAAAAATCACAAAACGCTGAGAATGCGCTATTGTACACGCGAGTAGCACAGAGACAACAAGGAGTAAGAATTAGAGAGGATAGGGAACAAAGAGGAGTTGACAGAGATGGGAAAAGGAATCGATGAGAAGAGGAATAGATATGAAGAGGAATCTATGGGAAGAGGAATAGATATGAAGGAATGAATATGAAGAGGTATGAAGAGGAATAATTAGAATCGATTGAAAAAATTACCTGAAAATAAGATGGTATTCCATTTCTCAAATTGTCGTCAGTTGATTCAACAAACATTGATTCTGTATTTCCTATATAATTCACTTTCTTTAAGTTTCTCAATATAGACATCTCTTCGGACTTGTTATTATTGTGAGTTTCTATGTGCTTCTTACGCCATCTGTTTCTATTGATTTTCCTCCCTGCTCTATTTTTACCTCTATTTTTCGCCTACGTCCACAGGGTTGCGAAGAGCACAAAGCACCATCTACACCGAACTTTTATGGCCACCTTCTCAATGTCACCTTCCCACCGGCACTACCTTACCGGTCACCGTCTTCATCTTTGTTCGCTCGCGCTTCATCCATTTATGTCTTTATTACATTTTCTCTAAACCTTATTTGCTTGATCTCGTCCGGAAAAAACCCAAAATCACTTGACACGCAGAATTCTCATGCTGAGATGACTGCAAGACGCAAAACCTGCTTGTGGCAGCGCAAGCGACTTTCCAGCTCAATCTCCAGCTCAATATCGTCGACAGTGCACCCTTTACCCCATTTAACTTATCAGTTCAAATACACCCCCAATACTTTCCGTCCCACTTTGATTCTTCGGCTGTGCACATTCTTCGACTATCGTTAATTCCATTCTAGACTCATACTTCCAGCAAAACGGTTTTGTGCACTTTGCTCGCAGCACAGCCTAAACGCGAGTCGACGCGTATCTCAGGGGTGCTGGTGGCCATAGCTAAGCACAATCTAGATGTTATGGGGTATGGGTGGGTATATGTGGGTATGTGGAAGGCTATTTACTTTGTATGATGGTCATTTTGACTCAAGGACAGGGTTTAGATTGGTCGTTTTATGTAGAGATTTTCTTTGTGTAACTCCGGTCGATCTGACACAATTTAAAAAGAACCGTGAAATTTTCAAGCGAATGCAAAAGTGTAGGAAAAATCCACTTGTCAACTACAATCACATCGAGGCTGAAGATATATTTACGCGTTCATTGAGTTCCAGTAAACAAATAGGACCAACAACTTCTCAACTTGAATTGCAAGGGACTTCTACTCAGGGGACTTCTTCACTACATTCTTTTTTGGGCACTTCCACCACATTCTCAGCCTAACCTTTTAGCCAAGATTTGCCCAGATGTCTCATCGGGACTTGACACTTAACAGCCACACAATCCCTCCTTCGGAGTCCAACTCGAACAGCTCGCATGACGAGGAGGATCGCGTTGTCATCCCACAATTCAATGTGACTTCAGAGTCTTTTGGAGGGTCAGATTCAGACCCATCGTTTGGTTCGCGCAACCCTTTCCAGAACCCGAACCCAAACCCTTTCGCCGATAGATCCGCTACTCAAAGCCCGGAAGTAGGTCATTATCCTGCGAGTCCAGATGGCTTCTCGAAGTATAATGTCTACAATTCCAACGTAGGACTGTCGGATCAACTCCTCCGTTCCCTGGGTGATTTTGGACTGCTGGCAATGTTGATCCCAGCAGAGTATGATAGATATCCTCTGGCAGCATCTTCGAGGCCTATGCTGGCAGTGAACTCACGGCCAATTTCCTTACATCTGAATGACCTGGAACTGTCGAACGGTACTGCTGCCAGACCAATGATGCCCAATGCGGATTTTTCGCCTTTTGGAGGATATCCAGCTTCGTCGTTCCCATTGCACTGGGATGAACCAGAACCTGATGACTATCTCCACAACCCAGACCCTATAGAGGATGCCAAGTACGATAACAACAGATTCAAGCATGATTTAAAGCACATGGATCGCAGAAGTATGGGAGGTTTGATTGGGTTTATTGTATTTGGTATCATTGCACTTGTGATTTTCATCGTGTTACCAGTGTTGACATACTCCGGAGTTACCGAGGGTTACCATCCAGAGTCTTATGAGATTTTGTCCAAGTACCGTTACCCACTTCTTTCTGCGATTAGAACATCACTCGTGGACCCAGACACTCCAACAGATGCTTTGACCAAAACCTCCAAAGCTGGAGATAAGTGGCTGTTGGTGTTTTCCGACGAGTTCAATGCCGAAGGTAGAACATTTTACCCTGGAGATGATCAATTCTTCACTGCGCCTGATCTTCATTATGATGCCACCAAGGACTTGGAATGGTACGACCCAGATGCTGTGACCACTGATAAGGGAACTCTTGTGCTCACCATGGACGCATTTAAGAACCACGACTTGTTCTACAGATCGGGTATGCTTCAGTCATGGAACCAGATGTGTTTCACCCAGGGAAATATCGAGTTCTCAGCAAGATTGCCCAACTATGGTAACATTACCGGATTGTGGCCAGGTCTTTGGACCATGGGAAATTTGGGTAGACCGGGATATTTGGCTTCCACTGAAGGTATTTGGCCATACTCGTATGATTCTTGTGATGCTGGTATCACTGCGAACCAATCGTCACCAGATGGTATTTCTTATCTCCCAGGCCAAAGACTCAATGCGTGTACATGTAAAGGAGAATCTCATCCAAACCCAGGTACTGGTAGAGGAGCTCCGGAAATCGATGCTATTGAGGCTGAAGTTTCCAATGCTTTGGGATTGGCCTCGCAATCGTTACAGTTGGCTCCTTATGATATCTGGTATTATCCTGATTATGATTTCGTGGAAATTCATAACAGTTCAGTTACGGTGATGAACACTTATACTGGAGGTCCTCTCCAGCAAGCCTTTTCTGCGGTGACCACACTCAATGTGACTTGGTACGAGAGAGGTGATAATTTGCATAACTTCCAAAAGTACGGATTCGAGTACTTGAATGATAACGAGGATGGGTATTTGCAGTGGTTTGTGGGTGATCAACCAACATTTACGATTTATTCCAAGGCTATGCATCCCAATGGTAACATTGGTTGGAGAAGGTTGTCAAAGGAGCCCATGTCAATGGTTCTCAACTTTGGTATTTCAGATAGTTGGGCATATATCGATTGGCCCAGTATGCACTTTCCAATGGAGATGCGCGTTGACTATGTGCGCATTTACCAACCTCTGGACCAGATCAATGTTGGCTGTGACCCTGCTGACTATCCAACGTATGATTACATCCAGAGTCATTTGAACCTTTATGAGAACGTGAACCTTACAAGTTTTGCTGCGGGAGGATACAAGGTTCCAAAGAACACTTTAGTCAACGGATGTTCTGCATAAAATAACAAAATGCAGAGAACAGAGTACGGTTGTGAAGTTAGCTGTTAGATTAGTATGAGCCAGTTGGTATGACCATTTGGTATAGCCAATATGGTCCTCCTGGCTAGATTAGTATGTCCAATCAGCATGGAAGATTTGTCCACTATGGACCAAATGTTGATTCGTGCAATTGTTACTCGACAAATCAGACTCGAAAGTCTGAGTTAGGTATAGGATAGAAGTCGAGTAATAAATATAAAGGAACAAAATGTAGTAAATTGAGAAAAGCTAAAAACACGCCTCAAATTTAAACTGCTTCAAATCAAACCAAGCAGTTACTGTCTACAGACACAACAGCATACCCTTCTATACCTTCTATATTTGAGGTCGCCACAACTTCTCTTTGATCCGGATTTCTTTTTTCGGCATCCTTTGTATTTTACCGGTTGCACAATTTGCAGCCACAGTTAATATAAGTAGACGTAATTATCACGTAGATAATTCTTGATCTCCATGGTCAAATCAATTGCTATTATAGGAGCTGGTCCTGCTGGTCTAGCAGCTCTTTATGAATTTCTACACACAAACAAAGATGGAACTACTTCTGTAGGGTCTACTCCCAAGGACCCTGCCTTTGATAAGGTGGTTGCATTTGAACGAAACGCCAATCCAGGAGGAGTATGGTCAAAGTACCGCGAAGAAGCTGATCCTGCTACCCCCGCAGACCTCACAAACTACTCTATTCCTTCTGAAATCACGTCGAAAGTGTCCCAAGAGGTCTCAGATGCTCATACCTACGAGAGCCCACTCGAGGCTCCTACCAAACAAGCTCAAAAATGGAATCAAGGAGCCACATTTGCAAAGCTTTTCACCAACATTCCGTCAAACCTCACGCGATTCTCATACATTCCCCAAAAGCCCGAATACAACGATAAACTGCGTGCAGTGTACCCGTTTTTGACCCTCCAAGAGCAGGTGGACCGCATTCAGGAGTTTGTTGAGAAGGAAAAGTTGGCTGACAACATCAGGTACAACAGTCTGGTGGAAAAAGTGTACAAAAAGGACGGAAAATGGGTGGTTGAGGTCCAGGACACTAGCGATAATGGAACCAGCAAGTGGTATAAAGCATCTTATGATGCGTTGTTGGTAGCATGGGGGCACTACTCTGTTCCATTTTTTCCCCAAGTCCCTGGATTTGCAGAATTCGTGAAAAAGTATCCAAATGTGGTTTCACATGTGAAATCATTTAGAACCGAAGATGAGTTCAAAGATGAAGATGTTTTGGTCATTGGAGGGTCTATCAGTACAGTCAATGCTGTTGAGAACATCTTTCCAGTAGCCAAATCATTGGACATTTCTAGAAACGGTCCACACCCATGGTTCCACTTCATCACCGTTTGTCTTGATGATCCGCTTTTTGGGCAAAAGACGAAGGTCGTGAAGTATATTCCCGAAACTGGGGAAGTAGAGTTTGCCGATGGGTCCAAAAAGAAGTACGGAAAGATCATACTTACTACTGGATACCATAATCATTTCCCACATCTTGAGGATTATCTCCCTGTTACAAACCCAGGGAGTAAGTCAGTGGTTGAAGGATTGTACTACAACACCTTCTCAATTAAGGACCCCAGTTTAGCAGTGATTGGTATTTTGACAACCCCGATCAAGTTCCACTCGATTGAAGCTCTGGCTGCGGCCATTGCGGGTGTTTGGTCGGGCACAAAGTCACTTCCTTCCACTGAGGAACAAACTGAGTGGTTGGACAAATTAAGAGAGACATCTCCATTGCATAATCTTCTCCCGCACTTCAAAATCGCTGAGTACTTTGAAGATCTCTCGCGTTTCTGGCCACACGGGAGAGCGAACCCGCTTGCTTCTGAGCCAAACTTTGTGGATAATGTGGATTACGGATACCATAAGTTGATAAAGTTGTTTTATGAGAGGGTTGGATTAAGGAAGGAGTAGAGAAAGATTAGAAGAGGAATTATTAGAGTATAGAATAGAGTGGAAATTATTAGACTATAGAATAGAGTAGATATTATTAGAGTATACAATGTGTAGAAATTATTAGGGACTAGAAATTACTAGTGTAGGAACTGGAGAATAGGAACTAATCTCTAGTGTGTCTGATTTATAAAAGCCTCTCCATAAATCAAACAAAACTCCATTAAGCTTATAAGCTCAATACACCGGTAAGTAACAAAATTAGGGAATTTATACGATTCACACCTTATACATTTTCTGTCCTACACTTTTAAATCACTTTTGCAACTTCTTATCTTTTTTTATAACATGACCTCCCCCTCGGTCAACTTCCATGTCCAAACCAACTCATCACAGTTTCGGATTCCCACCGAGCTCATTCGCCGCAACTTCAAGACCATGCAGAAGCTTGTGGAGAAGCAGCGTAAGACTGTGACGGAGGAAATCGCCAAAATCAAGAAAGCCCCAGTTTCTGCGGAGACAAAGTTGGAGTTGATCAACAAGCAAATCAAACAATTCGAAACATTCCAGAGGAAATTGAAAGCTGCTGCAGCACAGGATGAAGACTATCGCTCGCGGTTACTAGCAAGATTACAGAACTTACAGGTGTTGGACGAATGCACGCTTCCACAACAGAAAAGCGACCCTGAAGAGGAGACAGAATTGGATGATAATGATAGGCTCCTAGACCCACACAACCTGAAACTTGTCAACTGGTACCGCAACCAAACGAATCTTCTAGTGGTTGACTATTTGATTAAATCCAGTACCGCAGATGAAAACACCGGACTAAAGCTACTCGAGAACTTGTCCCATACCAACCCCTCCTTAGAGAAACTCATAGACCACGACCTCTACGCAAACTTCAACCGGATCCATCGTTCGATTGCAAGAGACCAGGACTTGGCATTGGTACAGCAATGGTTTGCGGAAAACAAGAACTTTCTCAAGAAGTTCAACTCCAATCTTGAATTCGAGATCAACTACTGTCAGTTTTTGTCGCTTGTCGAAAAAGGGGACATCAATACCGCAATCAACTTCTCAAAGACAAACCTCTCATCATACGGAAATAAAGACAATTACCTGGACCTGGACACTGAGAACTACGAAAATAACCTCGCGCGACTCCGGGAAGTGGGAGGGCTTTTGGTTTTTTTGGCAGTGAATACCTCCACACTAGCAACGAGCATGTCGAACGACACACTTTCCGGGAGCATGATAACGAAAATGCCGCGGTTCCATGAGTATGAGAAGTTGCTTTCTAATGAGCGGTGGGGAAATCTTTCGAGGTCATTCTTCGAGAATTTTACCAATCTCAATGGAATCTCAAAAAACTACCCCTTCTTCGTTTACCTCTCTGCTGGCCTACTGAGTCTCAAGACAAAGTCCTGTTACAAGAACGAGGAAAATACGATTTTTGGCAGTACCCCACGAAAACTGCTTCATATTCCATCGGAAGCCCAAACCTTGCTCACCGACAAGAAGTACAGGGGTCCAAACTTCTATTATCACATTTTGCATAAGATCAACAATTGTCCAACATGCTCGCCAGAGATGTACGACTTGAGCAATGACTTGCCCTACGCACAGCTCATCACGAGCATATTCAATAACCCATTCAAGCTCCCGAACGGAAACATATACCCGTTTGATAAGTTATTGAATCCGCTGGAAAAGTACCTATCGGAGAAGAACACATTGTTGCGGATGGGCAAGGTAAAGGATCCGTTGACAAGAGAGATTTTCTTAGTAGACAATTGTGTGAGAGTTTATCCGGCATAAACGGGTTGTTATTTGATAATGTTGGTTTATCCGGCATTTTGATTAACAACAATTGGGTTCATCATAGAAACACATATAATTGAAATACAGGCAGGTTACTATTCTATTGTTAATCTCTTACTATTCTATCATCATCAGTACTTTTCTATTATCATGTCTATAGTAGTTACTAGTAGTTCACTTTTCTATTCTATCAGTAGAAACCATCTATTAAATCTGCCCCTCGCTTCCTTATCCTTCTACTCGCTATCACTATCGTCATTTTTCTTCTTCTTCTCATCTGGTTTCTGCCACTTCTCAAACACATATGTTCTTGCATCTCGTTCATCTGCCTTCTTGGTGGTGTTTCCCATACCGTCAGTTCTTCTGTGATGGTACCCTGGAAACATGCCCCAGTCGAACGCACCCGACTTTTCGAGTCTGAAGTCAATACTCCTTGCTAACGACTTCACTCCCCAAGAGATGTACGGTTCACCTTCAAACATCGTCATCAAGATCTTCCCCACGTATGCTGTGTGATCTGTGGTGGTGCTGTACCCTCCAAAATCGTTCTTGGCTTGGTTGTTCACAATCTCAAACACTTCCTTACAACTCTGCAAATACCCCAAGCATAACTTCTGGTGGTCTCGTATACTTCTGTCGACATCCTTCATGCCCTTTCCATTGTGAGGGAAGTTGAACATGATATAGTCGAGGTTTCTCTTGGTGCGTAAGAGCGATGACTTCAACACCTTCTTCTTGGACTGGTTCACCAACTTGAGATCGATGCTGAGTTTCGTACAGTCGATATCGTGAAGCACCTCTACTCCGAGCTCCTCGAGTTTCGCCAATGTGGCTTCTGCACTTTCGTATTTTTCAAGTACTTGTTCTTTGGAGTCATAACTGGTAGCCACCAAGTTTTCGGGCTCAATGAACCCTTGCTCCACAATCGATAATGCGTATGTGAAGTCACCTTCTCCAACAAGAAGGAGGGTGTTTTCAGCCAGAAATGGTACGAATCCTCGCAGCTTTTGCTGCTGTTGTTGTTTCTTCTGGTTCTTCTTCACGGCTCTGCTCGAACCACCTGCTTTCATCGACTGCTCTTTATTCGCCTTTTGGTTCTTTTGAATCTCAGCTTTGGCAAGCATGGTGCGTTTGGAGGCATCAACGGCGATTTGCCGAGCCAACGCTCCTTTCAATCCTTTTCCGGTAAGTTTTGCTTTGCGTGCCATGCGATGATCTGGGGAAAAAGGGAATTTTTCAGCCAAATTTATTATCAGTAAAGGTTTGTGACGATTCCTTGATAGCTTATCACTTACTTCTATTCTCTTATTCGCACTCCTTTGCCTTCATGATTACAGCCTTTATCTCTATCTTCTCATTTACACATCCCTCTATTCTTATCACCTATACTTCCCTCTATTCTTATCTTCTCAATTCCTATATCTCTATCCTAACCACTATTCGCCTCCTGCTTACAAATGCACCCTCTCCTCTCCCATATGATAATCGGCATCGGCAACCTCCCGCGAGAACAAGCTGGTCGTGTTGGAGGTCTCTGGGGTCTCCTCCTCGATGTGGTCGCTGTCACTTGCTCTTTCGCCGTCGTCGCTGTCACTTGCCTCCTCTTCTTCTTCCTCTTCCTCCTCGCTCTCCTCAACCTCATTCAACTTCTCCACGTGTCCGTCGTCGTGTTCATAGAAGAGCATGAACGTTCCCTTGCCGTCCAAAACCTCTTCCTCGCGAACGACGTGAACGGTTTCATCAGAGATTCTCCACCATGTACCACGGTACTTACGGTAGCAGATGTAGTGTCCGTAGTTGTGGGTACCATAGTGCGAAACCACAGCCTTGAGGTTGTAAAGGATTGGAGGGGTATTAGCGGTAGTCTCTTCCTTTTCAGCAGAACTCTCAGCAGGTTTTTCAGTAGTAATATCAGGGACGCTTCCGTTTTCAGTTGCGATATCAGGAACACTTCCATTTTCAGTGGCACTTTCAGAAACACTTCCGATTTCAGTAGCACTTTCAGAAGCGCTTCCATTGGCAGTTCCATTTTCATGAGCAGTCTCGCTACTTTCTGAATCGAGCGACTCAGTCTCTGCCTCGGAATCATTCTCTTCGATTTTCCCCTCGTCCTGCTTTCTGAACGTCTTTCTCGCGTCCATGTTCACGTCCAGCGGCTCCGCAACAAAGTCCGCCAAGTTCAACTTCGCAGGGAACGTCACGTTACTAGGGTTCTTCACAATCAGGTAGGTTCTTGGGTCGAAGACGGATCTGTTGATATGAATCGAAAGAAGCGGTGGTGGTCTGCTCAAGTAAATCTGTTTGGACTTATTGCTCTTCTTGATCATTTGCTTGATTGTGAGCTTTTCAAAAACTTCGTCCTCGATGTAGTGTTTGTTCAACTCCTCTTCAATTAAGTGCAAACGCGACTCAAACTGCGCGTATAACGGCGTGGTGCTATCCATAGATGCCAATTTCTCCTCCAAGAATGTCTTTGTCTGGTTCAATCCGCATCTGTTACAGTTGACGTCCTCGATGATCTCCGGTGCGATCCACTTTTTAAGAAGATCCACCAACTCAAACGTCTGGTAGTAGCTTGTGCTGTGTGGAAGGTTCAAACTGAGCCCAGAATTCACAGAGTATCTTATTCCTCCCACTTCTCCGCATGTCAAACATCCTATTCTCTCTGCGGAGATGCCATCAACAGGTGTGATCAAGTCCAAAGGATAAACCATCTCGGTGTCCACCAAGTTTGGATCCACCTGCTCTGCCGGAACGCACACCGTTCCTATGCTGCTCAAGTTCTCAAAGTCCACGACGTTAGTCAATTCAGATTTTTTGACAAATTTGGACTCGTTCTTCTTGGTAGGTCTCACGATCTTGTGCTCTCTCTCAAGAAGGCTCATTACAAGCTGGTAGAACTCCTGGGCGTCCTCCTGGTTGTATCCTGAGAAAAAGTTTTGCTTAGGGCCATTAGGCATTTTGTTAAGTAATGGCCTCGTGCTAAATTCTTTACCACGAGGGCCATAGGACCCATTGACATTATCGAGTAAGGTCTTCAAGGCCTGTGTGAATGTCAACTTCTCACTCTCATTAGAGTAGCTGTCGATAAACTGTGTCAACTCCCTCGAAGATGCCAAACTCTGCAATACACTGTTCATAAAGCAGGTATTGCCATCGTTGGCAATACCACCGATCACCCCGCCGTTAGCCATGGCAAACTTGTACTCCTTGAACTTCGAAAATCGGCTGCGACCGGCACCGAGCGATTCACGGGCTGAGTTGAACCTATACCTCAGATTCATGATGATGCTGTTGAAGATTTCGGATATGTTGAGCCTCTTTCGAAAGACAAAAAGCGAAGTAAGAACGAGTATGGAGGTGAGAAACGCGGGGTTGTTGATGCGCTGCGCGAGCTGGGTGAGTGAGTGCACTTCGGTGATTGGTAGAAGGACAATGAGTAGTACGGGGACTGCGAGTAAGATAAACATGCAGTGATCCAGCGTCGATCGATAATTTTTTCGTTGCAATTTTCACAGAAAAAGTAGTAGAAAAGTGGTCAAAACGTGAAGAGCACAGGAAACTGCGAATAAACGAAGTGAAAATATTGAATTAGGGAAAATCATGAGTTGATGTTCCTGAGAGTGAATAGCAAAAGTACTGAAAGTATTTAGGAGTGAAAGAGTGACTGTGTTGGAGAATATCGCAGGAATATTACTAAAAATCCTTCTCGATTTAAGCGATTTTGATTAATTGCTGCAACCAAGTCGTAAATCCGAAAAATTCATGTAGAACTTCATGTTAGCTTTTTATTGCACTTCATTTGAGCAATTCTTATTGCTCTTCATGGCACATGATTTGAGCACTTCATATTAGCACTTCATAGCACTTCATTTGAGCTCTTCGTATCGCTCTTCATATTAACGCTTAACATTAGCTTTCCTATTATTCAGATCCTCGACTCACTATTTTCATTCCTGATCCTTTACTACACTTGTCTACAAAGTTGTGATTCTCGCATTCTACTATTCGGTCTTCTTCATTGTCCTCCACGTCTCTTATCTTCTACCATTCTAAAATTCACCTAGTCAACTTGAATCGTCCAGTTCTTCTCATCATTTCTTTCTCCTTTTCTCTCTCTCATGATTTTCCAATCCTCGTTTCTCCTCTTCTCTTTCCCCTTTTCTCTTTCTCTCCTTTCTTTCCTCCTTACCTCTGATACATTGGCACGGGAGCGCGGCCAAAGTTCTGGAACTGCCCCATTGGCGGCCTGTCCTTACCCCAGCCGCACTTCAATGGGCGTCCATTCACCGTGAACCCTGCCAACTGCACGATGGCCAAGGCCGCGCGCTCGTGCGAGTCGTACTTGACAAAAGCACATCCCCTCTCCGGGTGGAACTTGAAATCCACAATGAACCCAAAGTTCTGCAATAACGGAATGAGGTCAGCCTGCTGTGTGAAATGTGCAATGTTGCCGAGGTACACCGTGGTCTGCCACAGTGGGGTCTGACACAACACAATGTCATATGACTGCGGCGAAATCACCGGATTCTGCCCAAGCTGTAAAGGTGCTTGTTGCTGTATTTGCTGCTGCTGCGCCTGAGGTGCAAAGTGCTGGTCGTACATGTTGTACTGCCTGTACTGCCTGTTCATCCTATTACCTCGGTGATGGTTATTTATCTGCTTATGCGAAGCCCAGTTGCACCGTATCGCGCGCCCGTTGAGCCACTCGCCATTCATCGTCTGGAGAGCCAACTCCGCATCCGCCTGCTGGCCAAACGTAACGAAGCCGTACCCGCGAGACCGCGACGTTTGCATGTCCCACATCACGTGCGCCTGGAGGAGCGAGGAGAACTTGGAGAACGCCTTGTAGAGGCTCTCGTCATCGACCTCTGGCGACAAGTCTCCCACGAAAATGTTGAAGCTTGGTTCGTCCGGGTTTTGTGCAGAGTTGATGGTCGACAGCTGGTATGCCCAGTTGAGTTTGAGCGGGAAGTTGTTTGCAGCTCGCCCATTGAGCGTGTGTAACGCCATGTCTGCCGATGTGGTAGATTCGAACTCCAAGAAGGCATAATTAAAGCCTGGCTTGTTCTTGTCGTTGAGGATCTTGACACTTTGGATGGGGCCTGCAACCTGGAACATTTCCACGAGGGTTTCTTCTCCCACAGACTTGTGCACATTTCCAACGTAAAGGATCTTGTTGGACACTTCTCGTCCTCCTTCCACTGCGCTGGCGGGTTGTGGAGACGCTCCCTTTCCTGGTCTTGCAACCTGTGGAGTCTTTCCATCGGGCTTTTCCGTTTCATTTGCGGGCAGCACCACATCGCTCTGCTCGCTCGCAATGACAGGTTCAGCAGGTGCCGATGGAGCCGAAGCTGCGGCGGTCTCGGTGGACTTGTCGGTATCCGCCATAGTTATCGTATCAACAACAAAAAAAATGAGAAAAACAATTTTTGAAAAAAGGGACCGTACGTAGATACGGAGTAGTTCAGGACGACGGTGGAGGCCCAGATATGGGTATTGGTTGTTCTGGTCGTTTGTGAGAATAGGAACTCAATCCACGTGGTTGGTCTCGTCAGCTGAAAATGACACAAAAGTCACAAAAGTGGAAATGTAGGAAGTCGGAGTGTTTGAAGATTTTCCAGAGGAACAGAAAGCACAAAATTAGAAAACATTAACAAAGATTGACTGGAGCATGGGATTTTGAAGGTGTTTTAGCTGGAGGTGAGTTGAGGTATCAGGTGAGGAATTTTTGATGGAATTGGCAAAAAATGAGGAGAATAATAGGTTTATACTGGGAAAAAATGAGTTTGATCCGATTTATAAATTAGGACAGAAGTTTAACCGAGACTGTTATCATCGAAGAGAAAACTAAGAGAGATTCTTTATGGTGATGATTTAACAGAATCTGAGATCTTTGTGGCGATGCTTGAATGGTTATTTCAAGATCATCTAGAAAAGTTTCTTGTTATCATTGATCTCCTCTTATTCTTGCATAGTGTGCTTCCCACGATAATTCTGTATATGTCTATAGCTAATAACTCATCTTTTAAACTCGTCTTTCATTCCTTGGTCCTCCATTTTGACACATCCCATTGTATTTGGTATCGTCCAATGCATATCCTTTCGACCTTCTGTTTAACCTTTTTGATAGTTCATCTCCTTTGGACCTTTTTCATTTCTTACATAATGCGATTTCTAGCGGTGACCACGACGGATCCACAACAGCTCAAACAGATCAAGAGCCACCTCGAGTCGGTCAATGTGTTGAACAAGCTGCGCAAGATAGAGCGCGTGGGCTCCTCGTACCTCCTCTACACGACGGTTCCTTGCGACAGCGACGTCTTGAATGGGTACTCTGTGGAAGAGTATGAGGATGTGAAGAGCGATGGGAACACTTTGGGAGACCACATAAAGCGCTTTTTGGCTGAAAAGGGCTCCAACGACCAGAACATCGTGTTTCCAAAGAAATGGGACGTCTACTCGCCAATGGTGCTTTTTCTGGCCAGCTCTTTCGATGGCATCGGAACAGACAAAGACTTGTGCAAATGGATTCTTGAGTACTTTCCGCAGTGCACGCATATCGCCACGGTGCAACCGATCGAGAGAACCGACGTGATGCGCCGTCCGTGGAATATCAGGTCGATCTATGGAGATTTCGGGAGTCGGCCAAAGGAAGAAGAGAGTAAAGAAGATAAGAGTAAAGACGATGAGAATTACGATAACGAAAAAGGTGGTATTCTGACTGATGAAGCTCTCAACGACAAAGGTGGTATTATTCTGACTGAAGAAGCACTCAATGACAAAGGTGGTATTAGTGAAACCCTCAACGATAGAGGTGGTATTAGTGAAACCCTCAACCTGCAGCCGTTCTCCTTTGGTGACACCACTTCCAAGAATTATCACCTCATCGACTTCTCCACCGGATTTTGGGTTTCGGTTGTGCAAAATGGGATTCTCCAGAACTGGGCTCCGATGTACACGATGTTCCTGCGAGGTAATATCAAGGAGAAGAAGCGAGTGTTGGGGATGGGCGGGATCAAGAATTCTGTGGTGTTCGATCTCTATTGCGGCATTGGGTACTTTCTGTTGAGCTACTTGTCGCTGGGCTGCGACGCTATTTTTTGCTGGGACATCAATCCGTGGCTGATTGAGGGTTTCAGGCGATCCATTGATGGGAGGTACAAGTACGAGATATTCACAGAAGACGAGCACTTTGACTGGGATCATTATAGACACGCAAAGAGCGCTGGCATAAAAGTGTTTATATTCTGCGAGCTGAATGAGTTTGTGAGGAAGAGATTGCAGCTGTTTCCGGACGGATCTCTTAATGTGGGGCATATCAACTTGGGGTTGCTCCCGAGTCTGGAGGATACGTGGGAGATAAGCAAGAAGATTATCGAGAGAATGAATAATGGACAAGAGGAAGGGAATAGGACAAATTATAGGAAACTTAACGACGTTCATTGTTACGAGAACATTGAAGGGAAAAGAAACATTGCCAAGAATATAGGCGAGTCGGAAATCGCATCGAAGGTTAACATTGAACTGCGGTCCGATTCCTATTACGAAAAGTTGTCCAACTTTTCCGAAATTTCGAGAGAAGGTTCCGAGTTCAAAACTGGTGAAACACAATGGGAAACTGGATCCACTTCATTGGAAAAACACACCAACCCTTATACCAACACTTCATTGCAAACTCACACCAACCCTTCATTGGAAACTCACACCAACCCTCTAGCGCAAACTTCTGTTCAATTAAAACCTTCCACCACCTCTCCCTTATCTGAAAAATCTCAAATCAGCCCATCGATCCAATTTGCTCCCCACTTGCCCAAAGTGCACATTCACCAAAACGTGCACAAAGACGACTTTGAAACGTTTACCAGTTCCACGACTGACCGGTTCGGACAAGGCTGGCACCAAACCCACATGGAGAAAGTTAAAACCTTCGCTCCGGATGTGTGGCATGTAGTGCTAGATCTCGAGTTTGCCAAGTAGGCGGAGCTGAGGCGACTCAGGGAAAAAATACGGTGCGGAGATGCACAGTCGATGGATAAATTGCCCAAAAAGGACAAACGGCTGAGAATCACCGGGTAACAAAGCAACAAGCAATAGTATAGATGATAGAAGTATAGAGGAGAAATGGAAGTTGATTAGAGGAAATGAGGGATCAGTAGTATGTATTATTGCTCTCTATTTTTCGTTCCTTTTACATCCCTTCGAGGCTTACTGGCTGCGAAAACCAAGTGATCCACCTCGCCCGACGAGGCGTTCGGAAAGGTTTCCGATATGCCGTTATTTTGAAGAAGGGTACAGCCCCCTCCTGCGTGCCGTCAAAAATCAGGAGCAAAGAAGGTGAAGTCAGCGGACCAAGCGAGTCATCTAGGAACATATGGGGTAAAGAGATCACCACGGTAAAAGTAGAGGACCCAAGAAGAACAATATATTATGATCTCTTGGCTCGTAAATTGGTGTCCAAGACGTTGGCCAAGTTTACAGGAAGGTACAAACTAGGTTGGCATCATGTGCTGACATTCACTACTTCTAGTCACAGAATTTCGAACAAAGAATGTGTCCATAACGGGAAGAAAATACCCATGATTGCTGCGAAAAGTTTCAACTTTACGACATTGTGAACGTACATGCGGAGAAGGTTTACGCTTTCCAGCACCATTGCATCTCAAACAATTCTGCTGCTGGATATCCCCGAGTATTGATGCTGCGCCTCGTAAATCCAACTTTAGTCAGCCCTATCATGTAGGGACCACACCAAATGCACGGAAACCAGCGTGTTTGCATGGAGACAATCTTCCTTCGTCAGGGCATATATCTCGAAGGATCTTCTGCTATTGCTATATCCCACTTCTCATCCTCCAAAGTTTATTGCCCAGTGTGACCGCAGCTGGCGATGTTAGCCGCACTGCTCGTAACCATGTGACCAAAACGGTAACGTGACTAATGTCTGACTCAGGGTTTTTGCAGGTTACACATTACAGGTTGGACGCTGCGCCTTTAGGTAGCAGTACACAGTGACATCGAAACTCATCTCGCGGAGAGAGGGCAGGTTTATTTTTTAGACCTGGGTACTTTGTGTTTAGGCGTAATTAGAACGTAGCGTGGATATCGCAAAAATATATCTACACCAATTTGGCATTCTAACGAACAACAAATGTCATTTGCAGAGAATAGGTATGGACTATTCGACAGACGCAAAGACACAGATACGGGCGACAAGAACAACAATCTTCAGCAGGCACACCTCCATAGTCTTGACCCACTTCAAAGAATGAACGTTAACGGATCTGAAAAACCAGACACAGATGGGAACCATGAGCTCCTTCGAGCTGATACTTTGACCAATCAGTTCGACAGCTCTGACGACGTTGTCAAGTTTAACAAGGACATGTTTCATCTGGGAGACTTTCTCCAAAACCTCCAACCACAATTGAATGACACCAAGAGCTTCACTCCACCAAACCACACATTTGACACCAAGGGGTATACACCACCAAACTTCGATAACAAGGGATATACCCCACCAAACTTCGACAACAAGGGATACACTCCGCCAAATTTTGACAATAAGGGATACACTCCGCCAAATTTTGAGAATAAGGGATATACTCCTTCCAATAACGATTTCACTACACCTAATAATGGTTTCACTCCACCAAACTTTGCTTCCCCGAACGGATTTCCAAACAATTTCGGGAAGGGGTTCACTCCACCAAGCAACTCCTATTCAAACAACTTCGAGAAGGGATTCACGCCTCCCGAAAACTCCGCTTCGTCCAATTTCAATGCGAACTTGCAGAACCAACAGCTCAACGAGAACTTTAAAGGAGCTCAATTCAACGACAACTTTAAGGAAAACCCACATTTCAACGCTCCTGGTACCTCGCATTTCAACGCACCGGGCGACGCAAACTTCCCAAACAGAGCAGCTTCCAACGCACAGAATGCGCTCCCGTTGTTGACGACCACTCTCTCACCGTCCAACGATTTGCTCAGTCCGAACGCACCGAGATCCGCCAACTCTGCACATCTGCAGGACCACACACGTCAGAACAGCTTTCACAGCAACAGCAACAGTCTCTCGATACCATACTCTCCTGGTGGGCACTCGTACACAAGCGAGAACTCACACGGTGGCGAGAGTCCGTTTGTGGATGCTGCGCTGCACTTTAGTGATGTTCCATACCAGGGACCATCTGGCGACTTTGATGCCGAGATAGGCTTGGGGGGATCGATTCTGAACACGAATCTCGTGGGTATGGACCTTCGGTCGTTTGACCCGATTCCGACTTTTGCGTTTGAGAACCAGCAGAGTGGGGAGTTTTCCCAGAATGCACAGTATGCCAATGGGTACAATGGAGACCTGAACTTCCCGCTGCTCACTGAAAACAACCTCATGAACTACAACGAGCAGAACGGCCAGAACTACAAGGACATTGTGATCTCGATCCACCAAGCGCCTGAGGACCCAGAGAAAGTAGCAGCGAAGACCCCATCATTGTTTTCGAACTCGAGCGCAAATTCTAGCGTGGGCAACTCCCCACGCTTGTCGCAACAGAACACAGGAAACTCATTCAAGAACGAAAACTCACTCAATGTGAACTCGCTGGCACTGCAGCACCTGCTCCCGCTTGCTCCGAACTCGCAATACGTGCAGGTCACTGAGAGCTCGCTCCTCAAGCCGGACGAATTCAATGCCATGCGCCACGGTCGCCGCAAGTCGCACTCTGTGTCGCTGCGGCGCTCGAATAGTCGTTCTGCACGTCTGAGCGATTTGGAAGATGAGGATGACGAAGACGAGGATGACGACGACGAAGACTACGAGGATACGCGCACGAAGGGTAAGGTATCATCGCGACAAAAGATGTTGGAGTTGGCGCTGCCTGCACAGGCCACGAAGCGCACGCAGAAACACCCACTGGTGTACGCCTGTCATCTCTGTGACAAGAGGTTCACTCGACCGTACAACTTGAAGTCACACCTACGAACACATACGGACGAAAGACCGTTTATTTGTAATGTGTGTGGCAAGGCATTTGCGCGTCAGCACGACCGTAAGCGTCACGAGGAGCTCCACACCGGAGAGAAGAAGTTTCAGTGTAAGGGCTTTTTACGGGATGGAACCGAGTATGGGTGTGGGCGCAAGTTTGCCCGTGCGGATGCTTTGAGAAGACATTTCCAGACAGAAAACGGAAAGGCGTGCATTAAATTGTTGATTGAAGAGGAGGACAGGGAGAAGGTGGTCAACACAGGCAACCCGAATGGTGTGACGAACGGAAAGACTGCAAACGACTTCTTGATGGAGGTTCCACTGGTGGTTTTCTCGCCACCAGAGTAGATAGAGTGTAATAATAGGGACCAGGGAAGGAGAAGAAGAAAAGGACAAGAAGACTACAAGAGAAAGTGATTAAATATTTGAGCGTTCAGTGATAGAAGAAGTGGATATTTTGATCGTTCAGAGTAAATATTCCGTGAATGATAATGAGTAGAATCTGAGACTAAAGAAGTGATGTAATAAAGAAAGAAAGGCGAACGGGAAGTAATGAAGAAGGAAAGGAGAACGGCTTTTGCAAACTTTAGTGATATTCGAGAGATTGACCTTCCAGTGAACTAGAGAGTTTGTTTGGTCTTCTAATATAGTACATTTTTGCATGTCTTCTAATGTAGACATTTTTGCAGCTTCAAATTTGACTAAAAATCGTTTTCGATCTCAACTTTTGCAGTATTTCAATTTCCATGGACAGAGACGACGAAATCCTCGACCGGTTCTCGCCCTCGTACCAAGCGCCTTCGAAGTCCGACCAGGACAAGAAGCTCGCCGAGCTTCAGGCGAAGAAGGAGGCGTTTATGGTGGAGCAGAATCGCGACTTCCTAGAGCAACTTTTCTCCGACCACAGGCACCAACCCATCAAAATCAGAAACGTCCAGATCACCAACGGAAACCACTTTCGCGACTCGTTCTTATCCGCACAGTTCGCTCCATTGACGGCTACTAACCAGGCGATCTCGCTCGAAAAGCTTCTCAAGGATGTTGACTCCATTTCGAAGCTGTTTGTGAAGTTGGGTTTGGTGGAGAACATTATGGTATCCTTCAACCCAGTTCGCCCACTTCTGTTCCGTCGTACAGACACCATTGACATGGTTCCTGTGTTCAACGTGGTACCTGTGAAGAAGTTCTACGCGAAAACGGGTACGAATATCGGTAATGGAGAGGGTGATGGTTACATTCAGTTTCTGTTCAAGAACTTATTCGGAGGTGCTGAACACCTCAGCTTCGACGCCATCACCGGTACAAAAACATCACTGAACTACCTTGCAAACTATTCCATGCCAATTTGGAACAATCTGCTGTACTTGTGGGACTCGACAGTGAGCTTGAATAGAAGAACCTACGACTGGATTAGAGCAGATGTTGTGACAAGATCGTTCACCAATAGAATTTTCACGCAGCATGAGTCGCCTATAAATCATGAGGTGATCTTTGAAAACACATGGAGACAGCTAATTAATACCCTGTCGAAGCTGATGGACGTGCTATTGCAATCGGGGTCGAATTTCAAGTCGTCGATCGCGTACAACATCATTTTTGACACCAGGTTGAGCAAAACACTTCCGAGTGCAGGAAAGTTCTTCAAGGCTGGAGTTGAGTGGAATATTAGAGAAAAGGGTGGGTTTGTGAAAACAAGCTTATCATCACAACTTGCCTACGCCCTTGGTGCACACTCCAAAGTAATTATCACACACAAGGCAGGGGCCTTGAAACCACTCGATGGAAAATCGTCGTACATTTTGGATAGATTCTTCACAGGTGGCCCCAATGACGTGAGGTCGTTTGAGATGAACTCACTTGGTCCAAAGCAATTCAACTCCAGTGTTGGTGGAGACATCTTTGCCAACGGAGGTGTGAGCTTGGTCACCGACGTTCCCAGGTACACCGACTCCAACTTTAAGTTCCACCACTTTGTTAACTACGGAAAGTTGATCAAGTTGGATGGCAGCGTATGGGATTCGGTGAAAAAGATGAGAGATGGGTATCTGGTGGGAGTCGGAATGGGTATATTGTACAACCACCCAATGGCACGGTTTGAGTTGAACTTTGTGCTTCCGATTGCCGCTAGCGACAGAGACGGTGTGAGAAAGGGCTTACAATATGGAATTGGTGTTTCCTTCATGTAAAAAGAATAGAGGATAAGGAGATAGAAAGACAAAAGAGAGAAAAGAGACAGAAAAGTAGATTTGAGACGAGACAAAGAGAAAAGTAGAGTTGAGAAGAGACAAGTGTGGAATCAAACCAGTCTAAACATCTTTCTATTCTACACTTTTTTGATCCGTAATAGACTATATAAATAGACATGGCTAATGCCATGATTGAGGAAATATCGTTATAATTTGGCTTTTATTATAATCACATTCGTTATAGTTTTTTCGTTACCTCTTAACAACAGTTTTGTAGCTGGTGTAGCTTTTCCTCGATTGCTTCCAATTGCTTCCTCTTCTCACTGGTTTCTCCTTTCTCCTTCCTGCTCTTTCTAATCTTCATCTATTTCCTAGAAGCCTTGTACTCCGAGTGTTCTCTCACCACCTCTGGGATAATCAAACTCTCAATCTCAACGCCGTCCTCGATATCCTTGTCGCTCAACCTCACCCACTGGTCCTCACTTGTAGGCTTCACAAACACCACCTCCTTCTTACGAGTCTGCAACAAGTTTCCGATAACCAACTGGTGCTGGTACCTGTCGAGAGCACCCTTGGCCTTCTTGATCAAGATGCTCTCGTCCGTCTCCAATTTGAACGAGATAATCATGGCCTGCGGAGCCCATTTGTCCACAAGTCTGCGCAAGAACTTAGGCACAGGCTCCAAGTCCACGATCAACTTTCCTCCCAGCTCCTGCGACTGGATCTTGTGCTGGGGCATTCTCAGCTGGGGCAAGAAGAAGTCACTCACGGCAGCAGCCAAGTAGAAGAGCGCCTTCAGTTCCAAAACCTGGAGCTGCTGCGAAATTGAGCGCAAAGTGTATAAATATTGGTTCACGGTGGTGAATGGGAGAAGAAGCAACAGATTAGACGATTGCGCCTGCTTGTACTTGCGAAGAATCACCAACATATCGTCCGCAAACTTCTTGTCAATCTCCACACGGTCGTTTTCCTCCGTCATGTAGTCCAAGAAACAGTTGGTCGTGTGACTGTAGTGCCTGGAGTAAGGCAAGAGTGAGAACTCCCTGTGCAAGAAGATCACGGCGTAACCATTCTCCAAAAAGTACTCCGCACTCGTAGCACCTCTGGTACCGGCACTGAAGTTGTCGATGAAGCGCACGGTGTTGTTCTCCAACGGAACAGTAGTACCTCCCGAGGTGACTAGGGCCACGTTTTTGCCGGTGTTCTTGGTGTGGAAGTCGACAAATGCCGCAACCTTTTCTTCGATCTGCGGGAGGTACGACGGTGGTTTGTGGGTTTTGAAGTACTTGTCCTCATCCAGGGTCTGGGCCACTGGAAACTCCGAGATACGGCGATCAATTGCGGTATCTGCGTCGGGGTTTGCGGTGTGGTAGTTGATGGGCATTGAAGTGGTCTTTTGGAAAAAATTCCCCCACATCCTTTTTTTAGATTGATTCATCAAACGGGCCAAAACCATCCATGTCTGCCGACTACTGGAATTCGTCACAACGACAGCATTTACAACTCACGAAACAGTCGCTTTTGGAGCTGCGGCGGAAGGTGCTCCTTCTCGAGCGCAAACTCGTGCAAAACGGGCTCGTCAAGGACCACCCGGGAGTGGTCTACGACTACAATATGCGCATTTTCCTTCACAACTTGATCATCAAACTCGGCCGACGGTTGAGCATTCGCCAAATTGCTCTCGCAACCGCCGAAGTTTACCTCACGCGATTTCTCACACGGGTTCTGTTGAAGGAAATCAATGTGTACTTGTTGGTTGCCACCTGCTTGTACGTGCTGTGCAAGATTGAAGAGTGTCCTCAGCACATTCGGCTCATGCTCAGCGAAGCGCGAAATATCTGGCCGGAGTACATACCTAATGACATCACCAAGTTGGCGGAGTTTGAATTCTATCTCATTGAGGAGATGGAGCTGTACCTCTTCCTCCACCACCCATACAAGCTGTTGCTTCAAATCCAGGCGTTTTTGACCGAGAACAACGCAACATACGGGTTTGCGTTGACCGACGACGAGCTCCAGCACAGCTGGTCGTTGATCAACGACAGCTACATCACAGACCTCCACATGTTGCTTCCGCCGCACATCATCGCCGTTGCGCTGATATACATCACGATTGTGTTGAAGAAGCACTTGGCAGCGATCAAGAACTCCAGCAGCGAGAAGCTGGAAATGCATATTGACGACTTGATGGTCTTGACGGGCAAGAAGGATAAGACAGACACTACGTTCAGCGACATGTCTGTGGACGAGGACACCATTCGCATCAACAAGTTTATGAACTTTTTGAACCACCTGCACGTCAACTACGACGAAGTGATCGACGCCATCCAGGACATGGTCAATGTGTACATTGTGTGGAACAGATACAACGAGGGAGGAGTCAAGCGGGCATTACAGATGATGTTGTTGGGAAGGTAAGAATAGAGTTAGGATGTATAGGTAGATTAGGAAATTAGAATAGAAAGATGAAGATGTAGGGGGAGGGGAGGTAGAATTGAAATTGATTGAAGCTGGTTGAGAATTGAGAATTGAGAATTGAGAATTGAGAATTGAGAATTGAGAATTGAGAATTGAGAATTGATTGAAATTGGTTGAAATTGATTGAGAAGTGATTGAAATTGATTGAAATTGATTGAGAATTGATTGAAATTGATTGAGAATTGATTGAAATTTATTGAGAAGCGGTAGTGTACTCATTTAGAACCCATTAACTCATTAAAACCCCATTAACTCATTAAATCATTACCTATATCCCATTACCTCATTAAATCATTACCTATATCCCATTACCTCATTAAATCACTACCTATTATCCCATTATCTATTACCTATTATCAATTTTAGTTCCACAATTGCAACTTCTCTGACTGATCCATGCATAAATCTCCTTACACATACTCAGCCTCATCGAATCTTTGTACCTATTCAATGAAATATGCATCTTTCATTTTATTTCATTTCTTTTCCATACGATATCTTCTCTTTTCCTAGATCTTTATCTTTCCTATATCTTCACTCTTCCTATATCTTTCTTTTTTGTCTTTCCTACATCTCTTTTCTTCAACATTCTCTTTCACTCTTTTCTTTTCATTTTCTGCTTTTTCGGTCTTCCCAATCAGATCTTTTGATCGCCTCTTTTTGCATCCTGATCTGTTTTTCTGTCTTGCTCACAATCCGCACTCTTTTCGTAATGATCTTCCCAATCTGTTGCATCTTGTTGCACGGCTTATTCCTCCACGCACCCCAACAATTCCCAATCTGTCACCTCGTTACCATGATGTCAATTGATACGCAATTCCTCACCCCGCAACCCACTGGTGACAAAGGGACTCGTGGGCTGGCCGCACTCTGACGTCTCCTCGAAGTTGGCAGTCCACCGCGTTCGTAGGTTTCTCTGCACTCTCGTATCTGGCACAACGTGTCAAAAATCAGTGGAAAAATTGAGTAGAAAAAAGCTGAAAAAAAGGTGCAGACTTTTTGAATCAACATGGCCAAGGATCCCTACCACTCGTCGTGGCAAGCGAGTATCGAGCGCAACCAGCTAGCGCTCTCGAGAACCCTCCTAGTGCTCCTCTTCCTGGCAAGCCGAGTGCCCCAGTTGAAGCCATACACTGACTACTTTTTGAACTTGCAACATCTCATTGGTACAGGCAGTCCCACAGAACCAGCGACCTATGACATGGGCTGGGACGACATGTACTACGTGGCTGCGTGGGTGGTATACCTCACGTTCGCGCGTTCCGTCATCATGACTACGTGCAAAAAGCTCGCAAGCTCGTCGTACCTCGACGTGTCTGCCAAGGGTAAGGTTAGATTTGCCGAGCAGAGTTGGTCCTTTTTCTACTACACCATTCTGTTTCTCTTTGGAGTGTATCTCTACTTGCGTGCTCCATACTACAACAACCTCGACAACTTGTACGTGGGATGGCCCCACTACCAGATGGACGGTCTTTTCAAGAAGTACTACCTTATTCTGATCGCCTCGTGGTTGCAGCAGATCATCGTCCTCAACATTGAACAGCGCAGAAAGGACCACTACCAGATGTTCTCGCACCACATCATCACGTGCTGCCTCATCATCGGCAGTTACTACTACTACTTTGTGCGGATCGGGCACCTCATTCTCATGTTGATGGACCTGGTGGACATTGTGTTGGCTGCTGCTAAGATGTTGAAATACCTCAAATTCACGCGTTCGTGCGACATCATGTTCATTGTGTTTTTGTTCGCGTGGATCGTGTTGCGTCACGGTGTGTATAACGTGGTGTTCTACCACGCCTGGCACCATGCCACTGATCTCATGGCCTCCGGAGAGTGTGTGGCCGGTGCCATCCAGAAGCGCTGCTGGAACCCCACCATCATCAACACCTTCTTCGCATTGCTCGGAGGCTTGCAGTTGATCACCATCATCTGGATGGTCTTGATCTTGAAGGTCGCGTACAAGGTGGTCACGGGTAAGGGTGCCGAGGACGTGAGATCCGATGAGGATCTGGAGGAGGTCAAGAAGGATTGAGAGGGAGAATAAAAGGATGTGAGAAGAGGGGAATGATGAGCAGAACGAAGAGGATAAGATTGAGAAAGAAAGAAGATCAAGAATAAGAAGAATAAGATGAAGATAAAATATCCTGAATTGTTTGAATTCTTCAAATTCTTCAATATAGATAAGGAGTTATGATAAACGGAGTCTTAAGACGACTAGTTTATAGAGGCTGAGTTGAGCTAGAATAGCTAGAGACTTAATTTGCTGTTACATCTGGTCTCGCTCTTGTCTAGTCCTTATACTCCAAAAGTTGTTTGTGAACTCGAGATAGACGTGCTTGCTGGGTAGCGATGTACTATAGAATATTAGGCGTCAATGGCATGGAGAGTGTAGGTAGAGTATATAGGGTTTAATGACAGTAGTCATAAGAAGATACTTGTAAAGGAAGAAGATGTATACAAGAATATCATATGAGAATTTCTGCTGAACTGTAGCTTACTTTGCGTTACTCTAACTGGCTGAAATTTCAATTATCTTAGTAGGCTCACTTGACTGCTCAATTTTTCTTCCTATTTCTTTATCTTCTGCTGACTGGATCCACCTTGCTCATTTTCTTTTACTAATGTCTTTAACGTTCCTCTTCTTAGTTAGCTCTTTTTAGTTCTCTTTTTAGTTCCTCTTTTTATCCTCTACTGTAAATATCTATTTATTTTCCACGTGATAACCATCTCATCTCAAGTCAATTTTTTTTATATCAAGCATGGTGTTGAAATCGACTACGGCAGGCAATGTGTCGGTTTACCAGGTCGCTGGTACTAACGTATCGCGGTCCTTACCCGACTGGATCGCCAAGAAGAGAAAGCAGTCATTGAAGAAAGATTTGGAGTACCAGACCAGAATCGAGCTCATCCAGGATTTTGAGTTCAGTGAGGCATCCAACAAGATTAGAGTCACTCCAGATGGCCAGTTTGCCATGGCCACAGGTACATACAAGCCCCAGATCCACGTCTATGACTTCGAGAACTTGTCCTTGAAGTTTGACCGTCACACTGACTGCGAGAACGTGGACTTTGTGATCTTGTCTACTGACTGGACCAAGTCCGTGCACTTGCAAAACGACAGATCCATCGAGTTCCAAACCAAGGGTGGAATCCACTACAGAACCAGAATACCCAAGTTTGGAAGAAGTCTCGCATACAACGACACTACTTGTGACTTGCTTGTTGGTGCAAGTGGCAATGAGTTGTACAGGTTGAACCTTGACCAGGGAAGATTCTTGAACCCTTACGTGCTAGACACCGAGGAGGGAGTCAACTCCGTGTCCATAAATCCTGTCCATGGTCTCATTTGTGCGGGATTGGAAGACGGTACTGTTGAGTTCTGGGATCATCGTAGTAGACAAAGAGCTGCTAAACTCTTTGTATCTGAGCTGTTGGGAGAATCTGCTCAAGTCACAGCAACAAGCTACAGAAATGACGGTTTGAACTTTGCCTGTGGTACTTCCACCGGTAAGTCGCTCATTTACGACTTGAGAACCTCAGTGCCTTCGATCGTGAAGGACCAAGGTTATGGCTTTGGTATCAAGAAGATTAGTTGGTTAGACAACAACGACTCTGATTCCGACAAGATCTTGACCGCTGATAAGAGAATCGTGAAGATTTGGGACAGAAACAGCGGTAAACCATTTGCATCCATGGAACCTAGTGTTGACATCAATGATGTGGAATACATCCCACAATCAGGTATGTTCTTCATGGCAAACGATGGAATGCCAATGCATACGTACTACATTCCAAACTTGGGTCCCGCACCAAAGTGGTGCTCATTCTTGGACAATGTGACGGAAGAGTTGGAAGAAAAGCCAGCAGATACTGTCTTCTCGAACTACAGATTCATAACAAGAGAGGAGGTCAAGAAGTTAAACTTGGCCCACTTGATTGGTACCAAGGTCTTGCACTCTTATATGCATGGTTTCTTCATCGACAACGAGTTATACGACAAGGTCAACTTGATTGCCAATCCAAACTCGTACAGAGACCAAAGAGAAAGAGAAATCAGAAACAAGATCGACAAGGAGAGAGAGTCGAGAATCAGATCCACAGGTGCAATCACCAATACCAAGATCAAGGTCAACAAGGACTTGGCTTCCAAATTGGAGTCTTCTAGTGGATCCACTGCTGCTGAGTCTGTGGTTAATGACGACCGTTTCAAGGAAATGTTCGAGAACCCAGACTTTGCTATTGATGAGCAGTCGCATGATTACAAGCAGCTTTACTCTGTCAGACCTTCTAAGGATATCACTACTACAGAGCGCTCTCGTGGCTTGACCGCCGCAGAGGAAGAGGAGGAAGAGAAGTTTGTCCGTAAAAAGATGGACTCTGACGAAGAGTCCAGTGGTGAAGATGATGAGGAAGAGGAGGAGGAGGAGGAATATGAAGATGAGGAAACCAGAATCGCTAACGAGAAGAAGTTCCAGAAGGAATTAGAGAAGGTCCGTCAAAAGAAGGAACAAAGAGAAAAGGCGTCCAAGTTCATGAACGACATGAAGGCCATTGCATCGGAAGGTCCAAAGCAGAAGCATGCCGAGTCTTTCGGATCGCAATTGAAGAAAATCTCCAAGGTCACAAAGAATACCCTGGACTCGAGATTGCGTCGTCATGCTAGAGGTGAGGCTGAGTTGACATTCGTTCCAAAGAGCGAGAAGAAGCAACAAGTGAAGTTCCAGGCTCAGGATGACAGTGATGGTGAAAACGAAGGAAAGAAGGGAAGAACTAAGCAGAGATTCCAGGGTCGTAGAATTGCGTCCAGGAATGCTTTCCGTGGTATGTAAAAGCATTTATAGATATAACAATAAGATGGAGGTAAAGAGTGTAAGTCTGGATGAGCCTAGTGAAACCCTAATATGAAGACCTATCGCTTAATGGGTATAACCCCACAAAAGTTCAGATATCTACATCGAATCATGGCTTTTAAAAAGCGTATAAACCAAAATAAAGTGATTTTTGAGAGTCATGTATTGTTTTCGCTTATTGACTGATACTTCAGAAAACATCCGTGATAGTTTAGTGGCTAGAATTACCGCTTGTCGCGCGGTAGACCGGGGTTCAATTCCCCGTCGCGGAGCTTTCCAGCGCAAATGGTTTAGTGGTAAAATCCAACGTTGCCATCGTTGGGCCCCCGGTTCGATTCCGGGTTTGCGCATTTTTTTGGATTTCCGAAGAGCATCAACTCAAGTGTTTGATTTCGTGAAATTGTATATTTTTAACATATGTCTCGAAACAAAGAGAAGGCACAATCTGCCCTCAACCGATTCCAGCAGTATAAGAACCAGCAGGCTGGCGTTCTAGAGTCTAACCCACTGCTTAGACCAACATATGTGCAGAAAGTGGATTCTCTACCACAAGCTGAAAAATGGCGAAGTGTGGTTATGACGGAGATCTCTGTACGGCTAACCCGTATTCAGGACCCAACCATGAGCGATCTACAACTACGTGAGTTGAACGACGAGTTGAATAAGTTGTTCAGAGAAAAGAGAGCATGGGAATACCACATCAAGACCTTAGGAGGGAACGACTATCTTATGCTGGGAGGACTGCTACAAGCTACAGGTCTTTTAGTGAACGATCCTAATGGAGCCAAAGGATACCGGTACTTTGGCCGTGCAAAGGAATTGCCGGATGTCGTCAAGCTCTTGGAGGGCCAAAAGAATTCGAGGAAGCTGCCTGAAGTGAAAGCCCAAAAGAAGAAGGAATTCGACATTCTGTATTATGGTTTTAATGATAGCAAACCCAGTACGTCCATATACTCACACGATGATTTGGAAGTCATTAAGAAGCTTTCTGGTATGCTCAATGAAGAAATTGAGGTTGAAGATGTGGAACCAGTACTGGACCCACTCTTAGAGTTTGAGAAACAACGGAGTGGTGAGCTTCTCCAACAGTTGAAACAAGATGAGAAGTCAAAGGTCAAGCAGGTCGAAAGCATTCCGTTTGATTTGCCTTCAAGTAAAGATGTTGCCGACTGGCTTCTTGAAAAGAAGAAAAAGGAATTAATGGCTCGGTTGGGTATGTAATTGGATTATTATAGAATGGATAACAAGTAAAGAATAGTAGGGATGGTCGGTTTACGGCTTTGACTGAGTTTTACGTAACGGGTCTTTGAAGTTGAATGAAGTCTTCAATTCCTAGCAATTTGGTTATCGATACCTATCTATACTCTTGAGACGTGGTGAGTTTGACGTTTGCATCCACTAAAGTTCTCTCCGTCTCTTCCCAGTTGTCTGGGTACACTGCCTTGGTGCAATCAGTCAAAATGGTGGACTTGTAGCCCAATTTTGCACAGTCGATAGCTGACAGCATCACACAGAAGTCGAATGCCAACCCTACAAACACCACTTCAGTGATGCCTTTGGAGCGAAGTATATCGTCCAATCCTGTCTTATGCAACCCCCAAGTATCCTGAAAACACGAGTAGTACTCTCGATCAACGAGTTTACCTTTATCGACCACATCGTGGGGAGTTTGTACCAGATCAAATGCCTTTTGAAAATGTACCTCTAATTCTGCACCATGTGTATTTTGAACACAGTGATCGGGCCAAGTCACCTGCTCTTTAGCTATCACATTCCCTTCTCGGTTCTTTTGAGATAAAGGGTGTTCAAATAGTAGACTTGTGAAAGGGTCCTTACCATGCTGAGATGCGAAGGACTTGTGATTAGATGGATGCCAATCTCTCGTGGCAACAATATATGACCAATTACGATCGAGCAACTCGTTGATCTTAGGAACTATAGTATCGCCATCAGTAACTCCTAACAGGCCCCCTGGAAGAAAGTCGTTTTGTAGATCAACCACTATCAAAGCAGTCATGATTTCGCACAAAAATGAATGGATTCAAAATTATATGTTCTTTCCAATTCAATTCACCTATTTAAATCTGTCCCACTTTCAATTCACCTGTTTACTCAATTGACCTATTTAATTCTGTCTCAACCCACCTTAATTCTGTTCCACCTTCAATTTCACCTACTCAATTCTTGTTCACCTACTCAAATACATATCTAACCTATTGTCCTCCTTCGCCATTCCTATTCTCATCAAATCGTGTATTGTCCTTAGCTGGATGAAGAATGCGTCATATAAACGTGAGTTTTCAACATGGCGGAGCTTGCGAACCCTTTTCCGCAGAAATCACACTCAAAAGGCTTTTCTCCAGTGTGAGTGCGCAAGTGCACCGTTAAGGAATGTTGTTGAATGAATGTTGCGTCACACTCTGTGCACTTGAATGGCCTATCTCCGGTATGTCTGCGCATGTGAGTGGTTAAATGAGCTTTTTGTTTGAAGGCTGACTCACAAACAGTACACTTGAATGGTCTCTCATCGCTGTGCGTCCTCATGTGTCGCGTATGGTCTCGAGCAAATGTGAACGACTTGTCGCACACTTCGCACGGGAAAACTTGTGCGCGGTTGTGGTATATCGACTTTTCATTTGGCTCAGCTTGAGTCATGTGATGCTCTTTTACCTGATGTTCGTCTCTCGCTGCACGTGTAGGGAATGTCTTGGGGCACTTATGGCCCGTACAATGAAACACTCTGGTTTCATTTGAATTGTGCCCGTTCTGATGGATGGTGTTTTGGTGGTAAATGAGTCCTTGCTTCCTCGTGTACGCCTTGTCGCACTTCAAACACTTGAACATACGAGGGTATTTGGCATGAGAACTCCGATGGTTCTTAAAGTTGGTCTCATTGTCGAACACTTGGTCACATTGTGTGCATTTTATTACTGTTGGAGTGTTTTCGGTGTCTTGGTTTGCGGCTTCTTCGTCCAACTTCAACCGTTTTGTTGCTCTTTCAGCTAAGTTTCCTTCATCTTCTAGTGCGTCATCAATATCTGGGTTGGACTCTTCGGGCTCTTTGAATTCTCCGTCAACTTCGACCTTCGCGTCTATATCGACTTCTTCCTTGTGGTCGCCTTCCTCGGAATCCTTCGTTTGTATCTGTTTCCTCAACTCCCGTCGTCTCGTTGCAAATGTCATGGCAAGTAAACACTGGATATTTTGTATTTTTAGATCCATGCAGGTTTCAGATCACCATCTAGATACTGAAAATGCCGTTTAAATTTAGTTCAATAAGGAAAACCCAAATAATGTACCTATAATGGAATATCAAGATAACCGATGAAAGTATCAATTATTTCGAAGTAAATTGTCATACACTACGTTTTTAGGGTATATAACATCTAATAAATATCTCTTATTCAGCTTCTGCAATCTGAACGAGGCTATTTTTGAACTGTGACAAAAACTTATCAACGGACTGGTTCACGTCCAAGTTCTCATGGTAGCTGGCCACGACATTGAGTCCTCCAGCTGGGGTTGAAACCACTGAGATCACCACATTGGCAAATGCGTTGCTGTCTTGGCTGAACCACAGGTTAACCATGTCATCGTTTTGAATCATCCCCACGTTAGAAACGCAGAAATTCTCTAAAAATCCGGTCGTACCCTCCACTCCCTTGAGGAATTTCCAGATATTCACCAACTGGAGAAGTGATCTTTCAGCGAAGAATAACGGGGCGTTGAGGGTTTGTTGCATTTGTTGCTGCACTAACTTTAAATTCGACATCACTGGCTGTGGTTGTGGAGGAAATGTCGTGTTGTGCGATGCAACGCATACAGAGTACCTGAGCTCTTTGTAAAGCTTTGGAAAGTAGCGTCTGGCGTTGATGGAAATGCGAACATTACTCGAAAATTCTCCAAATTCAGATACAACATTATCCTGAAGTGCTTTATGTCCCACAACCGTGATGTAAGGCGTGAGAGTGGCATTGTGACGCTTCACAAATCTTAAAATCTTGCGGAGCTGGTCAGGAGGAATGTTGAAATGCTTGAACTTGCACCTGTATTTCGTGGTGATGGGCTCCACGTGGAATTTGGGTGCAAAATTGAAGAATTGCCAAAAAAACGCAACCACAAACTTCCAAAAAACCCACGGTAATGAGTATGGAAACAAGAACACCGGAGAAAGCTGGTCCAACAGAGGGTGGGTAGGCTCTATTTTATGCATATCCTGGTAATAGTTGAAGAGAACTTCGCGGAATTCCTCGTCATCTTGTCTGCGAATTTCTGCTAGGAAGTCCTGATGGAAGTAAACTGAAGAGTTACCATCTCTCATGGCATGATCTGAGACAAACGATAAGTACTGAATGTCTCCAAACTCATGCACTATTATCCTGTAGGTTGGCTTTCCATTGTTGACACGAAACTTGATGCTGTTTATATCTTCTAAGTCATCCACTGATAATGGGGCTTCCAACTGAATGAAGACAAAGACATCTTCAAATCTAAGAACCTCGAGTGGCCTCTTTTCCAAATTCTCTCCGTTGGTGCGCTCATCGTCCAGCGATGTGCCCTCTCGGAAATAAGTGTAGGCAAATATTGGGTGCTTGAATATGAGCCTACGTAAGGCTTGCGATAGCTGGGCTTTCGAAAACTTGCTTCTGTACTGCACGGTAAGGTTAAAGTTAGTCTGGTATCCGTGCTCCATGGCACACACGAAAGCTTTCTCACCAAACCATAATTTTTGCCGGTGTTGTTTCAAGTACATATCGGCATTTGACAGCTAGGGCGACGTTTTACCTGAATCTCCTAGTATTTATATTTTTGCCCCTACAGAAATGAGGAACGTGTTGCACAACGTGCTTGTATTTTTTTCGGAGCATCATGATCTAAAAGCGGTTTTGCAGCCAACGCGAACTAATTATTTGGCCGCGTGATGCTTGTTGCTGTTTCTTTTTGCAAGGGGTTATGAAGGGCTAAACAACTGATAAGCAGTGCAAGTTTGCTGTTTCAGTTGAGCGGTTTTCGTGTTGGTGTACTAATAGTGAATTTCATTAGAGATAAAGATTATTTTTGCGCGCAGCGTGGATGGCCATTATTACATCAGTATATTCAACCATATTCCTCTAAAGTATATTAATTGTCCGATATAGTGTAACGGCTAGCACGGTTCGCTTTCACCGAGCAGACCCGGGTTCGACTCCCGGTATCGGAGTGTTTTTTTTGCATCTTTTTTTTATGTGTATAAATATTAATTATTAGCATTCCTTCAGTAGAGAAGTGTATATATAGTATAAATAGGAAACACCAGTCTAGCAAAATGGTCGGTATTAATTTCCACAGTCAACTTGGACAACCTCATCTCTATACAAGGTACGTCCCTTGGTACCAATTTCGTTCCAAATCACCATTGCAGATAACTGCTCTCCTCTATCACATCCTGTATCCAAACCCTTGGTGAACTTCTTCAAGTTAAGACCGCGGCGAGCATCGTGGCCGTAGTAAACAATCAAAGCTTCGTCGGCAGCAACCTCTTTCTGTTTCTTGTTGAAAATCTTGGACCACGACACTGCATGTTCCTGGAAAGGATCACTGGTTGTCTCGTTGTAGTAAGGTTCAATGTACGATCTCAATTCCAAGTTCTCCACTGGGTTCTGTTCTTCCAATGTTAAGTCCCATCTCAATCCTGCATGTACAGCTACACCTGGAGCAGACTTGTACGAACTTGAAGTGGTAGTCTTGTGGAGCGGCATTTGACCCAATTGCTTAATGATGGCACATTGGTTGATGTAGCCAATCTGATGAGGGTGCAACTTCTTAGCCAAAAGGAATTCTGGGTCGTCGTTAAAGTCGGACTTTGTATGGATTGAAGACTGCTCTGGAAGCGTAGTGTTGACGAAGAAAGGAGAAGATAAACCATGAAATCTGGCGTAGTTCTGTAACACGTAGAATTCATGGTTACCCAAGATACAATCAACATTGTTTTCAACCAAATAGTCCAAAATCTTAATCGAGTCTGGGCCCTTGGTTATGAAATCTCCCAACATCAACAAGTGATCACGTTTGCTGTTGTACTTGACCTTTTTAAGGAGCTTCATGAGCTCATCGTAGTGTCCATGAGCATCACCAACCATGATGATCCTCTCAACCTTCTTTTTGGAGCTAAGGTCTTCGATCTTATTTTGGTCTTCAAGGTCATCCATCTCTTCAATCTCCTTATCGTGCTGTAATTCTGGCAAGCCCAACTCCTGGACTCTCGAAGTAGTTAATGGCTCAAGGGTCACGTTCAATGTAGACAATTTGACAATTCCTTCAAGCTCAACCAGTTGGGGAATGAAGTACCCTGGGAGAAAGATACAGAAGAAGTAGAGCGAGAAGACTATCAAAAGTCCACCAAACGAGTACAAGGCCGTTCTTGCTCTGGGACTTAACGAAAACTCCTCATACTCCTCGTATTCCTCTTCCTCGGTGTAGCTTTTGGGGTTGTTGTTGAGAGGTGTGCTTTCACTCATACTTAATCAAAAGTTTTGCAATTTGCCCTAGTCGCCATCAATAAAATGCACATGGGCCATGTTTTTGTACCTACATCGTATTCCAAATATTCCTGCATACCCAACCACTAATATCAATAATGTTACAAAAGCAACTTCATTTGACAGGAGGAAGCGAGCCGCACCTAAACTGGTGTTTGAAGAGCTCCTTTTGGTGCCTACCGTCACAGCATTAGACGATATCCCAATGTTGATCCCTTGATGACCGCAATACTAATATTTGTAGATAAGCTTTGATCGAGATGGAATTTATGCAGATTGTCCTCTCAAAATTGTAATTGTTACCCCGCGACATCAGATCCTTTGTAATTTCAAGTCTTATTGATCTTTTTGTGCCTTTGTTGAAGTGTCAATGTTTGTGATCTTATCGTTGCACACCTGGAATGTCCTTTGGAGTATACGTCACCTCTTGTTCACTACATCATGTTATTTGTGTTCTACAGTGTCAATAAAATGCCAACTCGGCTATGCTTACCATAAAGTAACTTCGAAATCATGTCAAATAATCAAATCCTGGCTTTGATCTACGCCTTGTAGCGCAGTCACACGTGTAACACCCTTGTTGCGATGATCATCATCACGTTAATACCAGCGTTTACCTTCACTCTTTTGCAGATATCCCTGTAATCTGAAAAAAGCTATAGTGGTTAACTTCAGCACCCCCACTAACCTCCACCGACACCCTCTGGTCTTTCGACCTCCTTTTGGATGACCAACTTCTTGCTCAACAATTCTCTCAAGTCATCGCCAATTTCAACCCTTTGTCCTGTGGTAAGCACACCGCTAGTTTGGGTGCGTCCCCCAGTAACAATACTGTTCTCACGGTCAATAATATCGATCATGCGCTTGAATTTCAAAAACAACAACTCACTGCGAATAAGCAATGGCTCCAAGTGAAGCTTCATTGATAAGTCGTTCATGTACTTCAACACCTCGTCAAACTTGCGCAAGTTCTGGATGATGATGCGCTCATTGTCACTCAACACTGCGAGTGCAACAAACAAGTGGTACTGAGAACTGTAGTAGTCAGTCCACAAAATTTCCCAGAGACGCATCACTTGGTCCCACTCCATCTCCCGCTTGAACCAAACAAGGAGCATACGGAAAAAGAAGAACAAGTCAACAGACTCGCACTTTTCCAAGTGCTTATACAAGTCCGGTAACATAAACTGTAACAACTTGTTCAAAGTGCTCATCTGCTTTTTCATTCCACTTTGGTCACGGACGTAATTGCGCTCCATACGCTCCATGAACTTGGAAAACGCCCAGAATGTCAAAACTTCATCTTGGAACTTGACATACAATGGCGAAAGCAAATCAGTCATACCCTGAACGTAACCTAAGTTCACGTTGTACTCGTTATAGGTCAAGAGAATCTCTCTCATTCTGTACAAGTGTGGGTTCTGGATGTTGGAGATATCATACTCGTCGTCCTCATCCTCGTCAGGAGTTTCTGGAGTCGAGGCTCTTGAGATTTCAGCACCCAATCTCGCTTGTGTTTCCTCTTCTTCAGGCAAACCGCCTGGGTGTCCTGCAGGGACAGAGGGAACCTTCTTCTTGTTCTTGAAAATGTCCAAATGTCTGTCTGTTCTGTTGATATCTTTTTCAATTCTATGCTTCTGGTCAATCCAGAATTCCGTTGCACGTTTCTCGTCGTCAGCTACCCACTTGAGTTTCAACTCGTGGTAGGCACTTTCGTAGCTCTTATAAAGCAATTCACGCTCTTCACGTGAAGAATTCCAAGGGTATACACCCAATAGGAAAAGCCATGCTTCAGCACGAATGGAATCATGCAATCCTCCGTGGAAAATACGCGACTTGACCTCCTCCACTGTGAGTGAAAACCGACCACTGTAGTCGAAGAATGACTCCCATTCTTCCTTCGTGATCTCTTCGCGGCGAGACGTCGCGTTAATCTCTTCACTGGTGAGCATTTCACTCGATCCTAATTCCTTGTTAATCTTGTTGTATACATCGTAGTCCAACATGAAAAGCTTCAGACTCAGCTCTGCCTCCTCTTTCACCTGTTGTGCCCACTTGGCCAAGTACACCCGTGCACTGTCAAATTCGTCACCAATGCGCTGAACTTCGGGTTTAGTGATCATTTGTTTAATCTGTGGAGGGGCATGCTCATCGACAATGTCCAAGACCTGAGTCTTTGTACGTGCAGTGAACGTTGCCACTGTCTCCAAAACCTTCCACTTGGTTGTTGCGAGCAACTTCCCAAAGTCAGGAAGCTTAATTGCATCGGGCTCCTTTTTCGGTGCCTTTGGAGCTCTGGGTGAGAAGTTTCTTAAGTCCGCCAGGTCGGGGTTCACCAAGAAGGTGGATGGTTCCAATGAAGACTTTTCAACATTGATGCATTTCTGAAGAATGCTCATAAAGTCCGAGCCACCCCACATCACATCGCCATCTTCGGTGAAAGGGTCCATGTTCTGGTTGCGAATCTTCTGGTGTTTCTTGTGCAGGGCCGATTCAGAATCGTGGAAGAACATGATGGGGAGTTTTTCACCATCCTTCGAATTGACTATGATGGAACCATGCCAGAATCCCGGACTAGGTTTGCGGACCTGGATGGAGTAAATGTATGAAAGTGAGATGCTGAAACAGTACCCCGACAAGACCAGCTCCAGGGGCTTAGGGATAATGTTTGTATTCAACACCTTCTTGGAAGTGGCCAATGCAGGCGGCTTTTCTTGGTATCCAGCCAAGTCAACAGCCTCATACTTCTTCAATTCCTGGGGCAGTAATTGTGCTTCAGGAACAAACACCAACTTTATCTCCTTATTCGTTGAATTTGGGCCTTTCATAAGCGTGAGAAAACCGGGGATGTTGTCCGCCTTGTGGGTGGACGGGTGAAGGTACACCTTGGAGCGAGCATAGAGCAATTCTACCTCACTCAACAGTAATAATCTGGAAGCCATATTGGTTGCTAAAAAAGAATTTGCCCCCGAATATATAGTATGGCTGAAAAATGATCCTTCACAGCCCCAGAAAAACGAAACGTGATCAGAGCATTGTTGCAGGAAAATGTGCACCAATTGCATCAGGATTTTCAACAATACAACCAAGGTACTCATAATGGTACTCAAAATGAAGGTACGAAGATACTCATGCACTCATATCAACGTGATCCAAAGTGCATTTTTAATTCTTTATATACTTTTAAGACTCTCTCTACACCCCTCTTCCTTACTTTTATTCCATCTATCCTCTATAATACAATCTATAGATACAATGAACCGGCCGAAACAATATCTCTGTGGACCAACTCCAAAGCCTTTTCCATCTTCTCCTCCAATTCGGCGTTACCAATGGACTTTGCAGCCATCACCAATTGCCTGATCAACTCTTCCAATCTCTTGAACATTCTGATCAAAGAGCCCTCATACACATCGGTCATCTTACAAATTTGTGTGAAACTGGCTCCCTTACACCACGAGTGGGTAACCTCCATCAACTCCGATCTGAACGACTCCACGTATTCCTTCTCCACGATCTCGACCTTGCAGTCCTTGTACACCTTGGCGAGCTTGCTTGCCATGTCTTGCATGTTCTTCAAAGGCTCCTGTAACTCTGGCTTGAGCTTAGGTACTTCCTTAGCACGCTCCTGGAACACAAAGCACGACAACAAAGCGCAACACTGCTCACTTGACAAGTCGTTGAAGTTACCATTGAAGATCAATTCTGTCAAAAGAAGCTCATCTCCAGTACTGATTTCACATGCAACACGACCCTTCAACTCAATCACATCATCTCCGGTACAGAATCCCAATCTTCTCAAAACACGCTTTCTGTGCTTCAAGTCATCCAATTGGATCACCGCCTGGGTCTCCACAATCTTCTCCTGAAGAGACTTGATCTTAGCTTCAAGCTCGACCTTCTCGGTGTACTTTGGATATGACTGTTGTAACTTCACCGAGTCGTGGAGCACATGCTGCTCGATCTTTTCACCCAAAACCTTGATCTTGGTCAACAACAACTTGAAGTCCGCATCCTCAATGTTCATAGCTCCAACAGGGTCCATGACTGGAATGATCTCATTTGGAACCTTCTTTGGTAAGGACTTGATCGTCTTCACCAACTGCTTCTTAGCAGCAGAGCTCTTCAAATCCTGTGGAACCTTCAACCTCACACTACTGATCTCGGCAATCGACTCCAAGGTAATTGGAATGAACTCAGCACGCGACTTTTCACCAGGCTGCGAAGGGCGGATTCCCTCAGGGAAGTCTGGGTTGAAAGGCTTGATCAAGTTCACTGGCGAGTCAACAAACATCGTGATAACAAACACTGTGACCACGAATGACTCGTGAGGTGTAAACTCTTGCGAACGTTTGTTCAAACGCTTGGTGAAAGATGTCACCATACCCCAGCCGTAGTCGTGCTTTCCGACTTGGACCTTGACCAAACGACCCTCTTGCAAGAATGGTAAAATGTGACCTGGGTGTGTAACAACCAGCCTCACGTCGTTTTTGTATGTGTCCAACTGCTTCTTCAAGTCAAAGTACTCCTTGAGTAAAACCTCATCATCAACCTCAATACGGTTGGCTTTCACAGTGAGGTCCTGAACCTCAGCCTCGAGCTTTGGCACGTTGGCAGCGTTCTGGAACTGGTAGAATGACGACTGAAGCATGAACTCTGGGGAGATACCTTCAACACGCATCAAGTTCAAGATCATATTGTATCCCAAATGGAAAGCCGAGTCCAAACGATCGGCCTGACCCTGAACCATTCCTTTTGCGACCTGAGGTTCCATTTTCTCGTCGATCATCATAATAACGATACCACGGTCATCCAAACCACGACGACCAGCACGGCCCGACATCTGAATGTACTCACCTCCAGAAACCCAACGGAAACCCACACCATCCCACTTACGAACAGATGTGAAGACAACGGTCTTTGCAGGCATATTCAAACCGATGGAGAAAGTCTCTGTTGCGAACAAAACCTTAAGGTATCCCTCCTGGAACAAAATCTCAATGATCTCCTTAAGAATTGGTAAGAGACCGGAGTGGTGGATACCGATACCACGCTTCAATAACGGTAAGATGTTTTTGATCTGTGGCAATTCCTTGTCAGCCTCCGGGAGTAAGTCCACGGCATTGTTGAAAATTTTGGTCAAGGCTTCACGCTCTTCATCGTTGTTGAAGTCCAACTTGGACATCTTGAGTGCTAAGGCCTCACAGTCACGCTTCGAGAACGAAAACACAATCACGGGGTTGTATCTCTTCATGTAGATCATCTTAACAATCTTGTAAATATCAGACGAACCATCCTTATTTCCACCCTTCCAGGACTGGCCCTTCTTACCCTTCGACTTCTCGGCCAGCGCAGGGTCTTCGCCGGTGCTGTCGCTAATAGAGGCCATAGCCTTTTGGAAATTCTCCTCACGGAAAGTTCCCTTCTCATCCACCACCAAATGGATACCATCTCCAGCAGCAGGGAAAAGGTAGTGCTGCAAAGGCGTAGGACGGAAGTCTGTATACACCACGTGACATGGTTGAGCGTGAATCTTCACGATCCACTCTGCGAACTCCATTGCGTTTGGAATAGTGGCGGAAAGGAAGACATATCTCACCTTGTCTGGCAACAAGATGATAGTTTCTTCCCACACAACACCTCTGGATTTGTCACGCATGTAGTGCACCTCATCGAAAATGACCCATGCCACTTCACGCATCACTTCAGAACCACGGTACAACATACTTCTCAAAATCTCAGTAGTCATCACCAAACAGCCTGCGTCGGGGTTGATGGTCACATCTCCTGTCATCAAACCCACGTCACCGAACTCTGCCAACAATTCTCTGTATTTTTGGTTGGACAACGCCTTGATTGGAGAAGTGTAGATCACACGCTGCTTTTCACGCAACGACTGTGCGATGGCGTACTCGGCCACCACAGTCTTACCAGCAGAAGTATGCGCAGACACCAAAACACTCTCGTTTCTGTCGATACATGAGATGGACGTATCCTGGAACGGGTCCAACACGAATGGGTACGTTCTGGCCTCGTTTGTACGCTTGTGCTGACCAATGGGCGTGTATGGGAAGTCTGGAGGAATTGCAACCTGATGTCTAACCTGGTGGCGCAACTTGATCTTTTCGTCCGCTGGAGCCGGCTCGGCGGCAGCCAACCCGTCTGAACGGGCCACATCACGAGAAGCCTCGATTTCGAGCGAGTCAAACACAACTGGCTTGATGTCCTTCTTGGTCTTGTCTTGCTTCTTGACCGCATCCTTTTTAGGGGCGTCTTCCACTTTCCTCTTCTTGGGCTCTTGTTTCTTAGGAGCCTCGGCAACCTCCTCTACCTGAGGAGCCGCACTTGGGGCCTCGCTGAACACACCGAAGAGATCGTCGGTGTCCATGTCTTCGATGAGGAAAAAATGTGAAGAGAAAAATAGAAAAACGTTAAAAACAGGATTGATGAGGTGATAGAGATAATGGGTGATGAAGGCCGGAATGAATAGAATTGTAGGATAAGAAGAAATTGACTAGTAGTAGAGATCGAAGAGATTGACTAGTAGTAGGGATCGAAGAGATTGACTAGTAGTTGAAGTTGATCGAAGAATTGACCAGTAGTTGAAAATTGACTGTTAATGAGTATGGATTAATAGAAGAGGTGGGCATTATGGAAGGTGGGGATGGTAGTGGAATTAGTGGCAGTTCAAATTGAAAACGAGACAATATACAATAGAAGCCAAACTCAATCACCTACAAACATCAAAACTCCTCGTCTTAAGTATATCCATTATTGCTACATAGCCATCTCATCTCCTCACGTGACTGGCTGCAAATATACTCATTACTCGTTAATTATGCTATATACAAAAGGTTGAACTTTTGTTTCCCAATGCGACAGCCGCCGCTATTTCACTTGGCCATATGATTCTAATCGACTTTAATCTCTACCTTAGGTACTTTCAGTCCTCTATTTCATGATCCTCGAGATCCTCTTTATTTTCTCATCTCCTCATCCTTCCTTATTCTCTTTTGTCATCCTTCTTTATTCTCTTTTCTCATCCTTCTTTACTCTCTCATCCTTCCTTATTCTTTTATCTCCTCCTTTCTTACCCTCTCTTGAAGGGCCTGCAACGTTCTCCATTTCTCTCGGTCGTACTCGCCCACGACATCGCTTGGGGCACTGCTGACTCTCAGACGGTCACGATCCGAGCTGTTGGCAGTGTCCAAGTCCCAGAAGTCGATGGCGTCGTTTCTCAACTGCGCTACGCTAAACTTGCGCACTCCCAAGTTCAACCCCTCCACAAACGTGAGTGCCGACGGGTTCACCGACGGTACCAGGCTTGAGTGCTTGTGTGACTTACTTGTGAGGAATGATCTGAGGGACTTGCGTGGCAGGCCGCCTCCAGTCAGCTTCGAAGTATGCGACGATGCCAATGATACCTGGTTCGAATACGCTGAGTTCGTGTGCTTGTGATGTCCCTTTTGCATCCAGTCCATGTCAACGCTGCCCTGCTTTCTCTTGAACACGCTGCTGATTCTCTTTGGAGATTCTTGGAAGAACTTACGAACTGGAGACGAGTTGGTTGTGGCTGGCACCGACATCTGGAACCGCGTATCAGTGGAAAAGCGCTGGTTCATAGGCGTGGTGCATGCCGCGAGATCAAGGTCATCATAGTGATATGCAAAATCTTGCGAGTCGGTTCCCAGTTGTGCTCCATTAGAATTCTGTCTGGATTCTGCTTTACGGAAGGTGTGAAGCAGTGGTGCACTGTGGGAACGTGCCAGGTAAGATGCGCTACGCAATTCAGACGCTCCAACATCGCTCACGTTATCGATGTTGTCAGGATGTGCAGATGGAACACGCAAGCTGCCACTGAGAAGTCGTTGTGTGCGCTTTTCGTGGTACAACTCGCTGTTTTCGTCCCATTGCTGGAGCGTGATGTTACCCAGTGTAGGAGGGTTGTGCACCCAGCTCACCTGCCGCGACACTCGTGGAATGGTCTCAAGTCCTTCGAGGATCTGGCGGTAGTCATCGATGTTTTCGTCGCAAGATGAAATGTAAAGCATAGACGGCTTTCCAGAAAGCGGAGCCTTTGCAAAACTGGACTTGGTGGAAATAGCATTAGCTTGCGATTTCATAATGTGCCGTTGCATTTCGAATGGCGCCTCGAGATCCGTGGTTCTCCTCTCATCCTTTGCAAAACTTTCGTCGATGGCTGATTGGTTGTGGATTATCGTATCGTCATGAATGGTATCTATATCGGAGGCCTCAGTATCGTTTTTCCTCTTCCTTTGTCTCGGCATGTATGCCTGGTCGAAATCGGTAAACGTGTGATCGAAGTCTTTGACTGCCGTGTTGAAACTTGTTTGGTCGAAATCTTTGAACGTTTGGTCAAAGTCTTTGAAGGCATTTTCGTCAAAATCTCTTGAGGCTGATTGGTCGTAGTTTTTGTAGGCATCATTGCCATCTTCTTTACCCGCTTTATCTCCAGCTTCGCTCACATCGCCAAACAGTCCAGCGTACGGCAAATTAAAGGAATCGATAGACTTGCTATCTTCCACGTCCTCGCTGCTTTCCTCGCGGAAAGGGGTGGGCACGAACTCAATGGTTGGCTTTGTCCATGGGGACGCAACATGGTCGTTGCTTGGAGTTGCAACCTCTCCCACTGGGCTTAAGCTGCCCGAGTGGTAGTTTCCAAATTCATATGGTTGTTCGAGAGTAGGAGCATGGAATAGTTCAATCCTTTGAGGAATCTGCTGGGAAATTCTCAGGTTTTTATGGGTGCTTTGAACATTTTTGCCATTTTGAACAATATTTTGGATTCCATTTTGAATGTTTTGAATATTGTGAATATTTTGCTGAACCAGATGAAATCCAATATTTTGCTGAACTTGTTGAAATCCAATATTTTGCTGAACCTGCTGAAATCCATTTTCACCATTACCTTCATGGCATCTCAAATCCTCATCACTATTATTCGCAATGCCCTGTAAGCGCTTGCTCAACATAATTGGTGACTCGCCCGACTTGAGAACCGGGGGTAAAAGCATTGGGTTGACGGCAGAAAGAAGTGCCTTCTCGTTGTATAACGACTTTTTCCTCTGCTCCCTCTCACGTGGTCCAATGCAGCTTGTTGACACCGATCTCTTCACCACATCGTCGACAGGGAGCGGAGTTTCGACCTCCTCTGGAATATGTGGAATGCTGTGACGTTTCTGAACCCGTTGCAGCATCCAGTTTGTCTCGGTGGGACTCGTCCATTCGGGGCTGGCAGCAGACCAGCTGATGTTTGGAGTGTCGACTCTCACAGCCCGAGACTTGGTCTTTGTTTTGTAGATTGGCGTTGCGCTTCTCTTTGTCCAACTGGCGTCATACTCGTGTTCGTGGTCGATTAATGTCTGATCTGAGTTTTTCTTTGACATTGGATGTACCGGGAAGAGTGTCATGCTGGAGGAACGATATGCTAGTTTTGGCTGGTATACTGTAGCCGGGTATGCTTGTGTGGTGGGTTGTTGGAGGTCTTGAGTCTTCTCTTCAACTGCTTCAGGTTGGGTGAAGATCTTGGAAATTTTGGTGGTGGCCATGCTGCTCCATAACATTACACTGATGAAAAGTAGTACCGGAAATACCACCTCCAACCAGTGTGGAACCACTATCTTGAGTCGCACCATTGACACAAGAGTCATGATGCCAGCCACGCTGTGGAATAATGCGAATGTGATTTCGGTAATTGCAATACCTATGCTTTCGTTCAAGATCAGCCCAACAAGTGCCAGGACCCCTAAACCATACCCACTAATGGCTACCAAGAGCATAAGTGGGTGGGACCTGAGCACGTAGGACCATACTGCGGTTGATGCTAGAGCACAGCTACTTGCAAATAGGACGAACCCTAGGGTCGCCGTGTAGATGCCCATTGGTGTGCAGAAAGAAAGTAGTCGATGAAGTTGACAAAGATTTTAGTACACAGAGATTTCGATACATGATTTTATTCCAGGTCACGATGCAGGCCATTTCCGCAACTGAAATCTAGCAAATTCCAAAAGAGAGATCTACAACCAGTCTACACCCTCAGCCACATTTGCAGCCAGCAAAAGGGTGTGCGCGACAACCCCTTCTCTCCTTACGATTCAGTTCTGGACACTTGCCCAGCCCTCGTGCATGTTTCGCTGTGGCATCACTGAACTCTAATGAGTATCGCCGGCTGATTTCCGGACGCATTCATCAGCCTCCCACTTATGTTTTGTTTATTACGCTGCTCATAAATTGGTGTTGATGTTTTGTCCAAATCAGGAAACTTCTCTGCAACCGTTTTTGCGGTCGGAAAATGATGAGGAAAATTACCGTCACAAGGCGGACATAGCAACACAGCAAGAGACACAGAGAGGCAAGTAGCAACGGCGGGGTTAGTGGACCATAGTCATTCCTTTTCCCTGTCATTCTTAGTCTATTTCATTCCATTTTCCCCTCTACTAAAAAGCATATTTATGTTATCCCCTCGTCGTAAACCAAGCAAAGCATAAGCCAAAGCTTAATTCGCGGTCCTCTGCCCTCTCAAATTACGACTTGCGAGGTAAAAGGGGCATGATGACGCATTCTTTCTCTTGACACCGTGGTCCTCACGCAATCTGCACAGCATTTCTCATAAGCCTTGAACCTATGTTGACAGAATTATTCTTCCATTTTACCACCCTCGGTCCACCGCTGTTTCGTCTCCGGTTATAACAACAACGACAATCCCTAATTGCCCACACAAATTTTCGTTTAAAGTTTGAAAGAGACGAGCACTCATGCGCGAGTGAAGGTAAGCATTGTAACTGGGAGAGCAACTTACTTTAAAGGTATAGGTATAGGCGACTTCTTCAAATCACACAACAAATTTTTTCTATTCATCATGAAGTCACTAGCTGATCCCCTGCTTAGACTTTTGGACCAGGCACCATTGGTTTAAACTTTTTTCAGTGAAAAATCGTATTGGACCTGACATCGTTTGGAGCGTCGTTTGGAAAGACCTTCAATGTGAATCTGACATTTTTTTAGGTGCATTTTGCTTTGTGAAATGCCTATGCGTTGATCGACTTACAATTACATGTTGCGTAGATCTATTTACAATCAAAATTTTGCCCCATTATGAAAAGGTCAAGATTTGTCGTTGCATATTCTCGTCTACTATTATTCCGGGACTCGAACGATTTTTTAGTTTATCCGTCTATTTTCTCCAATTATATCATCACAAGATGGTTACCAATTGCACATCCTTTGGACCTTGTAAATATGGAGATTTCGTTGTACTTGAATAGAGTTTGACGAAATTGTGGACATTTATTCCTTTGTATTCTGGACTCTCGTTATGTAGACTCCTTGAATTCGGTCTTAAGTACTGATATATGACACTTTTAACCAATTTCCAATATGTGTCACTCTACACTCTTACCACAACGTTTCAGTAGTTCCCTCGATTCGACTCAATTCACTCAAGGTGCTTACGTTTTCTCTTTTACCAACTTCCACTCCACTCATACCTCTGCATCAGTTCTCTACCAACTTCCACTAAGCTTTCTCATCCCCTCTAATCATCATCCATTCAACTGTCGTCCCCTCTAATATTCCACTCAACTCCAACGGTCTCTACCACACCTCCTACACTTTCTCTTTTTCTTTCTTAACTATAAAGATTCATTTTCCTAATACTTGTAGTCACCACCCAACCATCTGTTGAGCATGTCAAGGGCGTTCTCTGGCTGGTCGTATGGAACCATGTGGCCACCGCCGTACACTCTCAAGAAGGTGAAGTGCTTGTAGTTCTTGACCTCACCGGCCTTCTTGCCGTTGACGGTCCAAGATCTGATCTTCTGGCTCTCAAACTCCTTCTGGTGGGCCCACTCCAACTTGTCAGACCAAGCCTGGTTACCCAACCAGTTACAGATGAAGTCCTTGTCACCGGCGTAGATCAAAACTGGGATCTTCTGCTCCAACAAGTTGATGACGTTCTTGTGGTATGGCTTCATCCAGTCACCGGCCATCACAAAGTTACCGTTGACGTCAAAGTTACACGACTTGTACTCCTCAACCTCAGCACCAAGAGCGGCCTTGACCTCTTCCTGGTTCAAGTAGTCGTCGATGTACTGCAATCCCTTGTAGCACAAGTTGCTTCCCTCACACATGGTACGGATATCGTACACGTTTCTTCCAGTCTTTTGGTATGGACCCATCTGACCATTGTTACAGTAGATCAGCGCAGGAACACACGACCAGATAGATCCAGTGTTGTAACATGAGTTAATGAGAGACAAACATCTTGGCAAGCTGCTGAGCATGTTTTCACATTCTTCAGGCTCCAAGACAGATGGCTCACCACCTTCACCACAGGCCATTGGCTCGTAGTACTCGTACTGGGTCAATGGGTCGGTCAAACCGTTACCAATCAAGACGGAGGTGAGGTCGAAAGAACGGTCGTCATGCGACAAGATCTCAGATGCAAAAACAGGAATGTAGTGACCGGCGTAAGACTCACCAGTGATGTGGAAAGGCAACTTGCTGTACTGTGGGAACTGCTTGAAGAACAACTCCAAGAAAGCATACACATCCTGACCGGCACTCACAGTGTTGGACACCAGCTTCGACAGGTAGGAGAAACCAACATTGACAGGCTGGTCGAGGAAAATAACAGAAGCATTGTTATTCCAGGAGTATGGGTTGTGGATTGGCTTCAAGTCCTCACCAATGGAAGATGGACCCAATTCGAAGAACAAACCGGTCAATGAGGAGCAACCTGGACCACCGTTCAACCACAAGATAATTGGGTCGTTCTTAGGGTCGTTTCTCGACTCGAAAAACCAGTAGAAAAAGTGCTTGTCTTCGTCTTCAACATCAAGGTATCCAGAGTACTGCTTTACAGTGTCAATTCCCAAGCTCTTTGGGATGGCCTTACCACGCAACTTGTGGTTGGGCACGCGGTTGTCGGTGACATGGAAGTCAAAGTCAGACTTGGCAGCCTTGGACTTCTTTGGAGCGGTTTTGAGAGACAACTTGCTCACAGCCTCTGGGAAGTCGAGCATCATGTCGGTCCAGATACGCTTGGTGTCGGCTGGAATCTTCTCCAAAGGCTCGTTCAAGAACTTGGCGATGGTCTCAATGACTCCGTGCTTGCCAATGGCCAGAGAAAGACGCTCGTACTGCTCATCGAGCTTGAATGGGTTCTGGAGTCCATTCAATGGATTGGAGATGTGGAGTGCTTGTGAAGCACCAAGAACTGTAACCAAGGCGGCTACAGAGAGTTTCATTTGTGGTGTGTTCTGCTCAAGGGGAGTGGCAATTCCGTTCAATATATACTCACGGCCTGCAGATAGACACAAATCCTGCAGACAGAGCCGTGTGCTGGGGTGGCCGATAAGGGATAGTTGCTTGGTCCGAAAAGAGGGAAAAACGGCCGTTTTCGGTAATGGACCAGTAGCGAGAGAAGACTTACTGGGAGTGATTGGAAAACCGTTGGTACAAATGCAGTGCGTAAATAGAGGTGTACAGAACAGTGCACAAATGAACAAATGGCGTCCACAAATAGCCCCCACAAATAGCGTCCACAAATGGCTTCACAAAAAGCCTCAAATGACCTTCTATCAATTCTCACAAGACATAGGGGAATAGTAACCGCACGACTTGGCATTTCGGAACCTTTGGCAAGGCACAAATATATAAGCGTACAAAAAGGTGGTAAGGCTATATGGCTGAAGTGCTGAATGGATGGATTGTGATGTCATGAATGTCAAATGTGTGATGGACTGAACGGTCATACGATGGGTGTAATGACAGTTGTGCGACCTAATTAATTGCTTACGTCATAACCATGAAGGTAGGTCCGGGGTACATGTCCTAGAATATTGCGCCTCTTTATAAGTGTGGGAATGAGGAGATTTTGGTGGTGAGTTACGTCTTAAATGACATTGTTGAGGGCACTCGAGGGACATTTTACTTCTCCAACGATATTTCTAGTAAGTAAGGGTTGTTGTACTTTCAGTCACGATTACTGAGTACATTAATTAACGATAACTGAGTACCTTAATTAACTATTTTTGAGTACTTTCATTATTCCATGCTGATTCTTTATCTTTTAACTTTAATTGAGTCAATGCAAAAATGCTTCAAGGTTTCATTGGAAATTCTGTCATAGTCATAATAACTTCTCCTGCAGACAGAAATAAACTGTCCTGTCATCTACTTGTCAGAGAAGTTGCTTAACGAACAGATCATACCGTTTGCCAACCTCCTTCTACAGGTTGAGTACTGATGGTGTCATCACTGTAATAACCTCAACTTCATCTGAATACAATGATATTGCTGGCATATCTTCCATTCAGGTAATCAGAAGCACTTAATCTACTCAATTGACTTTCCTGTCAAATCTTTTTATGCTGTTTCCCTTCCATTCAGGTAATCAGAAGCACTTAATCTACTCAATTGACTTTCCTGTCAAATCTTTTTATGCTGTTTCCCTCAACTTCTCATCGATTTCATTGCTTTTCGGAGCTGTCAATACTTTTCCCATTCCCATTTTCCACAACTTACAATGCGACTATTTCGCGACAAAGAAGTCCAAGTCCTCGGTAAAGGCGTGTCGGGTAGCGCAGTCTTGTACCGTTCACGAAAGACCAACTCGCTCTATGTTGTCAAAACGTACCATTCGCGTGAAACCCATGAGACTACTAAAGAGTACCAAGCCCGAGTTCTTCATGAATACAAAATGCTCCAGCGTCTAAACCACATCAACATCATCCGCGCATTCTCATACCGAGCCCAAAAGAGAACGGTCAAGGTGATTATGGAGGCCGGTTCGGAGGAAAATATGGCGAATTATCTCCGTTCTCACGATGTCCCAGTGCCAGTTGCCTTATGTTTTTGGAAACAAGTGTGTGGTGCTGTGCGATACATTCACTCTCAGGGCATCTGCCACCGTGACCTTAAGATGTTGAACCTCGTGCTAGATCAAGAGCAACGTACAGTCAAAATCATCGACTGGTGTACTTCGAGTGACAAGGAGGAATGTGTGGGACTTGTTGGTTCCGAGGAGTACGCAGCCCCAGAACAATTCAATCTGATCAGGTACAATGGACCCACCGCCGACATGTGGTCTTTGGGGATCCTATTGTTGTACTTTTCATTGAAGAAGTGCTTGTGGAAGAGCGCTCACCTCTCGTGCGCCGAGTACGTTGAATATTGCAAGGGCAACTTGGAAGTGCCGGAGTTGGCGGGTTTAATTCTCGTTCTGGATCCGAAGAACAGGCCCGGGATAGAGGAACTTTTCAAGGAGGCGTTGTTTGACGAAATTGAGTCATGTGGAGAGGTTCCATGTGAACTGCACCAAAGAGAAATACAGAAATAGAGAATAGATTGGAATAATATAGATGGGAATATAGTTGGGAATATAGTTGGGAATATAGTTGGGAATATAGTTGGGAATATAGTTGGGAATGTAGTTGGGAATAATGGGAATAGTTTATAGATGCGAATTGACAAGATAAAAGGGGTTTGAACAATAAAAGAAACTTAAGAGGTAGGCATTTCCATATGATCAGCTATCAACTGGTGATCTACAAGTTACTAACCAAAACTTGCTCAATTTGTTCACACTTGGTCAATTGTTTATAAACGATTTAAGCTTCATCACGTTCAAACTATCTTCCCAACCTGTTTGCTCCATTGTAGCACGATACAAGGGGTCCCTTCTGTTCAACTGGTCTTGGTTCACTATCTTTTGCATCTTTTCCGAGTCAACCCGAGTCACTGTTGCAACTCCGATGACTCCTTCTGACTCGTCCCAACTCCGCACTCACGTGCGCGTTCTCGTGACTGTGACTCAAGAAAAAGTTATAAAACTGGCGATATTTCTTGAAAAATTTCACCACCATGCTTTCCCGTTCATTCAGACAACTCCGCAGATTGCCTGCGCTCAACAGAAGCTATGCATTGTCAGCACAGGCTCAGAAGCTCATGTCTGAGTCCGTCCTGACCGTCGACCCTGAAATGGCCGACATTCTCAGCCAGGAAAAGTCCCGTCAGAAAAACTCCATCACCTTGATCCCATCGGAGAACTTTACCTCCAAGGCCGTCATGGACTTGCTTGGTTCCGAAATGCAGAACAAGTACTCTGAGGGTTACCCTGGTGAGAGATACTACGGTGGTAACGAGATCATCGACAAGGCTGAGTCGCTCTGTCGCAAGAGAGCCTTGGAGGCCTTTGGTTTGTCTCCAGAGGAGTGGGGAGTGAATGTCCAGCCATTGTCTGGTGCTCCAGCCAACTTGTACACATACTCTGCTATTTTGGAGGTTGGTGACCGTATCATGGGTTTGGACTTGCCACACGGTGGTCACTTGTCGCACGGCTACCAGACCCCAACCACCAAGATCTCGTACATCTCCAAGTACTTCCAGACCATGCCTTACCGTTTGAACGAGGAGACTGGTATCATTGACTACGACACTTTGGAGAAGAACGCTGTTCTCTTCCGTCCTAAGGTGATTGTTGCCGGTGCCTCTGCTTACTCGCGTGTCATTGACTACAAGAGAATGAGAGCCATTGCTGACAAGGTCGGAGCATACTTGTTGACTGACATGGCACACATTTCCGGTTTGGTTAGTGCCGGAGTCACCGAGTCTCCATTCCCATACTCGGACATTGTTACCACCACCACCCACAAGTCCTTGCGTGGTCCAAGAGGTGCTATGATCTTCTTCAGAAAGGGTGTTAGAAAGACCACCAAGAAGGGTAAGCAGATCATGTACGACTTGGAGAACAAGATCAACTTCTCTGTGTTCCCAGCACACCAGGGTGGTCCACACAACCACACCATCTCTGCCTTGGCTGTTGCTTTGAAGCAGACCCAGTACCCTGAGTACAAGCAGTACCAGCAGGAAGTCATTGACAACGCTGCTTCCTTTGCTTCTGCTTTGGAGGCCAAGGGCTTTAACTTGGTCTCTGGCGGTACCGACACCCACCTTATCTTGGTTGACTTGAGATCCAAGAAGATCGACGGTGCCCGTGTTGAGGCTGTTTTGGAGAGAGCCAACATCGCTGCTAACAAGAACACCGTTCCAGGTGACAAGTCTGCTTTGTTCCCATCCGGTTTGAGAGTCGGTACTCCTGCTATGACCACCAGAGGTTTTGGCCCAGAGGAGTTCGAGAAGGTTGCTCTGTACTTCCAGAGAGCCGTGGAGATCTCCCTCGCCCTTAAGGAGAAGGAGCAGGGTACCGTTGCAAAGGAGTTGTTGGCTTCATTCAAGCAGTTGGCTGATGAGTCTGAGGACGTGAAGGCTTTGGGTGATGAGGTTGCTGCTTGGGCATCCACCTTCCCAGTTCCAGGTGATTTGTAAGTAGGAAATAGTAATTGAGGAAGTAATGAAAGAAGATGAGCTTAAAATACAGTAGAGGGAAACAAGGCGCTGAAAAAATCTTGTTGCAGTGTAGAGTAGATTGGATACAATTTGAGGACTGTTGAAAATACGATTGTATGGTGCCTACTGTACCATTGAAGTAGTGCCCAATTATAGGAGAGTCCCAACTATTGTACCCAATTATACAAGTATCACCCAATGCTGTACCCAATTACAGAAGTGATCCCAATTACTGTACCCAATTATAGAAGTGGTTCCAATTACTGTACCCAATTACAGAAGTGGTTCCAATTACTGTACCCAATTATGGAAGTGGTCTCATGTAATTGTGGAAGTGGGTGCTACCCAACTATATTACGATTGTACCGTTACCATTTGTAATTGCCATTGATCATCAATTCTAAAGATCGTCGCATTCGAACCGCTATTAAACACTTGAACTATTAACATTTTCATGATTCTTTATCTTCTGTAAATAGCCCCATTCAATATCAGGTTGGCTATTATTTTTCAAATTTTTGTTCATTTTCAGTATTCTCCATGACTATCGAAACCAGTCGACCGCACGCAGTGCGTCCACTGAACCTTATATCATGGTCTAAGAACGGCTTCATAGCATACGCTGCTACGAGCGGCTCGCACAATCTTCACATGAGTTACTTAGAAAACGTTGACGGGCGTCTGTGGCAGATTGCACCTCCACAAAGTTTGGATGTGAGGTCCGACAACACTCATATGCCCGAACTCTCACTTGTGGCGTGGAGCAATCTCTCTACAGACCTTGCTGTTGCTGATATCTACGGTAATTTCTACGTGATGCTTGCTGGAGTTGGACTTCTCGACTCCGCCAAAAACCCAGCATCTCCACCGGTACCAGAAGCGGACGCGAATGGATCGGCAGGACCCTCACCCAGTTATGAACTCACGTCCTATAATCACATGGAGTTGATCTACCGCGATCTCGTCGACGAAAACCCGGTACAGCACGTTTCCTCTGGTAAGAAAATCGTCGCGTTCAAGTGGTTGGATATCGAAAAGCCCCACATTATCAACAAACCGGCCACCTTGGTTCCTGCAGAACCCGGGCAATCGAACAGTGCTCCAATGTACACGTACACAGTGGGTCAGCACCAGCCTCATGGCGTCACACACCCAATTCTGACAAAACAGGCAGCTTTTGCTTTACGTGAGAATGGTACTTTGGACTTATTCTACCAGGGTGAACACAAGGTCGAGTACCACAAGCTCACGTCTACGTTGAGCGAAAAGCATGACTTTGTACTCACACAAGCGCTGATTGGATTCAGTAACGATAAAAAGGTGGTTGTCGTGGCATACGACGAGGTTTCGCAGAAGATTCTTGTGTTCACAGTAACCGTGGACTGGGGATTTTTGGTGGAGTCGGCAAAGAGACAGAAGGTTGACCCACACTTCCACACTCCTAAAGAACTGCAAAAACCTCCAATTCTCTCCGTCACCAAAGTGCAATCGGTAGCTCCGCTTCCCAGTGTGACAAACTGCATAGAGGATCGTGAAGATGTCGATATTATCTACACTAAAAATCTCGAGTCGGTAGACATCATATCTGCTAGTGGCGAGCCCGAATCGAAGCCTGAAATCATCTTATCCTATGTGACATCATCTCCTACGGAAACCTTCTCCACGCTCTATAGGTACCATTTGGAAAGTGAACTGGAATTGGTCTCTGAAGCATTTGCAGACTTAGGCTTGCGCAAAAACGTGTCTGCACCAGCACAGGCACTGCTGGAACAGGCGCTCATTATCCAGGACAAGCTCACTCGTCCAGGTAAAGTCCACTCTGTGTCCACTGCCATCGCAGACACCTTTGTGGTTGTTCAATTTGCATGCGGTCGTGTTGATGTCATCGATAGAGCTACTTTGACGGTGGTGAACAACCGCGAGCCAAGGACAGACTCTGAGCCTCCTGAACGCATATCGAGCATTTTTGACGTGGGGTTCGAATTTCCAAAAATCGATCATCTTGAAGCACCAATGTTGGCTGTTTCGCCCAACTTGGTGTCGTTGGTCTACTTGGAGCCAAGTCTGTCGCAGCTCCGTATAAGCGTTGTGGAAAACCAACAGAAACAAGGTGTTTCGTCGCGTGAGCTCCTTCTCACTTCCGTTGGTTTCGGGTTCCGTCACGCATACTCTTGCTACACAAACACATGTTCCGATGATTTGGTCATCGTCATCGAAAAGGAGTTGTGTCGTATCCATAAGCAATTAAGTGCTGACTCCAAAGCTCCGAAAGTGGAGATGATCTTGCAAAAGTTCGTCGACTCGTTGTTGAGTGAGGCTCACAGAGCCATTAACTTCCAGTTAGACACATTCAACAAGGAGTCTGTTGACAAACTTCTCTCAAACCCCCCATTGCAAAAGTTACTCTCCTTGCAGTTGATTCTCGGAGACATCCTGCGCCAGTTCTTCAAGGGTAACAATGTCGTTGACATTGCTTGGATCGTACTCAATGTGCGCAGTGCTAGTTTTGGTATCATGTTTCTGCTTTCGAGTATATACCGCCAGATTTCTAAGAAGAAGCCGACTGAGGATAGCATGCAAGATTCCACTACTCGAGGCGAGTGTATTGTGTCTCTCGTGGGTAATATAAAGTGGTTGATCGACCTTATGGTGTACTTGAACCAGGAGTTGCTCCAGTTGCTGATTGATAAGAAGAACCCTGGTCAAAGCAAGTTAACTATGAAGAATTCTTTGGTTTTGCCGTTGATCTTGAGCAAAGTCCCTCGTCTCTTCTTGATGTACGCGCTCTCGCTGATCAACAAGACTCACGAGATTTTGAAGAAACTCCACAAGGACTTACTGGAGTCGAACAAGCTCTTCACACCAATGAAGGAATCACTCAGTAGATGCTTCACTATCCTCAACAATTCTCCATTGACGCTCAGTCTTTTTGAGAACTACTTGAAGGAATGCGATGCCTTGGTACAACGTGAGGTGAGCACCCGTTTTGCCTACAAAGAGAAGGGACTCGCTCTTAAAAACGAGCAGAAACTCGTGTGTCAGGGTGAATTGAACGAAGAGATGCTCCAAATTGCTCATACTTTGGTCGATAGACATGGTGCAAGCATCAACCGCGACTTGAAGGTGTCGGAGATGTACTTCTACGACACATCTTGGTTGAACATTGGAGTTAACCAAACCGTTCACAATTCATACGAACTAGAGCCTGTTCATAACGACAAGTACTTGAAGGTTATGCCACGTATCGCTGGCGAAAATGCGTCGAGTGTCGACTCACTCCGCAAAATTCTCATTTATCCAAGCGCACGCAAAGAAAAGACGCTGTTCAGACAGTGCACGAGATGCCGGTCGATTTCTCTTCTTGGAGATCCGCTGGTGTTCGAAATGCCCAACACTGTGGGTCTTTGGACCATGGTGTTCCAGAGAGCCTGTATTTGCGGAAATCCATGGGTAAACTACAGCGTCGGCAAGTAGGACAAAATGTATAATTAAGGAAGGAACAAACGGAACACTTGTAGAGAAGCCCAACGTAGAAGATAGCGGGGGATACACGAAGGATAAAGGTGGTAGAATGGAGCTTTGGTCTCTTGCTGTTGGCTCCCTCTCTTGAATCGCTTGCCGTAGACGTTGCCCGCTTGGCCAAGTGGTAAGGCGCTCCACTCGTAATGGAGCGATCGCCGGTTCGATTCCGGCAGGGGGCAATATTTTTGCATGTCAGCCTTATATGATTTTAGCACATGTGCATCGTACGGCACTACAACAATAGGATCCCAGAAGCGAGAAAAATACTGTAATAATAGGTGGAAAATATAGGCGTAACTTACTAAGAGGGCTAAAGCTGTACCTACAATGTATCGTTTACGAATTGAGTAGACGATAGAAGTAGACGAAGTATTACAAAGGCTCGATACAAATGCGATCGTTTGCAAATATCAGTGTGAAACCCAACTCGAATTTTTGAAAGGTTGATGTGACGTTTTTATATCCGATATGGTTATGTAGTTAAATACAAATATTTATAGATCGGTTGTAAATTCTGGGACCATAAGAAATACTATGGTTCTAGAAATTTAGCAGTGTAGATACTCGATTAAAGTTGTCTATATGATTCAGAGATATAAGCTTTAGCTCTGAATACGATAATCCAGTGTGTCGTACTATCTCGTTATCTCGTTGACGAACTCACATCTACTTGGGGCACTCCATCACCATTTTGCATTCTGTGCAACGCGGCAGACAACTGCGTCTGCCAAGTTTCGAGCGACGCCTCTGAGGACGCAAGTAGGTTGTGCAAAATGTCGATCTTCACCTGGAAGAGTTGCGGGTTCGTGACGTCTCTTTCGTCGATGAAGTTGCTCAAAACCTGTGGGAGGCTCTCAAAGAGGTACCTCTGAGTATATGGATGCTGAGACATGACGAGTAGGAGTGCAAATAGCATGTCAGCGGTGAGCCTTCCTAATCTTGCGCTTGTAAAGTATTCTATTTCGCGGTTGAACAAGACCTCATCTGCTGTGATGTTGAGTAAAATGCCAAAGTACTTGTTGGAGAGCAACGGGTAGTCAAGAGGTACATCTCTGAGCACCTTTGGGTTAGCCTGAGATAAAACACGAGTATTTAATTCATCAGGAAAGTGTGAAGTGTCCTTCAAAGCCTTTGAGCACCAGGTCTCGAACTTTGGGTCTCCAGAGAGTTTCACCACGAGGTTGGCGACTTCTGGTCCCACGAACGGTAACTCCACTGCTTTATAGAGAGTCTCTAGTATGTCCCAGTGTTGCTGTGGAACTTCTGGACACTGTGTGAACAAGTCACCGCAGAATTGAACGAGAAGGATTGCGAAGAGCGGGTCATCATCTGCCAAATGCTCGAGTTGCTGCGCTGTGAAGTAGTACTTGTCAGGTGATACAAACTGGTTAAAGTCTGCGAGAATTAGGGTGTATGCTAGGAACCTTGAGCGCACTGTTGCTTCCGAATCGATAACACTGATTCCCAGTAATGTTGGAGCAGGTCCTACTTTAGCACCCAAGTAGTACCTTAAAAACAGCTCAACTTGCGACACCACTGCAATTGGCAATGCCGAAACAGTGAGGTATTGTTCTGTGACACGGTTTGGGATGTCTTTCTCCTGGAGAAACTGTGCACATGATGATTCTGTAAGCTTTGTCAGCACCAATTTGAGGATCGCTACTGCAGTTTCTGGATCTGAATTGAGATCATACATTCTCTCAACCACAAACTCCGGTGGGAAGATGGTGAGCAAGTCTGAAAACAGCACCGCAGTCAATACGCGTTCAAGGAGAGAGGGTACCACTCTTGTGGGGTCAATCTCAGGAGCTGAGAAAACAATGTGGTTCGCTGGACCAACAAGCAGAAGCAAGTCCGCTTTTCCTTCAGGACGGAACGCCTCCACTAATTCGGAGTTAACTGGGGTCTTTGAGTCGATTGCTGATTGCAAGTGTTGGGAGAGTTCAGCAGACATGGTTCAGGGTTCAATGTTCAATAATGGCGGGGAATGTATCAATTGAAGAATAATGGTGAGGAATGTATCAATTGATGTAGTTGTATTATTTCAGTGGAACCCAGAGGTAAATAGTGTCAGGGTTAAAGATTCCAGTGAATTACCAATGGTCCGTGTATGGTTAAAGTGATTGAAAATGTTAAATCTGTAGTGGTAATCCAATATGCAGGATGATTTGAAGCAACCAATGTGAGAGAATAATGACTACCTCTAAATGAGAAAGATCATTAGCCCAGAATCCGATCGATATAGGATACACGATCAATCTGGAATATCTGATCAATCTAGAAGAATTTTGATGAATCTGGAAATAGGTGTTTCTGAGAACTAACTCAAATTAATTTAAATTAAGTTTTTATAATACCACACAAGGCATTTTTAACCCACATTGGTCTGGAGACTTTGACTTTGCTTTGAAGTAGGCCGATTCTGTCTCCAAGATCACATTCAAATCGCGCTCTGCTCCTCCTTTGGCGTGCTTACCTCTTCCTGAATTGGCAACCTTGACACCAAACCTTATCTGGTTCTCCGCATTCCAGTCATCACATGTGTCTATTTCGCCGTTTTCTGCTTCGCTTAGACGGAGGATATTTTTGGGCACGAGCTCTCGGTGATAGAACTAGCATGAGACGACTGACTTGGCAGGGCGCGTGAGATATTTCTAGGTTTTGGTCGAAATTGGTGAATAATGATCAGAAAGTCGGAAATGAAGCGCAATTTGATCGCCTGATTTACGAATCATTCAAATGTAAAGGACGCTAGTTCTAACGTACAGCAACCCCCTTTCTCTACCGAACTATTTCTAGCGTCCCTTTTCTTGCCCCTTGCTAACGGCCACTTAACGTGCTGTTCCACTTTTTCCCCTTATTATCTGCTCTTCTACATTTCCCTCAGGTCTTTTTTTGGAACTTCCTATTCGACTTCATACATCACGTTCGTTTTATAAAATTTCCACGAAGAATTCGGACGCAGCTGCGGTGGTTCTGGAACCCGTTCTGTCGCTCAAAAGACATGTTCGCTTTCTTCCCCGTCTGTTCATCCAATGTTCGTCTCCATTCCGATCGCCCTCCGTCACGCACATGCAGCATCACAACGGCTCGGCTCACTACGATCCCGATCGTCGTCTCTACACGTGACGTGTATTTTACGCGTAGACGAGGGACAACATGCACTCCAATTGTTCCATGCACTCCATTACTCTAATGATTTCCATGCACTCCACGACAATGGTGTCTAACAATAGCCTTCCGAGCATATTTGCACTTGATTTCGTTGGATTGTGTGGACCGACCCCATCGGCGGAACGTTGGAATCTGTTTTTTTCGCTGCCACACGGGCCGTTGTACTAGCAACGCCGTCCATGTGCAAAAGGTCCCACAATAATATTGTTTGAAATCTTTGGATTTTTTCCCCTGACACAAAAACCAATACGTGTCCAGCTTCACCCTGAATTAGTCGATAGGTTTTTTTTTCGCATTTCGTGTATATTTACCTTTAGAGTGTTCCGCCTTTTATTCTTTTCATTCTTCTGGAGCGAATGTCCTCAGTGGGAACCTTGGACAGCATGATGACAGCCGTGTCGAATATGATCGGAGACGCGACTGGCAGGCAAGACGCCCCAGACAAAGAAGTCCCTACAATAGCCGAGGTGAAAGAAACGAGCAGCAATAGCAGCACGAACGGCAGCACCAACAACGTCAACAACACCACCACCACAGCCAACACAGCCAACACAGTCGTGAGCAACGGGAACGCTAATGAGAACCCCAACACTGAAACGGCAAGAACGTCACCAGACCTTCCTCCTAACAATCTCGACGACTCAGCCGCAGATCTCAATGGACACGCGAATGGCTACAGCCAAACCCCAGGAAGCTACCCTCAGGAGAACGGCAAGGACATTAAGGAAAACAGCGACGTGAAGGCGGCTGATGCCAAGGAGCCTGAAGTCAAGGAAGTGAAAGAGTCTGCTCCAGAGACCGACGGTATCGACCCGGCCGATGCAGAATACCGTGATATTGCGAACAAGCTTTTTCAAGAGGACTTTGTGTCGATCCAGCCGGAAGAGTACACACAGTTCTTAGCAGCCAACGACGCTGAGTCGCAGATGATCCGCGGGTACTACATGGACTGTTTCAAGTGGGACGCGAACTTACTCAAGTCGACGCGTAAACTTTGTTCCAAGTTGTATCTCAAGGGAGAGTCGCAGGAAATCGACCGTATTCTCTCTGCATTCACCAAGTCGTACTTGAAGCAGAATCCTAACAACTTGTTTGCCACGCGTAACTTCGAGAAGATCTACATCATCATCTACAGTTTGATCTTGTTGAACACGGCGTTGCACAACTCGGAGGTCAACAAGAAAAACGTCATTTCCCAGACCGACTACATCAAGAACACCTTCACGACCTTTATCCAGACCACCTCCAAGTCGTCCAAGAAGTTGTCGATCAAGCAGAAGATTGTGATCGAGCGCGAATTGAGCAATTACTACGAAGACTTGCGTGACAACGAGTTGCACTTGAAGAATTCCGAGAGCGTCGATCGCCTCGAAACTACCTCCGCAGCCACTAAGCGCCTCTCGAGGCACATCTCCAGCAGCAGAAAGGAGGACAAGAAGGATGACGCCAACGAGTCCACCGTGGACCCAGCCCCACAAGATGAGAAGCACTTCGACAACACCTTGCTGAAGCAGGTCTCCAACACATCTCTCTGGTCTGCAGACAGCACGTCCAACACGCGCCGGTCGTCGTTGGCAATGAAGCGTATGTCCCTGGCCACGCTGGCCGTGTCGCACTACACGGTGGGTAACACCAAGGCCGATGCAGCCGCTCGCAACAAGCGCGGTGTGGGCTTCGCCCGCGCCTTGTTGTCTGATCAGAAGAACTCTCAATTCTACAAGAACAACAACGGATCGCGGTTGTCGAACGCCCTGGCATCCACTGTCCGTGCACGTTCCGAAGCACTGCTTCTCCACGAGTCGCCTGCTAACAGCCACTTGCATGGTGGTTTGAACAAGCGCTCTTCGAGATCGTCCATCGTCTCGAAGGAGTCGCTTGCCGGTGCCACCGGTGGCGATGACGCTGTTCTGGTGCTCTCTCTTGACACCGTGAACTTGAACTACGCAGATGACGGAGAGAAGCAGCACTTGGAGGACTTCAACGTTGACGATTACCAGGACCGTTACGATTTGACGTTGGAGTTGCAGGGTTCACCATACTTGAAGGAGGGTTTGTTGAAGTTGAAGGTGGCCAATAACGACCAGCTGGACACTGCTGCTGCTGAGCCTGCAACTGTGAATTCCGGTCTGCGTTTCTTCTCCTTCTTCAGCAAGTCGGCCAGTGGTGCTGGTGCACGCAGTCAGGCCAACGCCGCTAGAGACCAGTCTGCGGGTGCCATCTCACTGACTAAGTTCGTCGAGAACTTTGTGGTGGTATCGAAGGGTGAGTTGTCGTTGTACTCGTTTGACCCTAAGGTGATTAAGAAGCACCAGCAGGCCGTTCAGAAACAGAAGCAGAAGTACTTGTCATCTATTGCTGAGGATGAGGAGGACTTGGCCAGCAGAGACGATGAGGAGAGTGACGTCGGTGACGGTAACTGGTTGAAGAACGCCGCTAACATCGGTAACTACAACTTATGCTCGACCTTTGCTCTGTTGGAGAAGCCTACTATCAATTCTTCGCTGAACAAGAAGACTATCTTGTGGTCCTTGACTTTCCCGAAAGTATCGAAGAAGGCACCTAAGAAGTTCTACTTCGAGGCAGGTACTAAGGAGATTGCATTGGAGTTTGTCAACACCTGTAACTTCTGGGCCGCCAAGATCACGGCAATTCCAACACTCGAAGAGAGTATGTCGCTGATAGAGTACGGTTGGACCAACTTGGATGGATTGATCAACAAGCGCGACCAGTTCAAGAAGATGAAGCACATCATGAAGTGGGAGCAATTGCCAAAGGGTATTTACTTGAGTAACTACGTTGTCTCTCCTTCTTTGGACGACCGTGCCAACCATGAGGGTATGATGAAGCAGTTTGTGAAGACTTTGAACTACTACAACCACTTGAAGAAGTTGTACAACGACTTCACCACGCTCAAGATGCGCTTCACCAGCAGTTTGCCTCCAAAGCAGTTCTCGTGCGCCAACTACACCAAGGTGCTCAACAACTACGACCTTAAGATACAGGAGTACAAGGTGGACTTGACCAAGTACAAGAACTACCTTATTATCTTGGGTTTCGGATTGCAGTTGCGTTTTGACTTGGAGGACCTGGACCGTGAGACTGCCATCAACAACGGTGAGATCCCTGCAGGTACTCTCGAGGACGATGAGTTGACCAAGTTGGTCAAGGCCGAGATCAAGAAGTTATTCTTCAACATGAAGGATATCTCCAAGATCATCCCCACGTTCCTGTCGTCCAAGTCTATCAACAACATTTCTGCGTTGCTCCGCGGCGTAGAGAAGGACCTCCCAGGTGTTCCAGAGACGGAAAACCTGCCACTGCACACAAACGAGCTGGCGGACCCTGTACCGACGATCCCGCTCGAGAACGACTTTGACAACGGCACTTCACTTGTGAAGTCGCCAAAGACATTCACCTTGTCACACTTCTCGGAGAACGAGTCGCCCATCAACCAGTTGTTGCAAACCACGCACAACAACAACTTTAATAATGCAAATGCCATCCCTGCCCCAAACATCAACTTGGAGGCGAAGGAATACCCAACTGATACCATCAAAGAAGAAGACGAGCCCGAAGACCCAGAACTTGGCGCTAAGTATTAATGCGCCAGTTGAGAAATGTTTTCTATACTTCTAGATTGTGTTAGTTTTTATGTTATCGAGTTCTGCGGAACCACATTGTGCTATTCAAGAAATAGCGATTAAGTAGTTATCAAAATAATCAGTTAAGGTTGTAGACTAGAGAGGAATGGAGCTAGGGAAACATCCTTGACAGATGGTGTTTGATACTAGAGATACGGTATACAAATTGATGATCTACATTGCAGGCTCGTTTTAATCGAAATTGCATGTTAGTAATAATCAACATTGTATGTCGTTTCGATAATCAATACCATATCCTCCATGATTGATGTCGTATTCCTATTCCATAATCAGCAATCGTAATTGGCGTTGCACCTACCAGAAAGAGGTAAAGAGAATATAGCTCAACTTTGGTCGAGCTTGGCGTCCATATCAGTTTTGATAACCACGCCTTCATACACTCTATTCAGCACTCAACACTTATGTCGTAATTATTTTCACTACCCTAACTGTGTCTTCTTTTTTTGGTAGCGTCCTTTTCAATTTTCTATTATCGCCACCAACAACAAAATATGTCCGACCCCAGTTCGCTCAACGGTGGTTCCGCCGTCGCCATGGTTGGCAAGGACTGTATAGCCATTGCCTGTGACTTGCGTCTCGGAAACCAATCGCTTGGTTTGGCAAATAACTTTGAGAAAGTGTTCCAGTTTGGTGACAAGACCTTTTTGGGTCTCACTGGTTTGGCCACCGACGTTTTGACACTCAAAGAAACCTTTAGATTCAAAAACAACTTGTACACATTGCGCGAAGAGAGACAGATTGAGCCTAAGACATTGGCCAACTTGGTCAGCTCCACGTTGTACGAGAAGCGTTTCGGACCCTACTTTGTTGGCCCTATTGTCGCAGGTTTGGACTCTAAGACTAACAAGCCATTCATCTGTGGCTTCGACTTGATTGGATGCATTGATTTCGCTAAGGATTTCATAGTCAGCGGTACTGCTTCAGATCAGTTATACGGTATGTGCGAATCGCTTTACGAACCAGACTTGGAGCCGGAGGATTTGTTCGAGACCATCAGTCAGGCGCTCTTGAACGCCGTCGACAGAGATGCTTTGTCGGGTTGGGGCGCAATAGTGTACGTGGTGACGAAGGACAAGGTGGTGAAGAGGGTATTGAGAACTCGCCAGGATTAGCGAAATAGAAGTAAATGAAGGAATTAAAATGATGAATTTGTAGAAAAGAACTTGCATCTTCCTCGAATAAAGCCTACTGGGTATCGTTCAATATTGGAAACATAGTTCGCTGCTAGTGTTGTGACTCGATTGCAAGTATTATTTCTAGGAGATCTTGGTTATTGCCAGAGATATTGCGAATAGATGACGTAGAAAACTTGCTAGATCAATGTTGACCCTGAATGAAAGCACACTACAATGAAAGAATGGAAACTAGTTGTTTCCAAATACTATACCCACTTCTCAAATGTCTTCATTTATTCCTATTTACAACGTCGCTTGAGTTGATTTTCCATTTTTTGTTCTCTGGTGTCCTTAGTATGTACAATAGACCAGCTTCTTAAAACAACAGTATGCCTTCTTTTCATCCGCTCGAGCTCTTTTCAGCTTTTAATTTCATCCACTCAGCCTCTTTCTTATTTTCAACCACTCAACCTCTTCAGCTCTTATTCATCCTCTTTCCTAATTTCCCCCGCCCAACTTCTTTTCAGCTTCTCTCTCAACCATCTTCTTCAAGTAGCTGTTCTTTCCGTAAACCTCCTCCTCGTTTCTCTTTCTCATCTCGGCGAACTTCTTCTGTTTGAGCCTGCTCTCTCTGATCTTGTCCTTGGAGTCTTCGATACGAGTGTGGTGCAAGCATTTTGTCAACTCGTTCTTCTCAAAGTTACACATACCAAGTGCCTTCTTGAGGAACTCCAGTCTGTGACATGCCTCAAGAGCGTCCATGAGCTCTTCGCACTGTTGAAATCTGTTTTTGTCGAGTTGAGGATGCATGAGTTAAAAATGATTTTCAATGACTTGTTTTACGAACTGGAAAAAACATGGATGCAAAAGTGCGTTCCAGGAATCTCCAAAAAATTACCAACAAAGTAAATGACATTGGTTCGAGTATTCTCGGTCGAAGTCGTCGGTGCTATGCCTGGGTCTACATTTTTATCCAATTGTCTCAACTTTGTTCTACAATACTCGAAAAATCTTGAAGTTCATTCACTAGCATACTCAGGAGTTCATTCAATCCAAAATTCAATCACTATTCACTTTTTACAACCTTGCCTCAGCACCAGAAAACAACTCCTTGAAGAAAGCCTCGGAGTTTGGGTCTCTTCCTAAAACATCCCTCAAGTTGTCCATTGAGTCATAAGCTCCTCCCCTTCTCAAGATAATGTCTCTGTACTTCAATCCGCTTTCGACATTCATTGGGTCCTTCTTGAATAAAGTGTAGAACATGTCCGTCGCATACACAAGCGAGTACAAGTATCCGTAGTAAGAGCTCTCGTATCCACCAGCAATGTGACCAAAGCTGGAGTACCCCTTGGTGGAAATGCCGTCGGCAGAGTTCAAAGTCACCTCTGCACGGGTATCGTTCCAGACCTTACTCATGTCAAAAGCGGCGAGCTCTTCTTGACTTGAAAGCGAGTGGCATCTCAAATCAAACAAACCAAACGACAACTGACGCAAGCTGGATAACCCTCCGTTGACGTTCTTGGATGCAACAATCTGCGAAATCAACTTATCGTTAATTGGCTCACCAGTCTTATAGTGCTTGGACAACTTCTTCAACTCAGGACCAGACCAACACCAGTTCTCCAACATCTGGGATGGCGCTTCGACGAAGTCACGCTCCACCTTGGTGTGCAACATAGAAAGACGGGTCTCGGCTAACAAAGAGTGCACACCGTGACCCAATTCATGGAACAAGGTGACAACCTCGCTGTGACGCAACAAAGAAGGCTTGTCGGCAGTTGGCTTGGTGAAGTTGCACACCAACATAGTGATACTTGGCTCTCTGGTGCCATCTTCACGAATGTATCCGTCTCCATTACCAAAGTTTGCTGCGTGACTGTACTTACCTTCACGAGGGTGTAAGTCCAAGTAGATCCATCCCTTGAAGACAGGAGTCTTCAGAACATCTTGGAAAACAGCAAACAATCTGACATCAGGGTGCCAAGTAGTCTTTTCGTCAGTCTGAGTTCTAACGAACTTGAGGTCAAATAACGTCTCGTAAACCTCAAACATTCCCTCAATGGTAGAGTCCAATGGGAAGTACTCCATCACAACGTTGTTATCGACTTGGTACTTGGTCGAAAGAAGCTTTTCGTTGTAGTACAGGTAGTCCCAGAAGTAGAGCTCACTCTGCTCTGGCTTACCCTCCTTGCGCAAATCCTGGTTCTTGAGCTCAATTAACTCAGCAGCATCTTGCTTTCCAACTGGCAAGAAGCGCAGCTTCAAGTCTGTCAAAAAGTCCATTGCAGTCTTTTGGTTCTTGGCCATACGCTTCTCCAAAATGAAGTCGGAGAAGTTCTTGTACCCCAAGATCTTGGCCAACTTGTACCTGAGCTTGACAATATCCTCGATGATATCAGCATTTGCGGCAATATTGTTTTCTCTAGCAACATAGGCTCTTTTTCTGGTCTCTTGGTTCGAAGCGTAAGTCATAAGTGGAATGTAGTCTGGGTACTTGAACGTAACCTTGCGCTTTCCATCTACAACTTCAAACTCTGAAATATTCTCCTTAGGCAAACCAGTCAATTCTTCCTCAGTGAACAACAAGAAGGCTTTGTCCTCATTGAGGTTGGTCAGAAACTGAGACTGGAGCTTACTGATCTCAAGTCCGATTTTCTTGATTTCGTCACGAGTAGCCTCGTCCAAGTCCAAACCATTGCGCTTGAAGTCAAGAACGGTATCGTGTAAGAATTTCTTTGTTTCGTGGTCCAGCTCCTTGCCCAATTCGTTCAATTTGGAGAAGGCTTTGAAAAGATCAACTCTCATGCCCTGCGAGATCAGCTGCTCCAGGAACTTGTCGCTGATTTCAGTCGAAATGGTTCTCATGGCGGGATCTGGTGAAACATACTGGTAGAACGCCAATTGGTTCATACGGAAACAATTATTGTTGTAGTAGTTGACATAAGGGTTGAGGGCATTTTCAAATGTGGGGTTTTCCAAAGCCGCGATGCGGTCATTGAGTTCAAGATTGGACTCAAGAAATGCTTCACCATCCTTCGAAACAATCTCTGGGGTATCGACCCAGGCAGGGAGCTTGAGTTTAGCGACTTCGGCGGCGTAATCAAAGGTCATTTTGCTGTGTTTGATAATTGGGTGACTTGGACACAATTTAAACAATTATTGCAAAAAAGTGCCACTTCCAAAAGTGGCAAAACCACAAAGAAAATTGGGTGAACAAAAGATACGGTGGCTGATTGACGTCCATACAAGTGGCACTCTGCAAGCTGTTATATGCTGGGCGGCTTTCATTTCGGACCCCATGTTGAAAGTTTGGGAATAAACAACTCAGGCTGAGTTTTCACCCACCACCCACCAGTGACAATTGAACGAAGTAAATGTATTATCCTAGTTTATTCTCTCAAAATTGAAATCTCGCTTCAAACAAGAGTGAATTCTTTCTGGTGAACCTCGTGTCTATCCATATCCTTGGCCTCTTCTCATTTGGTCTCGTCTATCACCAACTGCTATAAATATATATATTCCACGTGACCGAATCTTTATTTTCCCACCAACAACAACCATGACCAGTGCAAAAACCGACAAGGACCTCGTTTTGGACTTTATCAACTCGTTGCCAGACTCCAAGCCCAGCACTCCCAATCCCTCCGAGGGAAAGACTGAAAAGGCAGCAGAAGGAGAAAACTTTTTGGAGTTTTTGGACGAGATCGCCCTGCACGAGAAGAAGGAGCTGGCCGCTCCCAAGGCCAAATTTGAACCTAAAAAGAAGGAACAGACCTCTGCATCTACCCAAGCTTCTGCACAGCCATCGCAACAGCCTTCTGCACAGGCTTCCGCGCAACCCTCTGCAGCTGTGTCCACTCAAGGCTCTCCTGCGGCCAATAAGGAGTCGAATGAAATTGACATTGACCCCATTAGCTCTATCTCCAATTGGTGGTCTTCAGAAGGCCTGTCGAAGGTGACGTCTCTCTGGGGCACTATCACGTCTAATGCGCAGACTTTGGGAGAAACAACATACCAATTGGCATCGCAAACTAGTAATCAGATCAATGAACAGCGCCACAAGTACTTAGAAGGAGATGAGCAAATCCACAACATCACTAACAGACTCAATTCCATCTTGGTTACTATGTCCAGCCAGATTAAACAGGGATTGATCAGCAAGGATGATGAGTTGTTGAACGTGCTAGTGGTTTATGATATGAAGGCTTTGGATTACTTGGACCAAATCGCATACTACAACTTCAACAAGGTTATGAACCAAGTTGAGGGTGGTATTAGAGTTAACGTGAACAACTTCAACCAGCGTCAAGGTGGAGATTCCGAAGTTAACTTGAATATGTTCCATGGGAAGATTATCGATGGGGAAAAGTTGTGCTTTGCCAACCTTGAGTCCGCCATCAAAGACTACCGCAAGGTTGAAACTGCCCAGGAAAAGCCAGAGGGAGAGGAGGAAATTGAGGAGATCAACAAGTCTAATATCTTCATTTCGATCCAACCAATTACTACAGGTATCGAGGGCCAGGAGAAGAAGACCGACGAACTGGCCACTTTAATCGACAGCAACAACCAGGAGTCGTTCTCTTTCACCCTTATGCTCAAAGATATCACTAATGACATCACTATAATCACCAGAACTCAAGCATTCCCATTGAAGTGGGCGGAGTGGTTAACTGGTAAGGAAACCGTCAAGAGCGAAGGTGAGGGCGAAGCCGACGGTGATGACGAAATTAACCCTGCAGACTGGGTTAAGGAGTGGATAAGAGATGGCTTGGATTTGAGTCTCGGTGTTCTTTCTCAGCAGTATGTAATCAAGAGAATGGGTATATAGGTTCAATATTATGAGTTATGCTAACTGAAGATTTGACGATTTCCCTAATAATACAATATCTCTCTGAAAGATGCAAAAAAAATGCCCCCTGCCAGAATTGAACTAGCGACCTTTGCATTACAAGTGCAACGCTCTACCACTAAGCTAAAGGGGCATTCTTGAAAAAACAGGTGTATTTTTGCTTTAATCACTTCGTGTTTACGAGCCAATATTCACCCGTTTTCCTACTCTATACTAAGCAATCTATCAAAAAACGGCTTAACCATATTTAACCACTCTGCTGATTATCTTATTCGAGAATCTGAACAAAGGGTTCATCATCCTAAGGAAAGATTCCCTTGAAAGTACTCGCCTGGAGAAAAACGGGAGGCAAACATCCCTGTGGAGGACATCGTCCCGATACGCCTCGTGGTCGATAAACTTTGACACGCAGATAACTGATAAGGCTTATGTAAGAACACATAATATCGGGAGTGTTCGGAGTTTTTTTCGGAAAGATTACAAACTTGTTGATTTGAAATATTAAGTATTATTATTATTAATTTGTACCCATCATCTATTAACCCTTGATGAGATATCCCGTATAAACCGTGAGGAACCCAGCTCCTCTGTACTATCCTAGTACCTATATTAATTAAAACAAGTCAGCAAATTCAGCAACGTTTGGGTGAACCAAGTTGGTGTACTTGTAGAACTCTGATGCGGTAGCAGCAGCGGCAGCGGCAGCAGCAGCGGATGCGTGCTGCATTGGTGGCATTTCTACCTTTGGAGTCACAATGTTGTGGCTTTCACTGATGTTGCGGATGTTACCGTTAGAAGAGTGTTGAATGCCACAGCTCAAGTAATTGGCCATGATGCGGTCGAAAGTAGCCTCATCGTTGGCAATCAACTTGTTAGCGTAGTCGATAATGACAGTGGACTTAGACATTGCTTCCTTGCAAATCTTAACAAAGTCCAGTGCAGACAAGTGCAGGTACTTGTCGACTTGGCCTTCCTTGAATAACTTGGCTGCAACAAGCTTGTTGTCTGGGTGCATGTCCAAGCATTCATCCACAATGAACTGGTAGTCATCGAAGGACAACTCCTGTGCGTTCTTGACGTCGACATTGAACTTTGCCATGAGTGAAGCGCCAATTGTACTTGGGTTGTACTTGTTGACTGTGCAAGGTAACGCCGAATAGTTACTCAACTTCTGAAGTAAGTTAGAAGAGTTCTTGCATGTTGGGTTGTAGTAGATTGTAATACGCGAAGCTGGAGCAGAGGTAGTAGTTGCAGTCTTAGCTGGAGCAGCCCACTTGCCGCTACGGAAGATATTTCTGAGCATTGATGGTTGACAGGTAAAAATATTCCCAAGATCACCGAAAGTATTTATATTCAAACCATTAGGAGGGGATCGTGATAAGCGTTTCTTTTTTTGCCTATTTGCGTACGAAAAAAATCTTGCAGATAGAAGAGGGGAGTGGCAGGGAGGAGAACGAAATAAACTCAACATTTAATCCGAAACCCAATGCTGGAAGTTGAGTCATGCTATGCTTGGGATAGTAATAAACAACGAAGTCAAGTGTTGGTGAGGAAGTAGGCTCCTAATATTGTATATATAAATCTATCCCGCCTTGGGAACCCTTTCAAAGCTTAAAGAACGATTCTAGAAGTGCGCGGTGGCAATCCAACGTGTTGAAGATGCCATCGTTCCGGAAAAATTCTAAACGATGGGTTTGCAGGTTTACTGGATTTGGCACCGCCACATTTTGGCGAAAAAAAAAAACAGCTTTTACACTTTACCTCTCCCCTCCTGTTTTGCTTTTACAATTTGGCTCTGCTTTGCCTCATTTTTCTGCAGGTTACAAATCCCCTCCTACGATTTTTTTGCATGTTACACATCCCCTCCTCCAAAGATAGCCTTTCGCAAAGTTTTTTTTGCAAGTTGCCTATCCCCTCCCTTCCAAAGAAGTCAGTGGAAAGGCGGCCCAAAACGTAAAACGTGTTTGTGTTTCTGTGTTCCCTTTCTACCGTTAGTAATCATTTAGGGAACCATAGGAGCTCCAATAGGGGAAGTACAGGGATATTACCGCAATAAAAAATGGAGCATACAAGCGAGCTCTGGGTTGTAATTTCTATACACATGCTTTGAAGGGAGACTTTGATCATCTATGCTCAATTATACTCAGCCCAGTTCCCCTCAGTATATTTCCTAAATGTGTTCGAAGTGTGTGTTTCAAACAAACTCACTGTAAGAATAGATTTTCTCCCAAACAAGAAGCTTGCTTAGGAATTGCCATCACTACACCCAACTCTTACATAATCGAACCACTAAGTATATTTCGCAGCCAAAAAAAAAAATCGTAACAGTCGTATAGAGCAAAATTCCCCTCAAGTTGAACGAAGAACACTATCCCCGCCAAAACAAGGCCATGTAGACAATCCCCTCTAGTCTGAACCCATTGTGGTGATTGAATCCCCGCTATCATCCAACATGTTTGGGTATCCATTCCAAAAAGTGTGAAATAAACACGTTGGGCTCATGCACAAATGACGCCAACTATTTTTGGGCTACTGGAAGTTTCGGCGGATTGCTAATCAACAATATGTTGGCATTTTCTATCATCTAGTATAGCCACTACTTCAATGATGTTACTATGATTAAGAGTTGCAACTGAAGGATTCAGTGAAGATTACTGCGATTAAACTGAGCTAATAACGCTTGGTTACTGCAGAGTTAATTCTACGAGATATCAATCATTGGTTGAGGTGGGATTTTGTCTAAGTTCAATCGCAACTGAAAATGGACGAAGATTCAAATGACTTCAAACAAGGACTTTACTTTCTATAGAGATGGACTTGTCAATCTCCTAGTTGAAGCTGCTTCACCGATGTGCTTTGTATCTTTACAGTTTTCATTATTCTGGTTCAGTCTTTTTCATTATCTTCTAATCTACTTGCCAACCATCTAGTTACACTTCCCAACCATCTAGGTCGATTCACCTGATAATCTTCTTCAATCGTTTTGAATTATTACTGACTCCATCTTGACACATTTGAAAGTCAACGATTCTTTATTAAACTGAGTTTTTGACTATTCCTCCTACGATGCAGCCTTTCTGTGCTCATCCAAAGGCATGTTCTTTCTGACCTCTTCAAGCAACTTGTAGTCCAACACTGCGGTTCCCAACGAATAGTAGTCACCATCAACATCCGTCTTCATAGGTCCCTTATAGTTTTCCAATTTCAAAAGAACCTCACCCCAAGGCGAAACAACGATACTTTCTCCATAGCTAACTCTCTTACTTTCTGAAGTGCCAACGTCGTGTTCTCCACACTGTGCAGCCATAACGACGTAACTCTGAGTATCGATTGCACGAGCCTTGGCTAACAACTCCCAGTGAGCTTCTCCTGTCTTCACAGTGAATGCTGAAGGATAAGTGATAATGTTGGCACCCAATTCTTTCAACTTGATACCTTGCTCAGGAAATCTGATATCGTAACAAATGGCAAAGCCGATCTTGAATGGGTTGAAAACAGTAATTGGTGGTTTAACTTCAGTAGGACCTGCCTCCACTGACTCCGACTCGCGGAGAACTGGACCATTGGGAACATCGACATCAAATAAGTGGATCTTCTGGTACTCGTACAAGACTTCACCACGGGAGTCAAGCAAAATCTCACAGTTTCTAACCTTCGTACCGTCTGAGTTGGGCAAGTGAACACCAACAGCAACGTACAAGGAGCTCTCAATGCGCTTCAACTCAGCAGCAACAACGTCAATGAATTCCTTCTGGGTTGATTTCGCCAATTGAATCAGTGTGGCTGCATCTTTGGCAATGTAGTCCGTAGCCTCAGGAAGGAAGAGGAGTTCGGCACGCGCATCAATTGCTTCAGCGATGAGCTTATTAACCACGCGAGCGTTCAGACGAAGATTTGAGCTTGAACGGAGCTGACCAACTGCAATACGCAACATGATAATGAAACGATGTGGATTTAGATTTGAAAAAATGTACAGATAAGGCGAAATTACAATCAATTATAGTAGGTCAAAAGGGATAGAAGTTGATGGAAAAACTCTATTCCATCATCGCTTGCTGCTCATTCCCTGCTGTTCCGCGTGGAATTCGAAAGAAAAGTGGTGCACAAACTTTATTCCATTCCTTGGATATTGGTAGACCGCTAACAATCCCCTCAACTCTGAAAATCGCTCGGAAACAAGTGAGCGAAAAATGCTTGTAAAATCAGTGATAAGAAGAGGGTTGCCCAATTGAGGTTAGCCCAATTGAGTCAGCAACTCAATGGGGCATCGCTTATCCAGTCGCTCTCCTTGTCGGAAATTACTGTTGCAAATACCGCAATTGTTCCAGAAAATAGCCGTGAGGACCAATCGGCGTAAGCCACAAAAAATCTGGACCCCTATGAGATGGACTGAATCGAAGGATTTTTACTTGGTGTATGAGATGACCACTTTTCCGTTCATCAGTAAACGTAACTATTCTTCAAGCTCTAGTTAATTGACTTTCTTTAGAGGTGTGGCATAATTGTTCTTGTTACTTTTCTTGACGTCTGCTACCTTTCTACCTGCGTCGGTTACTTTCCTACTTACTTCTCTAGGTTTCTACACAGTTCTACCCTTCTTGTCAGATGACGTAAGTATTTCCGCAATTTAACTTCCGCTAAATGAGCCTTGTATACGGAGAAAACATTATAAAAGTCCGAAACTCTTCAAAAGCACATGCACATGGAGTCATGGAATCAGATCACATCATGTGACCACATATACAGGTGTTCCAGAGACATCCGGTTGACCGTGGATGCAATAGAACAAGCGTACCCCTCGAGCAATACCCCCTGACATCATACACAAATCCCCTCACACTAGGAAGTCTCTATGTCTGATCTTTTTTCCTTATCTCTCTCCTAACCATATTGGGGAAACCTTTTTTTTCTGTCAGTCTTTTTATCAACCCCCTGATGATTCCTGCACATACCATCGCCCACATGGTCTATAACCGTAATCAGAGTGTCAAGGAGACTCACAGGTCTTTCTGTGGCGAGAATTTTCGAGTATTTCGAAAATTCCGCGGGATTCACTATCATCCCCTATGGTTAATCTCTAGTAAAAGAACAATGTTCTCCTCTAGTTGTACCTCGATCTCCTCATTGATCTCTTCTCCTCTTAGATCTCCTCTTAGATCTCCTCTTCTCCTTATTGTTCTCCTCTCTAATCCTCTCCTCTTTAATTCCATCTCCTCATCTCCGGGGGAAGAAAATATACGTTGCTGAGCACGACCGTTTGTTGCTGTCTGGGAATTTCAGGAATGAATTTCAGGGAACAAATCGGTTGAACTATAACGATATGAAATTGATAGTGAGTGTTTAATAAGGATACTAGTCTACAATTGAGTCTTCTTAAATCGTATATTCGTAGATCATCACAGAACTGAAGGACGCTGGGTCAATATATATAAGATGCTGCGCTAGCACAGCGGGTTCTTGTTATGTTTCGTTATTTATGGCTTGTTGTAGTTACCGGCAGTGGTAATCTCTTCGTGGGAGTGGATAGTTGGCTCAAACACTTCCTCAGAGAGAGATGCAGATGGGGCACTAGCCATGATGTCGTCGTTGGAGACCAAGTTAGCCTCGCTGACGTTGTTGAAGTTGATGCAGCGCTGTCTCGACGAGAAGTGTCTAGGCAAAGCAGTCTTCAAAGACTGGTTGGCAGGTATCCAACAACGGGAAGCAGTCTTGAAAGTGGATATGTTAAAGATCTTGACCATTGTGTATGCTGATTGAATATGAAAATTCGAGTGTATGAAATGTGTTGTGATAAGGATAATTTCAGTGAGTCTCCGGTACCTTTATATATTTCTCCCCCAGATTTATGACTGAATCATCCGCGGCAGATTTTTTTGCTTGAGTCATTCGGAGTAGCGGCAGATGAGAAATCAATCACGTCATTATGTAATCTTTCAGCCGTCGCATGATACTACTTTCTATGTATTATGTAATCCTCCGTTATCCCGCGACAAAACTTCCTCGGCAGCCAAAACAATAGTGCCCGGTCGTGCGTAGCCAATCACCGCAGCGCCCCTGACCGCCGGTGTGCGATAAAAAGTAGTGGTCGTGCACGCACACAAATGTTCCGGATGGCCGGGGTTAAAAAAGTGCATGTGGGGTCGTCGCGTGATCCGGGTTCACGGACGTCCAAGCTCTTAGTACCGGCCCGTTACAACCAATGAGGTATTGATAGCAATTGTTCCGGAGCCACAGACAAACAAACACCGGAGAAGCAAAGTTAGATTCGGCAATTGCCTTTGCACTACTTTTTTACACACCACACCAATCAATCTGCTCACTGCGTCCGCTATCATCAGGCCTTTTTCGGCGAGCACGTGCAAACAAAAAATCCTGGGGTTTGAAGTCATTTTGAATCCTTCCGTTTTTCCACACATTACCTTTTCTTATGGCCGGCTGGGAATATACAGCGGCACTACGTGCCTCAATCCACCGGTATGCACTGTACAAACAAACATCGATCTCTCTCCGACAAATGGTCCAGTTCGGACCAACTCCAAGCCCAGGTTCCATCTTCCTTGCGCTGCAGTTCATTGTTGAGGAGTTACCAATAAGACTCGCTCTCAAAGTGAAAGATTTGGAAGAAGCGCCACTCGGGCTCGGTGACATGCCTCTGACCAAGAAAGTGCGCGACTGGTACGCTCAGAGTTTCCAGGAGCTTGTCGAATTGCCCAAACCTGTGATTTCCGAGGAGCTCAAGAAGTTATTGGCTCCAAATGGCCACGCTGAGAAGGAAACTCCCAGCGAAAACTTGGCCAAGATTGAGTCCAACAGTCCATCTGTGCATAACCTCTTTTCCGACGACGGAATAGTAGTGAGACACCACGATTCCGATAGACATCAACATCACCACAGACACGATAGACACACCCCATCCTCGGGAGGTCAGACAAGTACCCCGCCACCAGAAGTTTCCCCGACCTATGGAAAGCAATACTATACTCCGTGTTCCACGAACATTGTGTGGCCAAAGGAAGTCTATGATTACAACAAGAGTGTTAGCGATGCCCTTACCAAGATTAAACAACGTCACGACGCTACTGTTGCCACAATGGCACAAGGTGTCCAGGAATGGAAAGCTCAGACAAAGACCTACTATGTGAGTCCAAGGATACAGACGTTCTTGGACCGGTTCTACATGTCGCGTATTGGAATTCGTATGTTGATTGGCCAGCAGGTTGCACTTAACATGGCCCAGGCATCGCCAACCAAGCAGAAGCTCAACAGTATCTTGCACGGTTCCAATGGTACGCCATCAACGTCAAAGAGCAACTACGTTGGTGTTATTTGTACCGACTGTAATGTCGGTGAGATTGCGCAGGATGCGATTGACACCGCGCAATTCATTTGTGAAGAGTACTACGGTCTCTTCGAAGCACCAGAGATCCAGCTTATTGCACCACTGAATGAAATCAACTTTATGTACGTGCCAGGACACTTGATTCACATGTTGTTCGAGACTTTGAAGAACTCGTTGCGGGCAACCATTGAGTTCCACCTCCCAAGACTTAAGAAGGAAATGATGGACAATGACCCCACACTCAAAGAAGACAAGATTGACATTAACGATTTGAAGTTCCCACCAATTAAGGTGATCATCCTGGAGGGCGCTGAGGATATTGCAATCAAGATTAGTGACGAGGGTGGTGGAATCCCACGTTCTGAGATCCCATTGATCTGGACTTACTTGTACACCACAGTGAGCGAGACTCCTGTCTTGGATGCGGACCAGAACCAGAGCTTTAGAGCTCCAATGGCAGGTTTCGGCTACGGTTTGCCAATTCTGAGATTGTACGCACAATACTTTGGAGGTGACTTGAAGTTGATCTCCATGGAGGGCTACGGTACAGACGTGTACTTGCACTTGAACCGTTTGAGCAGTTCTCTGGAGCCACTTCCATAGGGAATGGCAGGTTACTAAAAACGGGTAAATAGGAATCACGTGTTTCCTTAGCATGTTTGTATTTGAATATTATGTGGAGCACGTAAGTGGCTGAAGAATTTCAATGAGCACTTAGATTTTCTAAAAAAGTTGCAAATTCTCAAATAAACAGTGGTCCACCATAATGCTGAAATGTTTCATGATGAAAAATATTGAGTGGGTACCTGACGGATTAAAATATGAGGACTTTTATATGTGCGTATCGTACGTTTTTATGCTTATATATCTCATGATAATGTGTATTCTGGGTAAGATTCGCTATTGATAACCAGTTTTGAAGGGTTTATCAATCTTGCACCGTTCTCTATACTCTACTCTCTTTATTTTTACTTCCATTAATAGTCCTATATTCGATATTTAGTTGTCCTATATTCCTTCTTTAATTGCCTATACTCCTTCTCTAATATTCTCTATTTTCGGACCTCGACCCTTTCACATGACTCACGTGAACGGTTGTGCACACCGGCATTGTTGAACTCCGACGATGACAAATCATACCAACCTTCAGCTCTAACTTCACCATAAGTAGTTCCGTAGCACCTCACATCCCTTCCATATACTAGGACTCCGTCATAACTATTTTGAGTCCTTACGTCACTGCTCTATCGTTACCGTTGGATCTCCTCACACCCTCGGTTGCGGTAACCCCGCATCACGTGCCCTCCTTGAAGGGAAGGAAAAAAAAATCAAAGGAAAAGAACCAACACAAACTACTACACATGTCAGCACCAAGAACGAAACCTTGGGAGGTTTCCTCCGGCACATCTGCTGCTGTTGCATCTGGCGACAGTGCACAAACAACTACTGCTTCAATGGGAGCAACTGAAATTCCAGAAAGACCAACTTCATTCACATCAGACATCAACTCGATGGCAACGTCGAGTCCTTACGGTACAAGTTCGTACGGAAGCTCGCGATATGGTATGGGAGGCATGGGAGGCATGGGATCCGGATACGGATCGCTGATGTACGGTGGTGGATACGGATCTAGTTACGGTATGGGAGGATATGGCTCGTACGGTGGTATGGGAAGCTATGGTATGGGAGGATACGGTATGGGAGGAGGATACGGTATGGGTGGATATGGTATGGGAGGATATGGTAACCAGGGAGGTATGCATGGTCCTGGAGGATTTGGAGAAGGAACCCAAGCTACATTTCAGCTCATCGAATCAATCATCGGAGCCGTGGGTGGATTTGCGCAGATGTTGGAGGCCACATATATGGCTACACACTCTTCGTTTTTCACCATGGTTTCTCTTGCTGAGCAGTTTGGTAACTTGAAGAACGCGCTCGGATCGCTTCTTGGTATTTTTGCATTGATCAAGTTCGTGAAGAAGATTTTCTACAAGATCACCGGCCAAACCTACAACTACGGGTTGAACGTCAAGGAGTTTGCCAAGTTCGAAAAGAGCCAAAAGAAGCTCGAGGAGAACTTGAAGAGATCCCAGAACAAGAAGCCACGCATCTCATTCAAGCCTCTCTTGCTCTTCCTCGCAGCCTCCATCGGTTTCCCATACTTGTTGAGCAAGGCGATCCAGAAGCTCAACGAGCAGAACCAGAGAAAGCGCGAAATGTTGGGAGGCCCACCAGTTGGAGGTAGCTTGGACCCAGCTAACCTCCAGTTCGCTAAGGCCATGTACGAGTTCAACCCAGAGAACCCAACAATGGAGATCGAGTTGAAGGAGGGCGAATTAGTGGCAATCTTATCAAAGCTCGACCCTATGGGCAATGAGAGCAAGTGGTGGAAGGTGAGACTGAGACTGGGTAAGGTGGGATACGTGCCTTCGAACTTTTTGCAAGTCATCGAGAGAAGAATAGAAGACAAGCCGATGCCTGGTGCACCGGCCAAGATTGACGCTGCGGAGTTTGAAAAATACCAGGAGAAGGCCTAAACCACATGAGCAGAATCTGCCATCTTGCATTGCCATATAGAAATTGGACAAAAGACGACACGAATGTAGGAGTGACACAAGTAACACAAGAGCACAGACATAATTGTTTTAGTTGAGTACAGTCAAAATGATCAATCAAAATGAGACAAAATGATCAGTTGAGAGTCAGAATGAGTCAAAAATACTTGAGTGCTGTCAAAATGACAGTGAACATATTTAGTTGAATACTGTCAGTGTCTACTTTAGTACAGTCGTGCATAGTGACATTTGAGCAGTACCTTTGATCTCGGAGTCACTCTCAAAAATGTTTCTATAAATTACATGCCACATGGTAGCAACCATCTACAATAATAAACTTAATTAAGACATTTAGTATTCGTTCTTCATGCATTACTTCGACTTCTTGTAAGCCTTCTTTCCTTCGTCTACTATATCCTCAACCTCACCAGTGACCTTACCTGCAGCGTCACCGACAGTCTCCGCAGCATCTTCAGCAGTGGCCTTGAGGTCAAGCTTCTCTGCCTTCTCCATACCGTCGGCCAAAACCTTACCGGTCTTCTTGTTCACAGTTTCAGCGGCGTTCTTGACAGCCTTTTCAGGGTTGACGTCCTCAACAGCCTCCATACCATCAGCCAAAACCTCACCGGTCTTCTTGTTCACAGTTTCAGCGGCGTTCTTGACAGCCTTTTCCGGGTTGACGTCCTCAACAGCCTCCATACCATCGGCCAACACCTTGCCAGTCTTTTTGTTTACAGCGTCAGCTGCATCCTTAGCAGTTTCTATTGGGTTAACGTCCTCAACAGCTTGCATTCCATCAGCCAATACCTTTCCAGTCTTCTTGTTGAGAGCATCTGCAGCATCCTTGACGGTTTCCACAGGCTTCACATCCTCGACGGCCTGCATTCCATCGGCCAAAACCTTACCTGTAGTCTTGTTTACCTTGTCAACGACCTCTGGAGCCTTCTCACCGGCCTTCTGAGCAGCATCAATGCCACCGGCAGCGTATTCACCCACGACCTTGTTGGCCTTCCACAATGCCTCCTTTGCAGCATCAACGACACCGTACTGGAGTGGGCTTGTGGTGGAGATCGCTGCTCTCTGATTGGCAACAGAGGCAGTTCTCAATGCAGTTTGCTTAGTGACTTGACGAAACATGATAGTTATGATTATTGGTTATGTAAATGCTATTAAAATGGCCTCTCCTTTTTATATTTTCCCTGTAGCAATCATTTTGCACCCGAGTAGCAACATTTCCCAATCGAGATACAAAAAAAAAGCAATCGCACCTAAGAAAAAAGAAGCAAGCCTGATCAACTAAGGTTCAGCTGACCCATTTCTGACGTAAGGATGCGTGCGGTTTCCATTGCGTCGTGATCGTTCAGGTCCTCCTCCACCACCAGAGGTAGCGCCACTAGCAGGAGCTGCAGCTGTTCTCATACTAGGGCTACCCAATGGGTTGTTATTAGTAGAAGGGGATGGTATAAGAGGAGTCTCCTCCTCATCTATGCTCTCGTCAGATCCACTTGTATTGAGATCGCCAATTGTAGTAGTGTGGGGCGAAAAATGCACTCTCATTGCGCGATCTTCGTCATCGTTGGCGGTGTCGGTGTCATCCATTGGAGTTCCTTCAGACACCACCGAACGTCTTCTACTCCTCGTAGGCATCCTCCTAGGGATCACATTGGGTGGGAATGGATACCTGCCAGGGATTATCAAGTCTGGATCTGGTGTCCTAGTCACATGGTGCGTGAATTGTCTGCCTCCAGCCCATTCGGAGGACATAAACAGTTCAGTCAACGGAGTGATTCTAGGGTTGAAAGGACGCGAGTACGGGAGAAACACGTCCGTCAGGTTGTTCATGAGATGCATAGTCATATTTTCGTCGTCGTTGAATCGGTTGAAGATGTTACTGCGGATATCGTTCAACTTGCGCTGACGAGGATCCAGACGCGATGCTGCAGTAGCCTCTACCTCTTCTCTGCACAAAGGACAACTGACATTGTTCTTAAGCCACTCGATGATGCATGATTTACCAAATACATGGTTACAGTTGGGCATTTTCACCGCGATGTGGCCTTCCTGTTGAAGCTCTTTCTGTTTCTGCTCCTTTTCGCGTTGTTTGTGCTCGTGGTCCTCACCATACCCTGGAAACACCTGCTCGAGTGTTGCAGGCTCCAAGGTCTGCAAATTACGTTGTGGCATTTGCTGGTATAGCAGTGCGCTCTCATCTGTAGGCATGAATATCGATGGGTCATTAAACCTCTGCGCCAGTTGCATCGACTCAACCAGTGTGGAAGCCGTCATCGTAGCGTTCTCTTCCAAAATAGACTCTATATCTCTGCGAGCCAATTTAGGCGCTTCCTCGCTATCAGAGGTCCTTTCGCTGCTCCTACGAGCTTCATACTTTTCATAGCAAATAGGACACTCCTTGTCAGTGAGCTTCTCCACGAACGTCAAACTCTCGATTGCGGCATCAGAGGCCAGCTTGCGTGACATGCCGGAATTGAAACCACGGGCCATGACTTCACGGAGCCATGCTGGGAGGCCTTCGGCGTCAAAGTCTGCTCCAAAAATGGTATTCATATTGTGTATAGTTTTAGGCACTGGATTCCGATGAAATGTAGTGGTATTAAGATCGAGTGGTTGTTAATACTGATGTGGTTGTATGGTGGTAGGTTAAGAATTCTCGTTGTGTTGTATTAGTCAGAAGTACTTGGCTAGTTCTGACAGGTGGCGGTGTAGCCTATGGTAGTTGTTTTATAGCGTTGGTCAATATTTAAATTCAACAATTATCTTCTGTAGATGTGTCTTCTATATTATAGAGACTTGGGCTGTATTATGTAGTACCCTTGTTGATGTGCTGTTGTCGATCTTCTTCCTCACTAGTGCTAGGAGTAGTTTTTTGAAATTCCGTACTCGCGCGATTCAATTTACAACCATCTTGAGCCCTGCACGCGTCCAAATTTGTCTCCGAGGGTCACATCCGGCAAGTTTGCCTCCATCTCTGCGCAGCAGCACATCGCGCTGACCATGCATGATGACCATCTCTGAGTGGCACCGCTTGCTACGGAACAACAGTATCTCCAGACCAATTTCTGTTCTATATCCCCGAGACTGGCTCTATGACGTAAAAAATTGGGGGCCCGTGTTGATCTTCAGCCGAGCCTTCACCGAACTTTCCGGCCGCTTACACACATTCTCGCCACCGGGCAAAAAGACCCACGCTGTCACACGCTACGCGAGGGCTTCGCATGACTGGAGTTGGCTCGTTCATTGAACCCTCTGTTTTTTTCACGGGACCGGTTATTCTTCTCTTGCATGATGGCCGATTTGCACCCTATTGGTGTGAAAAAAATAAATGCGACCAGACCATCGGGAGTGGCGGGTGGTCTTGAGCGAGATGAGAGGATCTACGCTGGCAACATTGTGAGCACAGCAGATCTTAATTAGACTTGGATCTGATGTGATGTAATGCGTGCCAAAAAAGCACAATTGAGGGGACTACTGAAATTGTGAATTATGGAAATTGTTGGAGAACATGGGGTAATTATTTAACTGCGTTTCTGAAAAAGGTATAATTGGAGACTTTGAAGCAGCGTTTGACAAGCTACGCCTACACGGTGGGTGTTCTACACCCACATCGCCTTTTAGTACAGCTTCTACAAACATTACAAATCAGTTGAAATATACTTGAAAATCTGTTTATGCACAGCTGCTAGTTGCAGAATACTTGGCCGACGGTTCCACAACACGAAGTTTTTTAATCTACAAGAATTATATACAGAAGGTTTCTCGAATAACTGCATTCATTTAACAGTTGTACATACGACTTCTTAAACTTGCTCATTCGGAATTATACTAGTTATTCTGAACCATACTGGTTATTCTGAATCATACTGGTTATTCTGGATCATACTACTTAAGTCATTTCTGAATCGTTTTACTGGATATCATTTGTGAACCGATTCTTATTTTTAAACTCGTTGAAGCATGAACCGATTCTTCTGAATTGGTCCGAATCACTCATCTCGATTCAATTCTTATGTTTGAATCTCCTTTGAACACTCCATTACTTGTACATTACTCTCCCAATATCCCATCCTTCATTACTTACAAATACTGTGCTCTCAAATTAGTCACCATCGACTGCTGGTCCGGAGGCAAGGTGCTAATTTGGTCCGCAGGAAGCGATAACACCTGCGCCACCAATTCGGCCTGATCCGGAGCCATCGCCTGCAACTTGGCCTGAGTAGCCTGCAGCAAATGCGGCCATTTGGACCCCGCAAAGTTCCCAAACTGTCCGTACTGCGGCTTCTGGAACTGCTGGTACGATGGTTTGTACCCTTGCTGTCCTTGTCCCTGCTGGAATTGGTTCTGTTGTTGGAATTGATTTTGCTGTCCCTGCTGATATTGGTTTTGCTGGAATTGTGGGGGCTGTGGCACTGATGGAGGAGGAGTAGCCGAGACCGGTTTCTGTGGGATCTGCTGTGCTTGCGAGGCGGTTCTCATCGACTCACTAATCACTTCTTCGTCTATAAATCCCATCACTAAAAGTGCCTGGGCTGCACACGTAGCCAAGTCTGGCAGAAGCAGAAACACTTCGTGCGCGCGCAGTGCCTCTGGACCATTCAAGATGTTCTTAAGGGTGGCAATGAGCTCAATGAGCTGTGCAGGTGGAATTTTGCTCAATGTTTCACTGATCTTGTCGGGCACTCCCAATGGAATTTGTGCAGGTTGTGGAAGTGTTTTGGAAGCGCCACTCAACTTGGCAGGCATCTGCAGGTTGTTACGGTTGGCCGCTGGTGCATTCTGTGTATATGAAGTGTCGTTGAGCATCTCTTGTGGTAACTGAACATATGGTGGGAGGTGGTTTCTATCAAGAGGCAAGACTGCCTTTTCTGCAGTGCTCATTTTGTAAGGCTCTTTCGAAGCCTCTATGCGGAGCCTCTTGACCTGGTTTGTGCTTGGATTCACGATCTTGATGGCGTTGAGAAGAGGGATGGCCCTTTCGGCTTCTGTTGGGTTAAGGTACTCGATAAAGCAGAACCCCTTGTTCTTACCCACGTAATCAAACCCCATCCGCACCGCTACGACTTTGCCAGTACCGCACACTACAGACCTGACGGTGGCCTCGTCCCATTCGTAGGGAATCAGTCCGATGTAGACCACCAGTGTGGAAACGGGTTTCTTGTACATGTTGAGAAAAATAAAACTTATTTCGAGAAACCATTGATAAGTGAAATTTTAAACACTGGCCATCAACTACGCACACAACCAATCCTGGAAGGTTGTTGATCTTTGCTAGTGGTAATTATATTGGCTTACTGTAACTACATCTTCTCTCGAAAATCGTTTATTCTGAACTTAGGTGCCATATTCGGTATGTTATCACGAATCGAGATCAAATATTGAAACAATTCATGTCTGTCCTTGTCCAAAACACACTATTCTCTACATACATTATCTTTCTCTGAGTTATTGATTCCCTATGTTGTAATTCCTTCCATTACATTCTTCCTACACCCTCGAACTCTTTCCAATACTATCCTTTCCACAACAACTCTTCACTACACTTCTACATTGCGCTTTCTTTTACTTCATTCATAGCTCTAGCTGTAGCCCTTCCTCTATGCCACTCTCTCTGCACCACTCAACTTCACCGCAGCACCGTATTTCTGCAACTTCGTCAATAAGTTGTCACCCTGTTTGATCAAAAGGTGGTACTGGTTGTTCTTGCTGTCGGGTCTGTTTGTCTCTATAATTCCGTTCACCTTGTCGATTGTGCAGTTCAATTTCTTGTTAGGGATGAAGTTGCACAAGTCCTCGTCCAAGAACTCCTCCGAGATGTTGAAGTTGTGTGCCATCGACTTCAACGACAACGATTTGTAACTCTCCAACAACTGTCCGTATGCCTTGCATCTCATCTCACGCAAGAAGTATCCGGCGTGTCTGTAAAAGTACTTGTTGGCCAAGAACAACTTGTCGTTGACCTCAAGCAAGTGCAGCAAGAAGCAATTGTATTGGCATGTGTACAACGAGTTGGTCAAGTTGAGCAATGGGTCAAGCTGGTGAGATGCCGACGAGTGGATCGATAAAATCTCTGGAGAATCAATGATCTTTTGCTTGAGATCAACACGATCCAAAGTGAGAACACCGGCAGTAATGGCATACTGCGCAACTTGCTCGTATGTGCACAATTCGGTAGATGTGAAGGTAGCCAACAGGTCAATCAATAACTTACCAGCCTCTCCAAACTGCCTCGTGGCCAACAAGTAGATTCCGTGATATGTCTTGTAGCGGTTACGACGCTCCCAGTCTCCTCCCTTGTCAATCAATCCCTTGACCTGTTCCAACAAGCGACCAACACCAGGGTAGTCTGCAAAGAAAAAGTCGATTCTCGTCAATGTGAGAAGGAGATCTATCTTTGATCCTGTGCTTTGGGGCAATTCAAAGGCCTTTTTATAGGTGGCGATTGCATTCTCTCTGTCAACGATCTTCGTGTAGTACTCCGCAAGCTTGATTGTGGTGGACAACACGTCCAACTCGGTTTCCTCCTCATCAGCAGCGGTGTCGACGTTCTTCTGCAACTCCGCAATGGCGGCCTCGTTAACAGATGCCATCTTCTTGTACTTGTTCTCGTCGAATGGGAAATCCTGGATTTCTTCCAGAAGGTACTTGTAGTAAGGAGCCATGTCATCCTTCTCGACAATCGCCGTGATCTCTTCAAACAATTGTGTGCGTGGGACAGGACTTGCCGCAGAGCCGTTCTGCAAGAGGAACTGCTTGTCCGACAACCGGTGGTCGGGGATGTTTGGTGTGTCTGATTGGTACTCCATGATGGCGAATGTTGAGAAAAGTATCACGTGGAATAAACCATGAATACCACTACACATTAAGAGTCATTAATCACGTGGAAGAAGTTACAGAAACTTCACATTCATAGATCACGTGCCTTATTTGACAAATTTCATGGTTGCCTTCAAATATCACGGGCGCTCGTATGATATCCTCTGATTTTGCTCAACAATTTGAAGGCCCATTGCTTCCGATAAGGATTTGTGACAGAAGCGTGAAACGAACGGAAGGGGCTTACGAGGGACCGTACTGACGACATCTTAATGTTCTATTTTAATGCCGATCTATTCATCGGAGTCGGCGCATATGAAAACCCCACATCTAGCGCTCGGTATTAACTTGCGGGGTGTGTAGAATTTAAATAGGGTCCTAGCCGTAGATTTTTTAAAACACATACCAGTACAACATATACAACATGAGCGTTAAGGACGATATCCCTTCTATCTTTTTGGACAAATTGTCTCCCCGTGGTTTGGAAGCCATCCAGAAGACCAAGGACTTCGTTGACCAGTATTGTATCCCTGCGGATGAAATTTACGACTCGCAAATCTCAACAGACCCTGCAACTAGATGGACCACCACTCCAGAGATCACCAAAAAATTGAAGGCTAAGGCCAAGGAGCTCGGACTCTGGAACATGTTCTTGTCCAAGCATTACGCTGAGGGTGCTGGTTACACCAACTTGGAGTACGGTTTGATGGCCATGTATTTGGGTCGCTCATTCACTGGACCTGAGGCTACCAACAACAATGCTCCAGACACCGGTAACATGGAATTGCTTGCAAGATATGGTAACAAATTCCACAAGGAGAAGTATTTGAAGCCATTGTTGGATGGTGAGACCAGATCCGCCTTTTTGATGACAGAGAAGGGTACTTCTTCCTCCAACGCTCTTAACATTTCTGTCAGCGCAAAAAAGAACAGCAAGGGTAACTACGTTGTCAACGGTGTCAAGTGGTTCGCCTCTGGTGCTGGTGACCCAAGATGTAGCGTTTGGCTTGTGATGTGCAAGACCGGCGACAACAAGGATGTTCCTTACTTCAACCACACGATCTTGGTGCTTGATGCCAAGAGAGCTTTGGCCACAGGTAGGGCCAAGTTGGTTAGACCACTCCTGGTGTTTGGTTACGACGACGCTCCACATGGTCACTGTGAGATTGAGTTCAATGACTACGAGGTTCAGCCAGATGAGATGGAGAACGTTGAATTGGCTGGTGAGGGACGTGGTTTCGAGTTGATTCAGCTGCGTTTGGGTCCTGGTCGTATCCACCACTGTATGAGACTCATTGGTGCCGGTGAGTTCGCCTTGTTGCGCACTCAGCACAGAGCCAACCACAGAAGCATCTTTGGTAAGCCAATGGCCAAGTGGGAGCTGTACCGTAACAACTACGCTCAGCACAAGATCGACATCGAGAAGTGCCGTATGCTTGTTCTCAATGCTGCTCACAAGATCGACATCAGCAACCCTAAGGCTGCCCAGAGAGAGATCGCTATGGCCAAGATCGAGACTCCACGTACTATTGTTAGCATCATTGACTGGTGTATTCAGATGTGGGGTGCTGAGGGTGTTTCCCAGGACACCGAGTTGGCACGTATGTGGGCCTTGAACAGAACCTTGAGAATCGCTGACGGTCCAGATGAAGCTCACTTGGGCCAATTGGGCAGAAACGAGGGTAAGAAGGCCGAAGAAGCCGACGAGTACTTTGCCAAGTACAAGGAGTACCAGGCCAAGGTCGCAAAGTTGTAAGATTTACCATATAGGTAGTACAAATAAAAGCGATTTGCAAATCAAAGACGTAGGTAAGGATTGAAGAATCCATAAGAGGAATTGAAAAATCATATCAATTGCAATCTTGTAGATCATAAGAGAAATAGGACGATCATTAGCCAATCTTGTAGATCACTAGAAAAGCATAAATCAAAATCAAATATCAAGTCAATTTTGTTGATCTGGAGCAATTGCTTCTCTATTTAGAAGAAGTTTTGAAGGGTCCCAAGTAGGCATTTTTGTGCCGACATCCGATTTTGCGTACACTGATAAATTAGTGTGGGGAAAAAAAGAACATATGTGAAAAGAAGATAAAAGGGGAGACACCTTAAAGGGGTAAAAACCCTAAGTTCAAAGACACCAGACAAAGTTCAACCTATAGCTCTTTGACAAGAATTATCTGATGTAGAATTACAATTACTGATCTGTAATAGACGAAATAGCACTGAAGGCTGGATTATCCGTGTCCCACTACGTCAAGTACGTCTTTTTGCATGCGATTTTTGGGTGCAAAAAAGCTACACAATATCTGATCTCCGAATACGGGAGTATTTGGAGGCAATAACCACTTGAACAAATACTGCTTCGAGAGAGTAAGTGCTTGAACTAAGAAGGTATTCGAAAGAATAGTAACCAGAGCGAATGGTGCTTTGAATTGGCTAATTTGATTGAATAAATAGTGCTTTGAATTAGCTTGCTACAATTTCTCTGAATGAACTGAGGAGAATTATGAACAATTTTTATTCTGTGTAAGGTACCAATAAGCTATCATTAATTGTAAGGCCATTGCATCCGGTGTAAACTACATATGTCACTTCTTTGTACTGTTGTTTTCATTTGCAATTACCACAGAATATTCAAGCTTATACCGGGCTCCTATCCAACAGCAAACTATTTCTTCTCCTTAAAGTTCCCAACAATACTCATTCTACAAAATCTGTACTGTTCCTTTATTGACCATACATATCGCATCGCCATTTTATCGTAAATAGCCTTACTTCAAAGCCTCAACAGCTCTCTTAGCAGTAGATGTAGCAGACTGTGGATTGACACCAGTAACCAACTTTCCATCGGTGATGGAGAAGTCAGCCCATGGTCCTTCTGGCTCCACGTACTTGGCGCCTCTCTTGTCAGCCATCTCCTTGATGGTGATCAAACCCTTCTCCTTCATAAGACCGTCAACGTGGAGAATCTCCTCACCGATGTCAGTGAAACCAGTGATGGTCTTACCCTCAATCAAGTACTTGTTGGTGGCTGGGTCAACCATGTTCTCAAAGATGATTGGACCGTGGCAGACAGCAGCGACAACACCACCGCGACCCCAGACGTTCAAAGCGATGTTAATCAAGTGCTTTGCATTTGGGTAGTCGAACATGGTAGCGTGTCCAGCAGAAGCGAAGAAAATGTCGTACTGGCTGGCATCGACATCGGCGGCCTTCTTCATCTTGGAAAGACCGACGTTGAAGCCAGAGTTCTTGTCCTCAAAGTCCTTCTTGTCCTGACCGTGCAAGAAGTCTGGGACCAACGAGTGGCCGTCAATTCCGTAAGATCCAGTCTCCGAAGCAAAGTCGACTTCGACACCGTTCTCCACAAAGTAACGGTATGGGTGGAGAGCTTCGGTGACGAACAAACCGGTTTTCTCACCGTCTGCGTAGAAAACTTCGTTGTAAGATGTGACTGCGATAAGTGCCTTGACCATTGTGAATGTGTATGAGCAATTGAATGGAGGGTGACGGAAATGCAGGGCTATTTATATTGCTGGAGTAGGAAGTACAAACGTTTACAACGTTAATAGCTGCAGGAATGCCGGAAAAAAGAATATTTCCAGAAAGCTTATTGACGTGTAAAAACGGAAAATCTCCGATCGTAGAAGCTCTTGGAAAATCGAAGCAAGCTCTGATTTGTCAGAGATCAACGCCCTGTAAGCTTTTGTATTGTTGGTCCCTTACACACACGTGGATAACCGAGGAAGGGAAGGTTGTTTCAAGTATTATGAACTTTCCTAGACGCTTATACTTGCCTATTTGCTGGTGAGAATGTACACTAAAAAACATGCTTATTCTGATTGCTTACTATGCTTGAAAAGTATCGCTAGCCTCACACTGAAAATTACTGTTAGCCTCGCACCGAAAATTACCCCAGTTATGCTTGCACTGGAAATTACCTATGCTTACACTGAAGATTCCTTTTAATTGAAAACTATTTGCTCTGTACACTGTTGAGCTCCTGGCAGTTATTATCTTGCTTGCTAAACGATCACGAGTCGAACAAGGTACAGTTCTTGAGCAAAATGCCTCCAAATAAGGAACTGCCCAATAGGTTAAACAATTATTCTAGAAACACACGTTATGAACTACTGTCTTTTCTTGAAAATACTTCGTAATTTTTTTATGTTGTTGCTTATTGTGCGGTATATTCACTGGAGAATGACCTTTTTGGTATGAAAATAATCAGTTAGCACCGAGCTGAAAATTACCATTTGTGCTTGAATATTATTCATTAAGGACATAGTACAAAATTCATTGGACCTTCGTCGGAACTAAACTTCTAGGTTTAGACCGAATGGTTGAGTCCGATCCCTGTCACGTCTGCCCCTTCCTCTAATTGACATGTTCAAAACTCTACAACTATCCTCTTTTTTTTTATTCCCATCTATCATACAATCAGTACCTCTGCTCAGCAAAGTCAGTCACCAAGCCCTTGGCAGACAACTTCTTTTTCCTGATCTTCTCCTCTGCTATCTGTCTCTTCTCGGTCTCCTTGTGCACAGCCTCAGCCTCCTGGAATGAAACCTGCTGCAATTGCTCCAAGTGGTCGTCCTCCCTGTCAATGTCGAGCTCACCCATCATAACGACATTCTCACCTCTCACCATGAAAACACCTCTGTATGTCTCGCCGAACTTCACGGCACGGCCGTTCTCAGTGAGGTAGATGCGCTCTATGGAGTCCTGCAAGAGCAAGTTGGCAAATTGATCAAAGGTTCTCAAAACACCAAAGATCTTACGACCATCTCTCAAGAGTACAAAGATCTTGCGGTCGACAGATCCAACGAGAGCGGCCGCGGTTGTGAATGCATATGACTCGAGGTACAAGTCCTCGACGTTAGGACCGCTGGATTCGGTGGCCAACGGCTGTTGTGCCGGTATTGGTGAAGCCATGGTTGTGTTGAGAATTTTTTTGGTTGAGTGAGGCACGACTAAAATTAGAGGAGTTGGTAATTCTCAATGATTGCAAGAAAGGAAGTGTAAAGATTGATTTCAAGTTTATATTCTACTGACTGAACACTTATGAAATCATCTCAGAAGGATTGATATCGCCTTCTCTCTGATCGTTCTCTCTTTCCGTTTTATTTCACATTCCTTTATTTCCTTTTGAATTCGTCCTATTCTTTATAATTTCTGGTAGCGCAGTGCATCGCAAAAAATTATGTCCTTCTACACCTACAAAGAGACCATCAGCGAGGGCGACCTTGTTCTTGCGTTTATCAGCAGGGGAAATATCAAGCCGTTGACGGTGACCAAGGGCACTCAGCTCAACACCAGATATGGAAATTTCGAGCACGATAAAATGATCGGATTGAGGTACGGTTCACAGATGGCAGGATCGAAGGGCTATGGGTTTGTGCATTTGCTCCACCCTACGCCAGAACTTTGGACTGTTTCGCTTCCACACAGAACTCAGATCGTCTACACACCAGATTCGTCGTATGTCATGCAGAGATTGGGTGTCACCAGCGGCACCAGAGTGATTGAGGCCGGTACTGGATCCGCATCTTTCACACACAGTTTTGCAAGAACCCTTGGAGAAGACGGTAAATTGTTCACGTACGAGTTCCACGAACCCAGATACATTGCTGCCAAGGATGAGCTTGAGCAGCACGGACTTTTGGACGTGAACACGGTCATAACGCACCGTGATGTTTGCAATGGAGGGTTTGAGATTGAAGGAGTGAATGACATCAACGCCGATGTGGTGTTTTTGGACTTGCCTTCGCCGTGGACCGCGATCCCACACTTGGACAAGGTGATTTCGAGCGCCAACAGGGTGGGAATCTGTTGCTTTTCACCGTGTATTGAGCAGGTCGAGAAGACCATCGTTGCATTGCAGGAGAACGGCTGGACCAGTATTGAGATGGTGGAGGTCTCAGGAAGACGCTGGGAAGCACGTAAGGACATGGTGCGTAATCTCGATGATGTCGTGGGGAGATTGAAGGATATCCAATCGAGAAAGAACTGGGGAATTGAAAGTACCAGGCATGTTAGGATGGTGGAGAAGATAAAGGAGGATAAGAAGAAGGAGGGTATTGATGAGAAGGCTGAGGAGACTGATGAGAAGGTCGAGGAGACTGAAGATGAAAAGATCCTGGCTGAAAAGATCGTGGCTGATGATACTGACAACGTTGATTCCGACACTCCCCCACAGAAAAAGGCCAAGGTTGAACCCGAAAACAAAAAGGCCCGTGGATTCAATCCGTTTGGAAGAGGATTGAGAATCAGGGAAGGTGACGACTTGTACAAGTGGAGAAACGTGACCAAGATTGAGACTGAGGTGAAGTCGCACACATCGTACTTGACGTTTGCGTACAAGCTTCCGGTAAGAGAGTAGATCATAGAATAGCATATGAATAAAAGGTATAATAGTGATAGGAGATGGGTAGGAGGGAGTGAAGGGAGGTGAAGGAAGCGGAAAGGAAGTGAAAGGAAGTAAAGGAAGTGAAAGGAAGTGAAAGGAAGTGAAAGGAAGTATGGAAAGGAAATCCATATCTTAGCGAATATAAGGAAATCCATAGTAAGTGAACATAGAAATCGTTAGTAACTGAATGTAAAAACCCATAGTAAGTGAATATGAATGGAAGCTGGTGAAATGGAAAAACCAAAGAAGTGAACGGCAAACATATAAAAAGTACAAAACACCACCTTAGTATCTCAATTCATACAAAAAAGAATCGTACATCACAGTTCTGTTAGCAATTTTATTGTGCCAAATTTCACTGGAAATACATGATCACCATAAAGGCTGTGCAATATACTATTTCTCATCATCACCACTCAATCTCATATCCACCAATCTCACATCCAACGTATTCATCGTAATTCACCTTTACCTTCCCCTCAGTTCCTTTAATTCCGTCCTCTTAACTTGTCTTATCTGAGCGGGCTCTACTCCTTTTCATTTGCTCCTGCATAATGATTTTTGCTTTTACTTTTGAACAACACTAACCATGAACACACCGATTGTCCTCGATCAAGGTACCGGTTTCGTCAAGATCGGGCGTGCCGGCACGAACTTTCCCGACTACACCTTCCCGTCGATCGTTGGAAGGCCCATTTTGCGTGCTGAAGAGCGCAACATATTGTTACCTCCCGACGTCCACTTGAAGGACATTATGTGCGGAAACGAAGCCAGTGACGTGCGCTCGCTCCTCCAGATCAGCTATCCAATGGAGAACGGAATCATCAAGAACTGGGAGGACATGGAGCACTTGTGGGACTATGCCTTTTACGAGAAGCTCAAGCAGCCCACCGAGGGCCAAAAGATCTTGCTTACTGAGCCACCCATGAACCCATTGAAGAACAGAGAGACTATGTGTGATGTGATGTTTGAAAAGTACCAGTTTAACGGAGTGTATGTCGCCATCCAGGCTGTTTTGGCGTTGTATGCACAAGGTTTGAGTTCCGGTGTGGTGGTGGACCTGGGAGACGGTGTTACCCACATTGTTCCGGTCTACGAGTCCGTGGTGCTCAATCACTTGACCAGGCGTTTGGACGTGGCTGGTAGAGATGTCACCCGTAACTTGATCAATCTTTTGTTGAGAAGAGGTTACGCATTCAACAGAACAGCAGACTTCGAGACCGTCAGACAGATCAAGGAGAAGTTGTGCTATGTTTCGTATGATTTGGACCTCGACTCGAAATTGGCTCAAGAAACCACTACTTTAGTCGAGCTGTACGAGTTGCCGGACGGACGTGTGATCCGTGTGGGCTCCGAGCGTTTTGAGGCTCCAGAATGTCTTTTCCAGCCACATTTGGTTGATGTGGAACAGCCTGGTGTGGGAGAGACGCTTTTCAACACCATCCAGTCGGCAGATGTCGATATCAGATCATCCTTGTTCAAGGCTATTGTGCTCTCGGGTGGTTCGTCGATGTACCCGGGCTTGCCGTCGAGATTGGAGAGAGAGTTGAAGCAGTTGTGGTTGACAAAAGTCTTGCACGGCGACGCCTCCAGATTAGACAAGTTCAAGGTCAGAATCGAGGACCCTCCAAGAAGAAGACACATGGTGTTCATCGGTGGTGCCGTGTTGGCAAATATCATGGCTGACAAGGAGCACATGTGGGTCACCAAACAGGAGTGGGAGGAACAGGGTCCTAGAGTCTTGGAAAAGTTGGGTCCTAGATAGAAGGAGACGAGAGCTACAGTCAAGAAGTCAAAAGTTTCAAGAATAAATGTAGGATATGACAGCTTAAAGTGTAAAGATTAAATGTAGATTGATTTTGAGGGTATATGTACTTACACAAAATTACTGGTGATTACGCTTCACCTCCACTACATGCTCATATTAAATGCTCTTCCATTATTCATATGCTATTATGCTTATTATGCTACGCATAATTCAAATTCTCAATCTGCTTCAACACGGACTCAACCAAGGCATCGTAAACATCCGAGCTCATTGGTCCGCTACTCGAAACACGCTTATTGTATCCGTAGTTCACCGCCAGGTGTACCAAATCGCGGATAAATGCCTCGCTAACCACTTTCGGCTTCAAAAAGTCACAAGTCAAGCACTGTTCAACAGTCCACCGCTCCAGTGGGTTTCTCGCAAGACAATTCTCCATGAGCTCAATTGCACTCTTAGGAACTTCCACCCCTCCAATTCCCTTGTTCGGAAATGCGATCTTCACCTGGGGGTTCATGATCGCCATGATCCGCTGGTTACCACTGTATCCTCCGTATGGAGGTTTGCCGTAGATCATCTGGTACACGATGCACCCGCATGACCACACGTCAGAAGGCTTTCCAACCTTCCAAGTGTTCTTCCCTGGTAAAGACAGGAGTTCCACAAGCGCCTCAGGTGCCATGTAGTTTGGTGTTCCTATCTGTGACTCACGGTAGATGTTCGCAGTGTGTTCAGGAACAGCGTTAGCAATTCCAAAGTCAATGATCTTGAGGATTCCCCTCACAAAGAGGAAGTTCGCTGGCTTCAAATCACTGTGAACTATACCCGCCAAATGAACGGTTTCCACACACTTGAGCACTTCCACGGCGTGATATTTTACAAACCCCAAGTCGAGTTTCTGTGAATTGAGTTTTGTCTGAAAAACATGTGCGAGATCAAGATCTCCGCACTCCATGACCAAGTAGATAGAACCCTCACCAATTGCGTGGTCCACGAGCTTCACCACTCGCTCAGACTTGCGGAGTCGTTGAAGAAGGTCAATTTCACCTTTGAATCCTTCAACGCAAGAGTCCTCAAACTGGTCAAACGTCACTTTCTTGATAGCGTAGAGACGTGAGTTTGCGAGCGCCTTCACTTTGTAGACTTTCGAGGTACCTCCGCGGCCTAATAACTCGAGTTTCTCGTATTGCCGACCGTTAATAGTAATAGTCTTTTTGCGCAGTTCATCTTTAGGAGGAATTTCATGAGGGGATTCAAATTGATTAACAGGCGTAGGTGGTCCTACCTGATTAGCTTTGGATGCAAATTTTTCAAACTCTGATCTTCCAAACCCTTCAAGTTTAGGATCTTCAGTCTCGCGCTTCTCATGGTTGTGGTAATTCGCTATGTTGTGATTTTGGGACTTTGAAATTTGCCCATCAATGCTTCTTTGTCCATCCCAATCGTGCTTTCCAATTCCATTATGGTGTTGCAGAAAGTGGTTTTCCTGGCCAGTGTGACCTAAATCGCTTCCTTGTCTATTGCCGAGCTTTTGGCTCATCTTTGGTTTTCGGAAATTATCACGGTTTATGGGAACTTGGTTCAATGGGATACGCTCGTTACTATCCCCAAATTGCTTCCGTTCAATATGCATGTTTTCTTTGTCAGCCCACTGTTCATTCTGTTTCATTTGCTCCGCAACTCGGCTCTGAAACTCGGCCTGACGCTCTTTGGAGAATATTCCTTGGAGGGACTCTGGTTCATCATAAGTCTGTGCTCGCCTCTCAATTCGTGGCGACCGTTTCTGTATGAGTGCTTTCATGAATGCTGTTGAGGATGTTTCCATGGACGATGGAGTAGAATCCTTGAAGGAAATTGAATCCTTAAAAACACTCGACTTGTCGGCAAGTGCTGGTCTTTCTGCATCCTTAACGGCTTCTAACTCCTTCATTATAGTGCTTTCAGATTCTTTCGTTGAGTTGATATCCTTCATGAAATTGCTCTCTGCGTCTCTCAGTTCATCCTTCGGTTCGTCGTCAACCTCGATTTTGTCATGGGTATCGCTCATGCGCGATGTTCGCTTTGGAGGACCCAAAATCTTGCCAAACCTTCGCGAACCGCGCATTCTCTTGATGGTATGCACACTCCCTGGAGTTGTTGTAATTTTCGATGCTGGCAGTGAAGAAGTGGTTGTAACAGCTGTACTTGGGGCATGGTCGTCAGCCATAACGTCATCATCGAGAGAACCCAACTCTGCCGATTCCTTTATACTCTTGTCGTACTCGGATCCCGAGCGGTCGAAAGATGCCTCGATTTCGTCGTCGTCTTTACGGAAATGAACCGATAGCCTGCTCTTGAAGTTACTCGCGCGACGCTTTCCTTGTGGAAAGTCAACCTCATACACACCAACGATGTCGGGCTTGATGTCAGACTTGAATTCATTCTTAAAGTCGTTGCTTTTCGAGGTAGAGTCTCTTGAGTCTATAAGATTGACGTCTTGTTTTCCTTCTCGGTTGAGAAGAGCTATGCTGTATGATGATAATGCTGGGGGAAGAAAGGTGTTGTCTTCTTCAATGAAGTGCCGTTTTATGCTGTGATGGTCTTTTAAACGACCCGTGAGCAGCCGGGGCAGTCCTCGCTCTTTGTCCGGAGGGGACATCATATGGTTGAAGGACATTTGGTGGCCATGAGTTTTGTTGTTGTTTGGTAATTTTTTTGTGTACGACGCGCTTTTCACAAAGATAAAAAAGGTGGAAGGAGGGCAGAAAAGGAAGAAAATATAGAGGAAACGACGGCAACAGGGAAAGTTCGGAACAGTCGAACCTATGAGTATAGAAGACAGTGTTGGACATATGAAAATAACGTGAAAAACGCACCACTGTAGGTGTTAAGGGAAGCTTATGAGTCAACAAAAAAGGTTCTTAAAAAAACAAAAAAGAAATGCTCCACGGCAGGTTCGAACTGTCGACCTTCAGATGACACACTCGGATGAATATGAGACTGACGCTCTGCCAACTGAGCTAGTGAAGCTATTTCTGGAAGATGAGGCGTATATTGTTTTCACATCAATATATTCAAGTAAGCGCACACGACCCCAAACCCAAGTATCGCATCGCATCGCATCTCTCAATATTTGTCTCCAAGTCGCTCGTTCTATTCTTCTTCATGCTATCCATCCTATGGGCTCCCTCTTTTGTACGCCGTTCAGTAATTTCACTCTGTGTTCTGAGTTCAACTGCAGGCTAATAACAATCTAATACAATGCTAATAGTTTACAAAATTGAACGTATTTCATCGTCTATCCAGCAATTTTTCAACCACGAATTGGACTTCGACGGTGACAACCAGATCTCCTCCTTCCGTGCGTATACTTTCCCTTATACTGACTTCCCCCTCTTTTGTCGCTTTTTCTTCTATTCTCACTTACACTTCCCAAGTTCGTATTGTTCGTATCCACCCCCCACGTGCGGAATTTCACAACCTGCATATAAACTTCCTTAATCTATTCATTTCAATTTATATGCGATAAATCCCAGCAATTCATCACCCCTAGCATGTTGCCTACCCAGAAGAGAATTGCACTCCCAGCTCGTGTGGAGCCAAAGGTCTTTTTCGCCAATGAGAGAACCTTCCTCTCGTGGCTCAACTTCACCGTTATCTTGGGCTCCCTCGGTGTGGGTTTGCTCAACTTTGGTGACAATGTTGGTAGAATCTCCGCAGGCTTGTTCACTTTCATCGCCATGTTGACCATGGTCTACGCTTTGGTCACTTACCACTGGAGAGCAAAGGCTATTAGATTGAGAGGCTCTGGTCCTTATGATGACAGATTTGGTCCTACAATGTTGTGCATCTTCTTGTTGGTGGCCGTGGTCGTCAACTTCGTTTTGCGCATTCGTGCTTGAAAATATATAAAAATATACACTATATAATAAAGACTTCATTATGGCACCAAAAGTAGTGGCACTCTTCCTCATCCACTTCGATGTGCGTAAGGGCTACGAGCTAGTGTGGTCGCATACTTCGCGTGACATCTCTCTAGCAGGTCTCGACTACAAGTTACTTCCTTCCGGTATTCACAACTTTTCCGCCACCACGGTGATGGTGAGCCACCTCGATAAGGACACCTTGTACTACGGACTAGGACGTTTCCGCCAGCACATTGTCGGGAAACACGTGGAGGGAGAAGATGTGGATCGTGAGAATGTCAAGATGTACTCGTTAGGAATTCTTTGTGAACCCGTACACAGCGACTGGAAGCCGAACGAGTATTCCAACAACGGATGGGAGTATATTGATTTCTTGGACTCTCAGTTGTCTGAGTTCCTACACAGTGAGAAGTTTGACGACTTCAGCATATTCAAACGCACTTTCGATGAGTTGCCACAGCATCCTCTGACTAATATTAACAACCACTTACTTACCAAATTGGCAGACTTTATCACCATTCTCGGACCCCTTGTGTTTGTTGCCCATAAACAGGCGCTCTTGCGCAAACGTATCCTCATTTCCAACAAGAACACTGACTATTTCGTGGTGAATGCATTCACGTACGTTCTTTCATTGTTAGCTAGCATTCCTCAAAATAGCGAGCTAGCTCCCCTGGACTTGCGCAATAGCGTACCCATCTACACCATCGGCTTGCCGGACTTGCTGCTGGCATTGACGCATACGCCAGGCTACATCGCACTGACAAACGATGACATCTTGTTGGAGCAACGGGGCTTGTACGACGTCGCCATTGTGCTCCACGAGAATGAACGTGGGGTCGAAATCAGAGATTCAGAAGGAAATGAAATAAAGGCCACACAGGTGGACTACAGCAACTTCAAGACGTTGTATCGTGAGTTATTTGGAAGAGCCCATCACACAGGCAGTGTGACGAACCACCTGAACATCTCGACCGATGATCTTTCCGTGCACACCACGTATTCTGTGTCTACAGCAACGTCAAACGAGTGTACGCATTTAGTTGGGGAACCGCAGTGGTGGTTGGAGTCTACGGAGCTGCGCCTGTGGACAGGGCTGTTCTGGAACGCATTCCTGTGGTTTGCAAGTGCAGGCGCAGCAGGGCAGAAATCGGAGCTTTTGACCATAGACGAACCGCAGTCGGTGGACCTCATGCAATTGGTGAACTTGGTGGGCAGCTTCCACCGCAGAACTTCCCGTTACGTGTTTCTTGTGAAGGAGGTCATTGATGAGCAGGGAGGCCAGCTGGAATTGGAGTTAACATACCGCGACTTGGCCGACATGGGACTCGATCCGTACTCAAAGCAGGATTGGATATTCGTGAGAGACTTTGTGGTTTTGTACTGGAAGGAGGTGAGTGGAGTGACCATCGGTGTGGGTAGTGTCTGTTGTTAAGAGGTATTTATGATCAAGAAGATAATAAAACACAATATAATGATTCAGTATGGTCTATAAGCAGGTATAAGGTGCAACGTAATAGCTTTAAGGTACAACTTGATAGAATCAAGGTACTACATAGAAAGGTACTACATATTAAGACATCTGTTAAGACCACATTAACCCAGGTTAATAAAGTTAAATCAATCTGTAAGTCTAAATCGAATTGTCCATACCCCCTAGCATAATCAAGACTTAAACAATTGGTCGGACTATTGACATACAAAAAATCGCCTACTCTTGGAAAATGCCATAAATGGTTAAGTGAAATGGTTCGAGTCACTCTTACCGAGTTGATTTAGTAGATTTAGCATAAGAAATAATCCTTTTTGTACAACGTGATCCGATCGTAAATACAGTCGACAAATTTATAACAACACTTGGACTACGATCATAGCACGTCAATCAGCATCGGTAATGATCAGTTCCGCTAAATTTCATCCATAATACAGCTCCCTATGTCACGTAATATTTTATGAAATTTCATGTCACGGCTGAGTATTTAGATGTCACCCCAAAATCAATCACAAGTTGTCCCGAATTTTTCCTGCTCTCACTCCACTCTCCCTCCCACTACCTTGCCGTTTGCTATCGCCTTCATTTCTACTCCTTTGGTTTTGAGCGCTACCAGATTTTGTGGGGTCGTGAGACCTTGAAACAGATTCTAGAAGCAAAAAGCGGTTGGCTCCAATTTGAACACTACACGTTAATCTGCTGTAATTCCTCAACTCCGACTGCTGATCCGAAAAATAACCCTTTGAACCTGGTCAATTGCGCCCCCAACATATACTTTAAAACAAACCTTGTAAATCATCGTAGCTGGTACTTCATTGGAATCACTCGTCGGCAATTTTCTCTTGTCTATAGGCGGTCTCACTCCACTATTTCAACCTCCACCTTATCACTTTTCTGTTTTCTTTTTTTGCGCCACCTTTCAAAAAAATCCAACACTCCTTATCCCAATGAAGGGCCACACCAACCGCAAATCCAACGGATCGGGTACTGGTACCGGTCCATCGCGCACGCCCGTGGTGCCTGGAGCTTCGCAGTCTGTAGGGAAACAGGCTCCTGCGAAGTCTGGGCTCACCATGGCAGACGCGTTGGCTGCCTCAATTAAAGGTAAGAGTTCCAGTCCTGAGGCCCGTGCAAAAGGTGTCAAGGCAAGCTCGCCTGTTAAGGAGTCTCCAAAGGAGTCTAAAGATGGGAAGGACTCTAAAGAGTCCAAAGATTCCAACTCTTCGAAGCAAAAAGACTCGTTCAAGACCGACACGGACATAAGTGGAGGGTTACACATTCGCGAGAGAGAGTTACAAAGGTGGGTTCCAGATGATGACACTTCCAATCCTGCTCTCCTGCTCACTCTAGACAGTACAGATGGCGAATGGGACCAGTTCAAGGCCAATAAGGAGAAGTTTGGTGTGGAGTCCACTTTCGACGAACATTTGTACACCACGAGAATTGATACCTCTGCGCCTGACTATGCCCAGCGTGTGGCACGCGCAGATAAATTGGCCCGTGAAATCGAAGGTCAGAGTTCTGGAAACCGTCACATGCTCGAGGAGCGTGGAGTTGCAGTGGACGACTCAGGTATGGACGAGGAGGATAAGTACAGTGGTGTTGCAAGAGAAACCGAAAAGAAGGAGGAGTCTGATCTCCGTGGTATCGAGTTGATGGCTGCAATCAAGGGACTCCCTAAATCTGAGGGTCCTGGACACCCTAAGTATGTTCCTCCTCGCAACCGCGGGGCACACTACGACCCTGCAATTATCACGACAAAGAAGCCTGAGGTGAAGGCGAAGAAAAAGCCCGATTCCATTCCTGACAAGCCAGAGAAGGTGGACAAGTCTATTCCAAACAAGCCTAAGGATGCGTTCCGGCTCAATGCGCAGAGCGAGATCAACTCGTTGCGCGAATTCAGTGCAAACTTCAAGATTCCACACAAGATCCCCAACGACTTGTTGCCGATCCTTGCAAAGGACAAGTTGAAGCAGGACGAGATCTTGAAGAAGCTGCAGGATAAGCCAAAGAAGAAGATGGACCCGTCGAAGCCTGCGTTCAAACTCAACCCGAAGGCCGCGGCTTTTACGCCCTCCAACAAACTCTCGCCGACCCCACCACCGAACTACGCCAGAGCGAACAACACCAGCAATACCAATACAAACAACGGTCTGCCACGTGTGTCTAATTCGCGTGCGTACACGTCGTCCAATGGGCTGTCGTCGCTGCTGTTTAAGAAGCACCACCAGATCCTGGCATCGGAGTTCTTTGGAGGTAAGATTCCAACCGCAGAGTCGCAAAAGACCAAGGCAAAGGACTTTCAGTTTGCTTTCTCGCTCTTCGTAACGGCTAAGAACGGCGGAGCGCAGCCCGTGAGGACGTTCCAGACACCGCCTACCTGGGACTCGACCGTTGATGAAACTCACGACGAGTTGTTCCCAGCTTTGAAGGGCTACGGCATGGCTATGATGCCTGTTCCGCAGATGATGATGCCAGGGTCGCCATTTATGCCAAGTCCTATGATGGCGCAGCAGTCTGGAGGCAAGTTCCCAATGTCACCGCAGCAGCCGCATATGCTGCCCCAGCACCAGCACCAGCTGCCACAGCAGGCTGCTGCCATGGCGCATTTGCAGCAACAACACTTCCATGCCATGATGTACCAGCAGTTCCCAGTGCCTGGGCAACCGCCTATGTACCCTAATGGCGAACAGGGATTCATTCCTCCAAGTGGGTTTATGCCTCCACCAAGTGGCTATGGCCCACCTAGTGGAAGTGGGAGTCCTGTGAGTGGAAACGTCATGATGAGCCCACAGTACTCGTACGGTAATGGTTATGGCAGGCGGTATCAGAAGAGGTAAGGAGAAGGGGAGTGAAGTATTGGTGAAAGAAGATGGGGAGATGGTGTGAAGATTGGACGTAAGGAGTGGGAGTGTGTAAAAGAGGTAGTAAGAAAAGATTAAGGAATTTTTGTAGAAATATGAACTTATTTGAAAGATTTGTTTTGAGTTTCAGATCAAAACAACTCATGAAAAAGTTTTGGAGTGTTTGGTAAACAAGATGGTTGATTATACTTGAAGAAAATTTACATGATTTAAATTACTTTTCGTAAGTTTCAGGCGAAAATTAACAAAACAAGGAAGTAGTGAAGAAAAGGTTGTACTTAACAAAGGAATTGTTAAATATTGAGGCCAATCAAGACATTTGTGGATCATTTAGCTGGTCAATTGGGAAAGGCTTGATATTTTGGTATTCGTTTCAGAGTCTATTGATCCTTTTCTAGGATCAATTCATCACCAAATTCAACCTCCGGAAACCTAATCCGCTCAATTCGCTATACTATGTAGTACCCATCTATTTTAAGTTCAATTCACTATGACTCCCTACTATTTTGCTATACAATGTAGTTCATTTATTCTTGTTTTAGCTTTTAGTCAAATTCGTTAGTTCAGGTCTCAATTTTATTATTTTTCTCTATATGACCGACGTTGCCCTCTCCAAGATCGCAGGCCTCATCAAGGTCGAGGAGGATCTTGTCAAGATCTCGCAATTGCGGCAGCAGTTCGTCAAGGAGAAGTCTTCGGTGGATACCAAGCTCTCTGCAATGACGCAGCTTCAGATCGACTCCATTATGGACAACTTGTCCAAACTCAATAGCGCAGCAGTCAAGCTCAACGCCATTAAGGCAAACATCAACAAGGTGAATCAGGTGCACGACGACTCCATCACGAAGATCAAAGACTACAGCGTGATAAGCACCATGACAAGCGTGAATCAGTTCTTGGGCCAAGTCCAAAGCTTGTATACCGACATTGCCGGGTTCAAAGCATATCTCCAACGACTCAACGCGAAAACAGAGCGTGAACTCAACACTGTCAAGTCAGATTTAGCGTACCCATTACACAACATCTTCGAGATCCACTTTTCGCTCAACCAGGCGCGCAACTTCGCAGACTTTCTTGAGCTCGACACGTTACGGTTGTCTGATGACTTGAAGAGTATTGTTTACAAAATTGTGGCGCCATTGAGAATGTCTGTGAAGCTCTTTGATGACTTGTTGAGCGAGGCTATCACGTCGCTCACTGAGGCAGTGAAGGAGGGAAATAACACACTCGCTTACAAGGTCATCAAGATCATCGAGTTTGAGAATAACGAAGATTTGAAGTTCTCACTCATGGAACTGCTCGGATTGCACAAGACAAAAGACCATCGTAATATAGCGTACGAGACCTTCAGAAACTCGCGCAGAGGATATAGAAAGTTTTTCAATGACCGTTTGGAAGAGTCGTTGGTGGAAACTTTCAACCAGTGTGTGGATCATTTTAACCACGACAAAATGCTAGTTTATGATAACTTGGACTGGTTAGAAGACGAGTTGAGATTTGTGGCGACGACTTTCGCTTCGTTATTCCCACAGGAGTGGAACATCAGTGCGTTTATCCAAAACGTGTACCATGTCCAACTTCATAACTTCACCATGAGTGTGATCAAGATGGATCCACCAGCAGAGGACTTGCTCCGCATCTTGTCGTATGACCTGCACTACATGAAGCTCATCGCAGAGCTTGATGAAAAGAAGAAGGCACCATCGATCATCGGTGAGGACCTCAAGAACACTGTCCTTGAAGACTACTTGAAGATCATCACCACCAAGATGGAGGAGTGGAACACCAATTTGATGAACCAAGAAAAGCTTGTTTTCAATACTCGTAACAACGGTACCGCACCGCACAATTACAACTACCATCAGGTGTTTGAAGATTACATCAACGACCAGGAGCTCACAATGCTTGAGATCGATGCTGTTGTGTATGTTCTTCCAGACTTTAAGATGCCATTGACGATGTTGAAGGAGCAAGCAGACGTCAGTGCAGACCTGGGTTACTCAAAGATCTTGGTGGGTGTGATAGAGCACTGGGCTAAGGTTTACAATGAGCGGACAGAAAATTACCGCCTTGTGATCGAGGACGAGTTTGAACGCTACATGACATGCTTCAATAACGAGCATTTCTTGGTGCATCAGAACATGATGAAGAGAATTTTCCGCAAGAAAGACAAGGTCGTGCCGATGGATGTAGAGAACATGACTAACGAGGAATTGGAGGCAATTTCACCACAGGGATTAATTGAATACTTGGTGGCTTTGGCAAACTCATATGAAGTCAACACAGACAGACTCCAAGACAAGTTCTTACCCACATACAAAGACAAAACGCATCCGCTGTACCATGCGCGGATCGAAAGGGCATTTGAGGATACTTTGGGTCCTAGTACCGAGATTATCTCTCAGGTGGTGCGGTATGTGGTGGATATCATTGTTAACGATTTGTATCCTGCACTTTCTTCAACCTTCAACAAGAGCTGGTACGAGGACAAGGCACCGCGGGGCGGTGATGACGTGCGGGACACACAAAGAATCGTTGAGACTATCGGTGAGTACATGTCGGAGATCAGAATGTATGCTTCGTACGATATCTACCAGGTTACGTTCAACGTCTTGTTGGATACTTTCATCCTGTCATACCTCAAGATTGGGTACACCAACATCTTACAAGGTGATGCCAAGAAGATCGATGCCACTGCAGTGAAGAAGTACAAGTCTTTCAGTGAAGCTATCAACAGGGACGTCTCCCTTTTCTACGGTTCGTTAGAAGGTCTCCTCACAGCAAAGGACCGTGAGTACTTGTACAGTAGTTTGAGTGCTTTGGAATTCTGTGGAGTTATGGCAACCGTGGACAACCCATTGGAGTACATTCCCCAGATGTGGGAGAATGAGATTTTGCCCATGTTCTACTACTGTTCGGTAGAGTACGTGCGTGGTATCTGTTACTGCAGAAAGGACTTGGAAAAGGTACAGGTGAACAGGATGATCGATGAGTTATCAAAGATCCAGAGAGATTACCATGTGAATAATGAGCCTCCCGCAATTCCTGTCGGTACAGTAACGGATTTTTCGTTCACCTGAGGAAGCTTAATGTAATGAAATGAATAGAAGTACAATTGGTTTTTTTCCAAACAATCGTAGAATGATGATATAGACTTCAAAAAAGATACTTCAAATTTTGGCTATAAAGATCAATCTTTATCTATACTTTACTCTTCAACTCCCTGAATCCGCTTTCCAACTCCTTTCCCCTACATCTCACACTCCTTTCTCGATCTCTTTCTCTGACGCTGACATCCCTTTCCCTTTCTCTCATACGTCTCTCCCTTTCCCTTCCTCGCCCTTCCTCCTCCTCCCTGCTCAAGCTAAAGATTATTGAAGTGCACAACACCACTTCTGGACAATGGACCGTCTCACTCAATTCCAACTGGTAATTGCATTTTCCCTTCATGTTCACTATTTTTGCCATGAGTTTGCCCTTTTTGCTGGTGGCATTCTCATACTTCATCAACTCACCACTATCTTCCCACCGGTACACACTTCTGTTCATGCCACCATCGATGGATTTGCTGGTGAACTTGAATTCATGGAGAGTGTCTTTCAAGTTAGTTGCCATATATATTTTGTCCTCAAGTACTTCTGGATGGTGCAAGCAACAAGGACGGCTCTTTCTCCTTCCAAACCAGTGCAGAACACCTTCTAAAACCTTTTCCACAGGCAGCTCGAAAAACGGATCATTGTTGAAACTAACAAATCCACTATCACCCAAGGATGCAAAGTATATGTAGGCAATGTCTTCAGTTCCTCGCGACCGAAGTATGTAAGCTTGCGACCAATAAAGGTCAATTTCGGAGTTTTCGTTCGCGCAAGGCTTGACCAACGTGTAGCGAAGCTGCGAGTTGCTATGAACACGAACGACGTGCGAATCAGGAGTAATAGTGAGGGTTTCAGTCATGATACTCTGACAATGAATTCGATCCAGCTTTATATAATGGCCCTTACTTTGTTGTGCATTTATTTGCGGCAATTAATTCGCAGCCAATTACATTTCATGATGTAATGCGCGAATATGTCTAAAACATTTAATCTATTTCAAACCTACAACGTTATTACATGCAATCGATTGTTCTATAAATGTATCCATCTTCCATAATAAGCTTCCTATTAGTCGTCCTCTTCATCATCATCTTCCTCCGAGGAATACCCAAAAATAACTCCCTTCTCCTGTGGCTTGTGCTTTTGCTCGTGCTGTTGTTGCAGCCCTGCGTCTTGTTTTTGCGCTTCCCTCCTCTTTTTCACATTAATTACCGCACCCACAGTCTTCCTCTCGCTCTCCTCTCTCCTCCTCTTGAATGCCTGTTTTACCAACTCGTCGTCCTCGCAATCCTTCTCCTTAAGGGCTTGTTGCGCACGTTTAATCAACTCCGATTCGCCAACAGCATCGATCTTCTCCTTATTTGTCTGCAACTCCTCTAAGTGGTCTTCCACAAGTTGCTGCCTTTGTTGCTGTTTCAATTTGTCCTGGAGGTTCTCGAACACGTCCTTGTCTGACTTTTCCTTTGCGTTCCAGAACGGATTCTTTTTGCGTTTCTCCTTGAGCTCTTGGAACTTTTGGTTTTCTTCTTCTTCCCGTACGAGCCGCTCAAGTATCTCGTCCTCTGTCTCCTCGCTCTTCTTGGAGGAGGTGGCCAATCGTGAACCAGCACTGGCAGTGGCACTAGACTCGAAGTTGCGAACAGCACCGTTTTCGGGAGTGTAACCCGCAGTCTGTGGGTTGGTCTTGAACGTGATAGCATTATTGCACGCGGGACACGTTATATGAAATCGTATGATCCTTGTGTTGAGGTACTTCTCTGGTAGTGTTTCCTTCTTAGCATTGAAGGAACGCCTCTGTGCAATGTACTCGTTGCACTTAAGGCATCTCATGGAGTACGGGGTCATCATTCTGATCTTGATGATCAAATTCCCGGTCTTCTTCTTCTTGACCTTGGGCACTAGACTAGGATCATAGTCGGGAGGGTACCATTTGTTGATGGCTTTTCTTTCGGACATGATGATTTATAATGTCATCGAAAATAAAAAGGTTTTGATATAAGATAATGAAAACGTTAGGGAGGAAAGTTCTGGGAATTACTTGTCAAGATTTTAGAAGATGTGCTGTGTTCACTTCCAAATCGTCTTTTGGTATTGCTCTTCTACATCTTTATCGTTAACTTCACCTTCAATTTCATTTGGACTTCGCCAACCTTCAACTTCATCTCTACGTTATTTGGTCTTCGCCAACCTTCATCTGCCTTCATTTATAAGTTCCCTTGATCTTCTTCATCTCCCTTTTCTACACCCTCGACATTAATAACGTGTTTTTGCTAAGCAATACAAGAGTACTATGATATATGTGTATTTTTGACATTCCGACCTCACACTTAATCAGCGTTTCTTCTAGCAGCTCTCTTGGCAGCTCTCTTCTGAGTACCGAAGATCTTCTTGTCTCTGTTCTTCTTCTGCTTTCTCTGTTGTCTGGAAGCCTTGTCGACCTTGGTAGCCAAACCGTATCTGACCAATCTGTAAGCTGGCTCGAATCTCTTGGCGTCAGCGACAGACTCGTAGATCAAACCGAAACCAGTGGACTTGCCACCACCGAACTTGGTTCTGAGACCGAAGACGGAAACAGCGTCCTTCTCAGCCTTGTAGATCTCAGCCAACTTCTCACGGAGCTCATCCTTGGAGACGTTAGCCAAGTTTGGGTGCAAGACGTCGACGACGAATTGCTTTCTAGCCAACAATGGGTTAGAGATAACCTTACGAGTTCTAATAGTAACAGCGCTCTAAAAGATGTTAGTATATGCTTAATCAACATTTGTCAAAGAGACGTAATCAGTGGTCGCTACGACTGTGGTAGATTATCTTCGTCGTAGTATTGCTTTGCCCGGTGGTCGTATTCATTTCATAGGCTCGTCTCAGGTAACTCTGGTGTCGTTTGTACATACCATCTTGACGATAGTTCTAAGGTGGTGGTGTATTAAAACTTTTAAGAAAGGATTAAAATTTTTTCCAGCCTGAAAATTTTCCACCGCTAGTGCAATACTGTGGACGGGAGTGCATTTGGAGGATGGTGCTCACGTGAGCACCGCGGCTTGTGTAATCTTTTACCTGTTTTTTCATTCGTTCAAATGCAGGAAAGGGGACGAGCCCTAAAATAATGTATGGCACGTGCGAAAAGAAAATTCAAATCACGTGGAAAATATATTCTTCGTCACGTGTATAAATTCACAGATAACACGTGATACAATTCATAGACCTTCTTTTGAAGCGCGTGAAATACTGCCTAATTCGTCGCGCGTAAAGCTGCCTCTTGTGGAATGCCATTCCAAACGGAGATAGCCACACCCTCATGCACCCCTGACTGGCGCTCCCAAATTGGTTATCTGATCCCACATTTTTCATCTCCACAAAATATAACTTTTCACATCGTTTACGCAGAACACACCATTTCTCCACTTCCCTACATTTCACACACTTTTCTCATATCATTCATTGTGCTGAACACTTAAATATTTTCATACCTACTTTCTGAGGGCAATTCTGACGGCCTTGACCTGGGTGTAGTTGTCCAAAGCCTCCTCACCCATCTCTCTACCAATACCAGACTGGCTGTAACCACCGAATGGAACCATTGGGTGGAAGTCGTTGTAAGTGTTGACCCAGATGGTACCAGCTTGCAACTTAGCAGAAACCTCAATACAGGTGTTAATGTTCTCAGAGTGAACACCAGCAGCCAAACCGTACTCGGAGTCGTTAGCCAAAGCAACAACCTCATCGATGGTCTTGAACTTGTGTAAGGTGACAACAGGACCGAAGATCTCCTCCTTGACAATCTGCATGGACTCGTTAACACCAGAGAAAATGGTTGGTCTGATAAAGTAACCCTTGTCACCGAATCTCTCACCACCAGTCACAACGTTAGCACCCTCCTTCTTACCAATGTCAATGTAGTTCAAAATTTTGTCGAATTGAGTCTTGGAAACCTGGGCACCCATGAAGACACCCTCCTCGAATGGAGAACCAATCTTGATACCCTCGGTAGCAGACTTGAAAGCAGCAACAATATCGTCGTAGATACCCTCCTGGACGTAAATTCTGGAACCAGCACAGCAAACCTCACCGGTGTTGTAGAAGATACCAGCAATCAAGTTCTGGATAGTCTTCTCAACGTTGGCGTCGTCAAACACAATGGATGGGGACTTACCACCCAACTCCAAGGTAACCTTCTTCAAGTTGGAGTTGGCAGCAGTGGTCATGATGAGCTTACCAGTAGCAGTGGAACCAGTGAAGGCAATCTTCTTGATCTTTGGGTGGGCAGCGATGTGGTTACCAGCAGTTTTACCGAAACCGGAGACAATGTTGATAACACCGGCTGGAGCACCGGCCTCCTTGACCAACTTGGCGAGGTACAAGGCAGAAAGTGGAGTGGACTCAGCAGTCTTCAACACAGTGGTACAACCGGTAGCCAAGACTGGACCCAACTTCCAGGAAGCCATCAACAATGGGAAGTTCCATGGAATGATCTGACCACAAACACCAATTGGCTCTCTTCTCGTGTAGTTGAAGTGGGTGTTACCAGTCTCAATCAAGTTACCCTTGAGCTTGTCGGCCCAGCCGGCACAAGAACGGAAGTAGGCAGCAGAAAGGGCGACATCACCACGTGCGTTTGCCAAAGACTTACCATTATCCAAGGACTCGATGTGGGCAATGATGTCGGCATCACGCTCGACCAAGTCGGCCAACTTGTTCAAGACACGGACACGTGCAACTGGGTCCTGAGTGGCCCAATTGGTGTTGTGGAAGGCTTGGTAAGCAGCATCGACGGCAGCGTCGATATCAGCCTCCAAAGCCTCATAGACTTCAGTAATTGGCTCCTCAGTGGATGGGGAGATGACCTCGAACTTCTTACCGGCCTGGGACTTAACAAACTCGTTGTTGATGAAAAGACCGGTTGGCTGCTCATAAGTCACGCCGTCTGGCAAAGTGATTTTGGTAGACAAGAGTCTGTTGTTTCTTGCTAATGTGGATGCAACGGTGGCTGCACCTGTTCTGGAGACTGATTTAAACATATTTCAAAATCAATTGATAATGGACTGTTAATTAGAATTGTATACTGGCAACTTGTTCTCTATTTATACGTTGTCCGTGAGGAGAGCAAGTGAGGTTTCTCGCGGTTAAGAGCAAAGGAGGGGAACGTGAAAGTTCACACAAAAATGTGTCATACAGGACTTAAAAAGGCTCTTGGGAAAGGGGCACTAAAAACCGGACTGACCCCAGGAATTAGACATTCGCGAGCACCCTGGGGGTGCTCCAGAACTCTCCAGTCACGCTGCCCGCTTACTTCGGAACAGCTGGTTTGCCTTTGGTAACGTGTTCTGCTTCTCCACACTATCTCCACATCTCAGCCTGGTGATGTAGAGCACAGGAGCCCTCGTCCATGGCACGGAGAACGGGAAAAAAAGTTGGTGCTTAACTCCCGCCGTTTAGCGCAGACAATACTTGGTTCTCGCATGCACTGAAGCTCCGCGCGAGCGTGTCGGCGGTGACGCCAAACTCCGTGCAGAGGAGGCCACAAAGTCTTTCCTCAACTAGTGGCACCGAAATTGCAGTGGGAGCCCTGCGGCTCGGGGTATACGTAGCCAAGGACGTTTCATCATACATTTTCCTAATCACCGCACTTAAAGACACGGATTTTGGGTCCGCGCGCAGGCGCTCTGCAGGATCGAAGATTTGAAAGAGCCGTCGAGTGGAGAGGTTGTCTGAAGTGTGAGGCACTACGCGGTCGTAGACCCAGTCGCAATAGCGATCAATAGTTTCGTCCGACCAATCTATGATGCTGGAAGTCTGTTCTCCGGGTGCAGGAGCCATTACCGCGGCCCAAGCCTGTGCACTGGCATGTGGACTGGCATTTTCGAGGTTCGGACTTGGGTCTACATGCCGGACCACTTCGCCTGTTTGGGAGATACGTTCCCGGGGTTTACCAGCAGATGAAACATGATGCGGACCATAGTAAGCGGGATTTGGGTTCGTTAAGGTAGGTTCTCGGGCGCTCAAGTCCGAGCTCAGGTCTCGGGATTTAGCGGCATGAGGGGACCTGTAGTCCGACTGTTCTGAGCCTGCGGCCACATCGGCTCCGTTTGTGTCGGAAATGGGGACGGCCGTATCGCCGGAGCTGTTTCTGACTGTACTAGTGGGGATCAGATTAGCAGGTGACAAGTGCACTTTCGATGAGGACAACATTGAATTCTGTAATCGGAAATCACGAGGGTTTTGAGGATTGGAGGAATCAATTGAGTTGAAATTGGATGAATACAGAGTTTCAAGTGGGTTAGACGCGTGATCCAACGTCTCCGAACTCAACCCGTCCAATGATGCTCTCCCCTCACTTGAGCTTGTATTTACGGTCTCAAAGCTTGCAAAAAGCGCCTCCACAACAAACATGATCTGGCCTAGAAGCCTCACTTCGGGGGTGTTGTGGACATTACGGAGCGGAACCCCCAAGTCGGTCACACCCAAGCGCTGGTTCAAGCGTACTACCATCACGAACGCATCAAGGGCCCGAGGAATAACCAATGTCTCTGCCAAAACGCGCATCACGAAAGGGTAGTAGTAGTTGAGCGGAATTCTGAGCATCTCGCCGGGCGACATGCGCGCGACATTTTGTGCGACATGCTCATATAGTAGAGCGAGCAGAGGGATGCGATATGGCTGGAGCAGGGAATGGTAGATTGCGGGAAGGCGGTCCAACAACTTGTGGGGGATCAAGTGGAGGCAGCGGAAGTAGGGGATTTTTCCTGTTTGAACGTGGTGGAGTAAATCGTGGGCGTAGATGGGGTAATGTCTGATCTGGAGGATGGAGATGAAGATGATGGCCAAGAGGTCGATGGAATAGAGCGAGACCGACGACTTCACGGGTTTATCTGATGTTTTATAGCATGAACTTAACACTTTTGCCCAGTTTAATTTGACGACTTTTTCCATGGTGTCTCTAGCCTGTTGTGGAATATCAATAGCGGACACCATATTCTTCAACAAGATTTGTAAGCACTTAAAGTACAAATCTTTAGCGTCCTGGCCGTATAGTTTTGACTGTTTCTCCTTCCTTGTAGTCTGTTTGGAGACTCTAAGCTGACCGTTATCGTCGTATGTAACCTGAGTGATTCTCTTGGTGGTTGCACCAGTAAAGTCGTCGTCGTCGATGTATTCGAACTCGCCCTCGACCACATGACCGTATTCACAGAAGGTGCGGCCGTCCGCTGCACGGTAACGGCGTGATTGACAGTTGTCTATGCCACAAACGGGTCCTCGTCGCCATGCTTGGGACATTGTGCGAAAAAGAGATGAGGTAGGTGGCGGGTGTTAACCAGTTGGGATTGTAAGTGAAAGTTGGTTGGGTTCGGTGGTAGAGGTTGTGGTGAACTCAGTGGATGTCACAGTTTGTGTAGAACTGGTGAGATGACCTGTTTAGATGATTGGTAGAATTGTATAAGTATTTTGTAAAATTGTTGCAAATCAAATAAATAAACAGAAAAGATGAGTTCCACCGAAGATGGAAGGGACAGTACAGAAATCAACCAAACTGAGCGTCTGATAGAAGAGCTGATACAACAACCTTCAGAGCAGTTGGATATTCAACCAGGAACAACCAACTCGACTCGTGAATTAGATACAACCAACTCGACTCGTGAATTAGATACAACCAACTCGACTCGTGAATCAGATACAACTACACGTCAACCAGATACAACCAACCATAATATAGATACACCGCTTGTAGCTCACACTACCAAGCGTCGAGTTCCTGGCCGTATCATTGAATCCACATGGGAAGAGCTCAACCGCGCAAGTCTTGAGTCGCTCGACCGCATGCTCGATATGAGTCTCAACCGGTGTGTGGAAGGACTTGGTTCTGAGAAGATGGCGCAGGCGCTGTCGTTTCTCTTCAATGAGTGGATGAGTCCTGAAAACAGCCAGTCGTTCCGGTCGCGACTTGCTGCGACCAAAGTTCCGCTTGCGAAGACCATGCTCCTGCTGCTGCTGCCCGCTGGTGCACACAACATCCGGGATATTTTTGATTTCGACCTGGTGACGCGTCGAAAGCGGTTCCTAGAGACGTACCTTCTGGCGGAGCTCCGGCAATTGGACGAGCTCAAGCGTCACCGCAACTCGTTGCGCTTGATGCGCGACCTGGACAAGAAGTACTTGGGGGAGTTGAGGAAGACCGTGGAGGCGGACTGCAAGAGGATGAGAGAGGAACGCGAGCGCAAGGAACAGAGCATTGGAGTGAAAGGAGGAAAAGCAGTCGGTAAAGTAAAGCGCAGAAAGTTGGAGAGCACATTTGATCCAAACGAGGACGACGACTGTAAGGAAATATTGGGAAAGCTTTCGCGGCATTTGGCGAGTTTGAACGAGAGTACAAGTGGGTTGAGGGAGTTGAATTCGCTGATGGAGGTGATCTTGGGGTTATTGGAGCAGACATAGGGAGAAGAAAAGAAAAGTGAAGTATAAGATATTTCTATATTGAATTAATGGTTATATCTATGTTGAATGAATACTTGGTTAATACTATATGAGAATGTACTAAAACTATATTGAATAAATGATTTTCTGAATACTATTCAATCTCTGCAGTCAGGATCATACCCTCTTTACCTCTTCTAACCCACATGAATCCAAATCACACTGACATACACATCTCCAACCTTGAAAGATGCGTAGCCATCGCTCCCAGCGTCCCAAACTGCACCCAAGCTGGATGCCACCAGCAAATCGCCCTTCGACCCTATCACGGTGGCCTGCACCACGAACTTGTGCTTGGACGACCTCTTCTGTAACTGTGGGAGAACGACCTGCTCAACGGTCTTCTTTGGCGAGACCACAAGATCTTTGGAGCAATCTTCGAGGATCTTTGTGAGCGCCTCAACGGAAACGGGAGCTTCAGAGAATGACGATGAGGTGAGGGTTGGAGAAGGAGCTGAGGGGTTGGAAGTGCCGATGGTGCCTTCATGTTTGGTAGTACCTTCAGTTTTGCCGATAGCTCCCTCTGGTTTGGTGATTGTACCCTCAGTTTTGCCGATAGCTCCCTCTGGTTTGGTGATTGTACCCTCAGTTTTACCAATAGTACCCTCTGGTTTGGTGATTGTACCTTCGGTTTTACCAATAGTACCTTCGGTTTTACCAATAGTACCCTCAGTTTTACCAATAGTACCCTCTGGTTTGGTGATTGTACCTTCGGTTTTACCAATAGTACCTTCGGTTTTACCAATAGTACCCCCTGGTTTGGTGATTGTACCCTCAGTTTTACCAATAGCACTCTCTGGTTTGTCGAGAATGCCTTCGGTTTTGCCAAGACTGTCAGGTTTGACGATAGTTCCCTCAGTTTTGCCAGCGCTTTCAGGTTTATCAATAGTTCCCTCAGTCTTACCAACAGTTCCTTCAGTCTTACCAACGGTCCCTTCAGTCTTACCAACGGTCCCTTCAGTCTTACCAATAGTTCCTTCAGTAGCTCCTTCAGTCATTCCTTCTTCAGTCTTGCTTCCCTCCTTAACAGTGTTTTTCTCTACACCTTCATCCCCTATGATTGCATGATTAATCTCAGAAGCAGAGTTCTCCACTGTGGTGCCAATTTCAATTGTCTCTTCTATTGCCATAACTATTTTGAAATCTTCGGATGTTTTTTTCGGTATGAACTTCTTCCGTAAGAAAGCCGAGGGCGACTCGTCCGAGACCAGCTCGATGCTGTCGAGGTCCTCGAAGAGGAACTTGATCAAGTGCCAGAAACCATTCGACAAACCCTTGGGCGCCATCAAACCGCCAGTTTTCGACTTGGATTCTGAGCAAGAGGAAAAGTACAACGCGATAGTCAAGCACTTCTCCGAATACATCAAGCGCACGGATATCCCCGTCAACGACTCCAAAAACGCTCCAACACACGCGATTCTTCCCGAGGAGGTGGCGTGGCTCACCAAGGAGTGCTTTCTCCGGTACCTTCGCGCGACAAAGTGGAAGGTTGACGCCTGTATCAAGCGCATGGAGGACAGTATCGTATGGAGACGTACTTTTGGCGTGGTGAACGTGCCAGGACACACCGACCCCGAGAAACTCCTCGGCGCCGACTTGGTCAGCGTGGAAAACGAGACCGGAAAGCATTTGATCATCGGATACGACAACGATAACCGCCCGTGTCTTTACTTACGTAATGGATACCAAAACACGGCAGCGCTGTTGAGACAAGTCCAGTTTCTCGTGTTTATGTTGGAGCGCGTGATCCAGTTCATGCCACCGGGCCAGGACACCCTCGCGCTCTTGATCGACTTCAAGGGCGCTCCGAAGGAGATGAACTTGAAGCCGCCGACGTTCCCGCTGATTTCCATTTCCAAGCAGGTGTTGGGAATTTTGCAGAACCACTACCCGGAGAGATTGGGCCGTGGGCTTTTCACCAACATCCCGTGGATCGGGTACACCTTCTTCAAGTTGGCAGAGCCGTTTATTGATCCGTACACGCGGCTGAAGACCATCTACGACCAGCCGTTTGAGAACTTTGTTCCGAAGGAGCAGCTCGACAAGGAGTTCAACGGTCTCTTGGATTTTGAGTACGTCCACGACGTGTACTGGCCGGAGATGAACCGTATGGGAGACGAGCGGAGGGAGTTGTACATGGAGAACTTCAAGAGATTGGGGGAGAAGATTGCATTGAGTGAGTATGATTTGAGGAGGAGACACGAGTAGGCATGGGAATAGAATTAGAACTAGATTAGAAGATGAAGGGAGATTTCTGAGCGAAGTGAAGAAGTGAAGGATTAGAAGCGAGGAAGGAAGGAATAAGTATTTCTGACCGAAGCGAAGGTGAAAGGAATTAGAATTTTATAAAGAGTTTGTAGAAGAAGGTATTCAGGTAAATATTTCAGGTAGGTGTGGTTTTCAGGCATTCAAATATTCATGTATTCAAGTATTCAGGTATTCAAATATTCATGTATTCAAATATTCATGTATTCAAATATTCATGTATTCAAATATTCATGTATTCAAATATTCATGTATTCAAATATTCAGGAATTCAAATCAATTATTCAGTATTCAGGTTATCAAATTAGTTGTCTATTAGAAACAATTCCTCATAAAGCCAATTCATCTCGAGCTCTTCGCTTCGCTCAGAAACTCTGCAACCTATTAAAAGTAGCTCACTTCTTCGCTTCGCTCAGAAATTCTAACGAGTTTCTTTTTCATTTTTCGCCATGTACTCACTTACAGTCATTGCCCACGGGGCACTCACCGACGCCATTCTCGGCGAAACACGCCAGTTCCTCGCCGACAACGGTGCCACCACCGTCCTGGAAACCCGCCAATCGGAGCGTGCGGCCGACTTCACCTTCGAAAGCCCCAAATCGCTCCTCGATGTCACCCGTGAGTTCAGTAACTCCAAGGACTCCTACGACGTGATCTTCCAGGAGTACGACACCCGCTACAACAAACAGTTGTTCGTGTTTGACATGGACTCGACGTTGATCTACCAAGAAGTCATCGAGCTCATTGCGGCCCAGGCCAATATCGAGCCCCAGGTCGCCGAGATCACCGAACGTGCGATGAACGGTGAGCTTGACTTCAACGAGTCGTTGCGCGCACGTGTGCAGCTCCTCAAGGGTATCGACGCATCCTCGCTCTGGGACAAGCTAAAGACTCAGATCCGCATCACCAAGGGTGCGCGTGAATTGTGTGCGAAGTTGAAGGAGCACGGTGTGGTGATGGCAGTGTGTTCGGGAGGGTTCATTCAGCTCGCAGAATATGTGAAGGAGCAGTTGGGCTTGGACTATGCCTATGCCAACATGTTGGGTGTGGACGAGAACAACAAACTCGACGGTACCACTGTTGGACCTGTTGTGAATGGAGACCGCAAGGCGTTCTTACTTGGAGAGATCTGCGCAAAGCATGGTCTCGACCCTAAGAGAGCCGTGGCTGTGGGTGACGGAGCCAACGATTTGCCAATGATGGAGGCCGCGGGATTCGGTGTTGCGTGGAACGCAAAGCCAACAGTCAGACAGAAGGCCCCATCGTCGTTGAACAGTGACACTTTGGAGGATATCTTGTACATGGTTGGAGGGAGAAAGGATTAGAAAAGAATAGAATGATTAGAGTATAGAAGAATAGAGATAATGAGTGTAGATAAGGAAGAAGGATAAGCAATTCTATGCTTCATGATTCTATAATGAACTTTGATATACTTCGTGAACTTTATACTTCGTGAGCTTTATACTTCGTGAGCTTTATACTTCGTGAACTTTATACTTCGTGAACTTTATACTTCATGAACTTTATACTTCATGAACTTTGATATACTTCATGAACTTTATACTTCATGAACTTTGATATACTTCATGAACTTTATACTTCATGAACTTTATACTTCATGAACTTTGATATACTTCATGAACTTTGATATACTTCATGAACTTTGGTTCTATCATGAACTTTGGTTCTATCATGAACTTTGATACACTTCAAGAACCCTTGTATCTATACTTCTTCTACTTGGATTACCTGTTTTATCAACTTCTCCGTGGTACTCTTACCCTCTTTCCTATTCCTTATACTCCTTCACCTTGCCCCTAACTACCCCCATCAACCCGTTCATCAACAACACCTCCGTGCCGCTCTTCAACACGTCCACCAGGAGCTCCAGCTCCTGGATCAAGTTCTTCTTCAACAAGTGACTTCTGGTAACCCCGCAAATACAGCCTGTGCTCAAGGTAGGAGTGATCCACGCATTTCCGGACTTGACAGCCACATTTGTGATCGAGCCCTCCATGACCTGTCCATTCGCATTGACGAGGACGACCTCCTCGCGGCCCGGCCGCAATCCAGGGAGCCCTCTTTCGCGAGCTGCTGTGTAGACGTCTCTCTTGGTGGTTTTGAAAGAAGTGAATGGCGACATTAACGATCCCGATTTGTCCACATATACATCCCAAACGTCCTCAACGTCATCTTTCAAGCCGTCCAACAAGTCCTTGCGTTCAGGAGTGTCGTGGACTTCAATGCGGATGTTTCCATCAAGTTGGACCAAAAGCCGCACCTTATACTCTCCATCGATTGGCTTTCCGGACTCAGTAATCGCATCGTGCAACTTCTGCTCGAGAAACTCGCGTGTGAGCTCGAATTGCACCCCGGTTTCGTAGAATTGGAGACTAAAGTACTTGAGTGTAAAGAGTAGCCGCGCGTAGTGTTCATGAAGGAGCCAAAAAGGGCCATCCGCGAGCTTGCGATCGTATCTGATGGTCGAAAGGATCTCAAACGAGAGCGGGTCTTTGGGAAACGCCTCATTGGTGTAGCGCAATTGGAGCTCTTGGAGAGCGTCCAGTGGAGATATAACTGACATGAGATTGATTTCGATAAAAAGGATGGATAAAATAAGTTAATATATAGAACCTGCAAATAAATGTAAACCTAGAAAGAATCCACCGAACAGTAGTTACTGCCTATCCAGATAATACCCAGATGCTACCCAGATACTACCCAGATACTACCCAGATGCTACCCATATGCTACCCAGATACTACCCAGATACTACCCAAATTCTACCCGCATTTATATTAGTCTTTCTATAATCTATCTACTCTATTGATATCTTCTATAATCCAGATGTTCAAGATGGGATTACCTTTAGTTTGGGATTGCCGTTAGTTTGGATTACCGTTAGTTTGGATAACCGTTAGTTTGGGATAACCTTTAGATTAGTCTAACCTTGGGTTAGTTTGGTTAACCTACGTTCACTTTTGGGCTAATCTTCACATTCCCTTTTCTTGTTCACTTTTGGGCTAATCTTCACATTCCCTTTTCTTGTTCACTTTCGGGCTATCTTCACATTCCCTGTTCTTGTTCACTTTCGGGCTAATCTTCACATTCCCTGTTCTTGTTCACTTTACTCTCCTTGTAATTTCCACTCTAATATGGTCTAAATCTCTTTCTCTCCTTCATCAACCTCACCTTTTCTTGGTCCGCCTTGAACTTCATCAACAACTCGTTCATCTCGTCCTTCTTCTGCTGTCTCAACTGGAACCTGTAGAAGTCGGACTTTTCCTTCTTCTTCATCTTCTGAGTGGCCTTTTCCAGCTCCACCGTAGCAGCCACCTTCTGTCTGCCCAAGATGTCCAGCTTGGTCTTTCTATTGCTTCCCACCACCAACGTGAACCCATCTTCGTCCACCAACTGCGTCTGGGCCTGCAAGTTGTCCATGGACTCCTGCTCTGCTCTATCGAAAGTTGCAAGTGCCTGAGCAACCTCCTCAGAAAGCTTCTCTGGGTCACACACCTTGCTCTGGAGCTGCGCGACGTAGCGCAAAGATGCCTGGTCTTCGCTGTATGGCCACGGCGAGGTCTTCTTCGAAGTTGCGAGCTTTTTCAACAGGTTCAAGGCGAGTTGCAGCGCGGCTTTGTCGACAAATGTCACCACACCGCAGTTCTTGGGCAAACGAGTGCCCTCTCCGGGTTGTGGCAAGTTACGTGCGATTTCTGAGTCGGTGGTCAACGCAACCAAGTCGATGTATACATCTTCCGCGGAGTCTGTGAGCTCACTGGGGATAAATGCCTCCACTGTTGCTCCGATGGCTGCGTGCTGTAGAAACTTCTTCACCGAGTTGTGACTGGTTTGGATGGGAAGGTTGCAAAAGAAAAGCGACCGTGCGGACGAGGCACTCTTGGAGTCGTGCTTCTTGAAGTATATGTAGTGGGTTGAGGTGGTGTCGGGGAGTTTTACGGGGAGGACCCCAAATCCTTTGATGGACATGATGAGGAAAAAATGGATCGAAGATGTTTTTTAAAGAAAATCAAGGGAAGAAGATGAGAATGATGACAAGAACAAACAGAAGTGATGATAAAAGGGTATTTATTGGTAACCTGAAAGGTATATAAACTGTCGAATCACTTTGTATACCAAATACTAACATTACTCGAAATACTTATCATGAAATTTAACCAAAATCACAATTTAACCAAATTCATAATGATAGTCAACCATATTCCAATTTATATATCCACATTCATGATGATATTTATCTATTCACATTCATGAAATTATCTATATTCATAAGAAATTTATGATATTTATGATATTTATGATATTTATTCATATTCACATTCTTATTCCCATCATGTTAACAATTATTCACATCCATTTCTACCAAATTCTCATAATAATCCTTTATTTTCTAATTAACTTCTAGCGAAGTTTATCCATTGTGTATTTGACATTTGTTCTAAATGTCGAGCAATTTTCCGCAAACGTGCAAGCGTGCTACAGCACCGTTCTCATCTCTTTCCACAAACATTTACTATACTATTCTCTCATTACACTCCCCATGTCCCGTCTCGGTCTCACGAACATTCCTTATATTTTTCCTCATCTCTTTTTCTTCAATATTTTTCCAACCATGGACAAGGAAACCCTTCTCGCTGCACTTAGAGGCACGTTGGACGGCAATAAGCAGGTCCGTAAGCACAGTGAGCAACAGCTCTCTGTGTTTGAGCAGCAGCCCGGATTTACCGCGTACCTTCTCGATTTGATGTTGGAACACGATGTCACACTTGGCATCCAGATATCCGCAGCCATTCTTTTCAAGAACCGTCTCAGTCACTACTGGGAGCAGCCGGAGGGATCCAAGCAGGCCGCACGCTACATCACCGAGGCAGAAAAGCCCGCAATCAAGGAAAAATTGGTGCAAACTCTCCTTAAAACCTACAAACAGAGCCAATTGCGTGCCCAGCTCCTGGATGCGCTCTACAACATCCTCGACCACGACAAATGGGACGAACTCGTGCAAATCATCCGCACTCTCATCTCCAATACCTCCGATATCGACCACGTGTATGTGGGATTGCTTTGTCTCCAGAAGTACACTTTACAGTACCGTTGGATCAGTTTCGAGGGTAAGGGCAATACCAAAAACCCAGTCTTGGAGGAAGTGGCCACGGATTTATTCCCGGCATTGGCCAGTCTCTTGGAGAACCTTGTGAACGACGACTCTCCATTGAATGATGAGCTCATTTACATGATTCTCAAGACTTTCAAGTACACCACCTTCGCGTATCTCCCGGAATACCTTCAAGATGCCAACAACTTGGAAGTATGGTGCCGTCTTCACTTCCTTGTGATCAACAAACCTCTCCCAGCTGGAGTTCTTGATGAGAACGTTGAACAGCGCGTTCAATACCCACGTGTGAAAGCAGTTAAATGGTGTTTCGCGAACTTGGCTCGTCTTTTGCACCGTCATGGTGGAGGAAGTATGGCTATCCAGAACCCATTGACTCCAAACGCTCCAAAGCAACTCTCGCCGTTCGCAGAGCAGTTTCTCGAACACTTTGTACCACAAATCCTCGAGGAGTACTGGAAGGTGGTCGAACAGTGGGCCGCTGGAAACATGTGGTTCAGTGAGGGTGCACTTCACCACTTGGTTTCGTTCTTCGCACACGTGGTACCAACAGCACGCTGGCCATTGATCCAGGAACGCTTGCAGGTGATCTTGGAGCACATCATCATGCCACTTCTCGTGGCCACCGAAGAATCTCTCGAGTTGTACGAAGACGAACCCGAAGAATACGCCAGAAGGTACTTCGACACCTACTCTGAGACCAGTCGTGCGGATCTCGGTGCCGTGGACTTTGTTTTCAGACTTGTTTCGCACCGCCTGAGAGACAGCTTAGGCACTGTGTTGGAGTTGGTCAAGAACGAATTAGAGCCAACCTCGTCATTGGAGCTCGCAAAGGCTGTTAAGGTGGAAGGAGCCCTCAGAATCTTGCTGACCGTTGCCCATAAACTCAAGAGCAAGTACTCGCCAGTTAACGGTAACGAAGACAAGTTCATCCACACTTATGTATACCCATACCTCACTGAGCCTAACCTGCTGAGGTTCCCATGGCTTACGGCACGTGCTTGTGACACCATCTCGATGCTGGCTGTGACTTTCCGTGACGAGCGTTCACTTGACGACATTTTCCAGGCCGTGACGGCTTGTATCTCGAACGACGGCCAGTTCCCTGTTCAGATGACTGCCGTGCAGGCGTTGAGCACGTTGATCGAGGAGGACGCGATTTCTGAGCGCATTGCGGGGCAGGTTCCGCAGCTCATGGGATTCCTCTTGGAGATGTCGAAGAAGTACGAGTCTGATGCACTCACCACTATGATGGAGACGTTTGTCGAGAAGTTTGCTTCAAACTTGGAGCCATTTGCTGCGCAGTTGGCATCCTCGCTCACTGAGCAGTTTGTTGCGCTTGCACAGGAAATGCTCGATTCCGACAACATCAGCGTGGAAAAGGAGAACAAGGGAAGTGGTATCATCAACACGTTGACGACGTTGGTGATGGCCATGAACTCATCACCTCATGTTGTTGCCTCTTTGGAGGGTGTTGTTCTGGACATGGTGCGCTGTGTTCTTGACAACGCCGTGGTTTCGTTCTTGACGGACGCCCTTGAACTCGTTGAACTGATTCTCTATGCCACACGCAGTGTTTCTCCTGCCATGTGGCTGATTTTCGAGACATGCAATGGTGCCTTTGACACTTATGCTTACGAGTACTTGAGCAGCTTCCAGCCTTTTTATGAGGGTGTGATTAACTACGGGTTCACTAGCCCACAGGTGTCCATCGAGACCCCTCAGATCCAACAGTTCTTCACCATGTGTTTCTCGGTGTTGAAGCTGGACTCCCTCGATCCACTCTTTGCAAGTCTGGCGTTGCAGATGCTCGAATTGTCTATCTTGGCATTGGGAGACCGTGGTAGAGTAGCCTTACCCCGTTTCCTCTCTGAGTTATATGACATCTACTCAACTCTTGAGGCTACAAACTCCTTCGACGGTTACATGTTGCACCGTTTGTCGATGTTGAAGGTATTCTTCGCTGCCATGTATGTCGACCCTGAGTGTGCTATGCAGGTTATGACGGAAAAGGGCTTCACTGCACCATTCTTCACCTTGTGGTTGAAGCACACTGACGATTTCCAGAGTGTGTACGGTTGCAAGTTGCAGATTTTGGCTTCTTTGTCGTTAGTGAACACTGGTGCTGTGCGCATGCTCCCTGAAGACTTGGTTGGTGAAACCGTCAACATCTTATTGACCACAGTCTCTGCATTGCCAGCTGCCATCAAGAAGAAGGCCGACCTTCTTGCTAAGGACCAGAGTGCGTTCCAGGTTGCTGCCGAGCGTGCGAAGAACGCCGACTCTGATGATGAGGGTGCTTACGATGAGTATGAGTGGAACGATGAGGATGATGAGGCCGAGTTGGAGGCCTTGGAGGTGACCCCAATCGACGAGACCAACGTCTTCCAGGTGCTCAGCAATGCCGTGGTAGCAATGCAACAGCAGGACCCAGCGAAGCACGAGGCGTTGTTTGGAGGAATTGAGCCAGAACAGAGCGAGTTGTTGGCACAATTGATCAACATTACCAGAGGGTAATTCAAAAGTGAGTTACAGGAATAGCTTTCTAATAGTGGTAAAAGCTGGAACGAAGCCAATAGCTTCAGACATTAGTGGATAGAGAATACAAAAGTAGATAGGTACAAAAGTGTAGAGACACCAATAGGACATTTTCTTGATGGTATATTGCCAAATCTCTCAGTTACAAGCTACTACTCGAGTCTACTAGATAATCAGGATGTTGGTCATACTGATAACTGAAATTCACCCTCCTGAAATACTCATTCCTCACAGATAAGGGTCCTTGACCAAAAGAAATTTCCATCTTCAGACCGATGAAAACCGCCCATCCGTTCCGGCATCACGCCTTTGTGGGTGATCGAAAAAATTTACTGAATATTTTTCGCAGCCAAATTTACTGGATTGTCAAGGATGATAAGCGTTATGAAATGTGGGACATTATGGAAAAGAGAGTGTGATATGAATAGAGGGTACGGGTTAGAGGTGCGGGACTATTAAAAGTAAGTACATCAACTCAAATAATCATGATATCAATTTCAAACTCATATTGTATGGTCAATATCAACAGTCAACGTACTTATGGACAATATCAACAGTCTATGACCAACAACATCCTGGTAACACTCATTTCCATCAAAACTTCCCGAACTGAAAAAATTTCAGTCTCTGCTATTACCTTGACTCGGAACACAAAGCCACCTTTTTAAACTCGCATGTTCATGGTGCTCGCACAGCATATCCGTAAAAGGGCCCAGCTATCACAAACACGATCGCTTAAAAACTGAGCTGTCTTAGAATTGGCCAGTTTATATCAGCTTCAAAGCTTCCTCGCAATCTCTTATTGAGTAGCTTTTGTATGAGTATCATTAGTAATTTTTTCAACAGCAGATTACCTCATCGCCTTCTCTAATCATCACTCAACTCTTATACGTTTTGGGAGAACATCACCCGATTCGTTCGCATCCCGTGCCGTCCCGCTTCGTGGTTTAAAATTCCTTTTTCCAATCCTTTTTCCAACATATTTTGCAGTCAAATCGTAATTATTAAATATCCACGTTTCCCCTCCACGCATCGTGGCAGAACCAGCACGTCGTTTAAACAAACCTCACAGTCGTCAACGGCCAGCAAGTAGCCAACGACGCTGGCTTGTCTTGGGCTCATCCCCTCATTCACGTGTACCGGCTGACTAATAATGGGGTGTTCGCTTCTCGGGTAATTTTTCAGGTGAACACTAGATGAATGGGAAACTGTGCTTGGAGTCTCCTCATTGGTAATGAAATAAGCAATTCTATCAAGGCACACCCCAGTACTAGAAAAAGCACTGATCTTTGTACTAATTCGCGCACTTCAGGTTAATCTTGTGCCACTACCCGAATTGGCTCAAACCACTACTTTCCACTTTGGCCCAGCATTCTGTTCTCATTGGACGGCGATGGCCACAACCGCCAGATTACCAGTAAGCCTCTATGTGTCCACCGTAGTCAGCATCCAAGTAAGCCCCTTCTCATGAAAAGTTTTAGACAAGACTTGACGATCCAATCCTTGCCTTTAAAGCTCTCACAAATCTCGCCTCGAGTTTCATCAACAGCCAAAATGAGGTACAAGATTCTATTGTTGACTCTGATACTATCGCATGTGCTTGCCCTATCTATCACAGAACCCACATTCTCGAGTGGAAATGTGGACTATGGAACCGGGGACATTACCATAAGTTCAGGAACGTTTTGGGCTATCTCAAATAGCGAAAACAACGACTTGACAGAGTCGCTCACAGTTGATCAAAATGCTGCTTTTTACATCACATCCACAGATCCCTCGTCACAGTTGCTGGTGACTATCTCCGCAGACGTTGAGAATTGCGGATTGATCTCGTTCAACTCTTTAGGATCAACATCCGCTTCGAGCTACCTCATAGACGGGTCCACTTTCAGCAACAATGGACAGGTTTTCTTTGCGGTCGACGGGTCAACTGGGTCGCCTGTTATGTCGATCACTCCAGATTCGTTTTCAAATACCGGAACATTGTCGTTCTGGCAAAACGTGCAATCTTCCGCAGCAATTCGATTAGGGACTCTGCCTAACGAAATGAGGAACGATGGCCTTATCTGTCTCCATAATTCAAATTATGCCCAGAGCACTGTCGTGCAAGGTTCTGGGTGTATCAGCATTGGTGTAAATTCGAATGTTCACGTCCAAAACTCTCTATTGGGATTTTCTCCGAATCAAAAAATATACTTGGAAGATTCAACTTCAACTCTCTTGGTGGAAGCTTTTCAGGTAACGCAAACATTTCTGGTTTCTGGCTATGGAAACGGAAATCTCGTCGGCTTGAGTGAACCTCTTAATTATCTCATTGGAATTCCATTCACCTATAACCAGGCTTTAGGTGTCTTAACACTTTATTCAGCCTTTTCAGCACAAAATTTCGATATTGGAACCGGCTATGACCCTTTGCTGTTTTCTCTTGTTGACGGAAATTATGCCAATGGCCAAACTGTAACCAATGGAGCAGTTGCGTACAATGGATATATCCCAGATAGTAACAGGCCAGAGGCATGTAATGTTTGTCCTCCAGTGCCTTCTGCTCCTGTGCAGCCAGTTCCTTCTCCATCGCTGAGTATATTAGAGTCGTCAACATTGAGCTCAGAAGTGATGGAGTCGTCAACATTGAGCGTGATGGAGTCTTCAAGCATGATGGAATCTTCAACATTAAGCTCTGATGTGATTTCGAGTTTTTCAGTGATGATAGGTACTGGTTCACGCAACTTTTCGACAGAAACTTCACTGGTGAGTGTATCTTCCGAAAACATACCAGGTGCTTCATCTGTTTCTTCGAATGCTTTACAAGGAGTTTCATCAGCGAGTGTTTCTTCAGATATCTTATCAGGTACTTCATCAGCGAGTGTTTCTTCAGATATCTTATCAGGTACTTCATCAGCGAGTGTTTCTTCGGACACTTTACCAAGTACTACTACTGCTTCGTTAGCTTCAAGCTCTCCAATTACCCCATCATTAAGTGTCACATCGTTATTGAGTGCCTCGCCAGCTATCTCTTCAGTCAATGTTTCAGATTTCTCATCAGCGAGTATTTCATCAGATACTTCAACAGGAAGTATTTCATCGGTTATTTCAAAATCAAAGATTGTATCGGTGAGCGCCTCTTCGTTGTCAGTCAAGCCTTCAACGCTGACAAAGGAAACATCCTCCCTGATTGTGACGTCTGCGAAAATGCAAGAGCATACAACATCACTTGTGAATTCACCAGTTGCTCTGCTGAATTCGCTCTCTTTATCAGGGAAGCCTTTGGGAGGTAATAGTTCAGGTAGCTACGTGGGTTCAGGTAACTCCTCACGTACTTCTTCAACAGGACATTCAAGTATCCCTTTGCCAATTTCACAGCAAATGCCCAACTCGGTAACGATCTCAACTTCAAATATGAAGTCGTCAACCGTGGATTTATTTCGTACCACTTCTCTGAGCCTGTACTCACCAGTCAAATCGGCAATTCATTCGAGTTGGTCAGCAGAAATTGTTTCAGTGAATCTGCAACCGAAACCTCCAACGAACTTCAATTCGTCAACACTTGCAAGCACAGTGTCACAAATATCGGTAAACCCGAAGATGGCAACCAGCAAACCTTCCCAACAGTCAAATTCCTTAACAAAAAGTACACTCCAAGCGTCTAGATCGGCCCCATCAACTTCAACGACAAGTGCACAGCTTCTTGGAGTGGAGTTCAGTCCCAGTACACCTACTTCGTATATTGTGTCAGTTCACAACGAGTCTAAGTCAGCGTCGTTAAACGCAACAATGACTGCTTCCGATTTGTCAAAAGCGCCAAAAGGTGCAACATCAAAAGACTTGTTGGATGCTTCATTGAGTAGTTCTTTATTGGAAAGTTCTTCATTGAAAACATCATTTGCTTCTTTGAAAACCTCATCAACAGCTTTATTATTGAAGACCTCTTCAACCACTTCATCATTGAAAACATCATCAACGGCTCCTTCATTGAAAAAATCATCAACGGCTTTTTCATTGAAAACATCATCAACGGCTTCTTCATTGAAAACATCATCAACGGCTTCTTCATTGAAAACATCATCAACGGCGTCTTCATTGAAAACATCATCAACGGATTCTTCATTTGTAACTTCATCTGTTGCAAGCTCTTCACCAGTTGCTTCATTTGTTTCATTTGTAACTTCAAGCTTTTCCAAAGCTTCCAATTCACCGAACATCTCAATTATCTCTTTGTCAGCTCCTTTAACGACAAAGAGCCTGAATGTTGGAAATAATCCAACGTATACCTCTTTACTTGTTCAATCACACACTGAGAGTACAGGCAACCTTCATTCAATCACAAGTGTTAGCCTTTCATTGTCCAGTTTCTCAACAGAATCAGCCATATCCGTTAACCACTCGACAATTTCATTAGATCGCTTTTCAGGAATGAGTACCGGATTGAGCACAGTTACTTATTTTAAATCAGTTGAGTCACTGAGACACTCAAATTCGACTCCAGCAGCTCCAACATATTCAGCAATTTCGAAGGAAAGTGCTAAGATATCGACTCTCTATATTCAAAGCTCAACAGGCTCGACCGTTCATTCGTCGACAAAGCCCACAATAAGCAACCGTGGTTCTCAAATACTAACACAACTGAACTCAAAGGCTCGTTCGTCAACCACTTCCGAACCATCGTCACACATATCAGCAGTAGTGGCTTCTCTCTCCCAAAACCTGACGGGATTTCATGAGAGCACCTGGAGTTCAAGTGCATATAACAGCTCAGCCATCGATTGGCAAACGATAAGTGTTGCACCGTCTGAATCTGTTTCATACTCCGAAATCACATCAAACCAGACCACGTTAAACTCCTCCGCACCAGGAACAACTTTGAGAACATGGATTATTTCCAAGTCTACTCAATTAACCAGTTATCTTTTCACATATAGAGGTGAAGGTTCTCAAAATAGCACTCTCTTGTTAAATGATACTGCACTCCAAACACCCAACACACTGCGCACGGAGTTCACTGTGGGAGTTGTTCAAATAACTGAAAGTCACAGCCTCACTTCAATCTCGTTGAACTCAACAGCGAAGGAGAGTCCCCTGTTTAGGCCTAGGGTTCCTTCAACATCCTCACACTCGTCGTATTTGGAGGTGAAAATGCTGAGTGTTGGTTTGCCTTTAGAAGCCTCTTCAAAACTGTCGAGTGTAGTATTGGCTTCTTCCACATCGTTTAAACATCCCCCATTACTGAAGAAATTAACCCAGTTATCCTCCGCAAAGCTGGCCTCAATTCAAGAGCTTCCACAAATTTCCACATATACCAATCTGGAGAGTTCAGCACCCGAGTCCATCGGAAGTGAACTTGGAACACCGACATTTTCAATGGAGAGCCCTCTGACCAAAATATCGTCACTGATACCTTCCAGAACCAAGCCCACTGGACAACTTACAAGCCTTTCTGAAAGTAGTACTTCAACAAAAAGCAGACCAACAAGTCCTCCTTATTTTTCCAGTGCCGTGCAACCGGTTCTTCAAAACTCAAAGTCTGCCGGAAACTGGACGATGCAGTTCAGATCACTAGTACCACCACATGAATTTGAAACCGCTAGTGTTTTTCCAACTAGTAGTCGATTGAGTCCAGCAAAGGAGACATCTTTGGGATCTCCAGAATTTGCGTCTAGCATAGCGGTTGCTAGATCTGAAGGGCAATCCTCAGTATTCACAAGCTTAGCGTCGCATTCTTTGGAAAGTACCTCAGTTTCAACCGAGGCTAACCCTGCAAAGACTGCGAGCGAGGTTATAGAATATAGTAAAGGCTCCGAGAGTAACCCAACAGGAGGCGGAAGTGGAAAATCGATAAGAATACTGAAATCCTTACTGACAGCCATTGAGAATACCATATATTCAGCTAGTGCCTCAAATGAGCAAAGATCTACTAGAACAGGGAACACGAAGACATCAACATCTCTTACATCAGCAAGCATAAGCACCATATTGGAATCAGGTAAGGTCAACCCCATGTTGCAAAATAGTCTGCCATTTGAGATTTCCAGAACTTCGAGTGTGAACTTTGAAACTTCACCTATTGAAACGTCAAGTAGTGTGGTTAGTGAAACTTCAGCCAGTATGCAAAGTGAGACTTCAACAAATGCAGTAGTTGAGACATCTAGTTGGGCTAGTGAAGCTCCAGCTAATGGTGGCATCGAAAATTCAACTAATGAGGGCACTACTTCATCAACTAGTTCAGCCAGCGAAACTTCAGCTAATGGGGGCACTGAAACGTCGTCTAGTTTGACCACCGAATCAACTAGTCTGGCCAGTGAAATTTTAACCAATGCTGGCGTTGAAACATCAACTAATTCGGGCACCAAAGTTTCAGCTAATGATGGCACTGAAACACCAAATAGTTCGGCCACTGAAACACCAACTAGTTCGTCCATTGAAACACCAACTAGTTCTAGTTCGACCACTGAGGCATCAACTAGTTTAACTAGTGAAGCTTCCAAAAACTCGGTAAGTGAAGCTTCAACTAGTTTAGCCACTGGTACTTCAGCTAATGCTAACACTGAAACATCAACTAATCAGGCAACGTCGATTAATTCAGCACTTGCTACATCGACCACTGTGCAAGTTGAATTAGAAACTTCAATTATAGTGGAGGTCGAAGCTTCAATTAATGTGGAGGTAGAAACATCAACGAGCGTCAAGTTCAATATTGAAACGGTTTTGGAACTGAGTACAATAACGGATACCGCTTTCACAACAGTTGAAATCGATACAAAAAGCGCATTTCCAACACCGTCGGTTTTGACTGAAACTTATTACAGTATCCCTTCGGCTTCGAATGGCAATCAAATCTCAAATGCTTTCCCAATTCTTGGTAGCAGCAGAACCAACCGCGCTAGTTATTTCAACAGCAGTGTCGGTGAAACTCGCTCAATTAGCAGAAATGTCAGTTCACTGGCGACTTTGACGAACAGCGCGCCCAGCAAGATTTATAAGTCTCAAATGGAAACTGCAGGTGCAGCAAATTATGCTCCTACGTCGGGTGACATCAGCTCCAGTGATCCTAGCTCCAGAGACCCTGCTATCAATAGAAACCTTGTCCAATCCACTGATACCCCCCATATTCAAGGTTCTTCGAATAGCCCTTCAACTTCCCTCGCAGCCGCCTTCACCATCGCCAGTTCTTCAGAAGAAGTATCTCACAGCACTGTTACCAAACCACCGGACCCCAATGTCAACGATGCATACATCAAAGTTAGTGAAACATACATTGACCCCAAAGCCAGTGAAACTGTTGGCAACGTCAGTGATACATACATTGATCCCAAAGCCAGTGATAATGTTGACAACGTCAGTGAAACATACATTGACCCTAAAGCCAGTGAAACTGTTGACGACGCCAGTGAAACATACATTGACCCTAAAGCCAGTGATACCGTTGACCCAAAAAGTAGTGGTACAGCCATTGGTCAAAATGTTATCGCAGATCCTATCAGCATCCATCAAAATTTGACCACAACGGCTCGAAACACCAGTAACGGCACGGCTGATGCAAATGCAAGTTCGGACCCAACGACAGTTCCTATCCCCAAAGTTAAAAACCAGGCGACTGAAAGTATTGACCTGAATAATTCAGTTATTAATAACACATCAACTGCTGAAGCAGAATTCAAAGCTGGTACAATTTCCCACACCACTTCAATTGATCCACCCAACGGTACTAATACACCCAACGGTACTAATTCACCCAATGGTACTAATTCACCCAAAGGTACTCCCAATAATTCAGCCAATGGTACCGCTTCCACTGACTTGGCTAATACTGCCCTCAGTGAAAGTACACCCACAAATATCCCAACTGCTAACCATTTCAACATTAGCACGAGTAGTTCTAATTCAGACCCCAAGATTTATTCGAACAATTCCAATACTGCCTCAAATTCTTCGCAGTATGGTTCGTCTCACGATCCCCTTTCCGATCCACGAACCACATTTGAGTACGTGAGTACGATACCCAATTTCCATTCGGTATCGGTGACCTCACCATTGCAGTTTTCCACCGCAATGATCACTTCAATTCATCAGGGTTCGGGTTCACGGGTTATGCTTACTTTTCTTTCACTTGCCGCACTTTTCGTTCATTTGTAAATAGTTGATATCCAGAGGATACTTTTAATTGTTATACCAAAATTACCAAATTTGTATTTGATTACCAAAATTATATTTGATATTTGATCTCTGCTTTTTTCCCATTATAAAGAAACCACTTCAATACAACTATGTTCTCAGGATTTGGTTCAGGCATGTTTGGCGGGTTCGAGCGCCCAAGCAACAAGTTCGAAGAATACTTCAGATGCTACCCAGTATCAATGATGCCTGATAACATCCGCAAGGACGATGCCAATTTCGGCGGCAAAATCTTCTTGCCCCCCTCCGCATTGAGCAAGTTAACCATGCTCCACATCCGTTACCCAATGCTCTTTGAGCTCAGTAACGATGCTGCACAGAAGCTGACACACAGTGGTGTGTTGGAATTCGTGGCGGAAGAAGGGCGTGCATATTTGCCTCTGTGGATGTTGAACACCTTGGAGATAAGTCCAGGTATGTTGTTGAAAGTTAGCAACTGTGACTTGCCACTCGGATCGTTTGTCAAGATTGAGCCTCAGAGTGTTGATTTCTTAGAGATTCTGGACCCGAAGGCGGTTTTGGAGAATGTATTGCGGAAGTTTTCGACATTGAGTGTGGATGACGTTATTGAAATCAACTACAATGACACCATATACGGAATTAAGGTGTTGGAAGCAAAACCCGCGAACGGAATCTGTGTGGTGGAGACAGATCTTGAGACAGATTTTGCACCTCCAGTGGGATACGTGGAACCTGAATATAAACCACAGGTGATAAAGCCAGAAAAGGTCAGTCGCGGTGCTGGTGCCGCAACCATGGCCAAGTCGATCAACTACGCTAACATTGTCGGAGAAGCATCTGAAACTGGTCCAAAGTTCCACGGAACAGGTAGCAAAGTGTCGGGTAAGTCAATTGAGGTGGATAAGAAAGAATTCAAGATCGAGGACTTGGACCCAAATGCACCAGCAGTGCCTCTTCCACTCCCGGAAAACCAACTCTTTTTTGGATTCCCAGTACAGCAGCCTCCTGAGCAGGAGGAAAAGGGCGAAGAAGAACAGCTGCAGACGGTGTTCTCCGGGGAAGGACAATCGCTCAGACAGAGCAAGAAGAGAAAGGAGAAAAACACAGGACACACGCTGCTTAAAAACCATTCAAGGAGTCCAGACTATATAGAGATTGATGATTAGTGAGCAGGAATAAACATGGGAATACAATGTGGTAGTATGGAAGGTTAGTTTTCGAGAACTAGTAGTAGGCTTATTTTAACAGTACTTGAGTTGTCGATATTCATCATATTGTAATCGTTAACAAGTTTAATCTTTCTTTGTGTAGGTTCACTTTTAACCACCTTCTATCTTGTTGAAAGCTGTTTCATGATGCTGTCATTTTACAATAGTTTGTGGAACATTGTGTCAGCTGCACATTCTTTGTGGACAAAAATGCGCGATGAGATGGTGAAACGCAGGGTGTCAAAATGAACCGTTCGATTTGCACTGCCACGGCAGCAACTTCCTCGTTCTACAGCATCTTTGCTTGACTTCTACATTTTCTACATTCCTCAACGTGATCTCATTCTTTTCCCTTCTATCTCTATTCAGTTGTCGATGGCAAGAAGACATCGTTTCCTTGCTCCATGGCCATCTTGGTGTGGTAAACAATGTCCGTGGACTCCCATGGGTAGGCGATCCACACATCTGGAACGGTTCTAGCAGCAAAGTAGTTACCGTTAATGATATCGGCTGGCAAGTCAGCTCTCTTTGGCTTCTGCTTGTCGTGCAAGACAAAGATACCGAACTTGGTGTCAGCTGGGTTAGCACCCTGAGCAGCACACTGCTCAGCAACGTCCTTCTTCAACTCAGAAACAGCGTAGTGCAAAGTAGTTCTGGTGTCATCGACCTCGTCGATGATCAAGACGTTCTTGCCCACGAGGTTAACCTTACTCTGGTTGTAGTCGATCCACTGGGTTCTGACAACCTGGGTACCGAGCTGCTCAACACCAGAAGCACCCTCGATCTCCTCGTAAAGAGACAAGATGATGGCCATCACACGAACGTTTGGCTGACCTGGCTCCTTCAAGAAGGAACGCAACATTCTTGCTGGGATGAAACCACCACCACCAATGGCAATGATCAAGTCAGGCTTGAAGGCTCTGATCTTGTCAGCAGTTTCCTGGCACAACTGGTGGACGTTGTTGTACGAAATGTACATCTTTTCTGGCTCAGACATGATGGGTATGTTTTGTACCGTTTTCTCAAAATATGCGGACTGTGCCCTTTATATAGTCCCACTACTATAGGAAATTTTTTTCGCCATTTTTTTGTGGTGAGCTGACTTGCGGCGATGGAACCTGCCATTCTCAGTTGTGCGGCTATATGTGCACTTTCAGGGCCTTTCAGGGGGATCCGCGGAACATTGTTTGTATAGTCGATGCATTTTTGGCACTACAATAATGCGGTCGCGTCAACCACTTATCTTTTGTAGATATCCATATCTTCGGCACCTCCGCGGAGCAGATAACAGGTGGACATTTCCGGTAATCGGAGAAAACGTGGGGAGGAAAGATATCACAAGAGGAAACAAGGGCCCAGGAATATCGATACCTTCAGACTCGCATCTGGGATCTCGACCTTTACCTAATCCACTGATGATCTCTTTAAAAAATAGAACCTACTAGTGGGCTGCACTGCATATAACATTTCTATAACATTTCTATCACTGAACTAGTGTTCTCACTTCTTTGGCATGCGGACCTTGGTAACGAACAACCACATGATTATTGCAAGAATAACAAGCAAGATTGCTTCCATGCAGACGGCGAGAGCTAAGAAGTATTTGTAGTCTCCGAAGATCAACGCGTACTTACTGGTTCCACCAGCCAATGGAGCATTGTGGAAAGTCACCAAGAGCACGTATGCAGAACGTACAATTAACACCAAAGCACCAATCATTGATGGAGCGTACAAGACACGCAGCTGTGGGAAGAACATGTAAAGATGAGTAAAGATACCCATCAGAGCGACGGCAGCCACAAGGAACAAAATACCACCGACCTTCATCTCGGTAGGAGGAGATCCAGAGTTGACAGCATTCGAAGAACCGACTGCAGTACAAATAATAGCGGCGAGAATAACGATACTGAGGATCGAGAATGGGTGGAATTTAGAAAGCTTCTTGACTTCCTTCTTTTGCTCAGGGTAGAACTTCTCAGTCTCAGTATCATTGTCAAATTCGGACTGCTTGTTCAAGTCTGCACTGTAGAAGAGGTCTGAAAAGCAGAGCAAAGATCTGATAGCAAAACCCAAGGAAACACTGTCCAAAATGTAAGCACCAATGTAAATGTTTTCTTTGAATTTGCTTCCTCTGAGCACAATTAAACTCAAAATACCTCCGACAGTCTTACAACTTGTCAAAAGGAAGATATAAATAGGAAATCCCTTAGGAAATCTATGAGTTGAGCGGATGCACACGAATAAGAGCACAAAGTTGAGGATCCACATGAAACCAAAGTAGATTGTTTGGAACAAAAAGGTTCCCTCCCAGCCATCGAAATAAGTAACTTGTATATTGATTGGTAGTTGTGTGTTGATGTGTGTTGTTTGATGATGAGAAGAAGCCAGGGGATGCAGTTCTTTATTTATATACTATTCGCTCAAATGAGCCAGTACACGGCTGCAACTGTGCGCTTAGGTAAGCGCTATTGAATTGTTATGTAAGCGCGAAATGTTGTTACGCAAAACAATACCGCTCACGATGGGCGGAGTCAGGGACGTGACTTGACACACGAAGTAGCGTTACTGGGCTACATACACACAGCTCATCACGATCATCAGGTGGCAAAGCATCAAACGGCACTTTCGTATGATAGCTATTGTTCATAACATTAGGTCAGCGGGGAAGTCGTTTTTTCAGCCCTGCGCAAATTCATCGAACCAGTGCATTTACGGCAACAGTTGGATCTAATGTAAGTTTGAGGGACGTCAACAGTTTGACTTAACTATGAATTCAAAGAAAATGATGAACTGAGATTACGTCGACACTGCTAGAACGTCTTCTCTCATCTCTAGAATGACCTTCTCATGAACCATTTTATCCTCAGGAATGCGATAACTGTGGTATGAGCACGGGGAAAGTTAATAATTTCTAACGAGGCTGAAAGCTGGACTGCCAGAAATTATCCCTGGAAACATTCACGAAGATAGGGTCGTTGTTCTAGAAAATAAAGTAGAAGGTTAGAATTTCAAAAGCAATAGTCGGCTTTAGAGGTGTTAGGACGGAAAAAAATGCTTATGGCTGCAATTTAGCCGTATATGGTTAGTCGGAAGATAAATCTGTTGCGGGTTTAGAGCGGCTTTACATGAACGTTTGGGTCTGCCAATTACGAAAACGCAGTAACCACATACAAACATTGGAAAATAAATGCAATAAGCCACATGGCCCTGAGATGCTTAGTATAGAAACGAATTGACGTGGTCCAAGATTTGAAGGACCCTTTTCTACAAGAGGGTGCTATTGTATTGGAACTTTGTTAAAAGACGTATGGCTTTTACGCCAAGATTCCAACGTTTATCCGAATACTTCTAGAAAGATGTAAAGCAATCGACTACTTTTCGGTCCGAGTCCATTTCGGTCCGAAGCCCCATTCGATCCGAAAAGTCAAAAAATGTTTCAATAATTCCATTAGGTAAGCGCTATAAAAAAAAGCCTGATGTCATTACAATGGGCGATCTTCGAGGAGCACACGGACTTAAAATTTTCAGCCGTAACTATAGCATCGCTGCTAACACAATAACGTCCAGTGCTCTGTATTCGATATACGGCATTTGAGATGGGGCTGACCAAAACCGCAGTAAAGTAGTCATATTTTCCATTGTGCTTTAGTTCAAAATTTCTCATTCTTGGTATAGAGTCACACGTAAATGTGGTAAGTCAAATGGTTGCAACTTCATAGAAGACGCCATAGAAATGTTGATAGCTTTAAAAGTAGCAATGATTAGTATAAGTTGGTGTTAGTATACGTTCACGTTAGTATAAGTGGCGTTTCTATAATTGGTGTTTCTATAATTGGTATTTCTATAAGTTGCGTTCAATCGCCATATCTTCTATTTTAGTTGAGAGTTGTTTTTATCTCAACACCAAGTTGCTTAACAAGGTTTTTGAATTTGAAATGATGTAATGCTACCACTGCTTCCGACTTGGTTTGATGACAAACATTGGATAAGCTATAACTGCATAAACGTATTATCTACTTAATTGATATGCTCTAGTGATAAGAGACCTCTTCTAATATTCTACTACTACTCCCTTCTAATTGTTCGATGCTTCTTTGGTACCCAAAACAGAATTTTCTCTGAAGACTGTCAATGTCCGCTTCTACCCCGCAATTTTTTCAGCAGCACATATAAAAAGCGGACAAACCCTTTTCTACCGAAAGTCTGCTGAATCATAAGGATGTACTCGAGTAGGATATCATTAATAGTACAGATGGCAATGTAAATGAGTGTGATTTTACTGTAGAGGGTACTATAAGGATTCGAGAACAAGAAAAGTACACAGGATGTCCTAAGATCGTATGTGAACTAGTGCTTCAGATTACAATTACCTATATATGTGATACATGCCCCACTATGATTCACATTACTTCATTTTTTCTATAGATCAATTGTCTATGTTCACTATTTTCCACACTCGCTAATATTTTTTCAGTCCCCACTTGTTTTTCTTACGAACACATCAGCATGAAACCAATACTTCTCTTCACCTTAGTGGCCACCGTTCTCGGAGCCATCATTGGTGTGGACTATGGCCACCAGTTTACCAAGGCGGTCCTTTTGGCCCCAGGTATACTGTATGAAATGGTGTTAACCGACGAAGGAAAGCGTAAAGACCTTTCAGCAGTTTCTATAAGACCATTTGGCCACCAGATCGAAAGAGTCTACGGTTCTCAAACAGGTTCTCTTTGCACACGTTTCCCACAATCTTGCTTACTCAACATCAAGCCATTGATTGGCGCTGCACTTTCTGACCCAGTGACTGAGGTTTGGCTTGAACAACACCTTGGTGTCAAGGTCATTGGCGATGAATCTCGTGGTGACGCCATCAAGTTTGACCTTGGTTTCAAGAACCAATCCTATGAATTCACCCCAGAGGAGGTCATTGCAATGCAGTTGGATGCCATCAAACAGCGTGCTTTGAATGAAATTGAAAACAGCGGAGATTCGGCTGTTCCCCTCGTTGACGATGTAACCATCACTGTACCACCACTCGCACTGTCTCAAACTAAGCAATCGTACTTGGATGCCTTGAAGTTGGCTGGATTCCCAAACATCTTGGGCTTGGTTGACGAAGGTACTGCTGCAGCACTTAACTATGCTTCCAAGAGAAGGTTCGAGAAGGAAGACTTTAATGATGTCAAGCAATACCATGCAATTTACGACATGGGTGCTGGATCTACCAAGGCCACTGTTTTCTCCTTGACACCATTCAGCAATGGCTCTATCGTGTTGGAGATTGAAAACGCTGCCATCGACCACACTCTTGGTGGTCGTGAAATGACCCTTGTCTTGTATGAACACATCCTCAAACAGGTAATTACAAAGCTCGGAGTCAAGGATGTTACTCCAAAGATGCAAGCACGTCTCATTGAGGCTGCTGAGAAGGCCAAGTTGATTTTGTCCACTAACAACGACTACCACGTTCTGCTTGAATCCATTTACGATGATCGTGATTTCAAGGGAACCATCCTGAGAGACGAGTTTGAGGAGGCTTTTGAAAAGCTTGATGTCACAAAAGTGATTACTGACGCCCTCGAGGGTGTTGTGTCTCTCGAAAAGTTGGACTCTGTCGTTCTCAACGGTGGTTCTACTAGAACTCCATTTGTTCAACGTGCTTTGGCAGCTTTGGTTGGTGAGACTCGTATCTCCAAGTCTATCAACACTGATGAATCAGCTGCTCTTGGTGCAACACAGAGAGGCTTGCAGCTCAAGGTGAAGACCTTCAAGAATTCCGATGTTGTCGTTATCGACCGTTCCTTCTCTGAATTCTCCATCCGTGGTGATGGCGTTGAGACCGTTGTCTTCGAGACTGGTTCAATTTCCCGCCAGGAAAAGAAGGTTGACCTTGGTGTATTGAACAGCACAGCTGATGTGCTGTTACTCGAGAATGGCAAGGTTTTCAAGTCTTACTCTTTCACTGACTTGGAGAAGAAGGCCGACAAGTTGAAGTGTAAGGGTAAAAAGCACGTCATTGCCACTTTTGAACTCAACGCAAGCAAAATGTTCGATTTGGCTGCCGTTGACATCGAGTGTTCTAGCAGCACTACTGGTTTCTTTGGAAAATTGTTGCAAAAGGAAGAAGACGGTGTTGTTGAAGAAGAGACTAAGATCGAAAACGGTACCAACTCAACCAATTCCACCAACTCTACCACCACTTCTGCCTCTAAAAAGCAGTCTACTATCTCTATTCCTTTGACCAAGCCTACCTTCAATGGTGTCAAGCCATTCTTGAGAACCACTCGTGAAAAGCTTGCCTCGAAATTGGGATACTTGAAGGACAAGGATGTTGAAAGAGTGCTTGTGGACAAAGAGAAGAATATTCTTGAAGCCAAGTGCTACGAGCTCCGCTCTTATGTTGAGTCTAACTTCGAGGCTTTGAGAGATGAAATCGCCGACCTTGACACTTATGGTGACTTTGTCAGCGAGTTGCTCGAGTGGTTGGACTTTGAGAGTGAAGATGCTACGTTGGATGACATTAAAGAGAAGGCTGGTACTATCGCAAGCAAATTGGGCGAGTTGACCAAGGTTGTTGAGATGACCTCTCTGGACTTGACCCAAAGTGGCTTGAAGAATCTTCACAAGGGAGGTTCTGACATTATCGAAGCAATTGAGCGTAGTTTCTTGAAGTTTGGTGAGCAGGTCAGCGCCATCAGAGAGAAATACGAAGAGAAGAGCTTTGACTTTGAGAAGGAAAGTGCACGTCTTCGTGCATCTCTTATCCGCAAAGAGGGTTTCGATGCTTCCACTACCATGGAGGAGGCTTTGACCAACCTCAAGAGCGTCATGGGCAAGATTCAAGACGTTGTTGACTTAACTCCATCGAAGTTTGCCAAGGTTGCTAAGATGGTGTTGTACGATCACCACGATACCTACACTAAGATTATCCAAGGAATTCTTGAAACCGCCTTGGATCTCGAGAAGCAGCACGGTGACAGAATGCGCGGTTTGGCTGCGAAGTACGACAACTTGGTCAAGAGACAAGCTCAAAAGGAGTTGCGCAAGAAGAAGAAGGAAGAGGAGAAGAAGAAGAAGGAAGAGAAGGTAGAGGAGGAAGAGGAAGAAGGTGTAGAGTTTGAGGTTGATGAGGAGGTTAAGGGAGAAACCGAAGAAAAGGAAGAAAAGGTTGAAGAGAAGGTGGATGATGAGAAGAAGGAAGATGAGGAGGACGACAAAAAGAGTAATGTGGAGCACGATGAGTTGTAAGCTAGATAATTAATAAAAGATAGGTACAATGAGAGATGTGTAGCTCAGAAATAAGTTAAAGTTGAATAAGTGAATTATTTTTTTGTACCATTAATTCTTTTAATTTCAACTGATCACATCGAAATGTCCAATCCGTACAGCAACAGCCGCAGAGAGGCCAATGCTGGCACTGGATACGGTAATGAGCGTCGTGGCGAGGCTTCATATAGCATGAGAGACCGTGGACGTGAACGCGTTGCTGACCCAAGAGAACTGTCTCCACGAAGAGATGGCTTCAGTCTGCGTTACGACAAGTACGGTGAAAGAGATGCAGCAAAAGATAGAAGAGAAAACACTGGAAGAGAAAACACTGGGAGAGAAAACACTGGGAGAGAAAACACTGGGAGAGATAATAGGGATAGAAGAGATGGAAGGAGTAACTCTGGAAGAGATAATAGAGAAAGAAGAGATGGAAGAGATAACCAACAGTACTCACAAAGGAGGGATCAAAGAGACTCAAGAGATCAAAGAGACGTCAGGAATAGAGACCCAAGAGACAGATTCCCAAAAGAAAAAGACCAAAGGGATAGATATCAAGATTCGAGGTATCAAAATGACTCGAGGTATCCAAGTGATTCTAGATATCCTAATCAAAACGATTCTAGATATTCTGACTCAAGGAATCAGAATGATTCAAGATATTCTGACTCAAGGAATCCAAATGATTCAAGATATTCTGACTCAAGATACCAAAATGATTCTAGATATTCTGATTCAAGAAACGACTCCAGATACCACGGTGATTCTCGTTCGGATCAAAGATATCAAAGAAACAGAAACCAAAGAGATGACTCTGGGAGAAATAGAAGAAACTTCCGTGACTCCAGAGAGCCTAGAGACTCTCGAGACTCTCGTAGGAGAAACGATGAGCCTGCTCCAGTTCAGCTTCCTCTTGCGGAGCGCATCGCAATTGCCGAAAAGAAGTTGAAAACACTCACAGACGCATCAACCCTTGACGACATCAAGATCATAGATTCCAGATGGGGTATGAAACCAAAGGGGTTTGAGGCGGTAACTGCACAACGTGCGAAGCTCTCGGGATTGTTTCCGTTGCCTGGATTTCCTCGTCCAATCGACTTTACGAAGTTGGAGGGTGCTCTCAAGGATAGATTGACGAACGCAAATGATATTTTGAACGAAGCGCTGAAGATAGATCCTGTTGACGGGAAGAACGCGCGGGTTCTCGTTGTGAAGAACCTCGATTTGGAAGCTGTCAACCACTTGAAGGTTGCGGCAGTTTTCAACGATGCCTTGAAGAGTATCGAGATCGAAGAAACTTCCGTTCAAAACATAGAGAGCAAGAGAAAAACCAAGAAGGATAACGTTTTAGTGGTAGAGTTCAAAAATAGCACCTGTGCTACAATTATCAAGTGCTTGTTCGATGGTGGTGAAATTCCATTCGAATCAGTCAAAGAAGACGGTGCAAATGGAGGTCCCGTACGTCTTACTATTGAATGGACAGGAGAGTATGTGGTTCAGGACTTCAAGAAAAGCGAGTTGGACGATGTGGTAATAGAAGGTCCTCGAAAGGTTTACCTCCGTGTATCTAAAGAGTCAGTTGAGTCTGAACTCTCAACAAAATTAGCATCAGTTGCGCCTGTGAAAGCTTTTCAATTGTTGCGTGAGATCGGAACCAAGGAATCTGTTGGTTTGGCATTCGTTGAGTTTGCTATTGAGGGTGATATTCGCAAGTACTTTTCCAAGGTGGGGGAACTTTTGCCTAGTGTGCGAAAGCTCGAAGGAATAGAGCAAGCTGGATTTGCGTGTGTTGAGCCGGAATCTACCAGAGTTCAAGAATGTCCTATTGACTTCACTACATTACAGAAGCTCGTACGTAATGAGTACGTCCCACCACATCCAAAGCTGACTGTTATCCAGTTGCTCAACGTGGTGACCGCGAAAGATTTAATTGACGATGAAAACTACAAATTCATCCAGCAGGATATTCAACAGGAAGTAGCAAAATTCGGAACCGTTCGCTCTATGAAGATACCGAGACCCGCAAACGACTATACGCCAGGCTTGGCCCAATTTTCGCAGCCAGGTTTGGGAAAGATCTTTATCGAGTTTGACAGCGAGGAAAATGCATTCAAGGCTATTATGGAGATTGCAGGTAGGCTGTACAACGACAGGACGTTGTTGTGTGCATTTTTCGATGCTGAGGACTACAAAAATGGATTGTTTTAGGGAATAAATGGAATGATTTAGATTTACTAAAAAATAGATGCATACTATATCTTAAACAATTCATACTGTATCTCAATTCATACTGTATCTTAGTTCATACTGTATCTTAATTCATACTGTATCTCTATTCATACTGTATCTCTATTCATACTGTATCTCTATTCATACTGTATCTCTATTCATATCGTGTCTTGATTAAACTGTACCTCCATTCAATGCTATTTAATATACCTCTTTAACTTTTCAGGTACACTTGGGTCGTGCCCATGTCTGATGATCAACCCATACAAATGCTCTGGGATCTCAGGAATGAAACTCAAACTTAACTTTATGATCTCCTTTGCCTCCAACTGCGGAAAGTTGCGTAGTAACTTCATGGGCTGCGCAGAGTCCAATAGCTGAGATCTGTGAGAAACAAGCTGTGCCACTATAAAGAAAATGTTCATATAAGGTCCGTATGCAAACAAAAAGTCCCAAAGCTCGAGCACCGCTTCAAGGGGTGGAGTACATGCACAGAGTGTAAGCACCGACGGGAAGGCGTAGATCTCGGCCTTGAGGAACTTTGAATCGAGGAAATCACTCAATACCGGATCAATGATGCGAAGTACGATGTCCACAAGAGTGAGGCCTGTATGCACACCAGTCAAATTTGGGGTAATATACAACGGGATGTCTCTTGTGATCAAGTTGTGTACTAATGCGTAGGCTTGAGGTTCACTCTTGTAGCAGGTGTATGCGATGGGTGCTAGTAAAACGTTCAATCCTTGAACGTAACCGACTTTATTGTCTGTGGTGATGGCAATGCAGGAGAGAAGTCGCACCAACAGGTCCTCGCTAACCCGCGCGTGGAACTGTTTATCTTGCATGAGGGTTCTAAACGTGTCGTTCTTTATCTTAGCGTATATCTCACGGCTCAAATTTCCAGGTATCAGACCTACAATGTCGAGGTACTGCTCTGTGGGCATGTTTGGTACGCGACATAGTATACACCAAACGTATGATCTGTAGGGACACGACTCGTATCCTTGTGGGACAGAGAGTCCTTCTATGAGGATCTGATAGCGTAGTTGAGAGAGTCCATTCTCAAGGAACAACTGAGGTACTCCTATGAACTGCTCGATGTTATCTTTTCTTCTCCCTCGTTTGTCCATGAAGTGTTGATGCAAAACAAATCGAAAAATCGCAACAGCCAAATTTGATCCAAATAAAATAAGAACACAAGAGAAATTGCTATGTTTGGGTTGGGCACTTTATTTTACGTGATTTTGTTGACCGTCAATGGAATTGCGGTTCTCTCGGAGGACCGTTTCTTGAACAGAATCGGATGGGGATCAACCAAGGCTCCAGCTAACGGATACAACGCTCAGTTCCAGCAGTTTCAAGCCGACGTGGCAGAGGGCTCGGTGAAGACAAAGTTGGTTAATTTGATCAGTGCAGTGAGGACGTTGTTGCGTGTGCCGTTGATTGCGATAAATATCGTCGTGATTGCGTATGAGTTGGTGTTGGGTTAGAGAAGAGGTTTATGAGTTATGAGATAGATGTGCTGGTATAATAGTGAAAAAGATAGGAATTTAATGGTAATGTAGGTGGAGTAGAGTATAATAGCAATTACTTAACAGCAATGACTAAGAGAATATATAAAGAGAACCAATACAAGTTGGAGATTATCAGAACAAGAGAATATCAGATAAGAGAATATCAGTACTAAGAGAACATCACTAAAACTAACATCATAGCAAGACAAAGTACTAAGAGATCATAACAACAACATCCATAAAACAACCATATAACAACCACATACCCACACATCAACCACAAACTAATTCCTCAACTGATACACCTCCACAATTCATACATTAACATACAAAACTTCTATTGTACTCCTACACTTATACCTATTAAAACAATCACGAAGAAACCTCTTTTAAACCCTACTCCGACTTGACATTACTGTTCAAGCGGTCGCGCGACTTTTTGAACAACTCCTCCTGCTGCTTCAACAACTCCTCCTCGGTCAAACCCAGGTTCTGGAACTTGTTGTTTTTCTTTTCCTTTCCCTTGAGCAATTCCTTGTGTTCATCCAACACCTTGTTGATGATATCGAGATAGTTGTGGAAGTCGAGCTCCTCAAGTGCCTTGACCACGTGGTCCGAAGCGATGGTCTTCTTGGCCTCTTTTTCTGCAATGTCGTTGGACTGTGTAGAGAGCATCATGATGAACTCCACACTGCACTCAGTGATGGCATCACGCGCCTCTTTGGAGATCGCCATGTCTTTCGGCAAGATCTCACCGATGATTTTCTGCACCGTGGCCTTGGGCAACGACAAGTCCTCTGTCGACCCACCTGACGAATATTCACTCATGGTGCTGTCATGAAAAGTAGGATTTCGCGGTCTTATATAGAAAAAAGAATGGCACGAAGAGTACCAGAAAATACGATATCCTGAAATAGACAGTGAAACGGCTTGAAATCGGTGCATATCAGCCAAAAACGTCATGAATGGAGTACTGGAACTTTCAATAGATATATGTATAAGATATCATGTATGTGACACAACTGGGTTGCAGTTGCTGTGACGGCATCTCACAATGATTCAATTGGATCAAAATTAAGACAATAGACTAAATCAGAAGTCTCACTGCAAAAATAGGAAGCCTCATAATTTTCATAGGAAGTCTCATAATTCAAAGTCTCATATTCAAATGTTTATAGAGTCTCATATACAAGTGTTTATAGAGCCTCACATACAAATGCTCCATATTACCCACCCCTTCTCTTACAAAATTCTCAATTATAGCCATCGACCATCTAATCATAACTAAATCTACATAAATGAGCTTGTCGTCAACCGCTCACGGTCTCTTTGGCTAGAAAGTTCCCATCCAAGTGCCATCAAATTACTCCTGGTTTCCTCCTCTGTTACCACCCATGAACTGGTTGAACATTGGGTTGTTCATGATGTTCGACAAGTCTGGACCTTGACCATCAGCACCACCAAGACCCATGTTCTGAGCCATCTGGCGAACGGCTGGGTTGTTCATCAATCCCTGCAAAGCTGCTGGGTTGGACATCATCTCCTGAGCAGCCTGCATGATCTGTGGGTTGTTCATCATCTCAGACAAGTTTGGCATACCACCAGATCCAAACATGCTAGACAAGTCTGGCATGCCACCAGCACCGGCACCAGCACCAGCACCTGCGTCTCTGGTGGTCTCTCCGTCGTCGGTCTTGGAGATAGACTTCTCCAAGTTCTCCTCCACTCTCTTCTTAGCAGTCTCGTAACCCTTGGTCATGGCAGCAGACTTGGTCTCACCCTCAGCATCCATGCCTCTCTTGTAGGCGTCCAAAGCAGCCTTAGGGTCGCCCAATGCGTACTTCGCCAAACCCAATCTCGAGTAAGCCTTGGAAAAGGTTGGGTCCAAAGCAATGGCAGCTTCGGCATCAGCAACAGCCTTCTCGTGCTGCTGCAAAGAAGAGTGTGCAGCGGCTCTGTTAGAAAGGTAGATCACGTTCTTTGGGTCCAAAGCAAGAGCTTCGGTGTACTTAGCAGCAGCACCGGCGTGGTCACCGGCAGCCATGGCCTTGTTTCCCTCGCCCTTGAGCGCGTCAGCCTTGGCCTTGGTGTCTGCATCAACAACAACTGGTGCAGAAGCAGCAGCAGTGGCAGCAGAAGCCCCGCCACCGGCGATCAACTCTTGCAAAGACTTGCCCAACGTGGCCTTACTGTCCTTGTCAACCTCAAAGGCGTCAGCAATGCAGTCGATGGCAACGTCGATGGACTCAGCGTAGTCCTCGGCAACCTCCTTGTTAGCAACAGACTGCTTGAGGAAGTCGATGATGGATAAGGCAATGTCTTTGTTGGTGGTCATTCTGGAAGGTTCGAAAAATGGAGAAGAAAATTCAAAGACTCCAGATAAAAGATCAATATATAGAGTGGCGGGAGAAAATGGACAACACGTAAAATGATAAATTTGGGAAAACTTGTCCTCTTACCAAACTTAAAATGATAATATATGGATAGTGACCTTTGGCTCGATAAGTTCATCAAGAGACACCTTAGAATGGGCTGGTTGCAAAAATGTACCAAAGCTCATTTTTGGTCGTATATTTGAAGACCAGGTAGAATGCTATTCAAATTAATTTATTACTGGTCCAGTATCTTTTGAATTATTCGACATTCTCTACTAATCTTTGTCATTCATCATTTACTCTATGCTAATCCTTTTTAAACCTAATCACCGCTTTCTTAATTTGTCCTCCTCCTTCTCTATTTCTTTCGCTCGACTCAATCTTCTGCTCATTGTCATTTTCCTATGCCTGTACTTCCTCACCTCTCCCTGAACGTACTGCTTTATTGCAAATCTCATGAAAAGCGACCGATACCGTAAAAAGCTCGATATCTCACCCGCAATTTCTTCGTGGTCTCCCTTTATATCTGCGTTGAGCAGCATTATCGCACGAATCTTCTCCTGCTTTGCGACGTATAATCGCCGATGCTTGGTTACCTTGTTTTCCAAGAGCCCAAAAAATCCACCGTCATCACCATCCGTCTCCACAGGAGGGTTCTCTTCGCTAAACACACTCCTCTTCAAACCGTCAATCTTGCTCATCTCCTCATTCAACTCACGTATGCTCATGTATATCGCTTTCCATTGTTGAAGTGACTCCAAAACACGACTGATGTTCTTGAGAAGACCCACCACACTTGTTTCTAACCACAAAGTGTACCTCTGTAAGTCACGGAATCCGGGATTCATTGGGTTTTGTTCAATGATGTACGGGTCAAAGTCGATGAGGTTCATTGTGTTATCCTCCACCACACACACGTCTCCTCGTTTTGAATCCCCCACGCACAAAAGCTTGTTGAATCTCGCGATCTGTGCACGATACTGGGCTAAATCTCCCTTGGAATAGTTGAGAAAAATCTCAATTTCTTGCACTTGCAGCGCCTCGATCGAAACTGGGCCCTTTGCCAACTTGCGCGCGTCGTTACGCTTACTGATTTGCCGCATACTTTCTAAAGTCAGCTCCTCCGACAGCTTGCCCAAGTCTTGTACCAAAAACTTCTTGAAAAAGTCCTGTCCTTTCATCGTTTGTTGGTATCCCATGTGCACAAACAATATATTGAGCTGCTCAATCAAGCGGTTCACGCGCAGCTTCTGGAAGAACAGTGAGCACATATTCCTATTGCCATAGTTGCGCCAGAAAACCTCCTCTTCGGGGAAAATCGTCAACGGGTGGCCCATTTTTGCAATATTCATGATCTGCTTGATTGCCCCAAGCAGCTTATAGTTCGAAAACCCTTCGGTATTCTTGAAGAAAATCACCCAATCCTGGCGACTGGGGTCATATTTTGCGTTCAATGCTGTCAACTTGTCGCTGCTGTCGCGTGGGAAGTACCCTTGCACAAAATCCTGGTACACCAAGTTGTCCATTGCTTCAAAAGTAGAGCTGTTTTGCCCTCCTTTCATAGCAGCAAAACCAAGATAGTCAAAAACATTGTACGAATTACGAGGTTCTTCAAGGAGGAGCTCAAGACGAGGGTCAGTGAGTAAGTCAGCCAAGTTTTCAAGCCGGTTGTATTTGATGTAAACCATAAGTGGAGTCATACTCTTGGAGTTGAGCTGATTGACATCGATTAAGTGGAGTAACTTATTTGCCAGTAACTCATGCTTGTCGTCAATTTTCTCAGTGAAGGCTCCGTCGGTAGTAGGTTTTGATTCTGTTTCGCCGTTTGCGGCGTTGCTATTCTTTTCGATCAAACCAGCTTGCTTCAACCCCTTGAGGATTATGTGCATCACGGTATTTCCTAGTTTATCCGTGTGCTTTTGAAAGTCAACTTCAGGTCCGTAATGTTCGTATAACGCTCCAATTGCAGTTTGAATCATCTCGACATACTCTGGGTGGTCATAGCACCGACATAAACTGAAAAATGGCGTATGCCCGTTAGAATCCCGCTTCTCCCAGTCAATCAAGTGGCCGATAGACGGAATTAGTTTGTAATTGTGAAAAAGGTAGTGACCAGCCAGTCGACCTGCGACATCGGTCATGTTCAAATACGCCTTTTGCTCGGCTACCGAGGTATTGGCAACGATTAAGCTAACGACGTCGTTGGAAATATCCTCGTTTTCGTTCGTTAATGCTAAGATCACAAGGTTCTGTCGTGTTATAACATTCATGTCGAAGAGGAGATCCTCAACCAGGAGCCAGTGGGGGTCGAAGTTGACCACGAGGTTGTAGACACCAAAGTTGCCGGCTTTAATAGCAAATGCAACACAACTCTCACCATTAATGTTTTTACTACGGAAGAATTCTGGAGCATTTACCTCGCCATTTTCATCAGTCACTTCTCCTTCAGAAGTTTTCTCGCTTTCCTTACTCAATATCTCCTCAACCATCCTTTCGTCTCCACCCTGAATAGCTTTCCAAAACTCAAAGTTTCTCTGAGAAGATTCTGTCAAGTCCGGCAACTGTGGAGCCAAGTGGAAGACCACCGCGTCGAAGTTGCTCAAAATGTAGTTAAAATGACCATCATCTGTGTAGTCCACTGAGTTAAAGTTCTTGAGGTAGTAAATATGAGCTTCAATGTTATCAACTCTAGAATGTACCACCACCATGATGATCAATCCAATCAAGGTATCTGCATCCACAACAACATTGACATCAGAAGTCTCTGTTCCATAGGTCAAGATTCTAATTGTGTTCAAGAAAATCTCCGTTTTCGCACGCAGTGTCACGACAGAAGTATCGTTGAGCTTCGTAAACTCATCGATTGCACGAGAGACACGTAGCTGAAGTTCATTGAGTTCCCAAGGTGTATTCACAGGGATATCGAGCTGGTTTAATGCAAGGCAAGAAAGTTGCCTATAACGATCCTGAGTCCAGAATTTCATCGCCTCTGCGTCATATTCAGCGTCATTTGGACAGTTAAACTGGAAAATGAGCTGTGCCCACAACTTGTCGTAAAGGTTGATCTCCACATACTCGTGGACTAAACGGTTCAAATCCATTTCTGGGTAGTCAGCAATCATTTGACTGATCAACGCGTAGATCTGTTCGTGGTTCGGATTAGAGGCATTGACACTATCCAGAATCACCTTGTATGCTTCGTCCAACATGTTTTGAAACTCCACCTTGATGTGACGCAATTTCTTGCGAGTATTCAAGCGGAGTAATTGGAACTGGTGATTGTTGTGATGGAAGAGCCGGTAGAACTTATCCGACACAGCCATTGAAAAAAGCGGGTACTTCCTCAATAGTGCTTCAAAAGTGATAGAAGGCGACCCTAACTTCGGATTTTCCGAAGTATATACTTTTGACCCTACCTTAGAAGATGAAAATGTACCATTTGCTTGGGTAGTTTTCGTTTGACCTTGGATTTTGGATCCTTTGGAATGCATGTTAAGGCCGTTTGACCTTGATCCACCGGAAATGTGCGCTTTAGAGCCATTTGAGTTCGATGAGTCTACTCCCAGAATACTATTTCCGGGGCCGTTGCCGCTATTGCTGTATGTAGAAGATGAAAATATTCTGGTGGATGGTAAAAGCGACCTTGAGACCCCTCCCAATAACGTATAGTTGATGTATATAACCATGAACTTGCTACCCTTTGGAAAGTAATCACAGAAAGAAGTGAAGTATGCAGTTGACTCAACTCGAGCCGTGATATACCTGCTAAACCCTTTTCCAGTGGATACATTGCCATTTTTGATCATGACCTGCTTGCCATTGATAGTCAGATACACTACCAGGTTGATCTTGGTGGCAGGGTTGCCCAGACTGCTTATTGTGGTACTCGTGCGAAGGATATGCGATCGTATGAAGTCCTCATTGGTGTAGCATAAGTTCTTCAAAGGCGTTTTACCGGATTCGTCAGTCCATTCATGAAGAACCGTTGCCAGTGGCACAAGTAGAGTGAAGGCTGTGTGGTCTTTAGCGAGCTCATCAATGACGGATTTGAAGGGTTGTTTCGTGTGATGCGGATTGTTGAATATGCTATTGAGAAAAGGATTGTAGAGCAACGGTAAGTGCGTTAGTCCGTGGCTCATTGTAGTATATTTAAATTGAATAGGGTGTTCTGGAGTTCTAATCAGAGTGACTTATATGCAGGTGGGTGCAAAAAGATTTAACAACCAGATAAGATTCAAAGGAAGGTTGTAGCTGGTACTGTATTTAAGGTTCAAAGTTTGATCAGAAAGAACTCTAGTTCTGATATTTTACGAGGAATTACTAAGTAGACTCGTATTAGCTTACAAGTATCTATTAACTACTCCTTTATCAATTTGTAGTTTGGGCAATACCACGCATGGCAACTGAGCCAGTATAGATGCTCGGCTCGGTGCTCTTTACACCATAATGACTGGAACTCTCACCAAATCCTCCGCCTCCGGGGGTCATGATCACGACTCTATCTCCTTTGTTCACCTTCACGGTGCACTTTCCTCCCAAGAACACTCTTGTGAACTTACTTGGATCTTGTTGAGAACGCTTGTACCAATAGTTCTTTCCCCTTGCAGCATCTCCACCTCCCAACAACCCAAATGGAGCTAACAGTCGTCTCTCCATCAAACACGAAACCTGCAATCCATCATAGGTAAACTCAATATCTCTAATCACACCGTTTCCTCCACGGTGAAATCCCTCTCCACCTGACTTTTCGCGGACAGAGTACTCGCGCACAATCACTGGGTAACGCTTTTCAAAAAGCTCAGTATCCGTGATACGAGTGTTGGTGGTGTGACACTGCACGACCGATTGTCCATCCCACGTAGGTCCAGCACCTGAGCCACCACAAATAGTTTCATAGTACCCAAATGACACCTTTCCATCGTTGACACCAAAGGTGAAATTGTTGCAGGTACCTTGAGATGCAGCAGCAGCTTCAAAGGCTTTCAACATCACGTCGACGATTCGCTGCGTCGTTTCGACGTTTCCTCCAACGACAGCTGCCTCGTAGGATGGGTGTACAACGGACCCCTCACGTGTGATGAACTTGATGGGTTTAAGGCATCCGTTATTGAGTGGGATATCGCTGCTGATAAGCGAACGAAGTACGTACAAAACTGCCGAGTACAAAATTGCACGAGGGGCATTTAAGTTCCCGTACATTTCATCGCCACTTTCGCTAAAATCGAAGACTGCACTTCCCAGATCGTGGTCAATCTTAACCACAAGCGAAATCGGGGTACCGTCGTCTAAGTAATCAACTGCACGCAAATCTTCTCCTCCAAACTTGTCATAGGCAACTCTCAACAAGTTGCGAACCGCAACCTCTGCAGTCGACTGGATCGCTCCCATGTACAAATTGATCACATCAAGTCCAAACTCGTGAGTTAACCTCGTCAACAAAGTGATACCCTTGTGGTTTGCAGACACTTGTGCCTTGAGATCAGAAATGTTGTCTGAGAGTGTCCGTGTACCTGACCCACCAGGATATTTGGCTGGTTCCTCAAGTAAAATACGCGTAATTCCAGCTTCGTCAAAGTGACCCTTGGATACTAATCTATGAGTGATGATCAGCGCACCTTCATCGTAGATGGTCTTCGAATTAGGAGGCATAGACCCAGCAGAAATGGATCCAATATCGGCGTGGTGACCTCTAGAGGCTGTCCAGAAAACTGGTTTATTTCCCTCGAAAAACACCGGAGTGATCACAGTGATATCTGGTAAATGCGAACCTCCTGCCTGAGGGTGGTTCAGAACTAAAACATCTCCCGGCTCAAGTTTTCCTTCCCACATTTCCTTTTGAGCTTTAACTGCAAATGACATCGCACCCAAATGAATTGGAACATGTGGTGCATTCGCAACTAAGTCTCCATTGGCATCGAAGAGAGCACACGAAAAGTCAAGACGTTCTTTGATATTCGTGGAAATGGCAGTTTGTTGAAGAGTACGTCCCATTTGCTCGGCAATAGACATGAACCTGTGGCCAAAGACAGAGAGTTGAATAGGATCCACAACAGTGCTCGAAAATTCTGGTTTGGCCTCGTTATCAATATCAATGAGGATATGACTGGTTAATACGACTGCCTTTGATCTTGGTTCAACAAGAATAGTTTGCGTATCATCGATAATCACCGCAGGGCCAGAAATAACACTGCCAATGGCCAACTTTGGAAGCTCCCAAACTGCACTTTCAACCCAGTCGTCAAAGAATATCAGCTTGGTAGCTTCCGGTTCGATAACTTTTGAACTGGAAATGTTCCTGTACTCCTCATAAGGGTTGTGTTCCTCCTTATCGGGGTTCTTCACAACGAGCAAAACTTGAACATCATCAACCAAAACTGGACGGTCTAAAACGAACCCGAATTCTTTTTCGTGTCTTTCGATAAAGGCTTTCGCTGCGTTACCCTCGTTAGGAATCAAGAGGTGGGTATCAGAGCCCACGAAACGCATGTTGAGCATAACCTCCAAACTTGTGTCGTAGTTGGTTAAGTTCTGTTCCTTGTAACTCTCATAAGCAAGTTCCACCAAAATATCCACCTTCTTCTTCAATTCAACGAGGTTGCTGTCGTTGTAGGTTAACGAAGCAGGACTCTGTTTCTCAATGACTATATCAGCTAATTGGATACCATAGGCAGAAAGCAACAGTGAGTACTTGTGAATTGCAACGCTGGTAATACCCAAGTTCTTAGATAATGCCACCAGAAACTGTCCTCCAGAACCACCAAAACAAGCTAAATTATGCTCAGCTGTGCTAAATCCCTTGGCTTCGGTGAGAGTTCGAATAGGTCTTGCCATAGCTTCGACAGCGACCTTCAAAAATCCACTGGCAACTTGCTCGGCAGATAACTTTGATTTGTTTTCTGCATTAATCTCTTCAGTCAACGCTTTAAACTTCTCTTTAACAATTTCAACGTCAAGGGGTTGATCTTGATTCGGACCAAAAATCTTGGGGAAGTATTCTGGGAGTAATCTTCCCAAGAGTAAATTTGCGTCTGTTACCGTAAGAGGGCCACCCTTACGGTAACAAGCTGGGCCAGGGTCCAGTCCTGCCGACTCTGGTCCAACAACGAACATACCATTCTTCCAAAAGAGCATAGATCCTCCACCTGCAGCAACCGTAGAAATGTCCAACTGTGGAGTCTGTAAGCTCACTTCACTAACAACTGTCTCGTAAATATGTTCTAAAGTACCACTATAGCGTGAAACATCCGTAGAAGTACCACCTGCATCGAAGCCAATGGTAGCCTTTTTCAGTACTGAGTCGTAACAAGTCTCTCCGAAACCAACCATACCACCTGCTGGGCCAGAGAGAATTGCCTTGAGTCCTGTGAACTTGTACCATGGACAAAGACCTCCATTCGATTGCATGAAGAGCAACTTGTTACCAAATGCATCAAGACCACCCTCGAAGCCCTCTCCGAAAGCTTGGATATAGTCACCAATGACCGGAGAAAGATAAGCATCAGCGACTGTCGATGAGCATCTATTGACCATACCGATCATTGGTTGAAGTTCGTGAGAAACCGATACTCTAAATCCAATTTCCTTTGCAATTTGAGCCACACGCACCTCATGGTCAGGGTACGTATACGAGTGAAGGAGACACAATGCGATTGTCTTTATTTCACCCTTTGAGTAAATTTGTGCGAGTTGGGCAGTAATTTCCTCGTAATTTGGCTCTTTTAATACACGCACCACTTCTCCAGTAGTACCCACCTTCAAGTGTGGCTCATCAGCATTAACAGTTAATTTTGAACCGCCGCCTTCCAGAAAGCTCTCAATTGTGACTCTTTCATCAACTTCCAATACTTGAGAGTATAACTGACCCAATTTCTTCGCGGTCAAGTCGAAAATGTGGGGCCTAGTTTGGTTTCCAATAGTCAAAACGTCCTTGAAGCCCTTGGTAGTCACCAAAAGCACTTTTGCACCCTTGCGCTCGAGTAATGCGTTCGTAGCAACGGTTGTTCCCATTCTGATACTATCAATCTCGTTCAACTGCAACTTTTGCGATTGTGGGATCAGTTTTCCGGAGGCCTTCTCCAAGACTCTTCTGATACCTTCGGTCGGAGCATCGGGGTAATTTTGCGGATCGACCGAAAGGAGCTTGAACACGTAGTCCTCTTGCTCTGGGATCTTTGCGATGACATCGCAGAATGTTCCACCTCTATCAATTGCAATTTGTATGCCAGGCATAGTGATTAGAAATTGATTGAAAGATTTGATCTGGAAAATAGATAAAGAATCAGATAGTAGAATGAAGGTGAAAATGGTCAAAATTGAAGATGCAAAAAAGTACAAATAGAAGGTTCAAATGAAAGGTTCATTTTGATAGTTAACATACAATTACCACTTACAACTGTGAATTATTATTTATTCTATAACCTTCCGTTAGATTGACAACTTTTCAACGGCATTTCCCAAATTATCCACTTTCGATACAACATTTCCCAAACTATCGTACTCAACATCCTCTTCTTCCTCTTCCTCTTCTTCCTCTTCTTCGTCCTCTTCCTCTTCCTCTTCCTCATCCGATATGATATTTCCTAGACTATCGTACTTCACCTCTTTTCTCTCTTCCTCATCCGATATAGCATTTCCCAAGCTATCATATTTCACCTTCCTTACAACATTTCCCAAGTTGTCATATTCAACCTCTTCTTCTTCTTCGTCCTCATCCTCGTCATCTTCATCTTCCTCATCCTCGTCGTCCTCCTTCCTGTTAACATTTCCCATCATCCACACATCTTCATCTTGTCCCTTTTGCTTTCTCTCCTTGGCCTCCAATTCAATCTTCTCCAACCAAGCATCCTGTGCCTTGGTCACCGATTCACTGTCTGTGCACTTCTGGTACACCTCGATCAACTCTTCGTTGATCTTCAAGAAGGTGAGACCCCACGAAAAGTTCTCCAAGAGTTGTGCTGCCCAGTCATTGTGGCCACAAATGGCAAAACAAGCAGCAAGAGCTTCCACACAGTTGAGTCTCCATGGACGTCCATAGTTGACAGGGTTGGCTGCAACGAGATAAGGAAGCAATCTTTCGTTTTTACCACCGATTTTGTTGAAAGGAACCTCATCGAGTCTCGCCCAAGAACATTCCACCACGGCAGCTCCGTTGGTCTCCACAATTTCACGGTCATCTGGGCAAACGACACCCTTACCGTTCGGAGAAACAACGATTCCGCTGAACTTCTGCCCAACACGGAGGTTTCTGATCAAACCCAAGCGCTCGAGTTTTTTACCCAGGCATCGCTTTGGATCACAGTGGTCGAAGTCCCACATCGCCAACTTCACAGGAAAACCGCCATCTTGTGACGACCCGGCACCCTGCTCCTGTCTGCCCTTGCGTATATGATGCTGCTTGGCTTTGTGGCCATTGGAAGTAAGCTTCTGGCCCGTCTTGCGCTCGTCCTTGTTCTTGCCTTTGCCCATGATGTGAAAAAAGATAAAGAAATGGTTTGAAAATTGTAATGATAAATGCTAGAAGGAATAAGGTAAAGATTTTACATAAAAAACACTTCCTCAATGCTTCCTGTTCATATATTCTATAGCTTCTTCTTTCCATTCAATCCCTGCTTTTTTCCATTAAATCCATTCCCTCTTGTAATATTTCTACCCCTTCTATTCTACACCTCTTCCTTAACATTAACTTTTATTCCATACTACATCTCTTCCTTTACCATTATCATTATACCGTATCCCTAGAAATCCTCATCAAAAGCAAAAGAGTTCTCGACCTTCTTCTCACTCGAGTTCGACATCACACCAGCCTTCTGGTAGTCACTCACTCTCTTCTCGAAGAAGTTGGTCTTACCAGCCAACGAGATGTTCTCCATGAAGTCGAATGGGTTGGTGACGTTGTACTTCTTCTTGTTGCCCAAAGCCACGAGCAATCTGTCGGCGACAAACTCGACGTACTGGCACATCAAGTCACAGTTCATACCCAAAAGCGAGATTGGCAAGGCGTCGGTGAAGAACTCCTTCTCGATCGCCACAGCCTCGGTGATGATCTTCTCGACGATCTCGGCGTCTGGTCTGTTGTTCAAGTGCGAGAACAAAAGACAAGCAAAGTCAGTGTGCAAACCCTCATCTCTACAGATCAACTCGTTGGAGAAGGTCAAACCAGGCATCAAGCCTCTCTTCTTCAACCAGAAGATGGAGGCGAAGGAACCAGAGAAGAAGATACCCTCGACAGCAGCGAAGGCAACCAATCTCTCACCGAACAAAGCCTCGTCGTCAGCAATCCATCTCAAAGCCCAGTCGGCCTTCTTCTTGATAGCAGGGATGGTCTCGATAGCGTTGAACAAGTGGTCGGCCTCGACAGGGTCCTTAATGTAAGTGTCGATCAAGAGCGAGTAGGTCTCAGAGTGGATGTTCTCCATCATGATCTGGAAACCGTAGAAGCACTTGGCCTCGGAAATCTGGACCTCAGCGGAGAAGTTCTCCACCAAGTTCTCGTTGACAATACCATCGGAGGCAGCGAAGAAAGCGAGAATACGCGAGACGAAGAAGCGCTCGTTGTCGTTCAATCTGCCGTTCCAGTCGGCCATGTCCTTACTCAAGTCGATCTCCTCAGCAGTCCAGAAAGAGGCCTCAGCCTTCTTGTACATCTGCCAGATCTCGTGGTACTTGATTGGGAACATGACGAAACGACTGTTGTTCTCCTTCAACAAAGGCTCTTCCTTCTCCATCTCCTTCAAACGGATTCTGTGTGCCTTGTGCTTAGACAAGAACTCGTTGTGCTTGGCCTCGTCGTCATCCTTAGTGTCCTTCTGCTCGACTAACGCGCCCTTGATGACGGACACGTTCTGGGCAACGTCCTTCTGCTCAGCAGCAGCAGCCAACTTCTCAGTCAACGACTGGCCGGTGGCGTTGGACATGTCCAAGGAGTGGATCTTGCTGGTTAAACCGTGTGTTGGGGTCTGGTGAGACATTTGATTGATGAGATGGTGTAGTAGGAAATTTCGCTCCTTAAATACTCGTGTGTGTTAATCCGAAGAACGGGATAGCGCGTATTAAAATTGCACGCACGCGTTAGCAGACGGGTAGTGTGACGGGACGAATTGCGCGAGTGTTTGTGCCACTGTATACAATTCAGTTGGAAGTAGAAAGTGATTGGAAAAAATTGCCATCGAAAATACGCGACCAGCACTGTCAGGTGAAACGCGTGAGAGACGCGTCCAAACAGGGAATAACATGTGGATTTCGAAACTCTATTCTTAGCTGATTGTCTCACTACTGCTTTCGGATGTCTACTTTCATCTCCACAATCTCAACCATCTAATCTCAACTGAAACCATCTGGGTAATTGCATCTACACTTTCTCCGCTATTGCTCCGCTAGTCATCGCTTTTTTTCCCGCACGACCTTTTTTGAAATTTCACATTACTAAACACTTATTCTTGTAAATGGCTTGTTAAGTTTTGGCCCATTCTGCCGATCTTGTCTCGAACCGCCGTCTTTCTTTTTTACATTGCTCTTGTCTTTCTTATCTTTCTTTTTTCTCTACATTGCTCATTCTATCTTTCTTTTCGTATTTACATACCCTCTTTAACCAATCCCCTTCCATCATCTATCGGCATATCCACGATTGGCTCGAGCTCACGCGAACAATTCACGTCTTCGCGTAACCGAAGCTGCGCGATCGGCCCTGACACGTCTTGGTCATACGCGTACTTCTTGTCAAGCAGAATAGGCGCGCCCAATCCATTCAAACTCCCATAACTCAAATCTCTATTCAATGAACCCTTGGAAGATCCACTCGAGTAAGCACCTTTCAGCGACCCACTAGAGTGGCCCTCAATCTCAGGGCTCGGTGTCGCAGGATACTCGTAGCTGAGGTTACTGCCAGCAGCAACCGGCAACTGCGGTGGCTGCAACGACACACTGGGGCTCAACATGGCACCGTAGTCAACCTCCAAATCACCGTACAAACGCGAAATGTCACCCAGACCCTTGTACGTACGTGAGGAGCCACTCGATCCCACAAGCTTCTTGGAAAGTCCATTCTTGAACGCGTTAATCCAGTCGCGCTCGGCCCACGACTCAGACGACGCGGATCTCAATGAGTCTCCGACAATCTGGCTCGCGTACTCCATGGTCATGTACTGGTAGTGAGGCAACGATGGGAGTCCAAACAACATCGATCTTTGATCGGTCTTGTCGCTTACAAAGTGCTCTGGACGTCCATACAACTGGAAGACGTCAATGATGTGCATAAAGTTTCTCACCATGGTCTCGACCGCAGGAACTCCCGGGTGCGAGATTGGCATCAAGTACAAGTAGCTCGCGCGGACAAACTGACTGTGGTTCTTCTTGACGAATACAGACATGCTGCGATTGAGTTCGGAGTCAAGACGTGGGTCAGCGTTGCTTCTGCTTGAAGACGACGCGTTGTGTGAGTTCAGTCTGTCACGGTTACCTCTACCGAATCCAAAGAAGCCCGACTTGCCCTTAGTCTTATTCTCACTGTTGCTACGGCTGCGGTTGCCGCGAACCTTGAAATCCGCGCCGTCCAAAGCCGGAGCAACTTCGAAGAACGAAGAACTGCGGTTACCTGGAGATGAACCAGTGCGACTTGGCGATCCATTGGCCAAACTCGACAACGAGTTGTGCGAACTGCTCTTCTTGAAAAATGAAGTGGATGGAGGTTCGGGAACAAAGCTTTGTGGCCCAAACAAGTGCTCGTGGGAGCGTGAAATGTAAATATCTCCGCTGACTTTCATAATGGCATTGATATCGATCATGCCAGGGTGCTCAGGGTATACGTTGAACACGTCCACCACGTTAGAGATATGCACAAGCAAGTTCTTCTTGGCGACCTTGTCGCTGGTGTAAATACTAATCAGTCCCAACCTCTTCAGCTCCAGTGCCAGGATGACCATAAACACCTTCATCCATCTGTTCGAAACTTGCGGTAAACGCAAGTTGCACCACTCGGTGTGCTCGAAGCGCTTGCGTGAAAGCAAGAGATGCACGTCTGCCAACTTAGACAATTTGGTTGAGAGAATCACCGCAGTGAAGGCCTCATTCAAAGCCAAGAATTCATACTTAGCCAAGTACATGGCCGCGAGCCAGTACTTGAGGTCCAGTGGAGTATGGAACTGGATGAGTGTGGTATTTTCTGCCTGCCAGTCCTGGAGAATGCGAATCTGTGATGGTCCAGCAATCTCAATCTTCGCATCAGCGAGGTTGATGTACTTGGGGGTGAACTCATCGTGGCCGTTATCCACCATGAATTCATCTTGAGCAGGACGCCAGATGGCCAATTCTGTTCCGCTGATCTTGGCCTCGACCTCAAACCAGATCCTCTCTCCGTGGCCCAATTGGCCTGGAAGCTGGAATTCACCCATTGCGTAAGTACGCATTTTCTGTGCGTTGATCAAGTTCACAACTGGAGCCACTTCTGGAGCAAGTTGCTCATTGATCATCTTGTTCTGCAACTTCATGAGGGAAGGAGATCTCTTCACTGACGAGGAAGGTGGAGTTCCAATCTGTGGCGGTGGTCCGCCCAAAAGGTGGTGATCGAGAAACGAGAGGTCTGACAGCGAGTACACACGTGAGTGTCTAACAAAAGACGCAGGTGTGGCTTTTATTTTCTCAGACAAGCAACGCTTACCGTTTGAGTACAACAGCGAAGGCGATCCAAGAGGAGAATCACCACCTGGAGTGGCAGGTCTGCTGTTTGGGGTCACTTTAGTGTTGATTGGAGGAAGCTGCTTTTTGCTGGGCGAAGGGGTACGAGCAATAGAATCAGGGGTATAGCCGTTCACATTGACGGCACCCAAACTGGGGCTCAAGCGGGGAGATGCTCCGTAGTTTGGTGTCAAGTTTCCTGCATTTCCGGATGGCACCTCCAAATTTGCAGCTGTTGAATAGGTCCCCTCTCTAGCCCTGACAGGACCATTGAGTGGGGAAGACCTACTTGGGACATTCACAGGAGAAGAGCGGTTAACTGGGATTGGAGAGGCTCTTGATTCTCCCCTTCCTGTTTCGCCGAAACGGGGGCTCTTGGAAGTTTCCCTGAAATTGTCGGACCAATCACCGCCTTTGGGGCCCCGTGTGAACTCTTCGGACGGATTTTGGTGAGGCTCGCCGGAACTAAAACCTGCGTATTGGCCTGTGTATGCGCCAGCGAAGCCCTTGCGACGTGCTACAGGCTGCTCTGGCTCAGTAGGCTTGCGGTTCAATGACCGCTTCGGAGACAAAATTGACATAGATAAGTCCAATTTCGGAAGCCGGAATTTTTTCGCCCTAAAATCGGATCAGATGGGTTACAAAGTGGAATGGGTTGCTAGGAGGAACGATAAAGTGGTAAACGATGGCTGGGTGTGTAATAATCTTAAAGTTACCAACTTTATAGTTAACAATAATCTGCGATGATGAATTGATCTGGGAATGGATCTTGTCGTAGCAAGTTTGTGGTCTTGTGAGGAATGGTACGGTGGTGTCTACTCTATGACGTGTGAAGACCTCCAACAATATGATCCTTTTAGTCTTTTGACAATAGTAGTTGTCTAGTGAGTGATAATAAGTTTCCTTAATAAACTTGTCAATAGTTTTCCGTAGTCGCTCTCGTGCGCACTGGAATTGGGGATTATTTATACTATAGTTATTTATGGAATCCTGTCTATTAGATAAAATTGATATTTGCTCTACCATTTCTTTTTGTCATGGTGACGCTGCTTTTCAATGTTCGCAACACAAGCCCAGCGACTCTCTAGGGATAGTGGCTGTGCCGGCTAGGTGTCGTGTAGCATTGTCTGGGCCGTCCAGCAACCACGAGCCAAGATCTGGTGCCGAGCAAACGCGAACTCCTGACGGAAAAAGTTTCTTGCCGTAAATGCCGAATGGTGATGGTGTGAGGCTGAGAGCATCGCACTTGTCTAGGCACAACACAAGATCCACAAAGGTATGATGTCATCGAAAAAAATCTGGGTCCCCCGTAAAACAGTATAGGGGTTCCAGAATGGTTTGAGCTAATGCAAATTCTCCTATGTATTCCCTCATTACTTGTCCGTTTTGGCATTTGCTGGGCTGATCTCTACGCAAGGCTTAAACAGTGTCTGAATCCGGCCGAAAACGGCCAAGGCTCTGCAGATTTGTTACATCGGGGCACAGACTGCCATCATTAAGATGCAGAAAAAGATGTCCTAGTGGCGGCTCGAGGGGCCGAAACGAGCGCGGCACACATGGCAACGGGAGTAATTTGACTGCGGATGACAAGGCACGGCAAAGAAACGAGGAACAAATCACGAAATCACCGAGCACCGAAGCGGTTATGTCGGAAGATCACGTGGAAGATAACAGTATTCGATGAAATTTTGCAGCAATGAGCAACACTGAAGCAGCAATGAAGCAGTGAGGAAACAAACGTTAGGGTAGGGGATAGACATGGTCTTGACAGAGATATGCATTGCAGAAACGCAATGTCGTGTTAGCTAAGAAAATCGCTGACTTCTGACAAATTCACAACATACCAAGACAATTCCATAGATAGCTACAAAACAATTACACAACAATTTAGTTACACAACAATAGAGTTACACAATTATTAAACGATACGATTGGTGTGTACACGACCTTGTCCACAGTTGGCACAATTGTATTTCCTGCAGACAGTTCCCCACAAAATTGTGAAGTGGAGACCATCTATCAAAACCACACCGGAGATTCACCAAGCGTGATAAGACATGGAATAGCAGACGTTTGGATAGTAAGCTCAGTACGGTATTCGCGGCGGAATATTTAACCACATCACCTTCTTCATCCCATCTCAAACCTCTCAAATCAACTGTCCTTCGTGTTTCATCGATCATTCCACTTACACCCCAATCCAAGTATCGGTCGATTGTGATATCTAGAGCCGTTCGACTATCACCTCATTATACATCACTTATCAAATGTCGTTCCTCGAAAATATACCTCAACCTACCAACTCAATCGAGCCGTCATACAAGCTCCTTGTCGATGAGCTCTTCGTGAAGCTCGACTCTGTCAGCAAAGAGACCTTGGGCACATTCAAAACCATTCTGGATAAAAAGAATCACATCATCAGCAACTTTATCCGGACTTTTCGTACCCACATCGGCCTTGACATCTACCCGTCCTCGAGACTCATTATGCCCGACAAAGCATCGCGACTCTTCTATATCCGCGATGTGACTCTAGCGCGACTTGTGGTCAAAATGTACCAGATTCCGAAAGAGCTGGAAGACTACCATGTGCTATACTTCTGGAAGCTGGACTTCCACCATCTGAAGCGCTTCTCGCTGGACGAAAGCAATTTGCGCAATCTTCCATTGAGGTGTGCACGAATCATTGCCAACAGAAGAGCACTTACGTCATTTCATTACAAAGAGTACACTGTTGCAGAGATCAACAAAGTGCTAGACCAACTTACAGAGGCCAAAAAGGCGGCGGAGCAGTTGGAGATTCTCAAACCGGTACTCGACACTCTTAGCATTCCCGAGCTCAGGTGGTTTCTTCAGACGATCTTGAAATCCTCTATACTTTCACGCTTTGAGTGGTCCTTCTTTTTCCACTGGCACCCGGATGCTCCAGATCTCTATAAGGTGTGCAATGACTTGCGGTCTACACTCAATTACTTGACAGACCCCAGTGAGCGGCTCACTAAACAGCAATTGGAAGTTCATCCATTCTACAGGTTTCGACCACAACTCTCCATGAAGTTGACCAAGAGCTACGATAAACTCATCAAGGATTTGCTGTATGTCCTCCCTATGGACGCTAAGCTAACACAGCTCTACCAAGAGCGTGATTTGCCAAACAAGTTTTTGATTGAAGAGAAAATGGACGGGGACCGCATGCTTCTCCACAAAAATGGAAGCTTTTTCAAGTTCTTCTCGCGTCGCCTCAAGGACTATACGTTCCTCTACGGTGAAAATACGCAGTTCGGATCCCTCACGGGTCACTTACAAAATGCCTTTCACCCCAAAGTACGCCTGATTATCCTTGATGGGGAAATGGTCGCATGGGATTACGAGCGCCAGGTTATTCTCCCTTTTGGTACACTTAAATCGCTGGCAATCCAAGAGCTGGTACGGCAGTACACAACCACAGACCAATATGATGAGCAGCAGCTGTATCCTTTTTTACTTGTTTTTGACATCCTCCATCTCAATGGGGTCAATCTCACAGACCATCCTCTCTTTTTCCGCAGAAAGCTCTTGGATGATTTGTTGACTCCAGTTCCTCACAGGCTCGAGATATTACCATATACTGTTGGTGCAACAGCTGAGGATATCCGCAGCGCCATGCGTAAGGTTGTGAGTTCGCGTAGTGAAGGTGTGATGGTGAAACACCCACAGTCAAAGTATGCTCCCGCGCATCGCCTGAATCAGTGGGTCAAGATCAAGCCAGAGTATCTCGAGAAGTTTGGAGAGAACTTGGATTTGGTTGTGGTTGGTAAGATCCCCGCTATCAAGAACTCGTACATGTGCGCGCTTCGTAGTGAAGAGTCTGGTGAATATCTCAGTTTCTGTACCGTTGCGAACGGGTTCACAACAGCGGAGTTTGACAAGATTGCTCGTCTCACAAACAACAAGTGGGTTCCTTTCAAGTCCAAAGAACCTCGCTGTATTCTCTTCGGAACTAGGAAGCCTGCGTACTGGATTGACCCCAAGGATCTGGTAGTTCTCGAAATCAAAGCGCGGTCCATAGATAATCGGCTGGAGATTTCACGGACGTATGCAGCTGGAACAACCCTTCACAATTTGTACTGCCGTGCTATTCGTGAGGATAAAACTGCAGAGGAGTGTATCTCCTATGAAGAGTACCTTCTCTTAAAAGAACGGTACCACAAAGAGACCAATTACGAGCAGCAGGCTAATAAGAAGCGCCGCAGAGCTGTCTCTTCTTTTGAAGAAAGGCCGGTAAAGAAAGTCAGGGTGGAACTGGAGTTATTCCGGGGTTACGATTTTGTCATTCTCAGTGACAGAATGGACAGTGAAGGCAACAGGGTTAGCCGCGATGTTTTGGTGGACTTGGTTCGCAAATATGGAGGTGAGGTTGTTACTACAGTTGATCCACAAGCTTTTTCTACAACTGCAGTGATTACTGAGCGTAATGTTCCTAGTTGCCGGTCTTATGAAACACGAGGATATGATCTCATTCGACCCAACTGGCTACTTGAATGTATAGGTCGCGACGAAGTTGTGCCTCTTGAACCGATATTCTTATACTCGCTGACAAGAATGCCGCTTTTCTCACTTCGAATCGATCAGTTTGGAGACAGCTACACCGTTCATACGACACTAGACGAAATTGCCGGTCCATTCGGGAGAATGACGAACACTGAGTATGAGTTTTATGACGAAGAATTCTCTAAGGAGGTTGACCTCTTACGGAATGTGTTCCGCGGAGTGAAGTTTTACGTGCCTGATAATGAAGGAATCTGCGAGAGAGTTAGGAGATTTGGAGGAGAAGTTGTGGATTCTCCGAAAAAATGCTCTTTTGCTGTCACAGACTCTAGGGACCTTGCTGATGAAATCCTGAAAGGATTGGTGGTTGAATGGGGAGATGACGACCTTATGGTGCCAATTCCAAGCGTTGTGAGGGTTAAGTTCGTTGATGATTGTGTTGAAAGGGGAGTCTTATTAGATGGAGATGATTATAAAGTATAACTATCTTAATGTTCAGCAAACATATTCATCACAACAATCAAGAAGTGTTCATGTTGTTCCAGCATACTAATTATTCTTAACCTAACATTGAAGAGTCGTTCTTGTGCTTCCACCGGAATACCTGAAATTCCCATGCAGGAACAAATCAGCATGGAAAAGATCGCTGAGTTACAAAATCAAGAGTGAAATTCCTTGACTTCACCGCTTGGGAATTCCCGATTTGCTATTGCTGCTACTCCCCTCCCTTGAAATTCCTTATCCTAACCATCGCGACCGCTCCTCCGGTACTTCGAGCGCTCCTCCGTTATCTTTGTTTGCTATTTCTCCATCGCTCCTCCGGTTTCTGCAAAACGCCTAATTATATGCAGTCTGCAATCAGGAAAAACGACTCATGACAACGCATTGCACCGGCAACCAGGTCCTGTGACTCTTAAAGCGGCTTGACGCGGTCTTATCTTGCTGTGGTCTATTGCTGTGGGCTCATTCATGTGAGTTGCTGCGGGTTCATCACATCAGATGTTGCGCTTTTGAAGTGCGATTTGTTCGGCCTATTCCGGTGCTACTCTGCGACTATCTTTTTTTCGCGATTCTTCTTATCTATAAAACGTACATTGTCCATACTTCTTCACTAACATCAACATGGAAGAAGGAGACGACTACCTTGATCGCCCTCACGCTGTGACACCACGTCTTGGGTGGGCCACAATTGTGGTTTCTATCAGTACACTCCTTTTTGGATATCATCTCGCAGAGCTCAATGCGCCTGCCGACATCATCGCGTGCAGATTTGACAAGCAGGGACCTTCACTGATCTGGGATCACTTGGGCCTCGAACGCTGTATTCGCATGGATGACGGAGGTGTGGCATTAACAAACACCATGTACACACTCGGTGGTCTCGCTGTGTCACTTGTTCTTGGGGCCACTAGCATTCCTAAGGAACATGGCAGACGGAAGTTGATCTTCTGTCTGGCACTTGCTTACATTATTGGGTCACTACTTATGACATTTGCACGTTCTACCAGCATGCTCTACTCTGGTAGATTTTTGGTGGGACTTGGAGCAGGAGGCTCTCTCATCATCTCGCCAATTTTGATCAATGAGTTAACTCCCATCAACCACCGTGGATTGTTGGGTTCGCTCCTCCAGGTCTCTGTGGCCATTGGCATTTTCACCGCGCAGTTTGTATCGTACTTCTGGAGTAACGAGCTGCAGTGGAGAAACATTTTTGCATTTGCGCTGATTCTCGGAATCATCCTTTTCATTGGGTTATTCTCTGTGGCCGAGTCTCCCAAGTGGCTTGTGATGCACAAGGGTGATTTAACCTATGCTACGGATATCCTTGTGGATTTGCGCTCCGATATGGAGACTGTTCCCCATGAAATCAACCATTGGCGTAGGCTCTCAACAAACGAGTACAAGCTGGAAGCCGCATCGATTTCATCAGAATCCACCCCACTTTTACCAATTCTCAGTGGAGTGTCACTTCGTAGAGGTTCATTCGACGACCCCTCAATTACGTTTGGTGAGTACTTCACACTGAGTAAGCACAGGCGTGAATTGGCGGCAGTGCTCATTTTAATGACCGCACAACAGTTGACTGGAATCAATGCCATCACCTTCTATGGTGTGCAGATGCTCAACCGGCTATTTTCCCACTCGGACCTGTCGAGCGTTCTCGTTCTCGCAGCCACCTTTTCGCTCGTGAACGTGGTGAGTGCCATCGTGGTATCGCACTACTTTGAACGCTTTGGCAGAAGACCGTTGATGTTGGTATCTGTTGCGTCGACAACAGTTTGTGCATTGTTAATTGGGTTTGGTCTCGCGGTAAACAAGCCCGTGATGATTGTGGTGGCGTGCTATGGATTTATCGTGGGGTACTCCATTGGATTGGGACCAATTCCATTCTTGATGATTGCAGAGTTTGCAAGTCACGAAACGGTTGCATTGGCGCAATCGATTGGAACTTCGCTGAACTGGGCCACGGGTATGGTGGTGGCCTTCTCGGTTCCGTTGTTGCTGGCGATGATTGGCGGTGGAGTCTTTTACATTTTCGCAGCATTTTCGGTGGCCTACTTTGTGTTAGTATGGTGGATCGTTCCTGAAACGAAGGGGTACAATAACAGCATTGACGTGTGGAATGACTTTTTGAACATAAACGAGAGTACCGAAGAGAGTTAGAGGAGAAAACAGGAAATATTGGAAATATAGGAATTGATTGAGGAATTGAATTTTTGCAATTGAAGTAATGGGATTCAATCAAATAGATTAAACATATACAGAATTAAGTTTGGATAGTTTTTTAGATCTTTTTTAAGAGCTTCATAAATGGAGAAGCCTAGAAAATTGTATTTATAAATTCAGGAGCAATATCAATTATTGTCAAGATATGAACATTGGTGTAGCAAATGTCAGGCAAATTGCCTTACATAATAGCAAGCAGGTTTATGTAATACATTATGCATGTCAATTTCACACGAACGAGGCTTGTTGAGTTGACGAATTTAGCTCTGGGGTTGCTACCCTTCATCAATGACGTGCTCGAAAGGTACACTACCGCAACGTCTTCTCTTGTCGTTGTTCGTAGCTCTTGACCCCAACTTCTCCTGCATATACACACATTACATCACACACGGTGAATGAAATTCTTCGGTTTTTGTGTCGCAAACGGGCGGAGCAGTATATATAACGGAAAATCCAAAGCATTCATCACACACGTTTGCGAACACTACTAGCACTCAATTACAACACTAAACAAAATGGTCAACTACAATTCATGGATGGGAGAAATTGACGACAACACCAAGCTCGCGAAGTTGTCTATCCCAGGTACTCACAACTCTGCTGCCTGCCACACGGCGCTCCCATCTGTTCAGTGCCAGGGTGAGACTGTTACCGAGCAATTGGAGCACGGTGTGCGTTTCCTCGACATCAGAGCCGGTAAGCTCTTCTTGAAGGAAGGAGATGCTGCTAAGGACTTGCAGGTTATCCACGGAAAGTTCCCTGTTCGTATTCCATTCCCAAAGAAGTTGACTGACACTTTGGATGAGGTTTACAGCTTCTTGCGCAACAACCCTTCTGAGACTGTTGTTGTCTCTTTGAAGCAGGAGGGTACTGACGACTGGGACAATGATAACGACGAATTCGCCAACTTAATCTGGGACCAGTACGTGAGTCCACACAAGGACCAGTGGTACCTTGGTACCGACTTGCCTCGCTTGGGCGATGCCAGAGGAAAGGCTATCATGTTCAGACGTTTCGGTGTCAACAACGACGACAGAGCCAGAGAATTCGGTTTCGGAGCTTCGTGGAGCTACAACACCACCGATGACGACCGTGGAGCCATTGTGGTCCAGGACTTCTGTGAGGTTGCCAGTGCCGATGATATCAACAAGAAGATTGGTTACGTCAAGGATTTGACCAAGAAGGCAAGAGACTACGGTAACGATGACAAGATGTTTATCAACTTCACTTCTGCTTCGAACTTCTTCGACCACGCTTGCTGGCCACAGCAGGTCTCCGATGCTTTCCTCAAGAGTGATATCAACAACGAGATTGGTAAGGGTTCCGGTGTCATTGTGTTTGACTACATTGAGGCCAACAACTGGGAGTTTGCCAGAAGGATGGTTGACTCTAACTTCCGCTAAATGATGTGAATGATGTAATTATATTGTACTAAGATATTGTAGTGAAGGGGGGTATCATTATAGAGATAGTATAGGTAGCTTCATGAGGTAGTATAAGGATAGAAAGAATTACTCAATGGCTATTAAACATCTTCAATCACATGAATACACTCAAATCGTTGAGCCTAAATCTTTTCTCCATTTTCTCAACTTTTCCGCGATCGCTCATGTTGGCTCGAAGAGTGCCCTGGAGGCAATTGGCCTCGATAAGGTTCAGAGCATACTCAAACAAGCCGTCTCTGGGTGGACTGCCCTCGCCCTTCGATGATGCAAGACTCAAAGAAATCATCGAATCCAGCAACTTTGGATCAGAGGCTAAACGAAAGCGTCAAGAGCAGGAGAGACGAGAGTTTTTGAGGAGGCAGGAGATAGAAATGGAGGAAAAACGAAAGTGGAAAGCTCGGGAAGAAGAGGAGAAGGAAAGGGAAAAAGTGCAACGAGAGGCTAAAGAGAAACAGCAAGTAGCTGTAAAAGAACAGGAACAGAAGAAGGTTGAGGATCAGAAGCAAATTCAACAGCAGAAACAAGATTCGACGACCGACGAAGTCTCCACCACATCCGAAATATCCAAGATAAATGAGGAGATTCTCGAGGAAAACAAGGGATTACCATCTGTGATGGAAAAGCGGCGCAGTGACCTTGCCAAACGGTTTGAAGCTTACCTTGAATCACTCCAAGAGACTATCTTCACTGCCACACGTGCTTTGAATGATGTTACAGGATACTCTGCCATCGAATCGTTGAAGTTCTCCATTGACAGATTGGAGGGGGAAATGACCACTAGTAAGGACGAAGTGAAAAAGTGTAAGGCAGAGTACCTGGAGATGATCCAAGTGCGGTCAAAGCTGCAGAGAGAAGTCAACGACTTACTCACGAGAAAACATAACTGGACTCCCGAGGACTTGGAGCGTTTCACGGAGTTATATAGAAACGATCACGCCAATGAACAGAGAGTGCTTGAAACAGAAAGGAAGCTTTCTCTGGCCGAACTGAAGGTGGATGCAATCCAGTTGCGACTCACACAACTGATTTTGACCAGGTATCATGAAGAGCAGATCTGGTCCGATAAGATTCGAAGGGCATCTACTTGGGGAACGTGGATTTTGATGGGAATCAATATCGGGCTTTTCATCGTGGCTACATTGATTGTGGAACCATGGAAGCGGAGACGTTTAGTTGCTTCTTTCGAGGAAAAGGTAAAGCAGATGGTGGGAGCAGAAAAAATTGATAGAGAGGTCTTGGAGAATTTGAATCCTGATAGACAAGAGACGGTTAAGTCTGCTGAAGTGGACGCGGTGCCTCTGCAAACCTACAACCTCTCTTTCAACGTATTCAGTAAGCTGTGGGAAGATGTAAAAACACTTTTACACTCAAACTATGTCAACCTTTGGTCTGACAGTATTCAGAAAGTTGAGGTGGGCAAAAGCGAACTCGGTGTTCTTGCTGCGGTGTTGAGTGTGGTGAGTTGTGCAGCAGGATGTGCTATTACAGCGTATTTTGGACATAAATAGACTTTGAACTACATAAAGAAAAAGTGGATAGACGTGAGAATGTACTAGAACACAAGTAGATGGAAATGGTTAACAAAAATGGTAAAAGGCAAGGTTATAAAAGATATATTGTGAGCTGAAATTGATGTGGCCATATAATTTCACAGCCTCCAGACTATCACCCTAATAACGCTGATTGAGTATCAGTAACAGTGAGAGTTACTGATTGGATCAATCCCTCTCAATAACAACTTCCTTTATGTTCTCCCACATTCGCAGCCGTTCACGTGACCCGTACTTCAGCAAGACAGAAAAAAACGCCACCAGTACTATCACCAACCACTATGGAAGATCCGATTCCTATGGACACATCGTCTGTACTCAATAAAACCAAGCACGGTTCGTTCTCTGCAGCATCAGCCGCAGATGAGAGCTCCGATGTGTACCTCAAATTGAAGAAATTGGAGAAAGAGTTGGAGTTATTGTTATTACAGGAGGAATATATCAAGGATGAACAACGCCACTTGAAGCGTGAGTTAGTGAGAGCACAAGAAGAAGTAAAGAGAATCAAGTCCGTTCCTTTGGTCATTGGTCAGTTCCTTGAACCAATCGATGAAAATACTGGTATCGTGTCGTCCACCACTGGATCGAACTACGCTGTCCGTATCTTGTCGACCTTGGACCGTGAGTTGTTGAAGCCATCAGCATCTGTTGCTTTGCACCGTAACTCCAACGCTTTGGTTGACATTCTTCCACCTGAAGCAGACTCCTCTATCTCCATTGTTGGCGACAACGAAAAGCCAGACGTCACATATGCTGATGTTGGTGGTTTGGACATGCAAAAGCAGGAAATCAGAGAGGCTGTTGAATTGCCTTTGACACAAGGTGATTTGTACTCGCAGATCGGTATCGATCCTCCAAGAGGTGTTTTGTTGTATGGTCCACCAGGTACTGGTAAGACCATGTTGGTGAAGGCTGTTGCTAACTCGACCACTGCCTCCTTCATCAGAATCAACGGTTCTGAATTCGTGCAAAAGTACTTGGGTGAAGGACCCAGAATGGTGAGAGATGTTTTCAGATTAGCAAGAGAAAACGCTCCCTCCATCATCTTTATAGACGAGATCGATGCCATCGCCACAAAGAGATTCGACGCACAGACGGGTGCAGACAGAGAAGTGCAAAGAATTTTGTTGGAGTTGTTGAACCAGATGGACGGTTTCGACCAGACTTCCACTGTTAAGGTGATAATGGCCACCAACAGAGCAGACACATTGGATCCAGCTTTGTTGAGACCAGGAAGATTGGACAGAAAAATCGAGTTCCCTAACTTGAAAGACAGAAGAGAAAGAAGATTGATCTTCTCGACAATCGCATCTAAAATGTCATTGGCTCCGGAAGTTGACTTAGATTCGTTGATTATGAGAAATGATCCCTTGTCTGGTGCTGTGATTGCAGCAATCATGCAGGAGGCTGGTTTGAGGGCTGTTAGAAAGAACAGATACATGATCTTGCAGTCGGACTTGGAGGAGGCCTACACCGCACAGGTCAAGACCGGAAGCGAGAAGGATAAGTTCGAGTTCTACAAGTAGGTGTTGCTGGATGGATTATTCCAGCCAGATGTGCTAAATAGTACATGCAAATGGCAAATGAAAATTGTAGATGGATTCATGTATTATATGACGTTTGTAAAGTCGTTTTTACCTATTTACAACAACTCGTAAACCCCAATTCCAGGCTTGATGTTCGCAAAGTCCAAGTGATCCATGTCGAGATGTGTCGAGTGGTTGAAGATGTTTGTCTTGATGTTGAAGTACTCTGCAGAAGCAATTGGTGTCACAAGATACAACTTTTGGGTCTGTTTCCTTTGAATATCCAGAATCAACCTTTGTACCTTATCGATATCAGATCCCATAGTGTCAAAAATGTAGTTTTCAGTAGAAGCGAGGTCCTTCAAGTTGTAGTTAAAGTTTTCATCATTTAACGTTATGGTGCTTGTACTAACGTTTCCCATGAACCAGTTTGGAGGGGAGTAAGTTCTCCACCAAACTTGAATTGTTGGCTCTGTAGAGTTGGTCCTCATGTACTCGAGTGCAGGAACAACACCACCTTGGTGGTAAATTCCCATAAGAACGGCCATGACAGCATTGAAGACATGCCACAAGCCAATAAGCATGGAAACTATCGTTGACTTCTCTGCTTGAGGTTCATTTCCAGAGTCATTTTCATTCTTGGTATCCTTCCGCTTAAATTTCTTCAAGTCAAAACAGCAGCACATCAAAGGGACCAAAGGTATCAAGAACCGAAGTTCCTGATGAGGAAAGCACGACAAAACCGTTAAACCGCTGACAATTGTCAAGAAAGGAACAGTTCTAACGTAACTTTGTTTCCAGTTAAAGAACGCGAGGAAGATCAAGCCCGATGGGCCCAAAATCTGGGGCAAGTTCACGAAAAGGTGGGTATACCGAGGATGAATACCATGGACAGCTAGGTTCTCGTACTTTGAATTGTAGATGATGTTGTTTAACGGTGCTATGACGAAATTATCAAGGGCAACTGAATCAGTAAATGAGGTTCCCTTGAAAGACACTGTGTCGATCAACACGAAAGCAGCGGCTGGAATAACGAAGCCACTGCCCACAATGAACAACTGCAGCTTGTTCATCCAAAGATACAGCAAAATAAACCACGACGGAAGTAATAAAAATGCTGGGAAAGTAACTCTGTTGAACACTCCAAAGGCCACGAGCGCTCCAAGTGCAAAGAGTGTCTTATTTGAAGCTCTCTTCTTAATGTCTGTTGCGCTCCGCAAATCCTCGATGATCTTTACGCACATGAGCAAAACGGTTGTCTCAATACTGTTCGAGAACAAATGGGACTGATATGTGAGTGTGACATACGACGTCAGAATGAAGAAGACGGCCTTGACGCGTTCTGGCTTTGTTGGTAATATCCTGTAGATGCAAATATCAGTGATGACCCAACTGATGAGGACATTCTGAAGCCTCAAGACGTACCACATTTGCATTGGGCCGATGTTGAGGTTGAAGGTCTTGAACAAGTAGAGAATCGGTCCGTATATCACGTACAAGGGCCCCAAGCTGCGCGCAGGCTCAGTTGACGTGAACTCCCATGGTAGATTAGTGTCGTATCCGAATATCTTCGAACCTAGCACTTGTAGCGATTGGAAATGTTCATCGGGATGTATGTATGAATCAGATAAAGCGAATAGGAATCGCAAACCGATGGTGATGAAGTACACTGTTCTCCAATCGAACATGTTGGAGAAAAAAAATTCATTTGCAGCAATTTGGGAAATAGAGTTGATTTAGATATCGTGCTCTCGACTTTTAGAGTCTACGAAACCTGCTGAGATCTCTAATCAGCAACACTATTCTGAAGAGTCTTTTCATATTGAACAGTTACGTTTCTCAGCCAATTTCTTCAGAAATTCGGCAAAATCTCAATAAAATCTCAAGTTGACATGGCAGTTTCAAGCCGAATAGGAAATCTTCCAAAATTAGCAAAGAGTTGTGAAATATACACATTCGGCTCATACAGAGTGGGCACCCTAGTGACGTTACCTTAATGAAGAACACACTGACATCCACGTGATCGTAAAATTTTCAATCCGGTAAATGTCGGTTCGGAGTCTTAGGAAGTCCGCAGAAGGCATCAAAAATTCACGGAACCGAGAGAATTAAGAGTTGTGATTGGCTGAAAAGGAAAATTTTGATTTCGAGGAGAATTGAGGGAGAGAGTCTTCGAAACTACTCCATTGAAGAACAGTGTATATAATAGACGAATCCTGACGAGCCTACACTTCTCCGCCTCTCTTCCGAAGACTAATTCTTCTTCCATTGCGCAAGATTGTTTCGTTGTCATTAGATTGATCGGAATTTTTTTTTCTCAATAAACCGCATCCCCCTAACAGGTCCAATCAAAACTTCCACCACCAAACTTTTTCTTTCTCTACTTCTTTTTGAAAGGACGGAATACCACAAGCACGATGTTCAGAAACTTAGCCAGATCCTCCCCAATTGCGCCAAGATTGGCCAGAAACTACATTGCTGGTACCTTCACTGGTCAGAAGGGCCCCAATGGTAAGTACACTGTTACCATGATCGAAGGTGATGGTATTGGTGTTGAGATCTCTGAGGCCGTCAAGCAGATCTACGCTGCTGCTGACGTTCCTATCGAGTGGGAGCCAGTTGATGTCACTCCATTGTTGATTGACGGTAAGACCACTTTGCCTCAGCCTGCTGTCGACTCCGTGAACAAGAACTTGGTTGCCTTGAAGGGACCATTGGCTACCCCTGTCGGTAAGGGTCACACCTCCATGAACTTGACCTTGAGAAGAACTTTCAACTTGTTCGCCAACGTCCGTCCATGTAAGTCTATTGTCGGTTACAAGACTCCATACGAGAACGTCGACACTGTCTTGATCAGAGAGAACACTGAGGGTGAGTACTCCGGTATTGAGCACACCATCGTCCCAGGTGTTGTTCAGTCCATCAAGTTGATCACCAAGCCAGCTTCCGAGAAGGTCATCAGATACGCTTTCGAGTACGCCAAGTCCATCAACAAGCCACACGTGTTGGTTGTGCACAAGGCTTCTATCATGAAGTTGTCTGACGGTTTGTTCGTCAACACCGCCAAGGAGATCGCTAAGGAGTACCCAGACGTTTCCCTCGACTTCGAGTTGTTGGACAACACTTCTCTTAAGTTGACTGCCGACCCAGCCGACTACAAGAACGTCGTCATGGTTATGCCAAACTTGTACGGTGACATTATGTCCGACTTGTCCTCCGGTTTGATCGGTGGTTTGGGTTTGACCCCATCCGGTAACATGGGTAACAAGGTCTCCATTTTCGAGGCCGTCCACGGTTCCGCTCCAGACATTGCTGGTAAGGGCTTGGCTAACCCAACCGCTTTGTTGTTGTCCTCGTGCATGATGTTGAGACACATGTCCTTGAACTCTGACGCTGACAGAATCGAGAACGCTGTCTTGAAGACCATCGCTTCCGGCCCAGAGAACAGAACTGGTGACTTGAAGGGTACTGCCACCACCAAGCACTTCACTGAGCAAGTTATCGCCAACTTGTAAGTGTGTGACGTTTGAACCATTTATACATATTCATGATATATGTAACGATAATCTTGTAATCATCAACTGTACTAATTATGTAGCAAAGCCTTGCTACATGACTACTCAATACTAAAAATTGCCTATTCCTGGTTCTTTAGGTTTTACACATCGTTATATGTCCTCTATTGATTCCTGCTTGAAGCTACTTACTCCTTAGACAGTAGTCTCCTTCAATTTAGTGGAAATACTGTCGACCAGCAACTCCTCCAAGATCTTATTTGTGCCTTCCACAATTGCAACGTGCTCAACCTTGTGCACCTTGTCCTCGTAATCCTCGACAGAGTCTGTCTTGATAAGTTCGATCTCTTTAACGAGAATGGGCTCTCCACGGTCCACCTCGGCGATGACTTTGTGAATCATTACACCTCCCTTAGTGATCTTACCGTCTTGGCCGGCTTGCCATGCTCTCTCAATTGCATGTGTTCCATCGAACGCTCCTGGCAAAGCCGGGTGCAAGTTAATGATAGTGATACCGGCCTCCTTCAAAGGAGTCAACACCGTTGGAGAGAGAATAAGCATCCAACCTGCGCACACAATCAAGTCTGGCTTGACATAGTCCTTGGTCTTTTCGCCATCTACAGAACCAGTGATCAACAAATTGGCGAGGTCCCTGTTGAACTCCTCTCTCTTCTCTTTTCTCTTCTCTGTTTCCTCCTTTGGAATGCCCTTGTAGTAGTCCTTCAACATATGCGATTTCGTGGGGATGTCTGCCTTTGCAGCTCTCTCCAAACCAAAAGCTTTCAGATTGGAGGAGACGACCTGTGTGATTGTACCATTGAGCTTGCCTGCCTTCTGGGTGTCTATGAGTGCTTGCAAATTGGACCCTGAGCCCGAGATGAGGACTGTTATGTTCGCCATGATAGTACTAAATTGATATATTTGATGACTTGACTCCGAAAAATTAGAGTATCAGTGCAAATTTGACAAAAAAAAAATAATGACTCCTAGGCGGTTCGAACGCCTGCATCTTTACGATAGTAGAACTTGAGTCTACCGCCTTAACCACTCGGCCAAAGAGCCAATTATGTTTTATATTCCTACTGGGAATATATACATTGATATATAGAGTCTTCCATGCAGTAGCCTTCCATCCCCTATTCATGAACTACATGTCTTTTCGGAAGTCCGAGCTTCTAATCATGTACACTTGATGTTGTTGAGCTAACCAGTACTTTGACTTTTATAAATTACTAATTCAATTGCCATTGAGTACACTAAATCTAAAATCGAGGTGACATTGACTGACCCAATTTGCCACCCCTGCAATTCGCAGCTGATTGTCATGCAGCCCCACTTGTACAACCAATTGGAGCTCATCTCAACGGCTACAGCTCCTCTTACGACCTTCTATCTATTTTCCGGGTAATACGATCTTTAGCGTATACCTGATACCGGACCTGTAAGTACGCATAGGTCATCGAAAAGAGCCCTTACATAATCACCTAAAAAGGAAAATTCACCATATATAGAAATTTTTTCGCCCTTCGAATTGACTTCACCGCAGAATCTACGATGCTAACCAATCCTTCCCCTCGTGCTAGTCAAATTTTTTTTCTGATGAGGAAAAATTTTATAAAGGGACGGAGAAAAATTTTCCTCTTAAAACTTTTTTTTTTCTTGTTGTTCAACTCCTTTTAACAAGTTTATAAAATGGGTATGTGGGGATATCTAGTCAAATGGGAGCGATTAACGTGCCTAACCAGCGAATAGGTCGATTCAAGACGATCACCAATTGCTAGGTTGAGTTTGGGATTGATTCGTTAAGACTGAAAAATTTTCAGTTCTTGAGGCATCCCTGATAGCGCCCTTTGGACGAAGCCAAAAAACCTGATTACTAACAAAATGCAGTTGCTTTCACTATTGAACAGATCCGTGAGTTGATGGACAAGGTTACGAACGTTCGTAACATGTCCGTCATTGCCCACGTCGATCACGGTAAGTCTACTTTGACCGATTCTTTGGTCCAGAGAGCTGGTATTATTTCCGCTGCCAAGGCTGGTGAAGCTCGTTTCACTGACACCAGAAAGGATGAGCAGGAGAGAGGTATTACCATTAAGTCTACCGCTATTTCCTTGTTCGCTTCCATGAATGACGACGATGTTAAGGAGATCCAGCAGAAGACCGTTGGTAACTCTTTCTTGATCAACTTGATTGACTCGCCAGGTCACGTTGACTTCTCTTCTGAGGTCACCGCCGCTTTGCGTGTTACTGACGGTGCTTTGGTCGTCGTCGACTGTGTTGAGGGTGTTTGTGTCCAGACCGAGACTGTCTTGAGACAGTCCTTGGGTGAGAGAATCAAGCCAGTTGTTGTCATCAACAAGGTTGACAGAGCTTTGTTGGAGTTGCAGACCACCAAGGAGGACTTGTACCAGTCTTTTGCTAGAACTGTTGAGTCCGTTAACGTCATTATCTCCACCTACGTCGACTCTTCTGTCGGTGAGGCTCAGGTCTACCCAGAGAAGGGTACCGTTGCTTTCGGTTCCGGTTTGCACGGTTGGGCTTTCACTGTTAGACAGTTCGCCACCAGATACTCCAAGAAGTTCGGTGTCGACAGAGTCAAGATGATGGAGAGATTGTGGGGTGACTCTTACTTCAACCCAAAGACCAAGAAGTGGACCAACAAGGACAAGGACGCTGACGGAAAGCAGTTGGAGAGAGCTTTCAACATGTTCGTTTTGGACCCAATCTTCAGATTGTTTGCTGCCATCATGAACTTCAAGAAGGCTGAGATCCCAGCTTTGTTGGAGAAGTTGGACATCGTCTTGAAGGGTGACGAGAAGGACTTGGAGGGTAAGGCTTTGTTGAAGGTCGTTATGAGAAAGTTCTTGCCAGCTGCTGACGCTTTGTTGGAGATGATTGTCATTCACTTGCCATCCCCAGTCACTGCTCAGGCTTACAGAGCTGAGACCTTGTACGAGGGTCCATCTGACGATGTTCACTGTACTGCCATCAGAAACTGTGACCCAACTGCTGACTTGATGTTCTACGTCTCCAAGATGGTCCCAACCTCCGACAAGGGTAGATTCTACGCTTTCGGTAGAGTTTTCGCTGGTACCGTCAAGTCTGGTCAGAAGGTCAGAATCCAGGGTCCTAACTACCAGGTCGGTAAGAAGGAGGACTTGTTCTTGAAGTCTATCCAGAGAACCGTCTTGATGATGGGAAGATTCGTTGAGGCTATTGACGACTGTCCAGCTGGTAACATTGTTGGTTTGGTTGGTATTGACCAGTTCTTGTTGAAGTCTGGTACCATCACCACCAACGAGACCTCCCACAACATGAAGGTCATGAAGTTCTCTGTCTCCCCAGTTGTTGAGGTTGCCGTTGAGGTCAAGAACGCTAACGACTTGCCAAAGTTGGTTGAGGGTTTGAAGAGATTGTCCAAGTCCGACCCATGTGTCTTGTGTTACATGTCTGAGTCCGGTGAGCACATTGTTGCCGGTACCGGTGAGTTGCACTTGGAGATTTGTCTTTCTGACTTGCAGAACGACCACGCTGGTATCCCATTGAAGATTTCCGAGCCAGTCGTTTCTTACAAGGAGACTGTTGAGGCTGAGTCTTCTATGACTGCTTTGTCTAAGTCGCCAAACAAGCACAACAGAATCTACGTCAAGGCTCAGCCATTGACTGAGGAGGTTTCCTTGGACATTGAGAACGGTGTTGTCAACCCTAAGGACGACTTCAAGTCCAGAGCCAGAATCTTGGCTGACAAGCACGACTGGGACGTCACTGACGCCAGAAAGATCTGGTGTTTCGGTCCAGACGGTGCTGGTCCTAACGTTGTTGTTGACCAGACGAAGGCTGTCCAGTACTTGAACGAAATCAAGGACTCCGTTGTCGCCGCCTTCCAGTGGGCTACTAAGGAGGGTCCAATCTTCGGTGAGTCTGTCAGATCCTTGAGAGTCAACATCTTGGATGTTACCTTGCACGCTGATGCTATCCACAGAGGTGGTGGTCAGATCATCCCAACCATGAGAAGAGCTACCTACGCTTCCATGTTGTTGGCCGAGCCAGCTATCCAGGAGCCAGTCTTCTTGGTTGAGATCCAGTGTCCAGAGAACGCCATTGGTGGTATCTACTCTGTCTTGAACAGAAAGAGAGGTCAGGTCATCTCTGAGGAGCAGAGACCAGGTACTCCATTGTTCACTGTCAAGGCTTACTTGCCAGTTAACGAGTCCTTCGGTTTCTCTGGTGAGTTGAGACAGGCTACCGGTGGTCAGGCTTTCCCACAGATGATCTTCGATCACTGGGCTAACTTGAACGGTGACTGTACCGACCCAACCACTAAGCCAGGTCTCATTGTCAAGGCTAAGAGAGAGAAGAGAGGTTTGAAGCCAGAGGTTCCAGGTTACGAAGAGTACTACGACAAGTTGTAAGCAGACTTTGAAGAAAATCATCTTTTGTTTATAGTCGGTTCTTTGTATGGTTAGTGTTTCCGTTAATATACGTTATAAAAAATTAATAGTAGAACAGTAGATCACAGGTTTGACTTAGAGTATATTTCATTGACAGAATGTCGTTTGGATTTTAAATGCATTTTCACACTCATTTTCTATTTTCCTGCATGCTATTCTGAATATTTAAACACTAATGACTACTACTAGGGTTAGCAAAGTCAAGGTAGATGCGAAGACCACCGCTCCTTCGACGGCAGCTAAGGATGGAAAGCTTTTGGAGAAGCTCGATGATGATGTGATGCTTGTTAACCAGCTTAAGGACAAGCTTAACAAAGAGCACGCACAGGTTCCAGTTGTTGATGACACCAAACAGTTCAGACAATATGAGCTTGCGTGTGACCGAGTTAAACAATTTTATGAAGAGCAACACGAAAAGCAAACTGTGGCATACAATATCCAAGCACGGATCAACTTCAAAACGAAGACAAGGGCCAAGATGACGATATGGGAAGGCTTGGAGAAACTTAATAAGTTACTTGACGACTCGGATCCTGATACCGAACTCTCACAGATAGACCACGCCCTACAGACTGCAGAGGCTATACGAAGAGATGGTGCTCCTCGGTGGTTTCAGCTTGTTGGTCTTATACACGATTTAGGGAAGTTACTTTACTTTTTTGACCTGAAGGGTCAGTGGGATGTTGTAGGAGATACGTTTCCCGTCGGTTGCAAGTTCTCCAAGAAGATCATCTTTCCCGAACTGTTCCACCACAACCCGGACTTCCTAAACCCATTATACAACACTAAGTACGGGATTTACCTGAAACACTGTGGGTTAGATAAAGTGATGTTGAGCTGGGGTCACGATGAGTACATGTACCACATAGCTAAGAAGCACCTGACACTCCCACCACAGGCGTTGGCTATGATACGATACCACCTGTTTTATCCGTGGCATCAGGAAAATGGGTACTCATACTTAATGGATGAACATGATAAGGAAATGTTGGATGCAGTGCGCAAGTTCAACAAGTACGACTTGTACTCTAAAACAGACCAGAAGTATGATGTGAAGGAGTTGAGTGATTACTACAAAGAGTTGATTGACGAGTACTTTCCAGAAAAGGTTATAGAGTTCTGATGTATTAATAGGATGATTGTGAAATAAATGGGACAAAGAGATTGGAAAACGGATGTAAACAGAATATAACACTTACTTGATATGAAATGTGAAGTATAATAGTTTGTAATTTGAGTGATTTTGATTGAAACAAGAAAGAACATGCTACTAGAAAAGTGTTATCGTTGAAAGAGTGAAACTTCTACATTTTTATAATCCAAATATCATTTATAACAAGAAAAATCTATAACGTGTTCTGGCGCGGGCCTAATTGAATAAAGTGATAGTACCAAAGTACTGCTCGATACCGTATGGCCCTGGCTTTTTCCAGAAATCGTTGTAGGTGGTTAAGATAGTGCATTCGCTACCAGTTTGCTGAATAATAGACTCGATCGCAGTCTTCTGGTTAGCAGCAGATGGTTGGTTCTTACCGTTGGCGTTACCCTGAGATGGGTAGCCTGTCTCAGTGATCAAAACTTGCTTAGAGCCACAAATTCCTTCCACCATCAGCTTTTGCTGCATGATGAAAGTGCCTGATTGGGAAGCATCAATGTCGGCGTTGAAGTAAGAGTGTGGGTTGATTCCCACAATATCGATGTCAGAGCTGGTGCACAATTCTGGATGTCTTTGGAAAGAAACAGGAGGTTCAGAGGTAGTCACTGGACCGTTATACCCGTTGCTTCTCAATTGCAGCTTGACAGAGCTGATCTTGCCGATCAAATCAGAAACAGTCAAATAGTTGTCGTTAACGGCTTCGTTTCCGACAGTGATGAAGTCAAAAACACCCCATCCGTTGGCGGTACCGTAAGAGATAATGTCCTTAATTGACAGATCAATTGAAGAAACTCCTCCGGAAGGTGTAAACCAGACACCTTGGTTGACCTTGATTCCGAGCTCCACACACTTAGGAAGGATACCAACGAAGTTGTTGCAATCCGTGCCGTAAACACGAATCTTCTTGATACCCTTGCTGCTGATAAGGTCGAGGTCGGAGTTAATAGTGGAAACATCCTTACAAGAGCCATCGCTCTGGTATGGAGAGTACACAATTGCAGTAGGAGCAGCAATTCCTCCCCCATTTGCACTAGTGGCAGATGTGGCGGAAGTGGATGACGTCGACGAAGTAGTTGGAGCAGCGGTGCTAGAAGTGCTAGAAGTGCTAGTGGTTGCTGGAGCAGCAGTGCTGGAAGTGGATGGGGTAGAAGTAGTTGGGACAGCAGTAGAAGTGGTTGACGTAGACGGAGTGTTTTGTGTTTGCACCGTTGTCGAAGAGCTGCTAGGTGCTGCGTTTCCGTTGTTCTGCTGAGCGTTTTGAGATGTAGTCTGTGCCTGAGTGTTGGCATTCTGGGTCTGTTGTGGAGACGAAGTGGTCTGTTGAGTGGTTTGCTGTGTAGCTGGAGTAGTAGCAGCTGGAGTGTTTTCCTGCTGTGTAGTTGCAGCAGCAGTAGTTGGAGTGGTTTGCTGCTGAGTTGGCGTAGCAGAAGTGGTAGGGGTGGTCTGTGGGGTGGCAGCAGCAGTTGGAGCTTGGTCAATTTGCTGGTTGTTGTTGTAAATCCTGGTTGTTGTCACAGGATAGGTGTTCCATTGTTCAGTGGACTTGGTGAAGGTATAGCTAACTCCGTTAGAAATGAATAATTCAACGGGCGGAAGATATACTGTAGTGGTTCCAGTAACATAGGTTTGTGTAGTTGTGACTGCTGCGGCAGTGTGATACCTGGTAATGAGTGCAGGTATTGGTGCGGCACTAATGAGGTGCGACACTATTATCAAAGAAAGTATTTGTGAGATCATTGTAGTTCTTAAAGAAGGTTCAGTGAAAGATTGTAGTGATAGTAACGATAGTAACGATTGTAACGATTGTAAGTTAAAGAATGTATGGTCGTGATGACTAGTGTATGCCTAGAGGCTAAACGAAAGTGGTTTCTTTAAGAACTGTGTAATGGTCGGTGAGCGATTATTGACTACCTTTTTGAGAAGAGGAGAGCAGCTCGCTTTTATATCCTAGTATATCGTGGCTGGCAACTACACACTATCCGTCGTAAGTTACCTGCCTTGGGTGCAAACTTGAGTCGTGCACAAACCAAAACGTCACCAAAAAGAGAGCAAGTTCCATATTTTTTGCAGCATTGCGTGCAACGTTTTCCTAATCGGGACGGGGTTGGAAAATCTATGCTGGGCAAAGTTTAAATTAGGGACATCGATGCTCATTACCGGATATATCGCGTTGTCTCGCTGGTTGCTTTGGCTATATTGGGGTGCTGATGACCTGCTTTCCTCATCGATGAGCTGGTGGTGTTATTGTGTCAAATTTGTATCCCCTTGCGGGGACGTGTTCTATTCAGCATTATTTAGGCTGAATGAGCAAAGGTTGTCTAGAGGAACCTTGCTGTCAAGCTGGTATTGTTGACACAGATACTCAGGAACTAGACCCGTCAATCTTCGGTAAGTGTAACCAAACAATAATGACAATCCAGTATATCATCTGCTAATAGTTACAAAAATCTCAGCAGAAATTAGGGCGACTATTGACGCCATGGAAGGCGGCTTATCCAAGCACATTCCATAGCGTTCAACAAGGCTCAATTCTTGAAATAGCTTAAAACTTGGTCGCCCAAAGCCCTGTATCTCTATGGGATAAGTCGAAGGAATGTGGCTGAAGCGTGTTCACATCACAGGTAGGTCACCGTAACCACCAAAAGGAAGACTGAGAGAAGGGTGGACGCAGGTACTCCCTCATTTACACAATGAGGGGGCGGCTAAACGTGAGATAGAGGGTGCTAGATGGTTCTATCTACTAAAAATTACGCAATATTTTTACGACGATGATGGTCTAAATAGGGTAGCAACCAGCACAACTGCGCAACGTTTCTTGGTCCCTTAAAATTCCTTCTATATGACATCATATTGGCTCCTTCGATAAGCGACAAGGCTGACTAAAATGTTACGAGCCACCAAATGCTTGCTGAAAGAACAATCCATATAGCTTATTTGTAAAGAGGGAAGCTGGAAGTGTGGTTTAAAAAAGTTAGTTGCCAGACAAGCAATGGTTAGCCTTTCGAAAAGCCAACTTATTGCGAGACATGCTGGAATAACGACTAAAAAAGTTACTTTCTTGTTCATTCGCAGAGCTGGGTCTAAAGAGGAAATTTACTGGCAGAGCCACAAGGGATGTCAGCCTCTCTGCACTGAGGCTTGTTTTGCGATTTAGTCGATCCTTCGAATCGGAGTGCTGTTCCTACATTTGATTCACATCAAGAACTTCATATTCTATGCTATTTACTACAACATACTTGATAACTTTAATTAAGATGATTTTACAAACCCACCGATCCTGAGTTCACTCGGTGGATAATTGTTTGGAGTGTCCCTTATAACCCTAAAATCTCGATTGCCTGCTCCACGTTTTGAATAGCATTAACACTGTCCAAGTATTTCAACAAGCTCTTCACCAACTGTTCCAACTGAGGAACTGACAAGTTAATGATGGCGAGTTGCAAAACCTTGTACAAGCTAATGTTGTGCAGTGTGATGAAGGTCTGGTAGTACAAGTAACTGAAGGAGCCCATGAGGAACTGGCAGTCCATTCTGTCTGTGATTCCACCGTGACCTGGGATAGTGTCACCAAAGTCCTTGATGTCAAAAGTTCTCTTCAATCCAGAAGCGAAGAAGCCTCCGAAAGGTGCAATCAACGAAGCAAAAGTGGCCAACATTGCAGCATGGAAATAGATAGGTCTAACTGACACAAACTCGACATGGAAAATGTCAATCAAATACTGAGGTAACTGGTACATCTGTGGAATGAAAACAGGATTGGCGTCACAAGATCCGAAGTTCCACACGTTGGTAGACAAGTTTGAGGCTGGGCAGATCAAGAAAGAGGAGGTGGAGAAACCAGTGCTAAAGACAACGGCTGCGACCATTGTACAAATCCAAGCACCAGCAAAACCTTCGACTGTCTTCTTAGGACTGATTTCAATTAATTGGGTCTTTCCGAAGGTGATTCCACACAAGTATGCAAAGATATCGTTGACAATCACCAAGGCACATGGCAACATAAACCAAATCATACCGTTGAGAATGTTTTTGATGATCAAATGAGACTGGAAAACCACAAGCAAGAGTGTCATGTGGGTAATACACAATTGTGCAAACTGGAACTTGTAGTAACCCTTCTTCAATGTCCACACAAAGAACACAAATCCTGCGATGAACAAACTGTAACTAATGAACTTGTGGTTAATGACCAACAAGGTAAGGAACTTGCTGGAGTATATTTCATCTTGGAAGAAAGCCAAAAAGTCCATACTGTCCAAATAGTAGAGAGTGGCACCCAAAAAGTACCAGTTGAGGGAGCGGTTGTATGGGATATCCTTGTCTCTAGCTGGCTCCGAGGTCAATGCAATGATCTCCTTGAACGTCAAAATCTGGAAGCAAACCACCATGCAAATGAGTGGCAAGTGCCCGAAGGCAACCGTAGTGAAGAAGGAAACAATCATGACAAAAGTCCAGATGGTTCTGGTCAAGAACGCCAGCTTTTTCTTTTCGTAGTCAGCGCTATGGTCATTGGACTGAGTCTTCTTCACTGGCGCCTTCTTTGGAGCCTTATCCCCTCCCGTGTTTTGCACTTTTTCACTCATCTTATCAGTGTAACTGCTGTCTCTGATCTTGCTTATTTTTTTTTTTTTTGCCTGACGATTGACAGTGTTGCGATTGCCCAGATTATAGTGTGAGACAAAAAATTCTGATGGAGAAAACGCTCAATTAGTGAAAACCTTGGAACTACTGTTAATGGGGTGGTTAATTATTCACCTCCTACGTTGCGGAAATGTCGGTTGATCACATTTGTATGAAAACCGTTTTGCACTATCACATGCAACTTTTACCCAAAGTTTTTTGTTGGTATGGTATGTAGCTTGGTAATCTCGTTGAAAAAATTACGTAATAAAAGTGGAGGACTAGTGTATTGAAAGGGGCTTATCCAGCGTTGCTCCTCGAGTGTTAGGACACGATTGAATGAAGAATGATAGTTGTCTGAAGTATTTTTCAAATTAACTGGCTCGAAGTGAAATTGAATGTGAAAATAGTCCTCCGAGTAGAACTTTTTGCTGTATTTGGTGAAAAGGAGGTGATCCTAACACGGTTCAATACGAGATTGTGATTCGGAGCCTGCTCCCCACTCTAGGAACAGATTTTTCAAGTATTTTAACCAGTTGCTCCGCCCTACAGCATCAAATAAGGTGTTAATGCGGAGCAAAGATTTGGCTTTCTCGCAACCTGTAAGAGATTGTAACCGATTACAATTTGCTGTACAAAACGGTTAAATTGACATAAACAAAAGCTTACTTGATGAAATGATGCCCCTCATAATTATGAAACAATCTACTGGACTTCAGTAGATTGAAAGTACTACAAGGGTGACTCCTGTTCAATCAACCCTGGCTGATAGTGGAAAATGAGACCTGCAGGTAACAATGGGGCGCGCACTACCGAAAATTTTCCTTTGCACCAAAATGAAGGCAAAAAAAAAATTAGGAGACCATAATACAAAGGACAGGCATCACAGAACCGTACCCACTTTATATGTCAACTATCCAAAACTTGAACGCATTTGATCCATTCGCCGACACTGGTGATTCCGAAGCCCAGCCTACAAACTACATCCATATCCGTATCCAGCAGCGTAACGGTAGAAAGACCTTGACTACCGTCCAGGGATTGCCAAACGAATATGATTTGAAGAAGATTTTGAAGGTTTTGAAGAAGGATTTCGCCTGTAACGGTAACATCGTCAAGGATGAGGAGTTGGGAGATGTTATCCAGTTGCAGGGTGATCAAAGAGTCAAGGTTTCCGAGTTTATCACCACTCAATTGCAAGTGCCAAAGAAGAATATCAAGATCCACGGTTTTTAAGTTGATGTGTATATCTTTTACAGTGAGCTGTTGATGGAACAAGTTCCATCACTTGGCAGATTGAGGACGAATGTTGAGAAGTTCTAGTCGTTAGTTGTAATAAATGGTAGAGAAATCATCGTAGGAAATTTTGTACCGCAAAGAGAAAGCCGCTAAGAAATCTCGGGCAGACAGAAGCAGGGAATCAAGTCAAAGTCTGCCGTTCAATCAACCGATCACACAAAGTCTGCCTGTCACACGACTTGGTAAAAAGAAATGAGCACTATCAAAAAAAAACTGGTAATGGTTTGTGAATAGGAGTCGCTGGTTTTTATAGTGATACCCGCGAGATTCGAACTCGCGCCTCCGGAGAGACCAGGACCTTACCCTGGCGCCTTAGACCAACTCGGCCAGAGTACCCAACTCCTGAGAGGTGGTTGAGTGTCTCGTGTCCGCAAACTGTTCGTGATAACGTAGAAAATGGTTCACAATTGTTTAAACAGTCGTTGAAACAAGCTGACTATCGAGATTGAAATACTGAAAATATAGCCTCTCAAAGCAAACAAGGATAGCGGCAACATATACGATTAGAAACGACGAAGTGGGTGCAAAAAAAAATTTGGTGTAAAGGAATTGCTGGTTTGTTTTTAGATAATGATACCCGCGAGATTCGAACTCGCGCCTCCGGAGAGACCAGGACCTTACCCTGGCGCCTTAGACCAACTCGGCCAGAGTACCCAATTCCTGAACGACGGAAGAGTTTCTGGTCTGAGTTTAGTGCCTCAAAAACAAGATGACCTCCGAAAATGAGTTGCACTTTAACTAAACAACTACGATGGCAGGAGATCTCAACCTTAAAAAGTCCTGGAACCCAGCTCTTATAAAGAACCAAAAGAAGATATGGCAGGAGGAACAGGAGAAGCTCAAGGAGCATAAGAAAATCGGGGAGTTGAACAAGGAACAAGCGAAAGAGGAGGAGTTCAAGAGCTTGTTAACTATGCGGTACGGAGACAACTTTGACAAAGGCGATCTCACCTCAAACGAAAGGTTACGGTTAAACAAGTTAAACTGGATGTATGAGGGACCCGCTGAAGATGGGAAAGTGAACTCTGCTGGTTTTGTGGAGAAAGAGGAATTTACCAAGGGCAAAGAGGAGGTTGAAAACATGTTGAATGGGTCACGCTACGTGAGAAAGTCTCACAGTAGTAGAAACGGTGACAAATTCGGTCGTATTCTTCTGGCAGGAACGGCAGAAGGCGAGGCTAGAACTGATGATCCCCTTCTGATTATTAAGAACCAAAAAAGAGCAAGAAGAGATGATAGAAGACTGGGTGAGGAAAGATCTCACAGACACAAGAGGCACGAAAGTCACAGCAGAAGAAGTGATGACAGAAGTCGCCCAAGTGATAGAAAAGATGACAGGCGATCCTCTGGAAAACAAAGAGAGAGATCTCCAACGAGAACCTACAACTACTAGACCAGTCATTAATTTATCATCATTGCATAACTTTTACCATCAAGGTTGTACACTGTACCATCGACCTCCCACTCGTACCAGACGGATGACAGTGAACATTTTCTATTCATGGACACAGTTATAGTTTCATTATGGCCCACAGTCCTATTTGCAATTGGAAAGATCATTGGGTACCAAGAGTTACAGAATTCATCACCAGCACATTCTTCTTTGAAAGTACTGATTTTGACATGTCCATAAAGATTACTGGAAAAAAATCCCTGTAAAGCGTTGATCACCGTGGATGGCCCGTCATTTGTGAACGATAACGAGGACAGACGCTCCATCAACTCGTTTCCTGGGTGGGTGAAATCCCACACTGGTTGAAAGTCTGCCATAGCATGAAATCTTGTCATTTCACACAAATACGGACGCTGCTTTCCTGCGAAGAGTGGTGAATAAACCGGCCTCAAGAATGAAGTATAACTTGAAGGAATCACGATGGGAGGGGGTTCAAGGTTATCAAAACCTTGTAAAACCTCAGGAGAAAGTTCATTGTCACCAAATGAACCTAATAATTCAGACACAACAATATTAGGGTGTGGAATTGACGACGCACCGAGATTGCGCACATCATCGATTACGACATTTACCCTATTATCCCATTGTTCAGCATTCTTTCTGGCGAGAACTGCAGCACATTTTGCGTTTTTCTCAATTGCCAGGACTTGGATATCGGGACCTATGAAGGTAAAGAGCATATCGATGAGCTTTCCAGTGCCTGGACCAACCACTAGCACGTTCAAAGTACCGACTGCAGATTCTTGCAAGTCATTAATTGCCAACTCCATGGCGTCTTTATACTGTATGTATTTGCGAGGGTCCCTTTCGAACTGGGCATACACACCCAATTCCAAGTCATCTCGCAAAGGCTGAAGAGGGTCGATTAAAATATTCTGGAACTTATTTGCAGTCTTAATAGATTTATGCACAAATTCAAGTAGATTTGCATCTGTAACGTAAACTTTGCGTGGGTACATTAATGTTACAGCCAAGCGTGCAAGTTCAGACGGCTTCGTTATTACTAGGAAATCGAGCGGAAGACAATTCCAAGCACAAATGAGGGATTCAGATGATGAACACGTAGGGAAGAAGTGCGTTGATACAGTGGAAAGATCTGAAGACAACGCAGTAGGTGATTTTGAAGCCGAAACTTTAGACTCGGTCGAATTTGGTGGAAATTGTAACGTACCTGGAAGAATATCACAACTTCCCAAATTAGACGTTATCTTTGAATTTCCCAAATCAGTAGTTAATACGGGATCACAACTTCCTGGAGAAGCATTCGAAGATCCAGTACTCAGTATGGAGTAGCCGATTCCAGGATTCGAATCGACACCTTCGAAACCGTGCGGATAGCTCTTGGAACCTTCCGAAACTTGTCCAATGCTCGAATCATCTTCGATCACAAGACCTATGGGAAATGAAGTAGGTAATTCCAAAGTAGCCCTCGAAATTGGTATCAAAATAACATGCGAGCCTGATAAAATCCCTCGGGAGTACGGGAAAGAGTTGCTATTACCAACAGGTGTGAAAAGAACGTTGGTCCCCTGGAGGTCCCAAAGTTGCATGAGATTTTCCACGTGATGATGTTTGAATTTTTCTGGTGAAAAAGTTAATAAAACTATCAACAATGACCAACAAACCAAGGTACTTAAGCGATGCGGAGAGGGCAAAGGTGTTGGAGTTCCAAGATATGATCCACTACTCGCCAAGATATAGCGATGACACACACGAGTACAGACATGTCATGTTACCAAAGAACATGTTGAAGGCTATCCCACAGGACTATTTTAACCCAGACACCGGGACTTTGAGGATATTGTTGGAAGAGGAGTGGCGTGGACTCGGGATCACGCAGTCATTGGGCTGGGCACACTACGAGACCCACGCACCGGAGCCCCACATTTTGTTGTTCAAGAGACCAATTAACTACGGGCAGTAGCTGCCACATTGCATAGAGAGCCTAAGGGCGCGTCATATACCAGGGAATGTACAAATAGAACGACAACTGTAGGAAGAAGAGGGATAGAAATACTAAGCATGAGGGCAATACTATGGAATTACAGAGAACATGGAGGCAGTCTTTGAATAAAGGTGGGGATAGGATTGGTTGATTTGGTTCACTATTTACTTGGTCCCAAAGTATTGACGATCCCTACACCGAGATTTAGTAGCGGGGATCACAAATTACGAATGGCGACGACTGAAGTCTTGTCATTGGTTGATTTAGGGAGCAATTGCTCGTCTTCATGACAATTGTGGTGAAGAACTTTGTGCTAATAGTTTAATTTACAAGTTTGGAAGAAGGTTCAAACAACGCGATCTTCATTCGAGGAAGATGCTTGCGATTTCCTCCCATGTTTCAAACAATGTTCGCTTTACGATTCAAGCGTTTCAAACATTTCCTTCAAGTGTATTGTAATTCAGAGTTTAAGTTTTGTGGCTGCAACTCTTGGTTTATATTCATTTAGTGATTTCTTCACTGCTATAGATTGCTATCCCCCCTGACCCCTGGTGATCACCTTTAGAATACAACGGAATCATCAATAAATAACTCTTGTGATTTACCTCTTCTTTTCCATGGTGTAACTTTATTGCAATCTTTTCTCCGTAGTATCTTTTTCTCTCTTCCATATATGAAACGCATCAGCACGGCCGAACTCGAAGCGTTTCTAAAAGATGTCGAGGCCAACATCCAGCTGGACGGACGTGAGGATACTAACTTCCTCAAACTCGTCATGTACCTCTTTGGGTTTGCACACGATTGGCTCGATGAGATCAACCATACTGATATTGCATGTCGCGTGCTTAGCGTGACGGAGCTAGTACTATCTAAGAAACTACACCTCCTCAACGCACAATTGAGTGAAGAAGACGTGAAGGATATTGTTCCCATGGGGGATCTGCCACTTTTGTACCGCTGGGCGTTGGACTTTGCCTTGTTCCACATCGGTCATCACGCGTATCAAACGCGCACACTAAATCAGCTCAAGACGTTTGTGATGGCGATTGTGGATTTGATGTGTACGAAACTGCACCATTTACGGTACATGAAAGAGGTTCGAATATATTTACCTTCGATAGTGGAGCGCAATCTCTTATATCTTGTGGGGAACCTCGCAGAAAGTACCAGTGAAAAGTACAAGCATAAATTGGTGGTAACCACTCACTTATTCTCGGTATTGAACGACCACGATATAGCATCCAAGCTCTTGATGACGCTGGAAATGCACGTTTTACGGTTTGAAAGTCATGTGCGGAAATTGTGGTTCGTTTTGAGCAACATCTTAGACCATCGGCTTGAAGAGCATTTAAAAGGAACAATAGTGATGAACTTGACTGACAATGTGGGTCTAGAAGAAGCATTAACTGGAACCCAAATGGAGTTTGCGATAAGCTTGGTGAGGGAAGAGTTAGGTAAAAATGGAGATAAAGGAAAGACGTTTGAAAAATCGAGCCCCCTTCCGTTTTCACTCGCGTACTCCCTTCTCACTATATTCCTCGTCGCATGTAAAAGGGACATTGTGGAGAACTTTGCCAACTACATTGGGTTGCAGGAAATTATGGGAAAACTCAAAGGTTCTACTCCAGTAACCAAGGCCTTACATGTTATCAACCACTATTACGGGGTACTCCACAAACACAATACAAGCGTGGATGCACACCAAGTACTCCTTCCATTTGAGGATGAGGGTCTTGAGCTTTTATCGCAGTCAATCGCTGGATACGTTCTCAAAAGAAAGGCATTGCAGGTCGATACCCTTCTCAGCATTGCAACAGATAATAAAGAGTTGTGGTGGAAGAGACCAGATGAGGATGAAACCTCCAAAGATTTTGATGATTTAGCATCGTTCATTTCTTTATGGCCACCACATATCAAGTCTCTCACATCGTCGAAGCCAATTGCGAAAACCTACCTCTCTGAGCCACACACACTCCATTCACTTGTGACTGCGGTTGGCCACTTTGCGTGCCTTTCGAGCGGTGACTACAATTTAGCAGTCGAGGAATGCGTACGGTGCGGAAATTCAAGTGTGAAGAACGCTTATGAAAGCGTAGACATTACAAGAAGCTCTGTCGATGAACTCCCGTACCGCACATGCTACCGTGAAATAATAGTGAAGTTCCTTATTCCACAAGCAGAGTCCAGTGGAGTCCTTCTCAGTAACATGCTAATAACTCTCTACAAAGTGTTTGCAAGTTATGCCCTCTCGGAAAACACTCTTTTGGAAAACGACGAGGCGTTCAGGTTCGTAATGAGGGTTCTTCGCAGGAATGACCTTCGAGATGTACGTGTGCTAGCATCACGTATAGTACCGCTATTTATCCTTCGCCCTCGCACTGGTATCTCCGAAACCAACTTCCGCTACATCTTGAAGGAATTGGCTGCAATCGATTGTGGTGGGCTGCGAAAACACTTTGGGGAAACGACCATACGTGCCCTCACCGAGCTCGCAACAGTGTGCACGGGTGAGTGGTTGGGTGAAGTGTTCATGGAAATGATGCTGCGGATGAGCTCCAGCGACGAACAGCATGTGAACTACGTCTACAACGGTTTTTTAGCAGTCGCTGCTGCGAAAAACATTACGCCGTATAAATTGTTCTCCCCGTACCTAGCGAGTATCGCTGAAACCATGGTCAAACTGCGTCGTGTACTCCTCCGTGTAACTGATTTGTTGCGTGTGTCACCAAAGCTCCTTTTGGCACGCACAAGAGAGTATACAACTCCGCGTCTCTTGGAGAACTACGAGCACGACTATATTCATGACATTGCAGAGGCTTGTGGAATGTCGAAGAATGAGTTGGTCAACCGCATGCTCCCACGGATTATGGCACATTACCTCGTCCAGCAAGTCCCTGTGGACGAGCAGTACATTACTATGGTGTTGAGTAACATCAACAGAAAGTACAAAGAAATTGCATTGGGCGAGTTGATTTCGCGAGTAGGTGATGTGACATGGTTCATTTTATTGAAGATCGAGGTTGAAGAGGAAGACGTGTTGGAGGATCGCCTGGGAGTGATGGTGGTGAAAAATGAGAAGAACATCGAGTGTGCACTTCACTTTGTGGCACAGGCTGCCAAACGAAGAGAGAGGAAAGACGACGATGTTGTTGAGTTGGATGAAGATGAGGTGAGGAACGTGAAGAGACAGAAGAAAAATCGTGACAATCTGAGCTCTCATAGCTCTACGTTCACTGTCGACTCACACCTCTCCTTGTACTCGCTTGAGCTCATCCAGAAATTTGCTGAAAATGTTCACCACATCAAAGGAAACCACCTGCATGCGGAGAGAGTGCAATCACTCCGTGCGATTGAATACCTCGTTACAAGAAACTCAGCTCTTGTCTCTACTGCTCTTGGACAGCTTTCATCTTGTCTTCAGGCAGCCATGGCGGTACCTGAGTTTGAGTACCTTACACTTCGGTGCTGGAATGGTCTCGTGCAGCACCTCCCTGCTGATGGACTTCTTTCCTTAGTTGATGTGATCATCTCGTTGATTTTCCAGAAATTCAATGTCTTTTGCGAGCGCCGATCTCGAGTACTCTGCGTGGAGATTCTCAGCAAAATCTGGCGCGATATTCTGGCAAACTCCACGTTTGCGTTGTATGGCTTCACAATTGCTTACTCGGGAATTGATGAGTTCATGCCTGTTTGCACGGTCAAGAGTCTCAAACCCATGTCTCGTGCTCGAGTGTTTGGCGAGTTTGCTCGTCGTATCCACACCCGAAATGCCAATGTTGTGATGCAGGCCCTCGAGGACTTCGATAAGTATTACACGAGGTTCCAGCACCAGATCCAGACCGAGTACTTGCGCGATCCTGCTATGGAACCCGTAGTGAGCGAGTTTGTGCGTGCAGTAATCGATGCAGCAGCTGCTTTCCGCACTACTAGTGTTCCTACAACTTGTTCACGCGTCCTTGCACTCATGGGCCCGCTTGATGCAAACCGGTTCTCATTCAAAACTGTGAAGAAACTGCTTGTTGTTTTACATGATTTCCAGGACTATAACGAAAACGCGGCGTGGCTTGTGGATTTGATCGAAACGCGTGTTTTGAAGGTATTCTGGGCTCTGAGTCACCCTACCACGCAACTGTTTGCTGCATATGCTCTCCAGAGTTTTCTCCAGGTACTCCGTCTTGACGAAGCAAGTCCCGAGGCTAGTGAGGTTTGGGGTCGATTCAGTGCGATGGCCAGGCTGGCACTCACTCCACTTCTTTCCTCACAGTACTTTGCGCCTCAAGCACGATATGAACCTTTGGTTTTGCCGTATTTTCGTGTGGGAATGAGGTTTGAGGTGTGGTTGATGGATGTGACTTTGAGCTTGTTGAGAAAAGGTGAGCGAAAGAAGCGGAAGGATGAAGTAGAAGAAGAAGAAACCCCCAAGTCAATCATATTTTCGACGCTTTCGAAGCTCATTCGTGGAGATGCTTCGCTCTGCCAGTACCTCCTTCCATATGCCGCCCTTAGTCAGATCGCTAGTGGATCTGGAACAGGAATTCTTGGAGAATTCACCGCGATTCTTGCGGTGGAACCAACTGACCTCGTAGCTGACCGCGCAGAACAGTGGAAGGCATGCGTGCATGCTGTTTTTGAAGTTTTAGACTACCTCAACGCGTGGTCTGCATCTGCTACAGAACACATACACACACACGGGACAAGTAGCACGATGTCACGGAGGTTACGACACGTTCGTGCGTTCCTTGACCAGATTCCCGCAGACGTTATCGCTGTCAAGTCTGCACAGTGTGGAGCAAATGAGCGTACCGTGCTTTACTTGGAAAGATGCGAAAGAGAGGGAAGCAGCGTGGATTTAGATGTTTCTGCAACACTTCAAGATATGTATGCAAGTATGCATGACTACGACGGTTTGAATGGAGTTTTGACGAGGTTTGCAACGAGTAATGTTGAGAAGAAGTTAAGAGGGTTTGAGTATGGAGATTTGGCGGAAGAGACCTTCAGAGTATTGGAGAAGAGTTTCCCAGGACCGCATTTCAAGGGATTGAGTACGTTTGAGAGACCAAGCTCAAAGCTTGACCTGGAATCAAGATTGAACAGCTCTAGGAGCTTCGATTCTTCGTCTCATTTAGGATCGCTCTTTGCCAAGCACCTTGTCTCTATGCGCGAACGTGGACTTTACGAAGAAGTTCTCACCGCACTCTCAGCTCGCTCTCAAAATGTCATACCTCCATCTTGGGCTCAAATCGGGCTTGAGTCTGCTATTATGGATGGCGATGGTGCATCTCTTCGCAAATGGCTCTTTGTAGCCGAATCGCTCTCACGACCAAGTGATGTCGAAGGTGCGGTGGTACGAGAGTTTGCGAGAGGACTTGTATGTCTCATGGCTGGTGACGCACAAGGGTTCGAGCAGTGCAAAGATCGCGTCTACCGAGTAGTGGGGCGTGCACTTGTACCAACATCGGCATCTGGCCAGCGAAATGTACTGTTAATGGCCCTGTTGAGTGGAATCTGGGAAGTGGACAAGATCTATAACGACCGTGGAGTGATACTTCGGGAGGTTCTCTCTTCACGCCTTGAAAATAGCGACCAAGCGCTTTCTCGCCAACTTGCGACGCATGCCATCCACCAGACAGCTTATAAGATCACGGGACAGGACGACGCCCTAGCAGAGAGTCTTGTCCTGGTATCAGCGCTAGCGAGATCGCATCAACGGTTAGATCTCGCTGCGCGTACAACTATCGAGGCAATGGTTCTTGGTGCTCCATCAGCAAATGTCGAGTACGCACGGCTTCGCTGGGCCCAAGGGAAACAAACAGATGCGATTCACAGTTTGCAGGAAGTTGTGGGCGAGACAAAGCAAAAGGTGCATTCGTCATCGGTCGACTCTTCTACCCAGCTTCAGTACGCCAAATGGCTCGACGAGTCGTCGCACGTAGCCATGGCAGATATCATTACTGAGTACAATAAAGCCATCGATATGGCTCCAACTTGGGAGCAACCGTACTATGACCTTGGTGTCTACTACGCGAAGATTACCGATTCAACAGGCGACCCCACAGGTGTTTATCGTCAGCAGACTGTTCGCAACTTCTCGACTGCTTTAAGTTTGGGAAGGCTGCACATTTTCGAAGCACTTCCGAAGTTCATCACTGTGTGGCTCGATTACGCAGATAGTGATGGACCCAAGCAGCAATTGAAGCAGATTCTTGACGACGTGGAGAAGTGCATCAGCACAATTCCAACTTACGTGTGGTACACTGCGCTAACTCAGATACTTTCGCGTATTGTACATAGGCACCTGCCTTCATACCAGCGTCTTCTGGCTATCCTTGTGCGTGTTCTCGAGCGGTACTCGACTCACAGCTTGTGGTTTGTGTTGTCTCACTCGCTGTCGCAGGACCAAGTTAGATGCACACGTGTACGCAGCGTCCTTCAGAAGGTTAAGCTGCTGGGTCAGCAGTATGCAGACGGTATTACAGGTGCTGAGGCGCTATTCAGTGGATTAGTAAAGATTGCTGCCCACAAGATCGATAAGAAATCGCGCGTTCTGCGCATGAGTTTGAGCCGCGACTTCAAGGTCACTACATTCACGGATCCGTGTACCTCGTTGGTGATTCCTGTGAGATCAAACTTGGAGATCCGTCTTCCATACGATGGTTCTCAGCAGCGTTTTAACGCGTTCCCCAAGTCCGCGTGCGTAACTTTCGATGGGTTTGATGACGGTGTACGCATATTCTTCTCATTACAGCTGCCACGACAGGTAACTGTGCGTGGTTCTGACAGTAGGGCGTACCGTCTAATGGTGAAGAAAGACGATACACGAAAAGATGCAAAGGTAGTGGAATTTACTACGATGATCAATAGGCTTTTGGTTGCGAATCCCGAAGCACGGAAGCGTGCACTTCATATTGCAAACTATGCAGTCGTGCCACTTAACGAGAACATGGGTGTGATTGAATTCGTCGCAGACGTTCAGACTATGAAGCTGATTGTTTCAGATCAGCTCAAGCGTATGGGACGTTCAAGTAATGAAAGAAAGACATTCTTGGCTTTGGATGCTCTTCAGAAAGAGGTCAAGAGTGCGGGACGCTCAAATCAGGGACCAATGGCACTGCTTGTGGCGGAGTTCCACCGCCTTTGCAAACAGAACAAGCCGGTTCTCCACCACTGGTTTGTCCACCAGTTTGCAGATCCCACATCGTGGTATCAGGCACGCAATAGCTTCGTGCGCCTGAGTGCGGTCATGTCAATCGTGGGATATATCATCGGTTTAGGAGATAGACATTGTGAGAACATTCTTTTCTTCCGCAAGACAGGACTGGTGCTTCATATCGATTTCGATTGTTTGTTTGAAAAAGGTCTCCTGTTACCTACGCCAGAGATTGTACCCTTCCGGTTAACGCAGAACATGGTTGATGCAATGGGAATTTGTGGTGTGGAGGGAACCTTTAGAACTACGTGCGAAGTGACGGGAACTTTGATTCGTGGAAATGAGGCACCGCTTATGAACATCCTCGAGACGTTGTTGTATGATCCGTTACTTGATTTCCGCAATGTGAGCAAACCAGAAGAGCACATGAACAGAGTGCGTAGGAAGATTCGCGGAGTTATGAACAGTGATGGGTTGGCCATGAATGTACATGGCCAGGTGGATGTCTTGATCCAGGAGGCAACAAATAGTGAGCGGTTGGCGCAAATGTATGGTGGATGGGCACCTACGGTATAGGTTATAGAAATAGAATAATAGATTTATCCTGAATTTGCAGAGAATCAAAACCTGATTTCTACGAAATGCTTCATTTGTTGAAATTCGAATAATAACCTTGCTTTTACCTTATACTTTTAATCTACCTCATTCTTTCTATATTCCTTCTTCCTCTCTTGGAGGAAGAGGTGGGGGTGGAGGGCGTGAGAGCGCCAGGTCTTGTTCCGGTAACCTGCCGTTTTTCAATGGGCTCCCTGTTTCAAGAAAGCTTCGCGTTGGAGACTTTGGAGGAGGCTTGCGGGTCAACCGGTGAGTGTCTAACGATATCGTATCGGGAGAGATGGTCGCATTGACATCGGTAACCGCAGTCATGCTTGAAGATGCATTCGGAATCGTTATCGCCGACAGATCTGCCTCGTCGTCAGAGTCAAATACAGGATCTTCAACCTCTAATTCACGGACTTCCGCAGACAAAGGTGGCTCTTGGAGGGTCTCGCGCAGTTCGGTGTTCAAAAATCCAGTTTCAATACTCTCTTTCAACATTTCAGTGACCTCTTTTGGTGGGTCTCTCAGCGCAATACTGCCTCTCAGACTTACGCTTCCACGCACACTCACATCGCCATCGCGCAGGCCAATGCTTTCTCGAGTCTCGCGTTTGATGTCTTGAGTTCCAGATGAGTTGAATATTCCAAATTCGTACGATGGCACTGTTTGGGAAGTCTTTGAGCTAATCAGACTTCCACTGGACTCCAAAATATGTTTTTGAAAATCTGGTAATGACGCTTTTCTAGGTGTCCGTCTACTACTGATCATCTCTGGCGGAGTGTACGACTCATCCGGTTGAGTCTTGTTCTCCTTGAAGTACCACTTGCCAATTTTCTTCAAGGTATTCAAAGTTGCAGACTTGGTCGGCTCGTTAACTTCCCTGGTGCTGCTTGCTGACTCAGTGGATACCTTTTTTGGTTGTTCAAATTCAGGTTGGCTTGGCTTCTTCATCCGCTTGGAGAAGTCGCTGATTGTACTCGTAAGCTTTGCCCTAGACCCTAACTTGCGCACAGATACACTGTCATCACTCTCGTCGAGCGCAACAGACTCATCATCTTTAATAGATTCGTGCAGTTTCTGAGGAACTATTTCACTTGACTCTGTCGAGGAGTCAGATGTTTGCTCTTTGCGAGCATCCAAATCCCAAATACCTCCACGGTAGGTCTCGCTCGTAGTGTCATAGAACACAGAGTCGTCCCAGTGCGGGAGCACAAGAGACTCTTTGATAGAATCCTTAAACTTCTTTTCAATCGAGTTGGTGATGATGTTGTATGCCATCTGTCTAGAACTAATGATAGGTTCTATCTTGATATTCATAACAGGCTCCACTTCGAACGTGTACCAGAATCTGTTTGAAGGCGGTGGCTTGAACTTGATCAACATTGGTCCTTCCATTTTCTTTAAAGTGATCTTGAATAAGATATCCACTTCTCTGGTTTTGAATCTCAGCCCCAAGTTGATGTTCACCTTCGTTGCAATCTGAATGGAGAAGTTTCCCTTGTACGAAAGGTATGTGGAGACGAGAACTGTCCCACCAGGAGAAATCTCTTTGAGTTTGGGGTATGTGAGGAAAGGTGCCAGATCTCCCGCATAAATCGACTTGATGATGAACTCATCCAAGAATCCTGGCTTCTTGATCTTATTCAATTTCTTCGATACCTTCGTGTATAAGTAGTCCTCCAAGACCTTGGTATCTTTGAAAGCGAGAAAAAGGCGTCCTATCAACGCATTGAACCACTTCGACTGCAACTGACCTTCGGAGCTATATAACGTTGAAATGAGATCCATCATATTGTCTGTAGTAAAATGGAGGGTCTTTGCAAACACCTGAGGGTCGAGCGAAGCTGGAACCTGAGCGCCCTTTTGTTTCGTAGCTCTGATGAGTGCAAAATACCAGTCTTCTTTCATCGAGTTGATATCACAGTATACGAAAAAAGACCCGCGTGGTGCTCTACCACTCTTTTCGTACCCATCTGTCAATTTGGAGGCGTCAATGATGGCAATGGCCGAACTTTTCAAGAAAAGCTGTCCATCAGTCAACGTACGTGGCCACATCGAGATGAACTGCCCCGACAACACAATCACATGTTTAACATCTTTCAAGCTCTCATCCTTGTAAAGGAACAAGTTTCCATGCTTTAAAATCGCATAGAATCTATGCTTCCGTTGTGAGCTCTTCACCTTCTCATTGACATTCAGCGGCAGCGATTGGAGCAGCAGCTTCTGTTGATCAGGAAGAACCTCCTCATCCTCTTCCGCCTCCGTTTGCGTCAATCCTAAATCAAAGCCCCCAAAATCAAAAGATGACGAACGTGTCTTCTTCTGTTTGCCTTCATTGATATCCTTCTGTACCAATTTATACAATGAAGAGTATGCTGACTTGGCCTCTTGCGAATCATTGATGGATTGTGTAGTGGAACTAATGGAATCAGGCAGATCCAAGTAATTTTGAGTGACGATCAACCACCCAGCCTTGTAGGCCTCTAATCCCGATTGTGAAGTCTCTTCCACTTCACCAGCTTTGATGTGGTCTTTCTCCGTTTCAGGTGTAGTTTCCACAGGATGCAAGTAGATGAAGGCGAAAACAACAAGTGGGAGGAAAGTCAAGCCTCCAAGAAGGTATGCGTAAACATACTCCCTGAGCCCCATGGTGATCTATGTGTCTGCAAGTGTACGCGGTTGCAATTTGGTTGCGATTGTTTCCTTGTGTATCCGAAATCGAACACACACGTGACAAATTTCACGTTTATAATTACTACACGTGAACGATCACATATTCATACGTACACGTGCTTCATTACACGTTTATCAATTATACACGTGTATCTTCACGTGTTGATGAATGAATGGCAAGATGATGTTAAGTTGCATTTTTTTTTTTGGCAGGTTTGACAAGATGGTGATCTTGAACGATGTCCATGGGCAGGGCTCAATTTGGTCATTACGCCGGCAAGCCTTCGGAATTTAGAGTCTGTACTAATCATTTCTTGATTGGTGCCTGAAACAAAACCTTAAGAATTCGGCATCTACACGAAAGCATAAGCGAAATTTTGATGGAGGCGGAATCAGCATGAAAAATTCTCCAGGATCGTTGTGCGTGAACAACCCACAACAATAGAGAAAGGGCTCCGTAAAAGTGTTCTCCTGTGTAATGTTTGTCACCACAATACACGCCTCTGGAGGCTTTGAGTGCCTAAACGTTTTTGCGATTCAATTGTAATTATCCGTTTCTTAACTCCTAACCAAAAGTGACTGGACTTCGCTAGATTCCGTGGTCGTAGATTTTTTGTGACCATGTTTGTTTTTCGTCTAGACAACGCAAAAAGGATTAGCCTTAGGAAAAAATTTACGCAAACTCGGCCGAAAAAAGAAAACTTTTCTAATATCCATTGCATTAACCTTTTACCTTATACTAGCAAGGCTAAAACAATCTCAAAGCAATGAGATGATGGATTTAACAACTTGCTGATTAAAGGAGTTTAGAAATGTCAAAAAGGTATGCGGAGGTTTTCGGATGTAGTATAGGCAGCCTAAAGGAGATTTAAGGAACTCCTATGCATGGTTTCGTAGCCAATCATACCGATGCAAAAGGTGTTTACAAACCAAGCCGTCGTAAACCTGTCATTAGGTGCAGGCCACGGAGATCGAATTGGGACGAAAGCAGCAATTCAAGGTGCCCAATTAAGAATGTCCGCTCCGCCAATGAAACACAAAATAGCAATAATCTATTGGCGGTAGTACAAAGCTTGTCTTTGTGGCTGGTCTGGGTGGTTCAGCATTAGGTGCCATTATTAGGCCTGTTTGTGGTGAATTCAAGACTTTTTGTGCCTGTAAGGAGTTTCCTGGCACTACGGAAAATGTTCCTACAAATTGCATTTTTTGTTCCTTGCAAAAACTCTTTTGTGACTGTATAATTACCCTAACCGCTTGTCAAAAATTTTTGTACACAACGTTTCGGCTTTGTGTAGGCAAAATTTGCGGCACCAGTCCAGTATAGTATACCGCCCCCTGGCTTAAGATCTTGCCAAAGTTAGCGAAAGCTCCGGCAGGAAAGTCAATAGGAGTGGCTAGAGGTGAATGCTACGAGTGATTCAAATACTAAAAACATGCAATTAAAGCTAAACAAATGAACTGAAGTATGCGTAAAAAGTAAAACAAGTAAGAGCCAGCCTGGACACCTTAAAGAAAGAAATCATTGATTAAAAACCCTCCATTGCTCACCATCTCACTGGCCTTGCCAGAGAGAATGGAATGCTTGTTTAAGATCTTGAACAAGTCCTGCGAAGTGTCGCGGTTGTTGCAATGCAGAGATAAGTTGAGGTTGTTGTGGTTTTGTCTGTAGCGGAAACTCATCTTGTTATCAAATTTGAAAGTCAGAGCGACTGGGGAAACCTCTTGCTCGTGCTGCTGCTCAGTCATCTTGTTATTGACGATCTTTGCAGGAACATTTGACTTTGGGTCTTCTTCGTCTTCCTCAGCAGAAAGTGGCGAAGAAACTTCTGGCTCAGAGTGCATTTCAAACTCTGGCTCGGAAGGCGACTCATCCTCGTCGTAAGAAAGGTATTCATCAAGGGAACTAGAACTGGACTTTGCCACTGAGTTAAAATTGACATTTTTGAAAAATGGCACTGGCAGGTTGTGTGTGAAGGAAGGAGCTGGTGTATCAACCAACTCATGACTTAATGACGAATCGCGGCTGTTCAACAACCCGAAGTTCTCGTTGTAAATAGCCATGTTGTTGCGCTTGACGTTTGAATAGTAACGTCTTATGGAGTCATTTAAAATCTTAGTGAAATTGAGTGAGGTCAACTCATTCAGTTTCTGCTGTTCTTCTTCCTCCTCATGCAAGTCCTCAAGCGATGTCAAGAAGTCTGTATTTATGTTGGTAAGACTCAACAATTTCTCCACTGGGTCAATCTTGTTAGAGTCTTCAGACATTATGATATTCTCTACCCTCCTTCTCTTCATATTGGGTTCCGATTCCATCTCTGGTCTTCTTACTGTTGCGTTGTTAGTCGCCTTAGCGGTCATGGTGCGGGTGCGAGTAGACTTACGAATTGCGGCCGTCATTCAATTATTGTAGATACTAAAAGTTTTAGTTTTGCCTCCCCCCTCACTTTGTATATATATATATTTACGTATGAAAAAAAAAAAAAAAAAAAGCTGAAAAATTTGCAGCGTAATTTCTTTTAACATTATTTATGTTACAAAAGGAAATTTTTGCGTTACTTCGAAGCTGCATAACGTCTTATTTTTGGACTGATTGTTTTATTTGAATTGAAAGGAATACGGAAGAAGTTGTAGGAATAGCAATAGAAGCCGGGGAAGCTTTGAGCGACACCATTTTGTGGCTATCATTGCATCTAAGGTCATTAACTCGATCACCCCATCTCCTGAAATTGTACTTCGGGGAGAACGGACTCCTGTGCTCGGACAAGAGTTCCAGATCTTGGTTGACAATGAATTCCCAGTCAAATCGAACGATTTGGGGGATCACCCCCTAAGAACCACGATGCGCTTCCAGATTGGAGACGTATGTCATTGATGCTTTGTGGTGCCCGCGTACGTCCTGCCACTGTTCCTGACGGCCACGGAGGGCTGCAAGAGTTTCTTGGATGATTGTTTTGATGCATAGGAGTTAAGAGGTGATTGTTTTTCAAATGCAGCTACTAACCCGTATGGAATTCTGAAAGTATACCCCCGCAGTAAGGAGAAAAACATGGAAAACGAACAACGATGTTGTAGTCTGATAACATGAAATACACGTTCTAGCTAAAATGGGATTCCCCACTTCTCTTGAGCAAACCTCTATGCACAAGTCATGCTCAAATGACGTTCTACTCAAAGTTGTTTTTTGCAACCCTACGTTGATGAGTCTAGATGCTCTTTCATTAGCGAGATTGCAGAGGAGTATAGTCCAAGCAGCTCCTTTAGGTTGCTACTAGGGGGGAACCTAACCAGAGCTCGGAGATACTCCTCCCCGTAAAAGACAGTTGAAGAAAAAATAAGTATTACTTAGGATAAAGAGAGGCGGAAGAAGTGACTGTAGTCTTGATCTATGCAATTGCGCATAAGTAGAACGTGTTAGTTTCATCTCCTCACTGGTGGTTTCTCGAACCACCTTTATTGTTTGTCCCCGCAGAACTGCCATGCACTCAATACACGGACTTTCCAAAATTCCGCAACCGATTCCCAATGCGCTGTTATCGGTCTAATATTCCGCTGCAATTGAACGGCTTGCCTGATTCGAGTGTCTGGATGGAGTTGTTGCTGTTCACAATTCCAAGAATTCAGGGGGGAATTGCCGCATCATGACGAATTGGAAAACTTACACAAATTTGCTTGACAGATGATGCACAAAGAAATGAATAGCTTAGGGGGTGGGAGCTGGACTATAAGGACCTACACATTACCTAGCCTTATCTAATCCGAATCGGGACTATATGTGATATCTCCTCACCAAAGATGCAAAAATGATGACTGAGGTCGGCGTTAATGCTTCAACATGAAATCTTGTGATTTGCATATCGAGCATGGGGCGCAACCTCTTATCTCATCGACTCACGTGGCAACGTTTGGGAATTCCGAGCTTAATTGTCTTCGCTGGGAGGAAGGAATTAGAGCAAACGTCATAGTGAATATCTACGATTACATTCGGTAAGACTTCCGTTTTCTTCTATTACTGTTCATGCTCCATTGCGGATTTAATTATTCCAATGATTGCGCTGCTCTGCACCTTATCATTGCCGCCTTTTGATATTCCATACTCCACGTCACTGAGCCCCTTGAATATCCCTACCCTTGTCTTTGCTTTCAACTCATACCCCGCCAATACTTCCACAAATCCCGCAATCATATCGACCAATGCAAGTCCCTTGGTGGTTTTATACTGTGTGAGTGTCTTATATGCAGTGGTCCAATCATCCTTCAATATGGAGTCTAAGACGGCCTCAATGTCCTCTGGGTGGGGCGCTCCAATACACTCATAGATCATGTCTTTATCAACAGTGCCGTCAGTAGCTGCCTTACATGCCTGCAAGACATTAAGAGCTCGTCTCATGTCACCATTGGAAAGTTTAAGCAACGCTGCTTCTGCATCCGGAGCAATGTCAATGTTCTCCTTGGAAATCACATTGGCCACACGGCTACGAATGGCCTCCTCGGAAATAGGATGAAATCTGAACCTCGTGCAACGTGAAATTAATGCCGGATTCAATTTGTGCGCATAGTTCGCCAAGATACAGAAACGTGTGTTCTTGGTGTACTTTTCAATAATACGACGAAGGGAATTCTGAGCTACCAGCGTCATTGCATCCGCTTCGTCTAGAATGATGAGCTTGAAGCCTCTTGCGAAAATCTGTTGCGTCAGCGCAAAGTTCTTGATCTGATTACGCACCACATCAATACCACGATCGTCTGAGGCATTCAATTCTAACACCATGTTCTTGTAGTTAGGGCCATAAATCTCTTTGGCAAGGGCCACGATGGTGGAAGTCTTACCGGTACCTGGAGGTCCATAGAAAAGTAAGTGTGGTAATTTTCCTTCGTGAACAAACTTCTTCACAGTATCCACAATGTCTTGTTGACCGTACACCTCGTCAAGCGAGTCTGGACGGTACTTTTCAACCCTGGCAAAGTTAGTATTCGAGTTTATGGTGATGCATTGTAGTACTTACCATGGAAGGTGATCCGACGTGTTGCTCATGTTTAATGGATTTGAAAAACGCGTCCTTGATTTTTACGGACTATGATCACGTGATTGAATATGAGAAAGAGGCGGTTAAACTTGATAACGAAGGCGATGTTTTGGGGTAAGCATCGTCGGGGAGACGGTCGGAAAGATGTTGAGGTGATCCACTCTGGCGCACGAGGGCGTCGGTTAAATGTGCATATTTGGATGGTTTTGGATAAATTTTGATAAAATGAGATAAAATTTAGGTGCCGTCAAAGGTGAAAAATACCTACTTACAAAGGAGACATCATGTGAACTCTAAAGACGAACTGGGAGTATCCTATAAAATAGTAAAGTTACTCTGTTGAAGTAGTTAAATTATTGGAGAGCATATCTATACTGTAAACTTCATATGCTTCTCACAAGTTTCATTGTTTCAGATTATTTCCAGGAAAGCAAACCGTGAACATCATCTCATACCACTAGGATGATAATATCGACATGCTGTTTCTGTAAGTTTATCTTGGTTCATTTAGGAATCATCGGTCAATTTCGCCACACCTCAAGAATCGTTTATTTTAACTTCTAATTTTTGCCCCTAGATAAACAAAATTCAGAGGTGCAACCGATTTCAGACAACATGAGTGTGCATTACCAGCATGCCGTTGATGTTCCGGTGACAGATATGGATGATACTGACGATGATCTCATTTTCAACGAGAATCTTCAGCAGTCTAATCCTATTTCAACTACACACTTAACAGAGCGCGATTTTCTTGATGAGTTGGACTTTGAGCATCAACCCAGTGAACCCACGTTTACTGAGAGGATAACCTCATTTTTCAGAAACGACCAGGGAAATGACGGTGAACGTGATATACACGGAACTTCTTTGGGAGAGCGCTTGTCTTCAATGATGGGCTCTTGGGGAGATCGCACAGAACAGTATGAGATGGTTGATCGAAATAAACGCAACCAAGAGCCACTTCAAAGTGACGATGAAATAAGCACACCATCGGAGAACATGTCCGTGACCAATGATCCAATCACTGCATTCACCGGTTGGTTCCGCGACTACAGAATCAGAAGAGAGAAGAAGCAGGCAAAGAAGAAGTTCGCATTTGTATTCACTTTCCTAATCTTAATTGTTGCTGGATTGATCTTCCTTTGGAACTTTCGCTCAGGTGGCGGTTATACCAAGGGGGCTTATACTACTGGAAGTTCTGGAAAGAGATTATTAACCAACTCCACTCATGCATTTTACCCTACCACCATTTTGATTCTGTTGGACGGGTTTCACCCACATTACATTTCACGGGAATACACTCCGACCATGCACAACATGCTAGTGCACGACTACGGTGCACCTTATATGACGCCGTCCTTCCCTTCATCAACGTTTCCAAATCACTGGACGTTGGTTACTGGTCTTTACCCTTCGGAGCATGGAATTGTAGGAAATACGTTTTTCGATCCTGTGCTCAACAAGCAGTTCATCAACACAAACCCCAAAGTTGGTGGTCTTGATCCGGAATTCTGGAGAGGAGGAGAACCTATTTGGACCACCGCACAAAATCAAGGTGTGAAGCTGGCTGTACATATGTGGCCAGGAAGTGAAGTTCCAGGCATTGGTCCAGTTCACGATTTTGACAAGTTCAATGGATCTGAGGTACTCTCCTCGAAAGTTGATCGTGTTATGGGATGGCTCGATCGTGAGATCGAAGAAAGACCCGAGCTCATTCTCACATATGTGCCTACTACTGACCAGTTCGGTCACAAGTATGGAATCTCTGGTCCTGAGTTGCAGGATCTGTTGAAGTATGTCGACAATTTTCTCCTGTTACTCAAACAGGAGCTCAATGCGCGTAACTTACTCAATGTGGTGAACTTGGTAGTCGTTAGCGACCACGGTATGGCACCTACACTGGATGACAGACTTCTTTACTTGGACGATATGATCGACATGACCAAGTTGGCGCATGTAGATGGTTGGCCTCTCTTTGGTCTCAGACCAGCAGAGGGACACACAGAGGACGAGATTTACAGTGAGCTCCAAGAGAAGCTCGACGGAATGGAAGAGTTCAAGCTTTACAGAGTAAATGAATTGCCTAGCGAGTGGAACTTTGGGGGCGGGAACCACAAATTCGACTATCGACTTGCGCCGTTGTGGTTGATCCCACGGGTTGGCTACTCGATTACTACTCACAAGCAAATGGACGACAATGGGGGGCATTACAAACCAAAAGGTGTTCACGGATACAATAATACAGAGCTTCTTATGCGTGCAATTTTCTTGGGCTCTGGACCTTATTTCTCGGAGCGCTTGAAGGACGGAATGAAGGTGAATCCGTTTGACAATACAGAAGTTTACAGTATTGTCTGCGATTCTCTCGATTTAGTTCCATCGCCGAATAATGGAACCCTGGTGATTACTGATAAAAACTTGCTTCCGGATTCCTGGACGGACAACCTTGTGTTCCCTAACCTTCCATTTGAGGTTGACCACATCGTCCAGGAGGATGCGACATATGACTTGCTTTATCGACTCAGAAAGGCCCCTCAAGGTAATACTCCAACGACGGTGATTGTTTCCACGAATGGAAACCCAAAGGAATCTTTGGCTAGTCAAGAGGTGACCAATTCGGTGGAGCAGCCACTGTTACCCAAACCAACGGATTTTGCTGATGGTGATATAACTGACGAGGTTGATAACGTGCTTGAAAATGTCGGAGAGTGGATTGGAGATGCTATAGATTCTGCAACAGATTCTGCAAAAGGATTTGTCGATGGTGTCACGCTGAGTGTGAGTGGCTTCTTCGGCAATATATTTGGTGGTTGGAAATAGGATTAATAAATACATGGGAAAAGCGAATGTTCATACAAGATTTCAATCCTTATCTTCGCATATGCAATTTGTAATTCTAATTGTATTCTATTTGTCACAAATTCACCCTACAAGCGTTACTATGTACTCAATGCGATCAGGTACAAGAACAATGCCATAAACGTCCACCACAGGACCTTCAACTTCAATGCTCCACTTGTCTTCAGGCTGCTATCTCCAACGTAATTGCAAGAGGAGTACTCTTCTCCCACATCCCAATAATAAGACAACTGGATCGTTTCGTTTTTCGTAGGGCAAGCAAACCCAAAATCTGCAGGACAGTCTCTTACTATCGCCTGGCAAACATTGACACACGGAAGCACTTCGCTATAGCCAGCAGACGGCATTATTATATCATTGATAAAATCATTGCGCAGCTCATCGACCTCTCTATATTTTGCTCCTGTGATGTTCCGTGTCGTGCATCTGGGTATAGTAACTGCACAAAGCCAGTTTTTATAGCTCTCAGCGCAATCATCACAAGTTGATACTGGTGAAAAGATGGCATCTGGAGTGGTTTCACATGCTATTTGCTGTAATGCTTTCGAAAAATTCGTGAACAACGACCTTGCTTGGTTATCGTAGAGATTTCGCAAGTCTTCTTTATCAATATTATCCGACGAGGGAACAGCATATGCCACTCTGCTGCAAAACTCCAAATCGTAAATGAGCTCACATACTGATTCCCCCATTGTCTCGAACTCGAATTGTTGATATACCGCACCACCTGAATTTCCTCTACCCTTGAAGTTGGTTACGACATACCCGATGTACTTTGTAGATGCGTTCAAACCAGAGATGTAAAACTGTTGTTGTAATATCCCGTTTCTCAAAGTGTAACTGGTATTCATATCCACAGGCCGTTGAAGTGCAGGTCCATTCTTGACTGCACACCAACTCGCGTTCAAACTCCTGAAATAGTCTTTCTGATCATACAGATACAAGTATAATGAATATTGCGACTGCGTGACATTCACTTCAGTGATGTTGGATGCATTAAAGTGTGGTAGGTTTCCACCTGTAGTCAAGTTACCTGTGACAATCAAAACCAGGGATTCATCCGTATCGACAACCAGCGCCCACTGACGATCATCCCACTGAAACACCAAGTCATTCTGTGACACACCGATCTGGTACAGCCATTGTGCGGTACTGTTGGTGTTTTCTGGTGCACGAACGGCGATGTACACCACTGAGTTGTTGTTGACCACACTTTCCGCAGGCACATCTGCCAAAGCTTGGAAGTAACCATTCTCAAATAAGGTCATCTGTGCAAGCTCTAAATTGGTCATCATACTGGAGTTGAAGGAGTAGTAAACCGCGAGTCCCGTTTGGTTGGCTTTGATATTGCTTGGTTGTTGGCATATATTACCCGTGAGGAAAATCAAGAGCTCGTAGAACTCTCCCACACCAGTGCTTGTGTTGACATTAAACGAGTAGTACTGCGTATCGCTCTGTGTGATGGTGTTTTTGATGGGCGCAAACTCTTGCAAACCCTTGGGACCGCTGAGGATGTTCTGGTCATCGGATAGCACACCATAATTCTCCATGGTGTGGCCAAATTCCTTGGTATCTAGTCTCGGAAGTAATGCCGCAAGGAAGGCTTCGTCCGACATGTCACTTGCTGCATAGCTTAGCCATGCAAAGCATAGTACACCGAGAATCCACGCTCTCATAGTCTCCTGAAAAAATTGAGAATTATCTCAAATGCGACTAAGAATAGAACCCTGTTGACACATTAAGCGAAAATGCCAAAGATAAATCAGTGATAGGAGGAGTACTCCACAGTGGTCGAACCCCAGTGAGAATTCGTTGTTACAGGTGTTTCAGTTTGAAAACCCACGTCATTATTCGCTACTACAAGCACTTCCAATATTTTTGGCATTATCTATTTAGTCTATTTGTGGTGATTATGAAATCACTTCTTGTCTTGTATATGCAAATGTCTACTACTAATAGTTGAACTTCTTCCACAATTTCATCATCTTGCTTTGCTTCGACTTCTTCTTTGGAGCGGGATCCGGCGGAGGGGTTCCCTCCACAACACCTTGCGAGGTTATGTCTGGGTGCGATTTCAACGGCTCTAACGGAGGTCTAGTTGGCGTCTCTCCATCGTCGTAGGATAATGACTTCTTCAACAGCTTCGAACGCTTCGGAAGTCCGATTCTACTTCTCGTCTTCTTCTTCTCCTTTTCACCGTCCTCCTCAGGTGCAGGGCTTCTCGTGGGTGGTTTATCCAAACCAACGAATTTGAGCGATGTCTTCCTTGGCTCTGAGTCAGACAATGGCAGAGGCAGTGGTGATGGCAGGTTGATCGTGATCAGAGGTTGTTGGGCGTTCTGCGCATTCTGCGCATTCTGCATCAAGCTCCGCTTGAGCTCCTTGTACGAGACGCTGGGAATGTTCGGTTTTGGAACAGGGTCCAAAAGAGACTTTGTTTGGTATGGCATGATTCCGAAAGAGTTTGATCCAGTGATTGCCCTAGCGAGTTTGGCTCCCTTACCACGTGCATCGGGATTGATACTAGTAAATTCCTGGCAAAGCTCGTTGGATTTATCGGTGACAAGCTTTAAGTAGTTTGCGAAGTAATTCTCGTCCAAGGGCTTGTGGGCTAATCCTTTGAGAGACTTGGACATGTCGGACTTGTAATCCCAGTATAACTTGCCGATCTCATCGTAGGATGAGTAGGAGTCCTCCGAGGAGAGAGAGTTCTCAGAACTCAAACTGGAATCGGAGTTGATTGATGACGTATCGTCATCGTCTCCTTTATTGGAATGATCCGTTGACTTTTCAGGAGAGTCTTCGCTCAACTGCATCTGCATGTCCATTTCATACTTGTTCATGTTCACCGCAGGCACCACGATAACCGGAAGTGGAAAGTTCTTAACCAAACGGTCCGTCAACTTCAGTGACAACCACAGCTGCAACGGAGCACCGATGCGCATATTTGGTTTTGTGCCTGCACACACCAAATTGGCTTCGTACAACTTGTACATGTCTTTCAAAACGTCCTTTGTCTTTCCAACGGCCAACTCAATTGACACTTTTGCAATGACGTTTGGATTTATGACACGCATGATGTACTCCATGATATCACGCGCAATGTACTTGATGTATTCAGGGCGGTTTCTCTGGCGCAAGCGCATCTTTTGTGTTTTTGCTACCATACGCTGAGGCGAGAAGTTGCTATTGCGGCGACGGCCAGTCTTGAGAAGCAGCTGCAGGTTAATCGCCGAAACAACGACGATTCTGTCACCATCCTCCAAAAACAGGCGTAAAACCCAGTCTAACGCAACCCAGGTGTGCTTCCTTCCGCTGATGTAAACCAAAATGACTCTTCTAGGAAGCACCGGCTTACGTCCAGGGATGGTTGCGCGATACAAGTCCTCGAATTGGGGATGCTCGCGGGTGAATGTACATCCTCTGTGTGTGATGATTGGCCTGGTGGGGTAGTCCAGTCGAGCTGCTCTCAAATAACGGGAAATTTCGGTAACGTCTATACCTCCGTTTCTGCTTGGGGAAAGAGACAGCGCACTGAGTCTTCTGCCAGGAGAGCTCACAGGCAGCCGCAGCATTGGCGAGCTAATTGGAGAGCGCGCACGTTCTCTTCCACGATCTCTGAGTAACCCTTCCATCCTGTACTCGTCCTCAAGGTAGTCCACTACATCGTCATCAACATCGTCAGCAACTTGCAAGTCAATGTCATCGAAGCACACTCGCTTTTGAAAACGATCACGGACGCTTCCTTCTGGAACAACCATCTTTATATCTCTGTACAGTTGGTCTGTTTGTTTGGCACGGAGCCATTCAAGCAAGTCAAAATCCGGTTCTGCCTGTGCTTGCTTACACTCCTCCTTCTGGGTATCGTGGGTGTGGGCAGCACCAGCAGCAATGTGGTGGCCAATTGTGGTATGATTTTTCTTTGCTTCTGATTCCTGAACTTCCTTCTCGTGCTTCAATTCGTCTTGGGAAAGATATGGATGGAGGTTTGGAGTTGACGGCATATGTTGGAGAGGGGGTTTTGATAAGGAGTCATCCTCCTTGGTTCTATCGCTTGGTGTGGAAGAGCCTCCCGTCAAACTGCGCATTAATGTAGCCCCGAATTGCTTGGGGATATCGCTCACGCTCATCGTAGAAGACAACGAGACTGGATAGGTGACAAGTGATTGCCAATATTGGAGCACTTTTAGAGGCGGCACATTTATCGCGAGTCGTGCGATGGAGAATCATGGAAAAGTGGTGAGGGAAAGGACTACACAAAACCGTTTTTGAGTCTCCAACGTAGTTTAGAGTTGAGCCCCATGCAGGAGGACAGAGAGAACAGGGGCAGTATGGTTTGGAGAGAGAGTCGTGTGAAAAGGTAGCGAGAGGGCGGAGTGTATTTTTGTGAAATGCGCTTTGGTTAGTGAGTTCATGGAATAGCAAGAAAGTGTCATCTTTATGACGAAGCAAGCAACTGGGATGAGTTGTTTGTGACTGAAAAAATGACCTGAGTAAAATGGTCCTATTAACATTATAATATGTGAAATATAGCCATCACAATGTACGTCTGTGGTACTACTATAGATAACCTAATTTGCGGTTGCGTGGTAATGATTTTCAAGTGTGCTTGATGCTGCCCATCTTTTAGAACTGTATTGTGTCATACACGGACTTCCATTTTGGGAAGTTCCTAATTGGGTCTGTGTTATGATATCTGTCATTCGGTTGTAGATGAGAATATATACAGCAAAATGCCCAGAAAGCCAAGCACAGTAATGCCCACCAGCATGGAGAATAGCAAGGTTCTTGTGGCATCATACCTTCATAAGCGACTGAGAAAAACCCACCAGTGGAAGAAGGTGTGGGTTGTTCTTCGTGGATGCCAACTATCCTACTATAAAGACTCACTGGAGCACAAGCCTAAGAAGGTGATCCCCAGAGATGACTTACGGCTGTTCAGCCAGATCTCGGACCAACACAAGTACCACTTCGGTGTGTATACAGGGAAAAAGGTGATCCATTTCAAGTGTGCGAACTCTAATGATTTCAACTCGTGGATGCACTCGTTGGAGCTTGTGGCGGGCGACGATGACGAGTTTGTGCCTGCAAACCACGATGTTTCTGATGAGGGCGAGTTGTCGTCAGATCCACTCCTGCCTGTTTGCGAGAGTTCTGACTCGGAGTATATCGTGCAGAAGGGAGTTCTGGATTGTTTGAGAAAGAAGTACAACCAGTGGCAGAAGTACGACACTGTTCTTACAAACAAGGCACTTTACTTCAACAAGAAGCTGCAGGTGTATAAGAAGATCCCGTTGGAAGAGATCATCGACGTCATCGAGTGGGACTCGATTCGCAACAAGGGGTGGTGTCTCTTGGTGATAACTCCCGTGAAGAGGATACGAATGAATGTGAAGAGCGAAGAGGACATGATTTCTTGGTTGAGCTCGTTGAAGGCGGTCATGAATGAAAGGAAAAGAGATTAGAAAGGATAAGAACGATTCAAAGAATAAGAACGACTCAAAGAATAAGAACGACTCAAAGAATAAGAACGACTCAATAATGAGAAGATTCGAAGAATAAGACCAACTCAAAGGATAAGAGCGATTCAATGAGAATGAGAGAAATTATGAACAAAGACAAAGGTACCTGAGTGAGTCACGAAGAGGACCAAATGAAGTGATGGAATATTTGAAATGTAACGATTAATATGGAAAGAGTCATCTGTGGAGCTGAGGGAAGAATTGGCGAGTATCGCTTCGAGATGATCCCATGAAATAAAAATACGGGGAATGAGCAGAGATCAATGTTCTGCTGGGCTGGAGAGAAGCAAGTATGATAGATGGTGTAAAATTATAGCTATGACCTAATGAATAACGATTTATATTCAGTAGTAGATTAAACTTTCCGACAAATTACAAAATCAGCCCTTCTGTATTAGCAACACGGAAGGTTCTTTTGGAAGGCTCTTTAGAAAGGTTATTTGAACGGTTCTTTTAAAAGTTCTTTTGGAAGGTTATTTGGAAGCTTCTTGTGAAGGCTCTTTTGGAAGGCTCTTTTGGAAGGCTCTTTTACTAGGAGTTCAGATCGAATCACTATCAAATATTCGTACCCAGGCATTTTTTCGAACGAGCAATTGTGTCTACAAAAACAACATTTAGGGATGTTTGGGTACGGCAGTTCCAGTTCACCGCAGACGCGGTTTGATTACTTTACCAATTTCAAGTATCCCGGTAAGTTCAACAAGAATTCTTACTACCTCACTCGTGAGAAAGGTACTCCGTTTGACGAGGACATTTACAGAAGGAATATCGTGGAGATCGACTATCCAAGCAAAGAGCAAGCATATGCAGCTGTGAACATTACATCGGACAAGAGCCAGTTATACAACACTTATCTGCGGACATACCCTGAAAATCCACCAGATGAGGCTGTAACGTACGTTTGTGCAATCACAGGCTATACAGAGAAGAAAGTGAAGGAAATGGTGCGCACAACGCCATTGATCACGATCCTTAGGTCGCGTATATGGGAAGAGCAACCACTGCGACGGGATAGCGTGTCTGAGATCAGAACTCGTCAATACAAGGGCTTGTGTCCCAAAGAAGGGCAAGATTTTATTGAGCGAGTGAACACATTAGTGAGCAACGACGATGGATTACTAGCGCTCACAATAGAAATTATGATTGCTTACGCGGTAGCTGAAGTTTTTATGAGATCGCTGTGTATCCATTGTGGAAGAGAGCAGACTGTGTCACTGGAAATCAACAGAGAATACGTACCGCCAGTTAAGAAAACGGAACACACAACAACTACCCCACAAGAAGAAATACTGGAAGTGATCCCTGCATTTGAAGCAATCATGGCTGAGCTCAATCGCGATATTGACAGGATAAAAAAGTCAGAGAGCGTGGAAAGGGAGCAAACACCAGACGATCCAGAGAAAGAAGTGAGGCAGAAAGATGAACATATAAAGAGCGTTCAGCTGAAACCGGTTAATGTTGACCTGAAGAAGCCTACTGAAAAGATCGAAGAGAGCAAAGTGGTGAAGACTGAAGAGAAGAAGGTGGCACAGAAGACCAATGAAAGGAAAGTAGTACCAAAGATTGAGGGGAGGAAAGTGGTGCAGAAACCAACACAAAAAGTACAACCACAACCTGAAAGGAAGACTGAGAGTCAGGACCAGCGTAGTAATAAGGGAGAAAGTCTGGTCAAAGCTAAGAAGGAAAAGTCTGCGGAAAAGAAGGAAAAGTTGGCCAGATTGAAGGCAGAAATTCTGAACCCAGAGGAGAAGGGAACAGCTAACGAAGTACAAACAAATCATACAAAAAGTAACAATTTGATTAACAGAACGGATGCAAAAGCAGAAGGAACGGCTCAATTTATCGATAAGAATATCAAAATCGATAGGAAAGCTAAAACCGATGGAAGAAGTAATGCAGACGGAAAAGCAAAGACAGCAAACAACAAGCCAACAAGCACATCTACCGAGCAGATGAACGGTCATTCGAACAACATTGCGGATTACCGCCTTGGAAATACGGAATATAACGTCGACGAGGATTCACTGGAGGAGGACAACAAAGATACCTACTATCTTGTTAATGATGCCGACTACACAAAGTATGTTTATGATGAGATTGATGAGGATGATGATTTCCTTGCATTGGTGGATAAAATGGCCGATTTGTTCCCAACATACAGCCGGTCTGATCTCAAGACTCGACTCAAGTTGGCGGAAAACCTTGACGAGCTCATCGAGGAGATTTTCCTTGAGCAGGAACTGAATGCAATTCTTGAGCAATTATCTGCTGAAGCTCACGAGTTAGAACTTGCAGAACACAGCCGCAAGTACCCGGAGCAAGTTTATCAATTGAAGGAAATTTTCCAAGACCACGACATTGATTTATTGGAGCGTGTTCTCGAAGAGCACAATGGCGATTTGGAGCTCGTTACGAACAACTTGTTGAGTGGACGGATTTCTGCGTTCTACGAACGTCCAGCAAAGCCAGGAAATAAGGTCACTGACACAGAGAAGTGGGGTACTCCTCACCAGGCTTGTAAGACACTCGCAGAGATGATGGAGATCGAGTTCTCTGACGCGTTGGAGTTCATGGATACGAGTAAGGGGAAGATGGTAGAGGCAGTTATTGCAGTGGTTCGTTCGGGATATGGTAAAATCAACGAAGACGACGCTGTCCCTACGATGCCTATTACTAGAGGCGGTAGAGTTCAACGTGGAGGTGCACGTCCACGTTTACCAAAGAAGAATGTATACGTCAAAGAGATGAAGGAACTTCACGGTATTATAGACAGCAACCCTATTTTGAAGAGTTTGCACAAGCGCTTCTGTGAGCTTGCGGTGGAGCACTTTAAAGGCAATGTGATTAAAGCTGTTGAAATTTGTCGTTTTCTTGTTGAGAATGGCGGTGCAAGCTTGACGTTTAATGCTCGTAAGGCACCGGTCAAGAGTTCTGGGGCCAGCACTTCATACGCAGCAGCAGCGAAGTCTGCTCCAGCAACCGCTCCAGCAGCACCAAGTAGTGGAAACACGATGAGTTCTCACTTTGCAAAGTTCCGGTTCAAGATGGAGTTGCCTGTGGGGCGCCAAACAGACCTCGAGAAACAAATATACAGCACATACAAGAGCACAGGGAAGTTGGATTTGCATTACCTCAAGTTGGCGGCATCGATTCAGATGACCAAGCGAGTGCTCAAGGAATGGTGGGAACGCGAGAAAGAGCAAAGAGAATACGAAGGAAATTTGTCCAAGTACACTTCGCGTGCTGTCTTTGTGGAGCCGTTGAATATCATCACTGGCCGTGGTATCCATAGTGTTGGGGGTGTGCCTGTGATCCGGCAGGCGGTTTACCGGTACTTGAATTCAGAAGGGTACTTGTACGACGAGAAGGCAGGAAGTTTTGTTGTTTTAGGAAAGAGGTAAGTTATAGAGGTTAGAGATTATAGAGGAAGTGCGAGGAAGATAGAAAAGTATTCTGAAGAAAGTAGTTTGAGGAACAGGAAAGGAGAATATGATTTTTGTATCAATATGGAGCAGAGAACAGCTAATATGAAGCAGAGAACAGTTAATATGAAGCAGAGAACAGTTAATATGAAGCAGAGAACAGTTAATATGAAGCAGAGAACAGCTAAAGCTGTAGGACAAATCAATCGATAGTGATTTCTAGGAGATCTAGAAGTGAGAATGATAATGCCTATGTATTGCGATCAGCGTGGATCGGGGATCCTTGTCGTTGACTTGAGCAAATTTAGCCTCCAATTTGGGTATTCTAGATATACAATGCATGTTGAGGCATTTCCGCGAAGGGTTGGATAAAGAACTTATCTTGGCGAGATAAGGTAGAATGGAGGTCATCCAAACAGGTTGCGGCTCCAACAACACCGCTAAAATGGCGCACTCAGTATAAAAGGAGAACGACTCACCTGTTGAAATTATCACCATCTTATCAACAAAACAATGACTGCTCCAATTAACTACTCCAACAAAGGCTCATCATGCTGCGGATCTGAGTGTAAATGCGTTACTTGTGAGCCTAATGGATGCTCCAAGTGTGAGTGTGAGTGCAAGTAAACTTGCAAAGGTGATTGTATTGTAATGACGCTGGTTCTCATTGCTATTTGTTTACCAGTACTTCTGGTGTTTCGCTTTATATTCCTCAATTCAACGATAACGTCATATATTGCCAATTCCTTTATGGCATTTGGAATTGTAGAAGAGATACGATTTAGTAGCGAGCTGGAGATTCAAATGAGTTCAATTGAGCTGAGATTCAATTGAGCTGAGATTCAATTGGGTACCGAACTGGAAATTCAATTTCTTGGGAATCTGATATGCAGTTGGAGCAAAGAAAGTGGTAAATTATGAATTAAAAGGTATTCCAGTCTGCTCATGTGTGATCGAAGAGGTTGAAGAGGTTTGAAATCACGTGCTCAACTTTGCAACCAAGTGGGACGATATCTAAAAATAAGAAACTAGTTGACGTGAATCACATCAATGCCACAAGTAATATCAAATATTATAATCATATATTCACGTCTAAACATAGCATAATATATTTTGTCATACGTTTCATAGCTTGTCATAAGGTTCATAGCATGTCATACGTTTCATAGCTTGTCATAAGGTTCATAGCATGTCATAAGTTTCATAGTTTTTCATACATTTTATTCCTTTTCATAGGTTGTCACAAGGTTTTAGCTTGATATTTTTCTAATCATGTCTCTCATACTTCATCTATCTCATACTTCATGCGCTTCTCTGTCATGCTTCATTCCCTTCTCTCTCTCCTCTTTTATTTTCTCCTCTTCATGACTCTGTTGTCACTTTTCTATTTTCTTCCGAGGGCCCATCACTTTATAACCGATGGGACCATCTCCAAAAGCAGAGGCCGTCTTGATTCAAATAGGAAGTAAACGATTTCACCTTGAATGCGGAAAGTATAAAATATCAGCACAATTGCATTGTCGTAAATAAAAACGCCTTGGATCAACAAAAGTCTGAATTTCCATCAAATCAAACTGTCTGAAAAACGGAAATCAGATATCCCCTAATGAAATTTACAGTGGAAAAAATTACTCTTTTACGTTGGGCAACCTTTGTGATAGCTCCCGATTTGTCAGGAATTGGACGATTTGGGCCAATGTAACATAAGACCAGTAGGTGCTCAAACTTTAATAGCATGACTTGGAGACACCTAGACTTACTTTGAATGATATCAGTCGTCTCTCATCCCTGCCTTCCTACCCCTGCCGCCTAATACAGGGCGCTGCCTCGTACCGATTGGGAAAAACGAGGCACTTTGTGTTAAATGGAAGAGCTGCTGGCTCACCCCAGCCATCATACCACGACCGGTGCACCGCATCCACTCATTGGCGTGGGCCAAGCGTTGTTCGTATATGGGTGCTCAGATCGCTAGACCAATTCTACCCGTTGTGCGGTATGAGCACGGATCCGAAATTTCAGTCAAAGCTCATGCTTCAACTCAAAGTGTAGCAATAAGCCTGTGCTGTCAAGGGAGCCGAGGCGAGCCCACGCGGAAACAATCCTGGGAGGTGAGCAGGACCAGTTAGGGTGAGTGAGGCGACCCCGGAGGATAGGGAACAAAGACGAATGGAGGTGAACAAAAATTTCCCGAGGCTTCGTTTGAAGAGAATCTAGCACAAAGGCACCTCGTACAGCGAAAGGAAGACAACGGTGCGGACGATTGGCGTGCTTGCAATAATTAATTTGTCCAATTCCCGGGCATTAAATAAAATAGCGAACAAATAGCTTAACTCCTACCCCAATAGAATCATCGCTTTGGCCAACTAAAAATCATAGGATCGTAGTATTCTCCAGCTAGAATCTCAAATACTGCAGATGCTCTAGAATGCGATGCTGCTGAACGGTCTCAAACGCACATGTTCGCTAACAATTTCCGTTTAACCCCTTATCATCTTTGTAATTTTTTTTGGCCTATTGTGAGATTGCCTATTGTTTGAGGGCTGGCCAGATAACTAGGCAAGAAGTTTAAAGTAATGAGGCTTGTTAAACGTAAGGTTATCAAGAGAGTAGGATAAAGCTCTCGTCTGGAGGTTTCGAGCAAAAAAGTACGGCTGCCAACGGCCTATGTGGGATTGTGTCGTGGACGTCGTCTCACGCCTCGTCAAACAAAATTTCCCGTCGCGCTTGAGTGCCACTTGGCAAGATTTTGACCACGCGGAATGTGCTATTGTCGCGCCTGCACACACCAAGGTTTGGAGAAAGAATGGTCCACCAGACGCGTCTAGCACCAGTACCAACCGCGTGGACCCTAGAGGTGTAAAGCAGTATCGAGTCGGAGTGTTCTGGAACGAAGGTCAGACTGTGTATCTGCCAATTTTTCCGAATTCAGCATGGTTGATTGTTTCGTAATATTCACCCAAGTATTGTCTATGATAATTTGGGTTATAGAGTTGTAGTAAAGTTCTTGCTGTTTCTACATGAAGTATTCTATAATCTTTTCATACCGTTGCTGTTGTCCATGAACGCGCTTTACAAAAGCTCTAGGTCTTATCTTGGTGTTTCTGATACTCGTCCTCAACCATTCCCCTTTCCAATTTTCGCGTGCCCGAAAAGGCAGCGTTAAGATTTTTGTTCTCACCATTTGTTTTCTGGCATTTTTTTTTCTCTTTGAATTAGATTGCTTGAGAGCACCATGACAGACAACAAGACTGCGGCTCTGCCTGCACTGCCGCACATGGATACGCTCGACAAGTTGGGCTCTCCGATCCACGAGAAACTTGCGCAATTCACCGATCGCATTATAAGTGGCACACGTAGTGTGGACTCTACTACAAGCGACAACGACCACGACCACGACCACCACCGTGCCGAGGAACCCAAGGCAGAAAACTCGCTTCCTCGAATGCCTGGAACCTTCAACGTGACTGGGTTGCACACCAACGCAGACGAGTACACCCAGTTGACCGAGCTGTTGCACAAGAACAATGGCACGTCTGACTCCCTAACCCCGCTGGATAGCGAGGAGGGCAGGGCTGGAAGCGGGTTTGGCAATGACATTAACAAAAGCGTGGCTGCAAATGACACTACTGCAAGCGTTTCGACCATCCCATTGAAAAGTGAAAAGGAAGAGCCACCACAGTCTAGTGTGAGAAGCACTGAAAAAGAGCTTAGTGGGGCAGACAAAAATGAACAGGTCCCTTTGACTGATAAAACTGAACATGGAAATTCGACTGAACAAACCCAAAAATGGAAAACAAATCCACCGAATGCAGTTGCACCAGCTGAAACTGCTATTGCAGACAAGCCGAACGCACAAGACCTCATTGCCCCTAAAGCCCCCGACTCCAGACCTACATCTAAACCATCATCAATAATAGAGACGATCTCGAACAAAGGATCATCGCAGACCTTGAAGGGCGCGTATGTGCTCGCCCTGCCAGACCCCAACGACCACTCGTTCGAAGCTGACCTCGGTAGCTTCAAGTCGACCCTCGATCCCGGTAAACCGCGCGGCATCAACATAGATGGCCTCAACGGGCTGCAACTGTCATTAGTTCACAGCACGTACTCGAGACTGAGTGGATTCACCGATGACGACGACAATGACGTGCTAAGAAAAGACGCGCTCAAGCACATCCCCACGACACACGATGAGAACATAGATGGAGTTGACGAGTACAGATCGAGATCGGATGCGAGCCAAAGGTCAAACTCGCTAAACCAGAACTCGGAAAACAGAGACGTGAATAGAGCAGACTCAGGGAAAAGGGTGGACTCGGGAAGAGCTGGATCGCGGTCCGACTCGAAACCTGTGGCCAAACCAATCAAAAGTATGCTCAATGACAACTATGCAAACACCCTGGTTGGCTCAGTAAATTCACACTCAGATATAAATGGTGCAAATACGAGCTACAACGGTGCTAACACGTCCACCAGCTCAAACGGTCCTAACACTACTATTAGTTCGAATGGACCAAACACCACTACTGGTTCGAATGGACCTAACACTACCACTGGCTCCAATGGCCCGAACACATCGAGTAGCTCGGCCAACCCAAACACTTCGGGTAGCTCGGCCAACCCAAACACTTCGACCAGCTCTGCGTTCTCCAACCCGGCGATTCCCAACTCGGTCTCATCGTCATTTAGTTCTCGAAACACATCCAACAACTCGGTGGTGCGCAGCCCGCCACAGGTGCCGGGGACCGGATCCACAACGACGCCTGTGTTGCAGCAGCCGCCAAAGTTTGCATCGTCGTCCAATTCACTGAGCCTGACTCTTAACCTGACGCCAAATCAAAAGAAGAGAAAGAGTGGTAGTAGAGTGAAAGGAGTGCTTACGCTGATGTTTGGCAAGTCCAAACAACTAAGCACCGGACTGCCGAGTGCTCTGGCGCTGCTCTCACCGGAGATGAACATGAAAATCAGTACTCCATTCAATGCCAAGCACGTGGCACATGTGGGTATCGACGATGATGGTTCGTACACAGGACTTCCTATCGAGTGGGAGCGTTTGCTTTCTGCAAGTGGTATTTCCAAGATTGAGCAGCAGCAGCACCCACAGGCTGTAATGGACATTGTCGCGTTCTACCAAGACTCCAACGAAAACAACCCTGATGAAATGGCCTTGAAAAAGTTCCAGGTCAAGGACTCACAACGTGCCACTAGTGGCGGATGGACTGGCTCTTCGAACTCTAACGGATCTAGTGGATCTGTAGAGACTCCTCCAACCACACCAAGACTTCCACTGGCACTGAGTCCTCTGCGGGACCCAATTTTATCTAGTACTCCAAGACAGGAGGACAGAGGAACGAGCGCTAGACAAGAAGAGAGAAGTACTCCAAGGCAAGAGGACAGAAGTGGCAACCCACATACTCCAAATGCTAACTACGAGAACCAGTTCATTCCTTCTAGACCAGCGCCAAAGCCACCTGCATCAAACCCACCACTGCAACCACCACCACCTCCACCTCCACCAGCCAACCCTAATGACCAGAGGGAGCTGTCACAGACTGTTTTGCACCCTTCGCCGGTTCCAAGACTGGTTTACAACACACCTGTTTCGCCTGAACGCATTTCGCCTACCAAGACCAAGTCGTTCATGGGGCGTTCATTCTCTTCTAAGTCGATCAAGTCGTTACGGTCTTCATCACGTAAGGAAAAGAATATTGGCGCTCCAATTGTTCAGAATGTGAACAAGATTCCAAAGTCGAAGTCTCACAGCAGTTCGCTTGCGGCACAGACACGTGTGGAGACCAAGACCGGTGGACAAACCGCACCAATTGCACCATCGGCGAAATTTGAAGAACAGTTGAATTACCAGAAACAACGCAAGGAGATAGCTGCCCAGCGTCCACCACCTCCGCCACCTCCACCACCACCAAGTTCTGGTTTGCCAAACACACCTACTCGTGAAAGAGAGGCGCCACCTCGTCCACCTATTCCAGCTGCGCTCTCAGCGCCACAACAGGCATTAGCTGACGTGACTGGTACCCTGGAGCAATTTGATAAGCGGAGCCAACCAGAGCCACCGCAAAAGAGCCCTGAGGCTTCTAAGAAGAAGTCGCAACCAGTGAGGGATGCCAAACAGGCTGCAATTTTGGCCCAGAAAAAGCGCGAGGAGAAGAAGCGTAAGCACCAGCAGATCATTTCCAAATTACAGTCGATTTGTTCTGAGGGAGATCCTACGTCTATATACTGTGAACTTACAAAGATTGGACAGGGTGCTTCTGGAGGTGTGTACATTGCACACGAAGTGCAGAACATGCAAAATACCGTTGCCATTAAGCAAATGAACTTGGAGCAGCAGCCAAAGAAGGAGTTGATTATCAACGAAATTTTGGTGATGAAGGGCAGCAGACACCCCAACATTGTGAACTTTATTGACTCGTTCCTCGTTAAGGGCGATTTATGGGTCATTATGGAGTACATGGAGGGAGGGTCTCTCACCGAGATTGTGACACACAGTGTGATGACTGAAGGTCAAATCGGAGCTGTTTGTCGTGAAACACTTAAGGGTCTCAAGTTCTTGCACCTGAAGGGTGTGATTCACAGAGACATTAAGTCCGACAACATTTTGCTTAACATCGACGGAAACATCAAGATGACTGATTTTGGATTCTGTGCGCAGATTAACGAGATCAACTTGAAGAGAACCACGATGGTGGGTACGCCATACTGGATGGCACCGGAGGTTGTTTCGCGTAAGGAGTACGGACCCAAGGTCGATATTTGGTCGCTTGGTATCATGGTTATCGAGATGATTGAGGGAGAGCCACCGTACCTTAACGAGACTCCATTGCGTGCACTTTACTTGATTGCAACGAACGGAACACCGAAGTTGAAGGAACCGGAGGCACTCAGTTATGATGTCCGCAAGTTCCTCGCTTGGTGTTTGCAGGTTGATTTCAATGCGCGTGCGAACGCCGACGAGTTGCTTTCGTCGAAGTTCATCCAGGAGGCTGACGACGTGTCGCTGTTGCTGCCGTTGGTCAAGATTGCGCGGATGAAGAAGGCGAACGAGATTGAGGAGTAAGAGAGAAGAGAGGGAGTCAAGGACGAAATTAGTGGTTTCTGTTTTTGAGAGCATTTGTACTGTAATATTATGAAGAGCATCAGTATTGTAGAAAAGTAAGGAAGCAAATTATAGCTAAGCAAAATTATAAAGAAGCGAATTAAGAAGGGCATAGAGAAATGCGTAATAGAAAGGTGAAACTGCTTAGGAATACATGTAGAGTAACGAAAGCTATTGTCCCGATTGATAAGATATTTAAGGTAAGGTTGGGTTACAATAACTAGCAAAAAGTTAAATATGACGTACGAATACATGGAGTGGAGTAAGAGGATTTTTCTAGACAGGATATACTAATGGAGATTAATGCACGCCTTTAGGGATAATTGTTGAGGATACTTTATTCTTGCAGAACCTAAAAATATACTTCACACTATACACTTACTCTTAAATAACAAAGCTAACATTCTCTAATTCTAAGTCTCCTTACAAGGTCTCGCTCAAAAACTCGGCAATTCTCTTCAACCCGAAGTACTTCTCAGGGATGTTGTCGTGCTTGACCTTTCCGCTCTGGACCAACAGCAACAAGCCATTCTCAAAGTGCAAGCAGGCGTCGTGAAGTCCCCAAGGCTCGACGTAAGCTCTGATGTGTGCACTCAGAGCGGAGCGCTCTCTAGTGTACTCGTGCTTTTCCGGGTTGAAGACGTTGTTGGAGTCACCGAACTTGTTCTTGTACAACGGAATGTCCAAAGCGTACTCTGCCCAGGCCAAGACGTCGTCTATGAAAACCTCGTCCTCACCAACGAGCAACAAGACGTCGTGCGCAGGTTTCTTGAAGGTTTCAATATCCTTCCAGTCCTCACGCTTAGGGGTTTTGACATTGTGTGGTGAAAGGAAGAGTTCTGGCTGGCGCACTTCAACTGCAGGCGGAACCAAGGCGTCGATTTTCTCATTGTCTCTAGAAAGTGAGTACTCGATGATGTCTTTTCTCCTGTTGTCATAGTACAGGTGACCCGGAGCATACTGGTATCTATCTGGTTGCAACTTGACCCATGGACTGATAAGAATGGCCTTGGACGGGTAGATGTACTTGTTCGCAGACTCACGGTTGTGGAAAGTGATCTTCTGCAAGAAGGTAATGATCATGTTTCCACCAGCCGAGTCTCCAAGAAGAATAATGTTGGTGTTACCATCTCTTTGGGTCAATCTCTCGTAAGTGTGGGCCAATTGGTTGAGTTGGTATGGGAGCGGATATCCGTCACCTGCCAACTTGTAGTCAAGGTGCATCATCGACAAGTTCTTGCGCTTCTCGGGATCAACGAGGGAGTACATTGCCAACACTCCCTCCATCTGGAACAGACTCACTTCCACGTAGAAACCACCTCCGTGCAAGAAGATGATAATTGGATCATCCTTGGATCTGTTCGGTTGCTTGGCTAACCAGAAGGTCTGGTCGTCGTAACGTTCACCGTAACCAGGGAGGGACTTTGCAATCTTGGGGAAGCGGAATGGAATCACCTTTTTGATCAAGGTTGGTGCGGATATCACGTTGAGGTACTTTGCATCCCAGATACGGAACTTTATAGCGGTTCGGAAGAGTGTAAGTTTGAGCGACAGGACGAGATCGCCTTGAAACTTTCTGTACGGCGATCCGTAGATGAAGTGGAAGATAATCTGAACGAAGAACCGCACAGGGAGGCCCAAGAGGGCACGCAACGACCGGTATGCTATCATTGTGGAAAGAGCCGGTAGTTGTTCACGAAATCTTAACAATCATCGGCTTATATTTCTCCCCCGCATTTTCATGTGAAAAATCCACAACCGCGTATGAAAACAGTAAAGAGGACCAAATGATGGATAGGAACCCAAGCGCTCTTGAGGAGACAAAAAGTAAGAGGAAAGGGGTCTCAGAATGAAGGTGATCGAAGGTTATTCGGGACTTCGCGACGACTTTCCAAAGATAGTTACCACGAGGTCGCCTTTCAACCTTACTTGACAGCACTTGACTGCAAATCAAAAAAATAAGCAAAACAAGTGGGCGTAGGGAAGAGCTAGGGTAAGATAAGAAAGGAGCTAGGGTTAATAATGAGGAACAGAATTAATAAGGATAGTATTTTTAAAGAGGAACAACAGGTATAGAGAAACTAGGATAAAATGAACTAGAAAGAAAACTAGAAGAAAAAGAAAGGATCCAAGATATAAGAGGATCTCAAGGATATTGTAGAAACTGGAAAGGCCGTCACTTTTTACTTATCTAATCATTTCCATTATTGGCTATTAACTAAATTGGACATCACTTAATTGGTTTGGATCTCGCTCACGTGCATTATTTTCCCAAATCGGAAAATCTCTAAATGCCTAGTCGTATCTCCACGTGACTTCATTCTCGAGATCGAGGGGAGTACGATTCGATGTCAAATGGTCCAAGTGGGGGCACACCCTAAATTGGCCAAAATGCTGTCCAGACTCTTTGTTTTAGGAAATAGACCTTAAAAGCCCACCTTGACAACTTCATCTGCACACAAACACAAGTTGTTGGTAAATTCAGCCCCACTGTTGCTATTTGTTTCCAAATGTTGGAAATGCGTTTTTTCCCACGCAATCGTCGACGATTGTGCAATACTTCTTATGCTTCTTGTGGCATTCAGCCCCCTTTAGCGCATCTTGTTGCGCACTGCCCTTAGACCCTTGCACTAGTCCATTGTGGCTAGACTACCCATTCCCCTCTTGGTTATGGGCACATCGTTTTGTCGAGCAATGGTCTCACATTTTTCGTGCTCACAACCCCGCAACATCACCGAACGGACTTTCTCGTGAGCACGAATTCCCGGAGGTTTCAGAGTTGGAATTCGAGGAGGGGCGGAAGTGAGGAACCCAACGGACGCGGTATAGGTCCGGTGGTCGTAGATAGGCTCAGATCAGCGGTCGATAGGTCTACTTGCTCGTAAAGTTGGTTCCACGTTGTAGATAGCATTGGCAATAGCAACTCGTAAAAATGATGTCATAGCAAAAAAAAGGGATATAAAGTAGAGGATTTGCCTGGAAAATGCACGAAACACTAATTGCATACACCAGTTAATCCACCTTCATTATGACCGAAGAAAAGACCGCTTCCCCCCAATTCCAGTCGTATCTTAACAACGATGGTATCGATGAGTTACAGCCAATGGCTCGTAAGCACCGTGTGCTGTCTCTCTCACTCTCCGACTTGAACAACTGGCAGAATGGTCTCACCAAGTTGTCGTCGCTGACTTCGCTCAACAAGAACACCTCGCAGTCCAACTTGAAGAAGGTTGACTCGTTGGCCAAATTGTCCAGAAACTCCTCCATTATTCGCCGCAGAAAGAAGCTGGTGATTGACCACGAAAGAGTGGCGTCATACGCTTTCTGTTTCGATATCGATGGTGTTATTCTCCGTGGGCCAAACACCATCCCAGAGGCTAAGGAGGCCATTCGCTTACTCAATGGTGACAACAAGTACAACATCAAGGTCCCTTCGATCTACGTCACTAATGGTGGTGGTAAGCCTGAGGCTCAAAGAGCAACCGACTTGAGTGAGCGTTTGGGTACTACTATCACCCCTGAACAGATCATCCAGGGTCACACTCCAATGAAGGACCTTGTTGGCGTCTACGAAACTGTGCTTGTGGTTGGTGGTGTCGGAAATGTGTGCCGTAACGTGGCTGAGTCGTACGGCTTCAAGAACGTCTACACTCCATTGGATATTTTGAAGTGGAACCCTGCCGTTACTCCGTACCACGATCTCACCGAGGAGGAGCACGTCGCAGCTCGTGAAGCTGACTTCTCTAAGATCTCAATTGATGCCATCTTGGTGTTTGCTGACTCCAGAAACTGGGCTGCTGATCAGCAGATCATTTTGGAGTTACTCTTGTCCAAGAACGGTGTTATGGGAACCGAGTCCAAGGTTTATAACGAGGGTCCACAAATCTACTTTGCACACTCGGACTTCATCTGGGCTACAAACTACAAGTTGTCGCGTTACGGAATGGGTGCGCTTCAGGTGTCTATCGCCGCTTTGTACAGAGAGCACACCGGTAAGGAATTGAAGGTGAACAGATTCGGAAAGCCACAGAAGGGTACTTTCAAGTTCGCCAACAAGGTGCTCAGTAGCTGGAGACAAGGTGTGTTGGACGAGCACTTGAAGAAGTTGTCGATTAATGACCCTAATGCTAACGATGCTGATATCTTGATCAACGAAGAAGGTGAAGAAATTGTCAACCAGGCCAAGTTGGAGAACTACGAGTGGTCTGACTCCGAGGATGAGGAAGATGTCAAGCATCTTGATGTGAGCAAGAAGTTGGAGAAGATCACCTTGCAGTTACCTCCATGTTCTACTGTCTACTTCGTTGGTGACACCCCAGAGTCCGATATCCGTTTCGCCAACTCGCACGACGAGACTTGGCACTCGATTTTGGTCAAGACTGGTGTGTACCAGGAGGGTACCGAGCCAAAGTACAAGCCAAAGCACCTCTGTGACAATGTCTTGGAGGCTGTGAAGTACGCTATTGAGCGTGAGCACGAAATGGAGTTGGCTGAATGGAACGAAACTGCCGGTGACGACCTCTCCAACTCCATCTCCAACTCCGAGAGAGGCTCGAGACTTAACTTCAACGACTTGGTTATGACTCCTTCTGAGAAGGTCAAGCCACAGGAGAAGTCTCCAACCAACATCTCTGAGGAGCCAGAGAGTGTGGAGGTTCCTGAGTTGTTGGCACAGCAGATCGACAGAGTGAAGAACGTTTCTGTAAGTAACTAGATAGATGGGAGAAGTTTGAGAATAAACAGGTAGGGATAATAAGAACGAGAAAAATCAAAGATGAGATACGCAAGGTAGTTGTACTTAGTTATTAATATAAAATGATAGAAACTGGATCAAAAAACTGCCACAACGTCTGAAAAATAGCACTTTAGCGCACTACATTTAGCTTGTTCTTGCTGAGCCTAAATGTGACATCCCACATGCTTTTATTCAGCTATTGTCATCCTGTCAGTTTCTTTTCATAGAGCTCTATATTGTTAACCTAACCTATATAATGTCATTCCTTGGAATCCTTTGCCGAATTTCACCCTCAATGCTGTTTGTATGGCCAAGCCTATGGTCTTCAAGTTGAATTCCTAGCTCTCCATTGTCTTCATTTATTGCGCTCCCCCTTTGGTCCGCGAACCTCCCGCCTTCGTTAATTGTTTCCTCGTCAATTATTTCGTCTCCACCATCAGGAGTTTCGTTTCCATTTTCCCCTGTACTGAAATCGTTTTCCCCTAGTCTATGTCCGACGCCTCGAAATACATCATCCCTTCCTTCTTCATTTGTTTCCTCTCTTGCTTCCTCTCTTGCTTCCTCTCTTGCTTCCTCTCTTGCTTCCTCTCTTGTTTCCTCTCTTCCTTCTTGTGGCTGTTCCTCTGTTGCTTCTCCAATCGGATCCACCTCTTGGGCATTTCTCACCTTCTTGCCAATCACCCAGTACCATGGAGGCAAGAAAAGAATCAGAAGGGCCTCTCTGATCCTATCTTCAGGCACAGCAAACCCGTTTTGCTCCAACAACGTTCTCCTTGGAGGGTGACTAGGGTCGAAGTGCGTGGTCTGTAACAAAAAGAAGCGTAAGAACCACCAGGCGTGTGAAACGCTGAATGACACGAGATTGTTCCAAAACCATGACGTCTGGAGCAATTGCAAGACAAACACCCGCACACCTCTATGCTGTGCAAAGACGAAGTGGTCGTAAGCGTGACCCTGCAAGTATTCAAATGCAAAGCGTGCAGTGGGGTAGTAAGCCAACCGGATTGGAACCATCCACATCACCACCTGCATGTTGTCGTGGGTTCTACACCAGATGTAGACCAAGATGTTTTCGAGGAAGTTTCCAAGGTTGAGGTGCATGGAAAAGTAACGGATGACCAAGCACGACGCAGCCAAGAGGGATAGACCCATCTGGAACATGAAATAGACGTAGTCCACGGGCCCGTTTTCGGAAATGACTTTTCTCAAGAGAGCAATTTTGGCTGGTGATAAGCCTTTGGTGAGTGTGCGAGGGAGGATTCGCGTGTCATAGGTATACTCTGCCTCGACAAGCAGGACTGTTCGGATGGTCATCAGGTACATGACGATTTCCCACCAGTTGATGTTTCCAAGGAAGCAGAAACACGAGAGGAATCGCCATGGTTGCAGCCACATGAGCGGACCTGGCAAAAATGCCAAATCAGCGGGTCTGATAGCGCCTTGAGCAATTAGCACCGTGCAAGTAATGGTGGCTCCAGCCCAGTACCGCGTGAACGGCGGTATACTTTGGATCTGTTCTCGTATGACGTTCATGTCAGGTTATTAGTGGAACGAGAGTGGCAATGTTAGGTCGTATTCCGGTTAGGCCTTTTTCGATCTGTGGGTGTGGGCAGATTGCAGTGGTTTTGGACTCTCCTTAAAAATGCTCTATGCTGAGAGAAAATGATTGTAGTAAGAGAATTGTTTGTAATCTCTTTGTTGTAGTGTTAAGACGTTGTGGTATGGTGTTCTTTTCAAACGAGATTTTGTGGAAAACAAATTAAGAAAGGGTAAGTATAGATATTTAAAATATCTATGTTCGCTTACTGCATTCTTCATCATAATAACCCAATTACTTTCATTCCAGCTACGTTATCCAACACTTTCATTATTTACTTCCATGATCTAATACTTTTCCATTATATTCCAATACTTGTCCATTCCAATGTTTCTATCCAATGTATCCAATGTTTCTATCCAATGCTGCTATCCAATGCTGCTATCATGCTTCTATCAATGCTTCTATCAATGCTGCTATCAATGCTGCTATCAATGCCTCTATCAATGCCTCTATCAACGCCTCTATATTTCCTCTTCCTACACCAACGGAACGCCCTTCTTCTTCTCTTCCCCAAGCGAATCAAAAAACACATCGATGTCACTGACAAACCCCCGGCGGAGACACGAAGCGTTCTCGTCAAAGAAATCGCTGTTCAACTCAAAATGACGTGCCTCGCGACTAAGGTCCTTTTCAATGAACATGTGTGCGAGGGGAATATCTACGAGATCGTCCTTCAATGCGGTGTGCGCTGCCTTCACAGTTTCGGAGTAACTCATGGACTTCGTGATATGGTCTTCGTACGTTCGAGGAAGGAGCAGCAGAAGCGGTCTTGGAAGTGATGAGATGTTGCTGGTCGGTGCTTTGCCCTTCAAATTGGTTGAGGTCTTGCCCTTCAAAATCGTTGGTGTTTTGGAGTTGATTGGTGTTTTATTGGTTGGTGTTTTATTACTCCTTAGAGTTCTTGTTGGAACAACACCTTTATCATTACCGTCCTTCTCATTCTTGCTACCTCTCTTACCATAACCAGGCCGTTTAATCACCAACTTTTCCTCCTCTTCGTCCTCCTTTCGCACCCTGCGTGGTGGTATGTCCTTCTCAAAGTCGCGGCCGCTGGTGACCAACGCATGGTACTCGCGGATATCGCGCTGGATGTCGTGTTTGGTTCGCCTGTCTCCACGCTTCATATTTTCGCAGCTAAAATTTTGCGATGACTTTTTCACCACTATGTTGTATCTTATCGGATTAGGCTTGTCGTACGAGACAGACATCACGGTCCGTGGTTTGGAGACCGTGAGAAAGTGTAAGCGTGTGTACCTCGAGGCATACACGTCCATCTTGATGGCTGCTGATAAGGAGTCCTTGGAGAAGTTTTACGGTCGTGAGATCATCTTGGCTGACAGAGAGCTTGTCGAGAGTGGAGCTGAGCAGATCTTGGAAGGTGCACAGACTGATGACATTGCCTTCTTGGTTGTCGGTGACCCATTTGGTGCTACTACTCACACTGATCTTATCATCAGAGCCCGTGAGGATGGTATTCCTGTTGAAGCCATTCACAATGCTTCTGTGATGAATGCTGTTGGAGCTTGTGGTTTGCAATTGTACCAGTTTGGTCAAACTGTGTCGCTTGTGTTCTTCACAGAGACCTGGAAGCCGGACTCGTTCTACAACAAGATCATGGAGAACAGAAGAATTGGATTGCATACCCTTCTTTTGCTTGATATCAAGGTCAAGGAACAGAGCATCGAGAACATGGCCCGTGGTCGTTTGATCTACGAACCTCCTCGTTACATGGACATCGCAACCGCGTGCCAGCAGTTGTTGGAGGTGGAGGAGATGAGAGGCGAGCAAGCATACACTCCAGACACTCCTTGTGTGGCAGTGTCGAGATTGGGTTCTCCTCAGCAGAGGTTCAAGGCTGGCTCGTTGAAGGAGTTGGCAGAGTACGACTCCGGTGAGCCTTTGCACTCGTTGGTGATGTTGGGAAGACAGGTGCACGAGTTGGAGATGGAGTACTTGTACCAGTTTGTGGACAACAAGGATGAGTTCAAGGTTTTGGTGGAGAAGGACCAGGAGTTTTTCAAGCCTGAGCCATGGAAGCCACAGGAAGAGGAATAGATAATGAATAATAATTGAGGAAAGTGTAGGGTAGAGTGTTGATAAGAAGTTTGAGATGATGTTGGAGTTTACAAGAAGTTTGAGATGTTGTGGAGTTTATAAGTTGGAGTTTACAGATGGCGTTTCCAAGATGATGGAGTATATGAAAGCTTACAAGGAGTTTTCATAGAGGAAATGAAATTACATAAACTTTTCCACATTCCCAATCTTCTCAACTATAACTACTCATGCTCTACATCCTCTATCTCTTGGAACTACGTCCCATGCTCTTGAATATATCTCTAATCCTCCTTCTCCTTCTTTTCCCTCACATTCACATCAAGATCCCACAACAGCCAGTCGTACCAGCCCATGTATGCCGGGACGATCGTCACCAAGTGCCACAAGCTGTGTGCGTCAAACAAGTCATACACCACTGGTGCAAAGTCAAACACCTCCAACAGCATGCCAAACACCACGATAGTGCTGAGCAAGAGCGGGTACAACGAGTAGAGCTTTGGGGAGCGAGAGTAAAAGCTCGGGAGAATCATGCGCAGGAAGTTGATGTACAGCAAGTGGCTCAAGTCTGCCGTGTGGTCCTCCTTCTCAAGAGCGTAGAACTTGGAGTAGATCCCGTACACAACCACGTACAAGCCCACATTCTGCAAAATACCCACTGCGATATTGGCCTGCATGTTGTAAGTGTACAGCCAGTCGGTTTCAAGTCTGTTGATGTGGTAAGCGTAGGCTGCCGTGCATATGGACCCCCATACCACACGACCCCATAATCGCGATGGTTTTTGCAAATTGAACAAGCGAGCAAAGATACTGTGGCACAGCACCAACACCGTCAATCCTGCAAAGTAGTAGTCTAGTTTCTCAGTGGTGTCGAAATCACGAACATGGAACACTGTGGACGCGATCCACGCGCACATGGTGACCACGTTGACGAGAAGCAAGTTACAGTACGTGTACAGAATGTCCCACGTGAGATTGGACTTGCCATAACGGACCAACTGGAGGAACCCCAAGAAGTGAACCAAGAAGTTACCAAGGGAAAATATCATGGAAGCGAACTCCTGGATACCGTAAACTCGGTAAAACGGCCACTTTCCGTGGAACTGATAGATCTCCTGGTTGTTTTCCTTGCGCAAGCGGGTAACCAATCTCTGGCATTCGTAGTCACAATTCGACACACAGTCCCATTGGAGGACCTGGAGGTGTTTTGCGAGTGGTTGTGGAGAGAAAGTCCAGTATTCGTTGTAGTAGTGAAACTCGTAGTTCGGATCGCTTGCAAGTAGCTCATCGTGATGCTCCTGTTCAATCAAGTAGTAGAGTGGATTGCCATTACAATGGACTTGCTCACACTGGTAGACACAATCCTGGAACGCATACAAGTCGTCTCCAGGCGAGGCCACACATAGCGCCACTAGGGCCGCCCACAAGAGTGGTTTCATTTTACAGAAAAATGTTTCAGCGGAAGAAATTAGATAATGATGATCAGTAGATTAAGAATGAGCATGTAATGATAATGAGTGAATATGTAATGATGAATATTTAATGACTATTGGATGATTTACGAAGACATAGTAATGAAGAAGTAGCGTGAAGAAATGGACGAAGAATTAAGCAATGAATTAATGATGTTGATTGTATGGCGGAGATAAACTGGATTGACTACTGGTGACATTTTTTCACCGAAGTTTGGCAAAAGTAAAGATGAATAGAAATGTTTAAAGGAGTTGTTTAGAGAAGTGTTTAGAGAAGATATTTAAAGATGTTGTTTAGAGAACGTGTATAGAGAACGTGTATGTCAGGGCACATTTCAAGAGCTTATTCAAATTATTAAGTGCTTCCTCGTATTCACTTAATTATTCATGGATCCCAATTAGACGACGAAAATCTGGGGCAATTTTTATAGGAACATTTAGATCAATGAATGACGGGTTGATCGGTTTTCTTTTTGATCTAGATCTAGATCATATCTGTAGTATTCAAAAGCAGCTTATAATGATGATAGAAGGTTCAACTTCTTGTTTATTGGTTCTCAAAATCATTAATGAAGTGGGTAATCTAATATCCTATGGTAGTTATTCTGGAAATCTTCTGGATCCAACTCTGTTAATCGATTTCTGTTAACCCAATCTGATAATCCATTTCTGTTTATCCATTTCTGTTAATCCAATCTGATAATCCATTTCTGATAATCCAATCTGATACTCCAACATTATGGCAATCCTATACCTGGTAACCCTGTTATCCTATAACCATATTGATCTAATCATCGAATCCTTCTCAACCATCCTCGTCAAATTAACCATTTCATCATACCATTTGGCTTCTTAAGAGTAGTTCTTGATCTCTTGTGGGTGATTACCTGTAGTTTATTGAGACTTCTTCCAGTTCTGTGTCTTTTTCCAACCAACTTGATCCATTACGTCATAATCTTAAAAATGCAACTTCGAGCAGTCCCTCTCAACATCAACTTCTTAACATTCAACTCGCACCAGATCCCTACTACCCGTCCCACCTCTTATCTCCGCCGAATCGGCTAAATCGGCTAAGTGCCTCCCTTGCATTAATCAGAATACAATACCGGTCATGAAGTACACTTTAATAAGGAATAAAGAATTTACCACTTCCCACTAATATCCTAATCCTTTAATTCATCCAATCCTTTAATTCATCCAATTCCTTCAATTGCTCATGTTCCTTCTGTTCCTTCTGTTCCTCCGAGCCCTACCATCCCATTCTTATTAATCACTTACATAATCAGCTTTAGCAGCTCCACATATTTCCCACGAGTCTGTTCCAGAGACAATGATCTCACGCAAACCTTATTTTGGCAGATGTTCAAAGCAGCGATAAACGCCTCTTTACAAGTGAAATACTTGCTAACATGAAGTGAGAGCAAGTACGTTTCGTTCCCCTCCGTTTATCGCTGTTCGTCTGATAGCCATATCCCCGTGTTAATCCGAAAGCCCATGTATTTCCACTTAAATTGTTGACGAGCGCAGGACGCAAGATTGTGCGCTGACCACAGCAGTCGAGAGACCTTCGAAGTCGCACCACTTTGAAGACTTTCGATAGTTGGCAGCACTGTCTGCTGTCAAGTGTCTCCGTTCAGAGCGTGCCTTTTAGAACCTTCCCTGCTTATTGTGCACGGACTTCGGGGGTGCAGATCTGAAATTTTTTTCGGAGATAAACGTGCAGCTTTTAGTGAGATTGTGGCCGATTTGTTAGCGATGTGCATTTTAGAAGGATATATCCGCTTTTCTCCAGAAAACATAGTTCCGACGCCGGTAGAGGGTCCAATTTGCTTCTTTTTTTTTGCGCACCTTTCGGACGGTGATTGGAGTTGTCTTGTGAATGTCCATGCTGTGTTTTGAGTCAATTGACCTTGATTTCAAAAATTTATAAATTCCGCTTATTTCCACATTGGTCCGGTGAAGTCCACACTTTTCCGGTCCAAATCCAACCATCTCCGGATTATATTTCATTTTTTTACGAGAGCCAGCGAGAACCACAACTTTACGCGAACTTATTTATAAAGTATAGCAGGCTATAGTAGGGGCTTGTGGAAGTATTCTAACATAACTGGAAGCAAGTGGAGGTAAATGGGGGTAAATGGAGGTAAAATTGGGCCTACGCTATGGTGTTCATGTATTTCCGTGACATATCCGAGGCTAAACCCACCGCAAGAAACGGTAATATTTAACAAAACTATGAAGTGGTTCGCAAAGCAAGTCACACTTACCACATTTTACGAAGTAGCTCAAAGGTATATCATGGTATAAGTGATAGCAGTCGGATGAAACGGCTGGTGGGGAGTATTGTACCACTTTGAAAAATGTTCTGTTGTGGAAAAAGGGCGAATTCTATGGAACCCGGAAAACGGACGCCAAACCGGGCGTGAGCATGCAATTACGAAATGCACACAATGACCACATGAGAACTCATGGAAGTGAACTACAGTGAAACAGGAATGTGAGATATTGTGGGCATATGCTTGAGTTATTGTGGAAGTGACATCACATGGAAAAATGCATGCGGAAAATGGTATGACAACGATAGCGATTAAAGTTAGCCGATGCCAGGGAACAGTCTTTGATGAGTGGGGCATCGAAATCATAGGGAAAATGTCACAATCACATGGGACGATCTCATGCACCATTGCCCTAATTATTTGGCGTGTCCAGTTTGCATAACTAATAGAACATGCAGGTTATAAAACCGATAGCTGCAAATTCCACATGGAAAAGGTGATGTCAGCAGTGTGTTGAAATGAGGTCATAGACGAAGATGTACGAATGGAAGAGGATATTAGGTAGAATAGAAAGGTATGATGAAAGTCAAGTCGAAACTATTCACCATAGTTAGTACAGTCATCTTCTATACATTTAGAGTTATTATTCAATACTTGTTCAGGTTTCTTCAATACTTGTTGTTTAGGTTTCTTATAACACACACTCTACACTTGTTAATAATTGTACATTTCCTATCCCAGCATGCTCATGCATATTTTTCATTAGTGCTCGTTGACCCAGAGATATTCGTAATACTCCGGTCTAACATCGCCTAGTTTTAAACAGCTCCTCAGCTTTATGAGGTCTTATCATTGTCGTCATATGACATCTAGTCTTTTCTCATAATCAATCATATCGTTTTCTAAGCTTCTATCACCTTCTCAACCCCCATATGGCATGAAGAAAAACTCCTCCTCGCCAACGTCTACCAACAAGCGATCCGGCACAAATTCGCGGTGGAACTGCTCCACGTCCGCCACAATCTCCTCGCCGTAAGGCTCGTCGTTTCCTCCTGTGTATGTGGTAATGGCCGTGCGCATGTCCCGCAACACCTGCACATTCATGCTCGCATGCCTGCTTGTGTTGGAGAAGTACACCAAGAGCTGGATTCCCACGTTGAGTGCGCGCTTGAGCCTCAACAGCTCCTCCTGGTGCATCTGCCTGCGCACGAGCAACTCGGTTGAGATCACGAGTGCAGCTGCGAAAACTGGCTCAATCACATCCAATGCACGTCTTGAGGTTGTAGTCGATGTGAAGCAGTAGCTCGCAAACTGGATGCTAAGCACGGCGGCACGAAGCGCTCCTTCACAAAGGTAATCTGAAACCTCCGACTCCTTGATCTGTGACTTGTTGAACTTCACCGACATGTAAACCGGACGGCACAAGAGGAGAATTGCATAAAGGTGGAGAAGATGTGAATGGAGGATGGACGGCACGAAAAGCGACGGGATTGAAGGCGCGTACGCATGGATGGCGGTTTGCTTCGAGTGTTCTTCCTTCAACCGAAGGATCAGGTACTCTTTTGGCACATCTCTTGCCCATTTCTGGAGATCGCGTACGATGCGCAACGTGTGCTGCGTGTTCAGAGCACCACTGCGGTACATCCGCACAGTAATTTTACCGATAATGTAGGCCAATCTCGTCACATCATCCTGGAAGGTCTCGTGGGGCTGGAGGACTCCACCGTAGTCCAACCTCTCCAAGCGACTGCGGTCATCCCAGTCGTAGTCGCTGATTGTGAAAGGACGGCCCAAGCTCACGCTGGTAACACGGTCCGCAATGTACAAGCTCTTGAAGAGCTGCGACAGGTGGAATCCACACACGTTGAAAGAGTGGTGCATACCCCAAGTCTGTGCGCACTTGATGGCGGCACCCAAGCAGTTCCAAGCTGTCAGAATGCGGCCCGTGGCAATGTAGTAGTGGTAACAAAGGTAGTGGAAGACGACGATCCAGTGGCCAAACAATTCGCAGCCACTGTCGCGAAATTCGAGAAGCGCAGTCTCAAAATACTTTTCAGGGACCTCCAGAAGAATCTGAACATCGGAGTGTGTGATGCGAACATCTCCAAGAGCTGCATCCTTATACAAGTGACCGAGTGCGAGAATCAAGTACACCATCACAGGTTCATCGTGGATTGCACGCGGCACCACCAGTTCCTGAAACTCACTCAGCGAGATGTACAAGTCACTGCAGTTGATTGCAAAGTTGCGCGCACTGTGCTTGACCACATCTGCACTGGGCATTGGCATGCGGTTGCTCTCGCTTGGATGAGCGCACTTGTCCATCGATTCTGTCTCGGCTGCGTCCGGAATACGGACTTTGTTGCGCGTCATCAACCGCTTAGTTTCCGCAAGGTGGGCTGAGGGACCAGTCGTGCCAGGGTACCGTGGAAGGTTTTGCTTGACATGGGCATGACCATGCCCATGAGAGTGGCTATGAGAGTGGCCGTGGGAGTGGCCATGTGAGTGAGAAGGCGACTGACTGTGGGAGTGGGAATGTCCATTGGAATTCTCTTGCCCTGGGCCAAGTCCCTGTGGAAGATGTGGAATCGTTGGTGGTAGTCCTTGAGGAAAATGGGAGTGTCCGTGTGAATGTCCGTTATCGTTCATTACACTTGCACTAGACACTTCGGAAAAGTCCGACCGATGTGAATGCGAGGAATAGCTACTAGTTCTCGATCCGTGGCTTGCACTATCGTCGACCTTGTCCTTATCCTTGTCCTTGTCCTCTAATGGAAACAGTAACAACAACTCGAGTGATTTCGGAACATATAAACTGTCCTTTTCCTTCGCGTTCTCGATCTTGACCTTCTTGAACTCCACCTCGTTTTCATCAGAAGGTGGTGTGAGCTCCTCGTCCTCACGGTTGCGTTCTCTGCGCAACCGCGACAACCGCTCGGCCTTGAGGGAACGTTTGTCAAGAATGGTGAATTCACAGACGATTCCCTTCTTGGTGCACAATACACAAGGTTTATCACCCGAGCACTTGTACTTGCGGCGCTTACAGCTATCACAGGCTGTGGAAACCTTCTTGCGCTTCTCTGGCGAGAGCACGCGCCGTTTCTTGGGCTTATCGGGACGAGTGGTGATCATATTGGATGTGGATGTTGTGGAAACAAGTTGTGTTTGGTTAATGGTGGCGGAAACTGCTGTAAAACCGGTTGTAAAATTGCTGTAAAACTGCTGTAAACCTGTTGTAAGCCTGGTGCAAAATGGCTGTAAAACTGGATGCAATAAACACGGATGTAAGTGTTGTTTGGAAGGGGCAGTGAGTCAATACAGCGTGTCGATCAATACTTGTGACCGCTATAGTTCTTAAAGAGTAGAGTGTTTTGTTGTAAAAGTTTTCGCGGATTTCCACCCCAGTCGCTATTTCCGTCGCTTGCCAGATTTCCAGATATTTTTCTTAGACCCATGTCAAGGGACAAAAGGCGGGCGCACAAGGCCCGTGACAAATGCGTATGTGCCGAAACACAAACGCACTCTTCCGGAGTAACATACCGCCCTTTTCGTTGCGGGGTCTTCAGGGCCCCCCGGCAATGGTGGCACATTTCCTCCTCTGGTTAGAAGCATTTCCATAGGACTTGAGGTTGCATCCTCTTCTCACCCCTACTTGCTCTTCTTGGTTGTGGAATATGTGGTGCATGGGTTATGGGCGCGTGGGGTGCAGCGCGTGGCCTCCCTTTCCTCCCCCTCTACCAAGTTTGTATGAGCAGAAAAATAATGGTGATTATTATATGGGTGCAAGTCCCCGCAGCTTTTGGAAGGTATCGAGCAGTTGGGAGCGGCGGTGACAAAAGATATCGAGACCATGCGACTTCTTTTTTGTGTAGACACTGTCACTGTGTAGAAGTGTGTTTGTCTAGGTAGTGTTGTAACGCAGCAGGTTGCGTAAGACGTGCGTTGCTTTTTCTCGACGTGCGTTGCTTTTTTCCTCATTCTCAGAAACCTGCCAAAATACGACGCACGCGCAAACTCCGCCGTATATGCAGTCCGTCCGCGAGCCTCGGTTACACTTGTCCTTGGCACCAGTCACAAGGCTACAAAGGTTGGGGCATGTGAGAGTAACAAAGACGAGCAGCTTGATAAGGTGGCTGCTACATGTGGAGCAGAGATGGCAAATGTAGGGACACAAGTGTCGAGTAACGAAGTAATGATTAGAAGATAAGGTGGCGAGGTATGACGAGAATCCAAGAACGACATTTCAGTTATCAAATGTAGATAATGATTATAATGGAAAATAATGGTCCTGCCTACAATGAGACATATCCTGTATCATAATTGAGATTTCAAAAATACAAATGTAGAACAACCAATTTAATTTGGATTTCAAGCAAATTATCCATCGTTTGACTTATCTTTTCATATCCTTTCGTATCTTTCAATATCTCATCGTTATACCTCTTTCACTTTACACTTTCATGGATCGCTAAACTATCGTTTATTCGTCAAATACACTTATGTGTGGTTAAATCAAGTCGACCTGCAGCAAATCGCATGATAGGTTTTGAGCTTTGCTCCATAAGTATACTTACCGTTGGATCCTTATAGAAGGTATCAGGAAGAGCCGGGAACGGTCGAATAGTAGAGAATGTCTGGCGTGGAAATTTGGAGGTCTCGAGTCGCAGTCTATAAGTTCGGATTAGTAATCGGAACATTGAATACGGGGATTTGGTGTGATTTCCGAGGGACCCGTTAACGTGAACCTATTTACTGCGGATAAACCTTGTTGAAAGTTGGTTTCACAAATGGTTTCACAATGCTTTCTGGTTTTGACAGGACCGCATTTTCGTGTACCTGTTAATTTCCACAAGCTGATACAAGTTGATACCACTTGACTCATCTGCATCCATGTTACATTACAGATAACGATTGGTAAAGCCTTCACAAATTTCATCTTTCTGCTTATAACCGACTTTCAGCCGGTCCTATTAATAGCAAGCCGTGTATAATTCCAAAAGCCTGTTGAAGCTAATATCGCATTCTGAGTGAATTTCCGCCCTCCAAAGTCGCATGCGAGTACTGCGCGTGCGTTTGCGGCATTCATCGGATATTAATAGGGACTTTCTCCCTTCAGCCATTTTCCGCAAACTCTAATATATTAATAGAATGATGATGGATGATGAAGATGCAATACGAGGTGTGTTCTATCGATAGCAACTATGTTGGGGTTATCATTGGTGATAAGGTTGGGGGGGTTATTGTTCTTGATATTTTAACATTGGTAATGCTGTTGATAATTAGGGTGATCGCAAATGGGTTTGTGAAATTATGATAAATTGACTGTCAAGATTAAACGATAATTTCAGGGTCCAAGATTTAATTATTCCATTTCGAAAGGAGTCTCGAAATGCTAAGCAGGTGATGTCATTTCAAAACACGACACTTAAATCGTTCTTTCCTTGGCCTCACGTTATCTGTATTCTCTATTCCATTATCATACTTCTTATTGTACATAATACCCTCACTTCCTATTCTCATGTACATCCTATTAATCTGCCAACTTGCACTTTTCTCTTCTCGCCACCTGCAGTTCTGACCCTCATCAATTTTGCGCATCACCTCGTTTTCTTCACCTTGTTCACCTGAAATTCCTTTCCCATGCTCTCTGCAATTGTCATTTCTTAGCTCATCACTTCTCCACTTACGAATCCTTCCCCACATATTCTCAACCGAACCTTTTTATACTTTTAACTTGGTCGTATTTTGTGAACTCCTTAATCACTAACACAGATTTACCGCTTCTTCAACCAGTCACTTATACATGTTCCATCACTCATACTCTACAGAACTGCTGCCTGCCTACCCTCCGTCACTCTACATCTCTTCCTACTCAACCATACTTTTATCTTTTTACTTTCATACTCACCCGACGCCTCGTCACTCATTACCTCTATTACGTGGATCCACTCACGACCAACTTCTGCAAGTGTCCCATGAACACCTGCAACGACACGTCATCAGTCAACACCACCGCACCGTTGGACATCGCAAAGTCCTGGTTGTTGTACGCCACAGATGGGTTAAGCTTGGAGTACAAGAAACGAGCTTGCGATCCGCCCTCCTCGGTGTCAATGAAACGTGGCAACGGGTAACGGTCAATCAACAACTCCGCAGCCTCCTGCTTGGGCTCCTCCAATAAGGTCTTGAAGTTCTCGTACTCAGGTTGGTCCTGGTATCCAGCCTTACGCCACTGCGCAACAGTGCGGCCATGGAAAACCAAGATGTGGAAGAAAGTGTCCAACAACAAGATGCGGTCGTCCTTCACGGAGACAGAGTCGAGCAACACCGCCTCTGGCTCGCCGTCCAACGAGAACGCAGTCAACGTCGGCTGAATCATGATGAGCGAGTTGTTAGTGTCCTCCGTCAACAAAACGTGGCGGTAGAACGCCGTCTCGTCCGGCGAGTTGTTGAAAACCTGCAAGAACTGCGATCTTCTGAGGTAGTAGATGAACTGCGGGTACAACAGGAATTGTGGGCCGAGACGGAACGACTCTTCCTGGTCCTTACGGTAGTCTGCAAACTTCTGGCACAACTTGATCAACACACGGTCGATCCAGCGCAACACGTCCGCACCGTCGTCCTGCTCACTCTTGAACAAGGTCACACGAGCCATCAAAACAGCAGCGGCCTCCTGGTCAAAGGAAGTGGTCAATGCTAACTCGTCGCTGGTCATGTAGTTCAGCAACGTTGTCACACGGATACGGTACAGACCCAGTGAGTGCTGGTAGTGTGTGATGAACTGGATGTACGACTGGTGGTTAGCAGGCAAAGCCTCTGTGTTGGCCACGTCGAAAAACACTCCGTATGTGTGCTGTGGCGACAACGCACACAATCTGTAACGAGAGGTACCACCCACACCCAACTCGTTCTCGGAAACGTTTGCGGTCTTGTGGTTAAGACTCGAAACATGACCAATCACTCCTGACACCTTCAACTCGCGAGAGGTCTTCACGTCAAAAGTACCGTTGAAGCCCATCAACAAGTATCCCTCCTCGTCCTTGTTGAACAAGCGCAAGAACGACTGCTTGAAAATAGACGTGGTGAAGGCGTCCGCCAACAAAAGCGTACCACCGGTCTGGTTGCACAAATTGCGCATCTCCAACATACCGATCTGGTCGTAACAACCGGCAAACACATCGATCGCGTGTGCATTCTTGACGGCCTTGGCAGCAAGCGTGTTGTAGAACTTGCATGCCTTCTTGTAGTGCTTTGCGTTGTCCTTGTCGATGTCGGAGTGTGAACGGATTGGCTCCTTCAACTGTGTGCTCACAATCATACCTGGGTTAAGGGTACCTGGACCAGCGGCGAACAACATGATACGTGCACCGAAGCCTGGGTAAGTCGAACCCAAGAGCGAGGCAGCAATCTCCAATGCAGAGCCTGTCAGGCGGATTGGACGCTCATCCTTCTTGTAAACCCATGGATCTGGGGTCAATTTCTCGAGGATCAGTGTCAAGTTGAACTCTACGTCCTCCACAGGGAGGAAGAAACGCGTCAAAGTGTTGGAATTTTGCGTGTTGTTAGGGTCCAACACTGGGCGCTGCAACATGGTTGCAATCTGCTCATCAGTGTACTCCTTGTCACCTCTGAAGGCGTACGATCTCTTGACCTTTTCGCTACCAAGGTCGTGAACTTGGACAACAGTACCAAAGGTAATCAAACCAACCAAGGCATTAGGTGGCAACAAACCCAAGGAGATCACCAAGGTTTCCTTCAATGCCTTCAAGTTCTCCTCATCTTGGCACAAGTCCACAACGAAGAAAAAGATGGGCGGATGCTGAACTGGTCTTGAGGTGACGTATTCCATTGTTGTGTTGAGACCTTGCAACTCCATTGGGACGTTGTCGGCCGAAATACCCTGGTAATGTGGTGGCAAGGCATTGCGGAACTTACACAATGGACATTGCCATGCTCCGTTAGGTTCCACCACACAGTAGGCGTTCATGACGGCACCACAATCTTTGTTGTTGCAAAAAACAGGATCATACTGGGCGACAGGTAAATCGTCTCTAGGTTTGAGCGGAGTGTACAAGGCACCAGTGGGGACGATGATCTTGGCGGCCTCCTGTTTAGTAGCAGGGAAGGTGTTCCACGCAAGGCGCACACCGTTGGTGTCTTCTGCTTCCTCGAAGTTCATTGTGGTTTTTTTTGAGGACAACTCATGAAATATGAGTAGGCGATCACGTGGAGTAAACAGTGAAAAAAGTGGAAAAGAGATCAGTTAAAATAAGAGAGAATACAATGCAAGAGTATGAGGGAAGCATGAAGGAAGAGTGTGAACCGAAATGGGGTTGGTTTATAGATGAAATGATAGTCGACGTAGAAATAGAAAGGCTTTAAATTTTTGAGTAGAAAACAATCGATTCTCAACCTAAAACGGTATTACTGAACGTTAGTGAAGACCATAACCTTAAAGTAAGCCATATGCAAAACGTATACCAGATGCTAACACGACATCCGAAAGGCTGACCACCTTAAAAGAAGGCCAGATCTTAAAAGTAGACCATTCGGGTACGCAAACTTATGAATGCCATTGGAAATAGACGGATATAAAACGGATACGAATACGAATACATGCATAATTACTACCAGCGACAGCATGTTGGAAAACCATTAATCGACAAGATCTTCTACTAATAATGTTTCCGGTAATAGGGAAACATGTCCGTATTTTATGCTCAGATGAATCAGCTTTTTTCCGGCTTACCTATTGCTTTATCCGCTAGTCTTATATACTATTATTCTTTTTGTTACCATCTTATTAGGATTTATGCCTGCTGGGAGGTATCTGTGGCAAATAGGCTGTTCACAAAGCAAGTTGTTGTACACAAAGCATTTTTACGGTTTATATGCGTTCCTAGCATCGCTGTAGTGTCGCGAGCGTCGAAAGCTTCTCACGCAACTATTTAACGCATTGTTTTAGTAAGAGAAACCGTTCTGGATTGTAACGTTGTTTTAGAGAAATTTGTGACTGAGAGCCCATTAGTAAAGTAATTTCGGCAAATCATTCCCATCTTGTATTGTTAGCAGTATTGTCAACGATATTACTTACAGTGTCTATGGCTCCTCATGTTAAGTTAACACGTTCCGCAGCAACACTAATCTCCCGAACCACCTTCTTATCTCCTAGGAAGCGGATAAGCACCCCTGTGTCTTTCCCCGTTTCTCCACTGCTCCATCGACAATATAAACTTATCTCCTTTCCTTTCCATCCCTAAAGCCCGACAGCGAAGATCTTGGTCTACACGATAGAGTCATATGACTTTTTGTGAACAAAAGTAAGTTGTGGAATTGTTGAGCATGGCCCTGCATGTTTATTTATTGCTCTTAATGCGGGACTCGTACATGATAAAACTTACTACTTGGCTGTCTCGTACAAGTTTTATAAGTCTGCTGCTACTTCACACACTTTAGTAGACTCCATGACCTCCCCAACCACTCTCACTTGCTCGGTGATTCAAGCGTAATTTTGGGCCCAACTCCGCAGGCACATTCTCATAACCATAGCGAAAAAGTTGTGCGTAAGACCGAAGGGTCATGTTACCTGCGCAGGTCCGAACTTGGCAAATCATAACTTGTTTTTATCCACCAAAACTCTTCCTTTGCTAACGAGAGTTTGAGCTCAACTGTTGTTGTCACTTTTTTTACTACACGGCGTACACGATATATACAATAGGACGGACTTACCATCCTCGACGTTTACACATTACTTTTTTATTTAGCCGCTGCGCACAAGTCCTTAAAAAGATCCACTAATTTTAAGACCAGAAAATCCACCAGGATCCAACTTCACGAACTCCTCAACAATGTCCGTGGAAGTCAACCAAAGGCCCGAAGACCCGGTGAAACTCGAGCCCACCGCGTCTACGACAGGCGAACTTAAGGTAATGGCCGATGGAAAGGTCATGAAAGTCCAACGCTCTCGTCAAAGACGAATCCTCAGTTGCATCTACTGTCACTCGAAGAAGATAAAGTGCTCCCGTCAACAGCCAGTTTGCAATAACTGCGACAAGTTGGGCTTGGAATGTAAGTACTTTGCGAACCAGCGTGTGAGCAGAGGCGGTAAGAAGTCCTCAAGGTTGGAAACAACTTCGCCTTCAGCGAGCGAAACCAGCGCTACAGGTAGCACTGGGGCCAGCTCGTCGGAATCGCGGCTCGACGAGTCGAAGACTGATAACAGATATGTCAAATCAGAGACAAGGTATGATATTAAGGGAGAAGCGTTTGATAAAGACCCCGCGAGGTTTGATTCTTACGACTACAAGATGCCCAAGATTGAGGCAAAGTCGCCTCACCCAGAAGAAGCTGCGTTCTCGCCACGACAGTTTGATTGCAAGCCACAGGTGTTTGGAGCCGTGGAGGCGTATCTTAGTGGAGCGAAAAAGGGTCAGTTTCAATTACACACACCAAAGTCAAAGGAGGATGACCTGTACTCATTTGGTGCTAGCTCATTCACAATGGCACATAATGAGGTTCCCGCGGCCACACCAAGTAATAGAGCACAGCTTGCTCCCACCTCGCGCAGCAACAGCTCATCCAACATCAGTGCATTTTTTGCTAGAAACATCAACAATTTATTTGATGGGCAGGGAAACGCCTTTGGAAACGGAAATGTGGTGAACCTTAATGGAATCAACATCGGTAATGGGATAGTGCCGAACATACAAAACATGAGTGGACAAAATGGTCAGAACATTGGACAGGTCTTACAGAATAATGGTCAGAATATTGGTCAAAATATTGGCCAGAATATTAATGGTCAAAGCATAGGTCAGAATAGTGGTCAGAACATTGGCCAGAATATTAATGGACAGGATGTCAATGGCCAAAACATTAATGGTCAGAATGTCGACGGACAGAGTAACGCACAGAATATTAATGGACTGAACATGGTTGGGCCTTCGATGAGTTTGCGCAACGTTAACGGGCAGTCCATGAATTTACTGAACATAGTCCAAGGTATCAACGGTCAGATAATGAATACCACCAATTTATCCCAATTGAATGGGTCAATTAATGGGATTTTAAATAACTCCTCGCAAGTCAACAACTCAGCCAATCTTCCCATGATTGGTGAGAATTCATTCGCCAACGAAAGTAGTGTTTTCACGCCTACTTTCAATGGAATCACTCCCAGTGCAGACAATAACCTGGAGCAGCTTAAGCCCGCAAGGTCGAATTCTGTGCACTTTTTGTACGGTACTAACGTAAACTACCACAATGCTAGTCTTCAAGACGAGTTAATAAAGCATCTCCCGACATCCAAAGAGAAGTCCTTCGAGTTGATACATAGGTACGTCAACTCTGTGCATATCTTACTTCCTATTCTCATCAACTTGGATGATTTTCTCAGTGAACACGAGCGGTATTGGCAACTTGAGAATCAACAGCATGATAAGACGTTTGATTTCATTCAGTTCTACACCTTATACTTTCCTGTCCTCTATGCCTCTGCGATTTCCGAGTTTGAGGAGTACGACAACTTGTTGTTGAACCAAGATATTGACCGCTACCTCAAAGGCTTCAATAAAATCTGCCAATACTACAACTACCCACACGGACTCAAGACGATTCCGTTGTTGCTAGGAAACGTTCTCATCCAGTCGACGTCGCCGAACCCATCGACGATGGAGTTGTCTGTGATTATCCGTTATGCCAAGTTCCTCCAGCTTCACAAGGACCCCCTTTTGACGCTCAAGATCAGAGATTGGGAGGTGGTGAAGTTTCGCCGGCTTTTGTGGTGGGTTATCTTTGGACTCGATGCGTTAACTTGCCATAACTTCTGTCTTCCTCCAGTTTGCAAATTTGAGGATTTCAATGTGTTGATGCCCGACGTTGATGAGCCATTGTTCAACGAACATGGTGAAATAACGGGAACCAAGATGAACCTTGGAGTTCTTTCCATGAATGTGAAGTTCAATTTCGATCGTATTCTAAGTGAGTTGGTGTTCCATCTTAATAACGGTCTTTCTTCAAATATCACTGCGAGCCAGATCACTCTGATCAAAGACATGATTAAAGATTTGTTTGAGCACATTCAAACGTCTATTGGGCGGGTCAACGAATATGTAAAGGTGAACCCACCTTCGTCAGTGCAGGAATTGAACCTCATCAACTTTGTGAAGAACCACTCATGGAGTTTTGTGGACCGTGCATTGATGCTTTTGCACCGCAAGATCTTGATGAGTGAAAACGACGAAGGAAATGGAGCTTTGACGTTGGGTGCGACATCAAAGTCCAAGGCACGAGACGGATTGTTGTCGTTACTGCAGTATCAGGACACTTTTGGTGGTGTTCTGGAGGCGAATATCATTAGGAACTTCGATAAGTGCTCGATTTCGCAGCTTAAGTTCAACCAGCACGAGAACTTTTCCTACGATAATTTGCACAACAACCTAATTCCATCGATCTTGCATAACTTGAATGACTTCTTGAAGTACAACGACTTCATCAAGTTTGGTAAGTATAATTGGTACGTGAAGCGGACAATTCCGATCGACTCGATCATCCTCATGTTCATTATCATCACAATCAAGTTCAAGTACGAGTTCATGCTCATGGATGAATTGTGTGTTTACGTTAAGTTGATCAACAAGGCGTTGTTCATTTTGAACCGTAAGTGGTTCAAGAATGAAAAGTATAAGCGTATGTTGACGTTGACCAACAACACATGGGAGTACATTTTGAAGCGCTACAATGCAATTCCTTTGATCAATGAGTACAGGGGTTCTCGTGACCAAAGCGGGCGCATTGAATTCTACGACTATCAGTTGACCGGTTATATGAGAATGAACGACTTGTTCAGCGTGATGGATGTCCCTGAGCCAATTCTGGAAAAGGGACAACTGATGAAAAAGATGATAAGGTCCAATGAACGGACGTCAGATGGTGAGTACTATGATAACACTGAATTGGCATTGAATGACGATATGACCCCAAAGACGAACCAGCTTGCAGTCAGTCACGTTGAGATGAGTGTGGAGACAAAGGCGGATCTCATACAAATGAACGAGAAGATCTATTACGATTTGCAGAACAATTTTGTGGATATTAATGATTACTGTGCGTTCTACACCAGTTTAGAGCGTATTTTGCACGAGTTGATGAACTTCATACACAGCCCATAAAAAGCGTGAATGAAGAAGGTTGGTCACGCTAGTTGGAGTTCATCAAGCTATGTTTAACATGAAGGAATCTTATGCTGAGTTCAGCTGAAGGTTCAACAAACTAAAAGTTCATGAAGCTATATTTATTTTCGCTCCTGGAGAGTTGAGTACTGAATTTACGATACTTGGGACTAATGTAGGCACCAAGATAGGTATCTGATCGTAGCAGGACCCGTAATACTGTCAACTTGTAGTTTATGGTATATCTACAGCTTACGCATTTAGTCTAACGTCGTTATATTATACAAGCGGAGATAAGACCGGAGTAGACGGATATAGACAATTTATTCAGCCCTTAATGCTCAGAACAGTCATTCTGAATAGTCGTTAGTGGTATGTCCAGTTTTTGGTTCATTTGTTCAAGAGTGGCGATAAAGTACCAAGCCAGTCAGCAACCGGAGGTCTTTAAATGGAGTTTAATGGTGCTTCTTTAATGGCTCGACAACCAACTTGTCGAATGTGAACATCTGAGAGATGGTGGTCTGTCTCTTCAACAGGGCCAAGTTGTCGATACCCGAGTTGTAGAAATTCTTAATAGCCTCTTGATCCTTCAAGTCCTTGTTGCTCTTGAAGGTGTCGACGACCTTTCTCTTTGCGTATTCTCTGAAGTTGTAGTTGTCAAACTTGGCAGCCGTAGACAACAAGTGTTTGTATAAGCTCAAGACTTCTCTTGTAGTGGTCATGGTTGGTGAAAGAAAATGATTTTGATTTTCAAAATTATTTGTTAGGGAGATTTCTACAGGAAAAAAAGCATATGGCTTTTAGCGATTATTAAATACTCACGATTTACGAATATAACTTCTCCAGATTTCTCCAAAATAACTCCAGACTGTCGAAGTCGACATATTATCTCGCCAGTTAAGATGAATAAAAATCCCCGTTTAACTCATTACTTTAATTCCTCACCAAACAATCAAACTCCAATTAGTCACCAATGATGGTTCAAGTTCAGATTGTTTAATTCTCCTCATATTTGAATGGCTTACTTCAAATTTGAATCGATTGCTTTAACCTTGCACAATTTCTTCAAATTTGAATTACTTCTCCTTCTCTTCCTCTTCGTGGATATGGTTCATGAAAGCCTCCACATCCTTGTCACTCACCTTACCGCTCTTCTTCTTGCTGGACTTCTTCGCTGTAGCATCTGCCATCATCTCCTCGAAGATTCTAGCTTCTTCCTCTTCCTCAGGTGATCTCTTCACGAGCGCAAGTCGCTTACCCAACCACAAAACTGCCTCGGCTCTTGCAACCTTCTCTTTTTTAGACAAGGTTTTGTCGTTCAAGACTTTCTCGCACACCTTATTCAAGACTCCGGTGACCTCGTATTTGGTCGATGCCCATGCTGTGGCCAAGAACTTTCCTGTTATCAAGCGTTCCATCTCGGCCTGTCTGTATCTCTCTGCATCTGAGATCTCTTGTCCCGCGTCAATGGCCTGTTGCAATGCTTCCTGTTCGCGCACCATTTCCTCAACAGAAGATTGAGCATCAACTGCGGTCTTCAAGATAGAGAAACCGTTCTTTACTGAGCTCGTCTTAGTCTTGACACTGGTGAAAATTTTGGATACACCAAAAGTTCTTGAAGATGCAATAGTCGCATTCGCCTGGTTAACGTACACCTTGGAGATCAACTGCAACAATTGAATTCCAAAACTCTCAATCTTCAAATCCTCGAGTTCAATGCCTAGCTTGCTCTCGTACGAACGCAATGCCTCAGGGTTCGAAGCGGCCGCTTGGTACTTTTCAACGCGGACAAGAAGGTTTTTGGCAAGCTCATTGATTCTCTCTTGTTTCACACGCTTGGACTCCTCGTGCAACTTCAAAATCTGCTCACGCTGCTCCTGAGAAATCTTCTGCTTTTTCTTCTTCTCGATCTGTTCCATAGTAAGCCCACTCGTACCTCCAGTGTGTTGGCCCACGTGCATCTCAGTTTCAGCAGTTTCCACCTTCGCAGCCTCGGTATCTTGCTTACCGGCTTCAGCAGGAACTTCGTCGTCGTCACCCAAGATCTCTGCGGTCTTCGAAACCTCTTGCAACATAGATAATTCGCCTATCCAGTCCTTGAAACTATCGCCTCCAAAGATCATACCGAAGAATTGCGCAGGGTCAATGTCAGCCGCCTCACCCACAGCCTTCTCCTTCATGCCGTCAATTCCCATCTCATCGTACAATGCTCTGCTGTCCTTGTTCAGAAGAACACCGTATGCCTCACCAAGCTCTTGGAACTTCTCAGCTGCCTTGGGGTCGTTTCCATTCTTGTCTGGGTGAAGCTTAATAGCCTGTTTTCTGTATGCTTTCTTCAACTCCACATCAGTGGCCGTAACCTCGACCTGGAGTATCTCGTAGTACGTCGTATCCTTCACCATGTTGCTGTGAAAAAATTCGGGGTTGGCGGAAAAGTGATAACGAGGCTGTGAAGAAAAGTCATGTTTGGACGGAAACAAAGGAAATGTCCAGGTCAGCCGATTCTGTGGCCCAGACTATAACATGATACTGTTTAACGATATTGGAATAAGACTGTCTTTCAGCCAATCTCTACAGTTTCTATTTTTGTGCATTTGCAGTCATTCGATTAAGCAATAGAATCTCAATCTGATATAGCTTTAGAAGTAGACAAAATGGTTATTCAAAAAACACTTTCTTCAAAAAAGTCTTTATTCAAAAAAGTCCTTATTCAATTGGTCCTTCAATTGGTGCTTGTTCAAAATAGTCCTTATTCAATAGGTCTTTATTCAATAGTACTTTACACCATCTTCCCTCATTCCTTCTTCTTTTATTCTATGTCTATGTCTAAAACGAAAAGGTTATGCTGTCTACCTCCGGAACCACCAACACAGTCTCCATGCCATTCTTCACCACCGTATCCATCAGTGCATCCGCTTCAGTGTCGGTGGACAGGATTAGCAACTTCGGTAGCTGCATTTTGCCCACGTTAAGCGGGATCATCGTCAACTTGAGACTTGCACTTGGCTTGTCACCAGTGCTGAATGTGTGCCTTTTGAATCCTGAAATGAGCCAGTTATCGTCGTTTTGGATTTCTATCTGGAAAGATTTTGCCAGTAACTTGGTAGGAATGCTGGAATCATGGCCTCCGTTTTCTATATTCACTCCATTTGGTTTTACCTTTGCTTCTTCCTCATTTGAAACGCTTCCGTTACTCAGCTTTTCTCTTGTCAACTCCTTTTCATCTCCTTCCCACTTTGTTGTTGTCTCTACCCTCAACTCAACGTCAAATGGTTCGCCCACCAAATACTGTGGCTTTTGCTCAAAACAAAACTCTGCCAAGTGAAGGTAGCTCAATATCGGCATAGGTACCGAGATCTTCAACTGCCTCGAAGGCATTCCTATTTCTGGATGTATTGGGATCTCGCTCACCTTGAAAATCTTGCTCACGAGCAATTGTTCCTCTCTTACTTCCAAGTTGCGTAATAACGCTAATTCCACCAACCCACACACCAGCCTCTCGTTGACCACCACAATCTCGTTGCTCAACGCATAGTGAGTCAAGTCGAATTGCATCGAATCTCTAACAATAGTGCGAACTACAAACCAATATTTCTGAAGCCCAAGTTTGCGGAGCTCATCAAGGAAATACCGATACGCATACTCCACACACTCTTCTTCGAGCACAGAATAATCTATCCCCAAATCCAAGTTGTCCGATGCAAGAACTTCATTACCTTCGTCTGGAGTGACTTTGTAGAATACAGACGCAGGCTGTTCTCCAAACGCGATAAGCTCTCCTGTCCCCTTTGATGGGTGAGTGATCCTGTACTTGTTGTTGAGGGACTCGAGGCGATTTACTGTGATTCTAATCGGAGACTTCGGATTTGAAGTCCCAATCTGAAACTTGGAAAAGATATAATCGCTCCGGAACACGTCTTGCACAGAAACCGCAATTTTGAGAGAAGTATCAAGCTCTTCAACCATTTGGTGGGTGAACTCCTCTCCTTCCATATCATATTTTACCGTCGCTTCGGCACGAATTACCTTATTATCGCTATAGTACTGGTATGGGACCCGAATGTTGACAGTTTGGTCACCTTCAATGCGTTCTTTCTGAAGGTCGTCTTCCTCGTAGTTGAATTTCAACCCGTCGTTTGTGCACCTTAAATCAACTCTCACATTGCTGATGGTTCGAGGGCCGTTGTGAATTTTCAACACCATCTCAGTAGTCCCCAATTCCACGACTGACGAGTTACTGAACTCACTCCACAAACTCTCTATATCTTGGAAAAGGGTGTACTGTGGTAGATCTGCGGTAGGGGCCGCACTTTCGATGCCACTGATGTTATCACCATGCATGATCACTGTAGTTTCGGCAACGTCCGTGTCCGTGTCTTCAAAGTCCTTCACGAATTCAAGATTTTGATTCACTCGGGCCAGTATTCTCACAGGGCTGTATGTCCCCGCTTTGAAGTGATTGCTGAGAAGACGGATTCTTTGCTTTTTGATGCTGCTCACAACTACATCCTCTGCTGAAAACGAAATTGGAGTACCATCAGTAGTGACGTATTCAATGGTGATCTTTTCAAACGTGAAGTCGACCTTGAAGTGGTTGTCTAAATCAAGCTCCACGAAGTACTTGTACGATTCCGGTGACGCATGGATGAATGGTACAATCTCAGCGAAGAACAAGTCTTCGAGAGCAAAAGCTGTAGGAGAGCTCAAGAATGCGGATTCTGAGGTAACTTTGTCAAAAAGCTTTCCAATGCTGGCTTCATTCTTAACTATGCTGAACCTCTTTGTGTTAAACTTCCGTCTGAGTTTCTCTTCTTGGTTAATACTTGCAAGCATCTTCAAGGAGGTGATGAGAATCAACTCGTGGTTTTCCGGTTGTATTTTCTCAACGCAGTCCAAGTAGATTTCGAGGAGAGCCCCTCCCAAAAAGCTCCAGCCTTTTTGCATGAAGAAGTCACACGAGTTTTGCAAAACACCATAAGCATCAGCATATCTTCCGCTCTGGTAGTTTAAGATAGCCAAATCGATGCTTAGCATGTCCACGGTCTTAGTTCTGTTGCAAGGTATGAAATTTTGAATCGCTTCCTCAGTGATTTCCTGGTATGCCTGTAGATATGACTCTTTCGATTCGAAAATTGATATCAATGGTTCGTAAGAAAAGTTTGGCAGCGGTTTCTCAGCATTATCCAAGGAGATATCTTCCAATACTCCTAATGAGCAATCGATCGACAAACCCAAGTCCTTTGCTATATCTGCCATCGTCGAACGCTTCAAAAGAACCAATTCACCTCTGAACTCTAAAATCTCGTTCAACTGGTAGACATGGCCATCATTGTTGGCTTCTTTTGCGCGTGATATCTTTTCATATATGGGAAGATTCAAATACTTGTCAGCAGTTGCAATCTTCAACTCACTCACTCCATTTCCACCAGGGAGCCCGTGCAAAAAGCTGCTCAACTTTTGGTATAAGCTAGAAATGTGTAATGCAGATATGGAAAGCGGAGTTTTAGGAGAGCTTGCGAGCAGTTGTAAAATCATGGATTGGTTCACAAATATCAAGCCCTTAAGCTCCACCAAGTTGAGCTTGGATCCATCTTTGCAGAATATATTCGAACGGAGTTGTTGGGTTTGCTTATCGAATTCCAGTTCAAAGTCTATGCGAAAGTTGTCATTGATGAAGAACTTTTCGGGGTTCTTCAGGTGCAAAAGGTCCAAATCGTTCTGGAGTTCATTATAAACAGTGAGCGAGTCTTGAAACAACCGCATGTCACTCAACAATCTAGCCAATGATAGTTTAGCAAAGAACCCGTCCAATTCGGTTGGAGAATTGTTCGTCTGTGTGGTGTAATCGATGAATTTGGAATTAAATGAGCTTAAGAGCATTTGCTTCAAAGTAGCAACTAGATCATTATACGACCCTCCACTCTTTTCATCGGGTTTCTCTTTAAGTTTGAAGCATCTCTCTAACTCGGAAAGCAGTGTACTTGCGCTCAATGCAGCCAACTCTTTTCCGTCCAGTTCAAAGTCTAGCTTCAATTTGTCAAAGGTGGATGTTTTTATGATAGTCGACAGCTTATCTTTAGATCCCAGAGGTATGTAAAACACAATTAACCACTCCAGGTTCGTTGGTAGCACCATGTTCTTTAACCATTCTTTGATTAATGGGCGTACTTGAGATCTGTACACCTCAAGACCATCAAACTTAACAAATATGATTCTTGCGTAGATATTATAGTTGGTGTGCGACCGTTTAGTCCCTTCTAAGGTCGTTGCTAGCAGTGGTAGTGGCCCATTGGATCTCGGCACTTCTTCAATCAATCTAACTGGAATCACAGGTATCGATTTAATAGGCTTGGTGTGGTACTTCCAGTTTAAATTTGTCAATGGAAGCTTTTTCTCAAGTTCGCCCTTGATCGAAGGGTAAACGCCGAACGGATCATAGAAGCCAATATGTACGGGGTTCTGTAGGCTCAAGTCTTCCATACGTGGTTTTTCGATCTAATCACGAAAAATCAAAAATAATGTACAAACACCAACAAAAGGACCGCGAAACAAAGAACGCTAATCTAGGCAGGTGTAGAAATCTACTGACTGGAGCCCAAAAAGCAAAAAGATACTCCGCGACGGGGAATTGAACCCCGGTCTACCGCGCGACAAGCGGTAATTCTAGCCACTAAACTATCACGGAAGTAAATGCGCAAACCCGGAATCGAACCGGGGGCCCAACGATGGCAACGTTGGATTTTACCACTAAACCATTTGCGCTCTTTCTTGAAAAAGGTAGAAATGGAGGTAGCCATGTTGTATATCTGCAAAGGTTATGAAAAATCGCAGCCTTGCCGATGAAACCTAAATTCAACAACTTGTCAATCCCATGTCTATGTGGAACACTTGCCAAGGCCAAACTTTGCAATTGATTATGTGCTAGAGTTTTAAGACATCAATTGGGGCATTCCACCACTACTTAAATAAAATCCGCGCCATTTCCATACCTCATCTGGCAAGCGGTCGCCAGAATAGTGCAACCATATTTCACCACTCATGCCCAATTCCTACCAAAACTATGTTGTCTACATTTCGACCTTTCTTTGGTAGCTTGTGTCCATCTTACAACACCATTCATTACTACAATAAACTAATGCATTCACTTTTTTGAAATATTGCTACTATAGGTGTAGCGGACCTTTGAGCCAGAGCTCTTACATTCCCAAGGCACTGCCGAATTGAGACGCACCACCCGTTTGCTGGAACTCGTACATGAAGTCCTCCAAGATAGAGAAGACCGAAGTGATGGCGATAACACCAGCGACACCTCTACCAGAACCTCCCAAAACCTCAGAGGTAAGGGCCAAAGCGGATAAGGCGAGGGCACCAGTAGTGGAAGCCAAAGGAATGATCTTGTTCAATTCCTTGACGAGGGAAACATCACGCTTACCGGCGATGGAAATACCCTGCTCCTTGAACTGCTCGGCCAATTCCTTTGGACCAGAGCCAGAGATGATACACCACTTCTTGGCGAACCAAACGGTACTGGTGAAGAGAACAAGGGAGTATCCAGCAATCTTGAGAGGGTTCAAGCTCACAGTCAGCAAGTAAGCAAAGATACCAGTGTCCAAGTTCAAGGTGTTGGTGACTGGGTCGAAGTTGAAACCTGCAACGAAGAACTTGAACAACTCATCGTTGTAGCCCAACTTGTCAACAGCAGTGGACAATGCAAAGGCAAAGTACTGAATGTTGGCAATGACAGTGAAAGCAAACAAAAGTGGCAAGGCACCGGTGAATAACATTCTCACTGGGTAGACATTGTTCATACTTCTCACCTTTGTAGATCTAATTGGCAATTCGAGTCTGAAGTTCTGCAAGAAGATGACAGCCAAAACAGCGACCAAAGCAAGGATGATTTGAGTCAAGTTTGGCAAAGCAGATCTGGTGAAAGAGTAGAAGATGCTGTTGAAGTTCTTGGTGATCTCAGTAAGGCTCAAGCTTCTGATCAAGTTGGACAAAGCACCATAGCTCTCGAGCTTGTTGGAGTCCACCAAGGTGACGCTCTCGATTCCAACAAGGTCTCTGACCAAGCTGGTGGTGAACTGCAAAGCAAGGAAGGCAAGGATACCGCTGCCAAAGGCGAAGCCCTTGTCGAAGACGTCCACAAGCATGGTAACGATAAAGGACCAGGCGTTGATTTGAAAGAAAACCAATGCATAAGAACCATATGGAATGTTCTTCTCGGTCACTGGGTCATAGCCTCTAATGACGTTGTCGTAGTAGCCAGAGAAAAGCAAGACGAGGGTGTAGACAGCAGACAAGATGATAGCAGTGATCTTCTGGCCAGACTGGAACAATTCACGGTCAGATCTCACGTTGAAGTTGACCTTGACCTTTCTCAAACCCGCAGCTATCTGCCAGACAAAGGCGGAGGTAACGATAGGCAAAAAGCCCAACTCCAACAAGGTACCCTTCTCCATGCCAAAGACAGCTCTGAACGAGGAGAATGGATCAACCACCTTGTACTCGGTTTGCGGAGCCAATCCATAGATTGGCAACTGGCCGAGCAAGAAGACAATCGCACTACTCACAGTGAAGATAATCTTTTCATCAAAGCCAATTTTCTCTGCTGGGAGTTCTACCTCAGGCAAGAGTGGGATGAAGAACTTGACCAAGTCAAGAAGACGAACTGAATTGTTAGTATAGATCGGGTATAGTTGAGCAGTGTGCTACATACATCCAGCCATATCTATTGAGTTTAGTTTGTCGAACTTTTTTTTTGCCTGTCGTTTTTCAGCGCTCGTACAGAATTAGGCACGGCAAAAATTGTAGTTTGTGATTTCCGCCTTGCAGTATCGTAGCGGAGTTTCACCAGTGTGGTCTACCAAGTCATTGTTTAAGTCTACCATTGTATTGTTCTATTTATCGTTCCATGATGAGTTCCCAGCTCCTCCGCACATTACTAATGATGAGGATGTACCTTCCGAAAAAGTGCTCCTTATCTCGTCGCGGTACTCATCTGCCAAACTACTTCTAATTTCCTCACCATAATCTTCTGCCAAGCTGCTCAACGAGCAGTCGAACACCGGTTTCGATCTCTTGAGCATCTTGATGTAGTTGTATCTATCTGCGCGTCGACGCTTCGGGTCCACTTGGAGATACTTCTCGTTGTGAAGGAGCACCTGTATCAAGTGCGTGAGTCTGTTCTGAAGAGACGTGTTTGACGGGTCCTTGGATAGCAAAAACAGCTTGAGGTCGTACATCAGGTGGAAGTTCTTGAACTTGGCAAGTTCATCCTTATCGAGGTGCGAGAGCAAGTCGTCTCCGTAAAAAATGAGGTTGCTCTCCTCTGTGGCAGAATCGCCACTGTTCATGAGATTTTCATCTAAGTTCCAGCTGGCGATGTTATCATCGTCAATGTCCGAAGTTATGAGGTTGGCGTCGTACCAGCTATCTATCTTGAGCGATAAACTCTCATCTTGGTTTTGTGTGACGCTGTTTCTGTGGTCATCCTCCTCGTCTTCATCCTCATCCTCATCCTCCTCCTCCAGCTCGCCGTGGATAACAGTGAACGTGTTTGTAGTATTGGTGAGCGAAAGAATGTCGGAATCGACTTTCAGGACGCTTCTTCGAGCTGGGTTGAACAAGACATACAGCGATTGGTCATCGATACCGCCGTCGTGGATGAATTCGTAAGCACCATCCGCGTCTTCATAGTCCGATAATATGCTGCTCGTGGTCTCGAGCTTATCGAAGTTATTCTTCATAGTACGCAGCTTATTAAGGCCGTGGTTGTTGTTCATGTTGGTGCAGTTATTCTTTGCTGGAGGATCTGGTGAGTTTATAAAATGTGTGGATCGGATTTCGGGGGGGGGAAGACTGTTGATAACGTCACGTGAGGATCCTCCACAGCTGGACGTCTCAACAATTGCGGAAAAAGAAACTAGTAAAATTGCCTTACAGAGGCCGTATCGCAAAAGGTTGAGTCATTACTCCTCAACGGGTCATCACTTGTTACACTTTGAAGTTGGAAGATCTACAAAAGCCTAAATTTCCCAACGTTTTACGCCACTAAGCATTAGCTGAGGTATCTAAAATTCGTTAGTAGTTGCTCGCTATTGTAGTGCCAGTCAGATAGGGGTGAAAGACTATTTATATTATACCAATATTTGACATCATAAGATACTTAAGAATTTCAACTATCATCATTTGGCATGTTTTGAGGTACTTACACTCTGCTTGCTAAGTCTCGTTGTTCACTAATGTTGAGAAGATCTTTTTTTAAAAAAAATTGTTCCTTTCCTTTTGTTGATCCTTTCTCCGGGTAACGAAAAAGCACTTAGCCAGAAGGGTTCGACATATGACGTTTTTCTCCACTTTTACTTACTAAGAAAAATGGCTGTCAAAGGTTTGGGTCAAGTTGATCAGGAATACTCCGGTGCCAACTTGAAGATTGGTATCATCCACGCAAGATGGAACAAGAAGATCATTGACAACTTGGTCAAGGGTGCCATTGACCGCTTGAAGCAGTTTGGTGTGAAGGAGGAGAACATCTTGGTTGAGTCTGTCCCAGGCTCTTTTGAGTTACCTTACGCTACCAAGAGCTACGCCTTGGAGCACAAATTGGATGCTGTTATCCCAATTGGTGTCTTGATCAAGGGATCTACCATGCACTTCGAGTACATTTGTGACTCCGTCACTCAGCAATTGATGAAGTTGAACTTCGATTTGGGTCTCCCAGTCATCTTCGGTGTGTTGACCTGTATCACCGAAGAGCAGGCTGAAGCCAGAGCTGGTTTGATCCCTGGTAAGATGCACAACCACGGAGAAGACTGGGGTGCTGCTGCTGTTGAGATGGCTCTCAAGTTCAAGAGACTCAATTAAAAAGTATGAAAAATGCGTAGGGCGAATAGATTATTATTTATAGGAATCATACAGATAAGGTGACGATCGTAGATGCATGTTTGATCCAAGATTTACCTAAATCTTGACACACCATTTAGTTCAATTGTCATGTCCACCTAGTATTCTCAGATTCGGAAAAAAAAATTAAGCGACCTCGGTGAGGATCGAACTCACGATCTCAAGATTAACAGTCTTACGCCTTAACCAGCTTGGCCACGAAGTCGTATTTTGATTTGAGCCTCACGCCTCCTCGTACACTTCAAACAGGCAAGGTTGTATATTTTGTCGGACCGAGAATAAACTTCTTGCTTCATGGGCATTTCCATTCGATGGTTGAGTACAACCACGTTCAAGTTTGATCCACACTATAAGTTCAAGTGTGGTTTGGAGATCCACACCCAATTGAAGACGAAACACAAGCTTTTCTCGAACACTTTGAATATACTGGGCAATGAACAGCCCAATTCGCATACCAGTTTCTTTGATCTTGGTCTCCCAGGAACACAGCCGAAACTCAACCCGGAAGCTGTATATCTTGCATTAAAGACGGCTGTGGCATTTGGATCGACCATTCAACCCAAGTCCACCTTCGATAGAAAGCACTACTTTTACCCTGATCAGCCTTTAGGCTACCAACTAACGCAATACAACCACCCAATTGCTAGAAATGGATCAATTGTATTGACCAGTGCGAGGGACGATATCATTGAGGAGGAGAAGACAATTAATATTCAACAAATTCAGTTGGAGCAGGATACTGGAAAGCTTTCCTACGATGAAGATACTATAAAGATTGACTACAACAGAGCCAATGTTCCGTTGATTGAGTTAATCACCGATCCTGACTTTGAGAACATTGAACAAGTTGTTCTGTTTGTCAGAAAGTACCAAACTCTAGTGAAGTATTTGGACATTTGCGACGGTGAAATGGAGAACGGTTCCCTTAGAGTTGACGTTAATGTCAGCGTAAATGGCCACAACAGAGTTGAAATTAAAAACTTGAACAGTTTCTACGACATTCAGCAGGCTTTGATTTTTGAGTATAAAAGACATATTTCACAGATCGAAGAAGGAAAGACAGTTGTGCAGGAGACTCGTGGCTGGGATGGCACTAAAACTGAGCCTCTGCGGTCAAAGGAGGACGCCGTCGACTACAGATACGCACCGGACTGTGAGTTGCCTCACATCTACTTGGATCCTAATATCGGTGAAGAAATCAAAAAGTCATTGCCGTTGTTACCCGATGAAGTTTTGAAACTTCTCACTACTGAATATGAATTGGAGTTGAAATATGCCAAGTTTTTGGTAAGCAACAAGGAGATCTTAGAGTACTACTATAAGCTTTGTGAAGGCGTTTTGTCAAAAGGAAACTCCGTGAAGACTTGCAACAACTGGTTGTTTCACGAATTACTAGGTGTGTTTTCGAAGCACGACAAGGCAGTCGATTTGCATGTCTTTCCTCAAGATAAGTTTGTGCAACTCATCCTTGCGGTCAAAGATTCTCAGATATCGCAAACACTGGCAAGAATTTTACTAGCAGAAGTGGTGAGGTCACCAGAGCTTTTGCACGAGAGGACGATTGCACAGTTAATAGAGCACTTGGATTTGGGTGTTCCGCAAGATCTCTCTGCTAGTGACATGAGCGCCGCAGTTCAAGAGATCTGTTCTGAGATCATGGAGTCGAATCCAGATGTTGTTGCAAAGGTGAAGAAGGGTCAAAAGAAGTCCATCAAGTACTTGGTGGGTTTAGCTATGAGAGAAACACAAGGAAAGGTCAAGGCAAACGTCTTCCAGGAGAAGTTTGAGGAGTTGTTAAAGTGATTGGAAGAAGAAACTTGAGGAATTAAAAGCCAAAGCACGTACGAAGAGCTGAAAGATTCAACACTTAGTCAAATCTCTTCCAGAGTAAGCTTACTAAATTTGTCTACGCTTTTGAACCTGAACCTATATTACTCTCTGTTCTTCACCTGAAACGAATACTTGAACCCATAATCATTATCTGGCAACGAACTCTCGTAAGGAAACAAAACACTTTCAGCAATAGGGGAGTCTGTCCCTTTAACTTCTTTAAAGGGAGATAACAGATCGCTATCGGACAGTTCCTTGTTATACTCAAGGTCATTGAAAAACGTCGAAGCGTTTGTCAATGCGGAACCTGCAGAAGCTTCGGTTTTGTTTGTGTTCGTTCTGGTCTGAGTGTCAATTCTCTGTGCCTCAGACTTGTCATCTTGTACGCCTGTCATCGATCTAAAGAACCCCTTGTACATAGCCAAGGCTTCTGAACCCAAACCAAATAATAGAAAAACAACAACTGATAAGACTATGACGACATACTGTTCGTATGTGCTGTCACCGCTATGTTTTTCGAAGTAAATCACCAGTGTGTCGTAGAACTCCTGTCCGACATGAAGGGAAACAAAGCGCACGTTTTTAATAAAGGCATAAATACCCCAAGGCATTACCGCAGCGATAATGACGAAACAGAAGATGAGCAAACGTGCGAACCGTTTCAAGTTCAAACCTGAGTTGGTGCACTTCAAGATATCACTGGCATCTTTTCGTTTCTGGAGATACTTCACAAGTGTCATAGAAGCTAGAACAAGTGCGACTGTAGCCCATATAAGGGGCCACATGTAATACAAGGGTATTGTGGCCACACTGTCTCTGTAAGTGGGGATGCAGCCCCTAACTGGTGTGACGACATACCGAGAAAACTGGATGAGATGCTGCGTACACATGACGAAGATGGGAGTGGCCAAACAAATAGACAACTCAATTAGCAACTTCTTCCAGCTTCCTTCCTGTAAGAATATAGGGCTCCGTGCACTAAAAACCATGTACAAGTTAAGAGCAATAGCAGCAGTGGCAGTTACTCTTCCAACCTTCACTCCAGGATCCAACTTGACCATAACATCACAGTAACCGATACCATCCCAGGCTTGTGATAAATCTTTGTTACCCCATATTATGGCATTAATGAACGTTTTTAAGTTCGCAATAAGAAAGCACACGATGAGGGAGATTGCGGGCACATTCTTGAACTTACAGTGCCAGATTAATGGTGGTGTTAGCAACAAGATAGCCAAGCCGGCTAATACGATTAATACAACTGCTTCAGGTTCCATATTGGTGGTAATTAATTGCATCAGAAGGGATTCAGACGTGTAGATATAGTTCTGAGCTTGGGTTTGGTGTAGTACCTTTCACGTCCAAATCGGGAATTTTTTGCAACCAACGAAAATTGACGCAGGGGATTTCGTTGACAGTGATGGGAGGAGAACAAGCGAATGTTGATGAGGAATCATACAAGCAATACTGATCAGAAATGATCTTTTGTACCGCTATTTGTATCAAGTGTATGACAACAAAACAACCGTTCAAAACTCTAGTCACCATACTGTAATACTAGATATAGTGATACAATTTGACACCCACAAAGATCTTGCATACCGGTTTTCTTGATTTCCACTTGCAGGTAGTACACACAACCGTTTGTGAAAATACGGTAATAGTTTACACACGGTTTACGAAGTCGAATTTCCGTTCTCAGTATTACTGCTCGTAGCCAAGCTTACTATTTTCATAGATTTCCCCCTTCGTCATTTCTTCCATCTCAATCCCCACTTTGCATTTCTTCACTCTTCATACTTTGTCACTTTCAGTCTCTTCCTTCAATTAAACATCATATTGTCTATATACTACGCTCCTTCGCTTAAGCGATCACGCTCTTCAATGCCTCGTTTGCAGAAACAACACCGTTGTACTTGGTGTCCAAGAACTTCAACAAGTTCACGACCTTCTGTCTAGTCTCCTCCTTAGGGAACTGCTTCAAAGCGTCAGCGTTCTCCTCTCTGCCCAAGGTCGACTCGCTGATCATCTTAGCACGGTCAGCATCGGCAACGAACACCTTAGCGAAGATGTCAACCACGGTCTGGGTCTGTGGAACAATGACAGCATTCTCGGTCTCGTACAACTTGACGATCCACTCGAAAATTGGCACGTTCTCCTCGAAACCAACCTCCAATGGCAAGTGGCCCAAGAAAGGACCCATGACGTGCTCCAAAGGAACAGCCTGCTGGTGCTTCAAGGCCAAACGGGCCAAACAACCGGCAGCGTTAGCGTAGGAACGGTTGACGACGTCCTTAGTCTCCTCATCATCGGCATTCTCAGACTTCTTGTCGGCCTTGTTCAACAACTGGAACAACAACTGCAAGACAGTAGGGTAGACGGCAGTCAAGTCAGAGGTCAGGTTCTCGACAATAAGACCGATACCGTAAGCACAGTTACCCTTGACCTCCAAGGACTTGTCGTTGGTGACTCTGTCGATGAAGACCTGCATCAACTCCTGCTCAAACTGGTTGTGCTGCTTGAGACCACCAACGATCTCTGCCAACGAACCGGTAGCAGAAACTCTGATGTTCTTACTCTTGGAGTTCAACTGAGCCAAGATAACGTCCTTGAAAGAAACGAAAATCTTGTTGAAGTCACCCTCCAAAGCGAGGGAAAGGTTAACCAAAACCTCACTGGCAGACTCGTACAACAAAGCGTCAGTCTCAGAAGAGTCCTCATCTTCGTCATCAGCTGGTCCGTCCTCGTCCTCAACCTGACATGGGTGTTCTCTCTTGATGATGTTCATCAACAGCACACACACAGACTCGAGAGAAGAGGTGTTGTTAGCGTCGTCAACAAGTGCAATAGCACCGAAGGTGAACAAGAAGTCAGCAATACCGTCCAAGATACGAGCAACCATGGTCAACTCGAACTCCTCGGTCAACAATGGCACAGCGACGTCTCTGCACTGCTGAATCAACAGCAACACTGCAGGGTCAACGTAGACCTGGGTTGGGACACCCTTTGGAGCCTTGAAGTCCTTGCCCATGGTGGCAATGAACATAGCCTTTGTGATGCGGAACATGGCCTGCATAGCAGACTCACGCATACCGTAAGAGGTGTCGATCTGCTCAGCAAGAGTTTTGAAAGATGGCTCGATGAACTTGGCAAAGTCCTTACCGGTACCGGTAGCGAGCTCAGCGAGAGCAACAGCGGCAATCTCCTTCTCGATAGTAATACCAGTGTTGACGTTGAAGCCTTGGGCCAAGTCTTCTTCGTTCTCCTCGTCGAGGTCTTCTGGGTTGAAGGTGAACTCAGTCTGCTCCAAGCACTTCAAGATCTCTGGCACAAGCTGGTCAAGGAAACCGGCAAACTCAGCACCGTAGACCTTGGCCATGTTGGAGATGAAGGCGAAACCAGATTCTCTAATTCTGGACTGCTCGGAAGACAAGGCAGTGTAAGCAACCTCGATCAATGGCTTGGCGTAGGCAGAGAAAGCCTCAGAACCAACAGCACGGGCCATGGTGGAGATGTTCTCGAAGGTCTGGGCCTTCAACTCGATGTCGTCCTCAGAAAGACCCTCGACCTCGGTGACGTTCTGCAACAATGGCTCAAGGAACTGGATGGCGTTGTTGAAGTATGGGATGAAAGCCTTACCGGAGGCAAAGGCAGTAGAACCGATGGCAGAAACAATTGCGGATCTCAAGATGGAAGAGTTAGCAGACTGCAACATCTGGAACAACTTGTTCATCAATGGCTCGATGTACTTCTTCATGGCGTCGTGAGACATGAACTCGATCAAACCGTCCAATGCAAAGCATGCGAACTTGTAGGCGACAGGCAGCGAGGCAGAGTCGATGTTGTCGATAATTGGAGACAACAACTCCTCGTGGTAGCTGGCGATGACGTCCTGCAACTCAGAAGTCAATTGAGTCAAGGTCTTCAAGGCAGCGACACGCACAACAACCTCAGAGTCCTTCAAACCAGCAGTGATGGCAGGAACCAACTTGCTCAATTGCGAGGAGAAGTAGTCTGGGCAACCGCCGGAAGCGACACCAATGCTCAACAATCCACCTCTTCTCTCGAACATGTTGGAAGAGCCCAATAAGGCTGGCAACTGTTCGAACAATGGGTTGACGACCTGGGAAGGTGGCAACTCGGCAGAAAGAACGGCAATCAAACGCAAAGCCAATGCAGGTGGCTCACTCTCTTCGTTCTCCTGTTCCTCGTGCTCATTGTTAAGTTCATCATCAACATCAATCTCTTCAGAAGCAATACGAGTGGCAACCAAGGTGATGGAAGGACCCAACTTGTTGGCAGAGATCTTGCTCTTTCTGAAGGAGACCACAGAGATCAAGAAGGAGAGACCGAAAGTACGGTACTCCTCGTCTAACTCGGTGTTGGCAGCAATCTCAGCCACCAACTGAACAAGACTGATGAGGTGGTCACCAACCAACTTGGTGTCCAAGAAGATCAACGAGTTGAAAACGTTGAAGATCTTCTTAGTAGATTCCGAGTCGTCGGAAGAGATCACCTCCTTCAAGACTTGGACCATACCTGGGATAGAGTCGCGGAACTTAGCGGCCAAGACAGGGTTGATCTCAGTGTCCTCCTCAAGGATAGGAGCAATGGCGTCCAAAGCCAAGACAGCGTTGACACGGATGTTTCTGTTAGAGTCCTCACGGGTCAACAAGCTGGTGAACAAAGAAAGGAAGTCCTCCATGTGTGGCAACAAAGATGGGATCTGAGTCTCCAAAAGAGTGAACAAAGTGAAAGTAGCCATCTCACGGGTAGCAATCTCCAGCTCCAGGATTCCCTTAACCAAGGTTGGCAACAAGTCAGACCACTGACCGCTCTCGAGATCGTCCTCACCCACGGCAGCGACAACACGAGCACACGAGTTTCTGACGATTGGAGAAGAAGACGCGTTGAAGGTCTCAGTCAAAAGGGTCTGTCTGATAGAGTCCTTCAAAGAGGCATCAACAGAGTTCCAGTTGCTCATCACCAACTTACGGGCCTCAACAGCAGCCAACTGCTTCATCTCATCGCCCTGTGCATGCAGGAGAATCTGCACAAGAGCTGGGAGAGCCATAGGGCTCGAGTAGAAGTCCTTGTTCAAGGTCTTCTCAGCTTGCTTGATGACGTTGGAGTCTGGCACCAACGTCTTCTTCAAGGTTTCCTCCAAGGATGCAAGGTATTGGGCGTCCATGGCCGTAGTAGTTTAAACAAATTTTTTGAGAAGAGGAAAAAAAATGAAAAAGAGTAGCGAAAAAACGTGCAGGGAATCAGAAAAGGAAACGAAAAGTAACAAAAGGAGGTGACCTGACAACGCCAGGACGAATTGAAAGCGCGTACGAATGCTTTGTCCCATTCTTCGGTTACATGGACTGACGCGGTCAACTGAAAAATGCGTTTCAAAAGTAAAGTTTGATCTGGTAAAGTTAAATTGATTCGAAAAAAGAGGTGAAAAACGTGAAAAAAGGGTATACAACGGTATACGCGATCTTACACAATCGCTTATCTAGTACATTATTTTGATTCGACATTATCAATTGACTCAATTGCAGTTACTATTCACGCTGCCTAAAGATCCCCGTACTTTTTCTGTCTATTCTACCCTTCCTGCTACAGATCACCGTACCCTTTTAATTCATTTTGTCCCTTCTATAACTTTTACAATTGCAAATTCATAGGCATCTCTCTGATCTTGACCAGGTAGTGCTTCTCCAAGTCCTTCAATTCGGTCACATCGTCTTTAGTGATCAAGTTGATTGCGCAACCCTTTCTTCCGAAACGGCCAGAACGACCGATTCTGTGGATATAGTTCTCTTTATCGAGAGGGAGGTCATAGTTAATCACAAGTGAAACCTGCTGCACATCAATACCTCTGGCCCACACATCTGTCGAGATGAGCACACGAGAGTTACCCAGACGGAAATCGTTCATAATAGAGTCTCTTTCATCCTGTTTCATGTCACCGTGCATCGCAACCACCGCGAAGTTCTGCTTGCGCATCTGCTCGCTCAACCAATTGACCTTGCTCTTGGTATTACAGAAAATCACCGCCTGTGTGATGGTGAGCGAGTCATACAAGTCGCAAAGTGTGTCGAACTTCCAGTCCTCCTGATCGCACTGTACGTGGTACTGCTTAATTCCTTCCAAACTCACCTCGTCCTGCTTGACAAGAATCTTCACTGGGTCCGTAGTGAACTTGGCCACCATCTCCAACACTTCGCGTGTCAATGTTGCACTAACAACAACGACCTGTACACTCGGTGGCATGTGCTTGTAAACCTCGTAGATCTGTTCTTTGAAACCCTTGGTGAGCAACTCATCGGCCTCGTCCAAGATGAGCATCTTCACGTTTCTGGTCACCAAATTACGTCTTTTGATAACATCCACCACACGTCCTGGGGTTCCGCTCACGATCTGTTGCAGCTGTGCAAGCTTTTTGACGTCATCTCCCACGTTTTTACCTCCAATACATGCATGAGTGTGCACGTTCATATAACTTCCCAAACTCTGCACCACGCTATTGATCTGAACCGCCAACTCACGAGTGGGCGATAGTATCAACGCCTGACAGTCCTTCATCTTAGGGTCTATAACCTCCAACATTCCAATCGAGAAGGTTGCCGTCTTACCGGTACCGGATTGTGCTTGTGCAATAGTATCTCTTCCCGAGATGATCTGCATGATGGCCCTAGACTGAATGGCGGAAGGTGCTTCGAAGCCGTAAGCGTAGATTCCTTTCAAAAGATCCGGGCGAAGCTTCATACTCTCGAAGGTGCGGTGCACCTTGATGTTTTTAGTCGACTTGGCGCTGAACTTCAAGTCATTGTCGAGTTCTCTGTCAAAGTCCATGGTCATCTCCACAAAAAAAAAGATGGAAAAGTATTTGAACGAGGTCTCTTCAGATCAATTCATACAAACCTTTACATAATGGCCATCGTTGTCTTGATTGGAGGCGGTCACGCCGCTGGAAAGAAGTGTACAGCAGGTCTCTTGGAGGCAGAGATCAAAAAGACCAATCCTACAGCTGAGGTGGAGCTCATCAATATGAGCAAATACGAGAAGCAGGAAGACAAATTGACGGCGTCGCGAAGCGAAACCCCAGCAGCTCTCAAGGTTCACAAGGGAGGAATGAAGCTCTTGACCTCGAAGCCCTCGCGTTTTGACTTTACAAAGTTGCGCGCAGACGTCACTTCATCGTCCGATAAGATCTTCGTGGTGCACGGGTTGTACGCATTGTACGACAAGGAGTTGCGCGATATCGCCCTGATTAAAGTCTTCATTGACAGTGATCCAGATACTCGTTTGATCCGCTGGATTCGTAGGGACGTGGTCCCAGAGTCGGGTGATTCAACTGCAACCCTTGAGGATGTCATCCTGGAGTACTTGCAGTGTGCACGTTCCGAAATGAACGACTACATTTTCCCAACTAAGGAGTTTGCAGATGTTATCATGCCGAGAGGAGCAGAGGCCAATGCTGTTGCCCTTATTTATGACGGTATATTGTTGCATGAGTCCAACAAGTCGCAGCCGATGGTCAAGAGGGACTCGGTGAGCAACTACTTGAGGCCAACCAGAAATGGAAAGAGCATTTTCTATGAATTGAATTGAATTGAATTCCATAGAATGAGATGAAGTAGCCAGGAAATACTATAGTCATAAATATTTTGAAAGAAATATATCATAAAGAGTACATTCATGTCCTTCTTACGTTTTTCCTTGTATCTTTAGTGCTTCTTATATTTTACCCATGTATCTTAACTTTTCAAGTGCTTCTCAACTTTACATTAACCCATTATCGGTTCATCTTAAACTCATTCACTCTCGTTTCTATTATCTATACACTGATCGGGTCCAACTCAAGAGTGTATTCCGTCATCCCGTCAATTTTGTCGCTGGTCACCAAACCCCGCAACTTCTTGTCATCCGCATACCAGTTCTGGATCAAATACACCATTTCGTTCTTCTTCAAGTCGCTCACGAAACCTGGATAGATTTCGAATGTGTTGTGCTCGATGAACGATTTCACCACAGTATACAACTTGTGATACGAAACTCCGCTCCGTATGAATAAGTCAACAAGAGCTCCCCTCGGTGGTTTCTGCAGGGCACCAACATCCTCTATTGCCTCCCTGATGTACTTGCTTGTCAACTTGATGAGCTCATCAATTGGGAATACCAAATCGTTAGATGACAACTTGACCCCAATAGCCGTGAAGCTCTGCTCGAGCAAAATGTAGAACGGTACACTCTTTTTGCCGTTGGTGAATTCGTGGAAGATCTTCTCAAAGAACAACTCCCATCTCTTCAAAATATCGTCCGTGTTCTTATAGTCCGAAATCTTGAAAATGAGGAGACACAAGTCGTAGTATCCCAACGGATCGGTGTATTGGTTGAAGAGATCGCTGATTGTCAACACTTTGAAGTTAAGTGCGTCTATGGCAAGCTTCTTGTTCTCATTACTAATACGCGAGTCGCGCTTAATGGTTGACAAGATGTCCAACTGCAAGTTAGCCACGTCAAACAACTCCTGAATAATCAGCGATAATTGAATCATCCGCTGTCTAATGTTTGGAGGACACACACAGTTGCAGAAACCATTTGCACGGGCCAAGTACTCGATACGAGTGTTCAAGTCCAAGTCAAACTCCGAGATTGAAAGTGCGTACAACAAGCTTGCTGCCTCAAAGTAGTTCTCACGTTTAGCATGGAACAACCACAACAAGTTGCTCAAGTGCAAGCTATTGACAGACTTCTCCTCCAAAAATGGTAAGATGAAAGGTGTTTTAATATCAAGCAAACGCTCACTCACACCCTGGTCAATGAACCACTCGTAGAACTCGTAGTGGAATGCCTTATCCAGCGACGCAAAACAAGTGTCGTAAGTAGCGTCGCGGATCTCTAAAATCTCGTTAATCAAGAGCTGGTTATTGGAGTCAGTGACACGCAACGCCTCCAAGTCAACCTTGCTCAAAATCTTGAACACCAACTCAAACAAATCATGATTCTTCTTTTTGGAGTCCTCCAACACCTTGAGTGAACCGCTATTCGCATGAGCCGGGGTCTGGTTCGAGATACTTCCGATTTTAGCTGCCAATCTTAATAACAAGTCAACAGCACCCACATAATACTTCAACTCAAGCATGATGTTGATGGAGTTTTCAATGTTCTCAAGAGTGAGTGACTTGTAAGCCTCTTCGAACAAGTTGATAGAAGTCTTCAAACATTTGTTCTTCAAATCCACGTCCTTGTTACCCACATCCTTAGCACGAGTCAAGTTCTCGATTGCTTTGAAAATCAACACATCGTCAGTGGAGCAGAAAGAACCACAGCGGCCCTGGAGTGACGAAGCAATCAAATCGATCGATCCTCCCTTCAAGATGTTCTTGTTGATGATTGACGACAACAAGTCTTTGATCAAGTTCTTGACGTCTTGGTTAGGCAACAACAAGTCCCTGAAAGACAACTTCAAAAGATTCACTTGGTTTGTCAATGACAAAAACTTGAAAATGTCATTGATGTTGTTCTGATTCATCTGGATTTCCTCAAGCAAAACCATAAGGAAGGAAAGACCTTCCTTGATGGAATTCAAAGACTTGATAATAGATGTGAATGCAATATGTTCTGCTCTCAAGCAAACTTCGCTCTCAAATTGGCTTGGGTCAGAGCTATAGTTAGGAGCGCTCAAGCCCAAGATACTATTGCCATTCTCAACGAAGAACTCGATCAACACGATAACAGAGCCAATGAAGAACTCAATCTGCTTCTTGTCGATCTTCAATCCCTGGACGATCAAGTTATCATCCTTAACGGACTCCTTTTCAACAGCACCATTGATACCAAACTTGATGTGAGCAAATGGATTGAACACCTTGTTGTTCCAGAATTCTCTGAACAAACGTGAAATTAAGAGTGACGTACCGTAGAAACGGTCACTCAACACGACGTCTTCAACTGTAGGGTGAGCATCTGTCTGCTGAGGTGGCAAATGGTAATGTGGAGCTTGAGGAGCCGTCAATGCCTTGCTTATCAACCTTGGATTGTTGCTGCAGCTCGAGAACAAGAGTTGTGCTTTTCTCTTGAATAACTCAGTTGTATTGTAGTGCCCGTAAGAGCAAGCTAAGTATAACAACGTTGAGCAAGTTTCCTCGAAACCGTTTTCTTCGATGAAGTTCTCGATAGTGCTTTCATTGAGAGACTTCAAAATCTGATCCGAGGTTCTATACTGGTAGATCAAAATTCCGAAATTGGTCAAGATTGCGAGCTTCAAAGGCTGCTTTGAGTACTGGCTAGCCAAAACGTTTGCATAGCCATTTGGAGTCTCAGTTGCATTCATGGAAGGTGTCAACTGAATAACATCCTGGATGTATGTGTAAGCTTCTCCTTCATCAGCACCAGTGTACTTGATGAATTCTGCGTCTTCAACAAGCTTGTTGTTCTTTTTCAAAAAGCCGTAATTTGCAATGCTGATGAACAACTTGTCAGACTTCTTAGTTTTCTTCACGCAAACGAACACATCTGGGCTAATGATCTTTGCGAACTTGGTGTTTTTCAACAACTGCGACTGCTGCTGGTTTTGAATCAATTGTGATAAATGCTGTTTACTCCGCGTGAAGGAGTCCAACTCAGAGTTAATGACAGGGACATCCGGAGAAGGAGGGAACTTGATGGAGGCAAGATTTAATCTTAGCGATGCTGTGGATGATGCAGAGGAGTACCCCGAGTTGAAAGTTGACGATATGAATGATCCAAATCCTAATGCCGAGCCAAGCTTCAAAAGAATACGGCAACCGTTTGTCGTAATCGCAATCAATTGAACTGCTGAGGATTCATGCATGGAAATATGCTGGATGTTGATGATTTTGAACTTCTCAAACACCTTAAAACTATTGGCGTTCACAAACATGTTTGATGCACTCTTGAAGATTTGGGTAGGCAACAACCTACTTGCTTCGTTGATCTGCTGCTGGTCTGGTTGAAGTTTGTACACACGAATCACAGACTTGTTCGACAAGGAGTACAAGATATTTCTACCTGCATCGATATCAAGCTGTGTAATAGTCTCTGGGGCAGAGGTAGTATAGTTGGTGTTGGAGGATAAGTAATCGAATCCAGGTAACTTACTTGGAATGACACTCGAAATACCTGTCTTTGTCAAGCACACTTTGTCACAACGGTTCTTGATGAAACTCGACTTATTTGTGTACTCCAACTTCCAAACGTTGATACCATCACTTTGGCCTGTGAAGTAGATATCTTGAGTTGTTGGATGACAGATTATGTTGTTGACATTCAAACCTTGAATCGAAACCGATAACTTCGGACTAAAAATTTCCAAGTTGTTGAAGGAGCGGTCGTATTTGATGATAAATATGTGGAAATCCAGTGTAGTTGCAATCAACAAGAGGTAGTTTGCATCTGCAGCGAAGATTCCTGGCTTAGGTTTCACGATTTTAACCCTCAAAATCGCATGCTTCAATTGGTCGATCGTAAGAAATTGCGCCGACAGGTTGAACGATGATTTCGGCAAATTGTAGTTCCAAAGGATTAATTTGTTGTCGCTTATAATCCAGGATCTTTCTATCTCCTTGAACATTCCAATTTTGCTGACGTTGCTCGTTGAGTTGTACTCATCAAAAACTTTGTCTGGAAGGTTGATTTGGTTCACCTTCTCAAATCTGTGGAAGTCGCCCAATCCCTTTTCGTTATCAAAGTAGTAGTTATCCAATCCTCCGGTTGCACTCCTATCCATGACTTCGTCGTTGTAGATGTCCACGGGGGTCATGGAATCGATCTTGTTGAAGTCTGTGATGAACTTCGATCCCAACTGCAAAGGCGACAAATTGGCAAAGTTTGGAATGTGTACTTTGTAATTCACCGTATTATTCTTCAAGTTCAAAGGGTGGAGGAATCTCTTGGACAATTCACCCCTTGATTCATCTGTTGCAACAGCCGATGGATCGCTTTGATGGAACTGAAGAGAGTCCAAATTCTCATCAAGGTTTATCGTTGGGACAATATACTTCGAATTCACACCTGCGTTATTTTTGTTTGATACATTGGAATTTCCAACGATCCCACTGATGGGATTGGAACGTCCAAGTAGCAGGTTGACCATGGCGTGGTTGTTTACGTCTCTACCTTGTTTTCGAATTTTTTTTAAGATGAACAAACTTTTCGGGCTGCACACGAATTGTTGTATTATGTAACTTTGGTTGGAGTTGCCATTAACAAAAGTTTACAAACGACTAGGCAATCAACCATGAAATTGACCTCTGTCGTCCTTGCTTTGGCTGCCGTAGGCAGTGCATTCCCAATTCTTGATTCAGACCGTCATGAAGCTAGAGTCGTCAAGCTTGGCCCTAATGAGTATAAGCTCATAAAGGAAAGCGATAAGCTTACTATGAGAGCTAACAAAGTTGGCTTCATTGATGTCACAGACAAAATTCTGGTTGACGAAGCTGTCTCTCGGGGTATAATCTCATATTCCAACGTTCCATTCGTGCAGCAAGTATTGCATGCTGGTTCAAAACAATTGTCCGAGATTATTGAGCCTCCAGTTTACCACTATCCTAAGAAGGTGTCTCACAAGGACGCCATCAAGAAATTGCAAGACCAAATTGACATTGACGATGTCACCAGTAACTTGGCCAACTTCACCTCCTTTTACACTAGATACTACAAGTCAGACACTGGCCTTGAGAGTTCGGAGTGGTTGTTCAACAAGGTGAGTGAAACTGTGGCTCCTTTGAAGGATGCCAAAGTCAAGAAGTTTGCTCACAAATGGAAGCAATTCAGTATCATTGCCACAATTCCAGGTCAAGTCGAGGAGACAGTCGTTGTTGGAGCCCACCAAGACTCTGCTAACTTGATCTTGCCAATGCTTACTCAAGCACCAGGTGCGGATGATGACGGATCTGGAACCGTCACTATTTTGGAAGCATTGAGGTTGTTGGCTAACTCTGGCTTCAAGCCTCACAACACTCTTGAGTTCCACTTCTACTCCGCAGAAGAAGGTGGACTTTTGGGATCATACGATGTTTACCACCAATACCGTGAAGACAACAGAACCGTGTACGGATTGTTGCAGCAAGATATGACTGGATCGACCAAGAAGACCAAGGAGAATGGTATTGAAGAGCACTTTGGTTTGATTGCTGACTACACCTCAAAGAACTTGAACGACTTCATTAAGTTGATTGTTGAGGAGTACAACGATATTCCTTACCATGAAACCACTTGTGGATACGCCTGCTCGGACCATGCATCTGCTCTTGAATTTGGATACCCATCATCATTCTTGATTGAAAGTGAGATGAAGTATACTCTGGAAGTGATTCACTCCGTCTGGGACACCATCGACCGCATCGACTTCGACCACGTGAAAGAGCACATTAAGTTGACAGTTGCGTTTGCCTACGAGTTAGCAAGTGCAAAGATCTACTAGGGATTGAAAGTTTATTTAGCCGCGTAAGTAATTGAAGCTTGACGCCGCTTATGACCTTCGGTCAATTAAAAACTACGAATAGTCTTAAATAAAAGCAAATTTAGAAATACAATATAGCTATAAGCAATTACCCGTTTTACTCGGTCTCCTCGACCTCAGACTCCTCCTTGCGAGCAAATCTGACAACATCGTATTTGAGCTGTTTGTAGTTGGCAACTCTAGTCTGGTTCTGTTCCTCATCAATCAAGACGCGTTGCTGCACATCAGCCTCAACAAGTAACTGAGCACCCTTCTTGACAATCTTCTCCATAGAAGCAACTTGGGAGTCGTTAAATACTGCGACGTTGTACCAGTCAGTCTGCTTCTGGTCTTCTGCCTGAGGGTTGTACTTGTTCACAGCCAAAGAGTATGTGAGGAATTTGTTACCGTCTCTGGTTTCCTTGGCCTCAATTCTACCAACAGTACCCAAAAGCTGGATTCTGGCGAACGATTGTCTTGACACAGAGCTCGAAAATGAGCGGATGGAGTTTCTGAGCATGGTGATAGGTGAATGGTGTTTATTTGAAATTAGTTTTGTTCGCCACCGCGTCTTATTCCAAACACGGTCACGTGTTTCGATATTAATATAGATTGGTTTCAAGGGTACTGTTGCAGAGTTTGAACACGCGTTTCATTCACTGGTAATATCATTGTCCTCGCTGTTTCGTATAGCTTTCCTATTAGTCACTCAATTTGAATCAAATTGGCGATAACGGAATTTTTGACAGATTTTGTTAACTGTATACAAAAAGTGCAGGTCAAGAAGTTTGTTAAGAAGAAACGTCTTTACTTTACAATATTTTCTGTATCAATCTATACCCATCCTTCTAGGCGTTAGTACTATAGGATGTAAACCAAAGTTTATCTTCATTTCGATCGTTTCGTCGGTACAATTTAGTAACTCCACACTTATCAGCGTCATAAACGGGGGTAATGCTTACGTAATCAATTCGCCACCCACGCACTACTCTTATCGGAGGAGATAAAAAGCGGAATCATTCTTTTTTTATAGAGGGCAATCAACTACAACAAACAACCCCGTATTACTTATCCGAAATCAATTAGATAGACTTGGTCTTGGAAAAGGTATGTTAACACACAGAAGCATCACAAGTTCACTTGGATATACCTTATGGCGCAATTGAAGTTCACAGAGTTCATTTTGATCATCCGCGCAAAATCAGGGGGCAAAATTGCCATCCGAGAGTAGTGAAAGCGAGGACCCAGAGCCATTGAAAGGCTCCAATCACAACAGTTACTAACAGAATAGAACGCACAATGAGATCCGCTTTTAAAGATACTTATTCTTTTGGTACGTATTGACACGAGAATGATAACATGAGAACGTGGGAAGGCAACAAGGGAGACACGCCCCTTACTTGCAGCGGAACGAGAATGCATCCCTATTACAATGCTAGTGCAAGCCAGACATGCGTGAGGGAGTGGAATTGAACGGCGATCACAGGAATCTGATCATTCCCGTATGTAACGCTTGTGGCGGGATGAGATGAGCGTTAATGGTAAAATTGCACCAAGTCATACCGCACTGCCAATGATCTGCAATTCCTGAGGTAAAGGAAGCACTGAGATCGGTAGTAGAAGACCCTTTTCTTGCCGCTAGTTAATCGGCATTGTTTGAAGATCTTGGCTGCAGATCCTATCGCATGGAATTGACAACACCAAACTACCCAAAACATCTCCCACAGTTCGATCCCCGTGGAATCATCATTGCAATTGACATACTAACACAGCAGAAAAACGTCAGGCTGAGGCCAGCAGAATCAAGCAAAGATTCAAGGACAGAGTTCCTGTTATTTGTGAGAAGGTTGAGAACTCTGACATTCCAGCCATTGACAAGCACAAGTACTTGGTTCCAAGCGACTTGTCTGTAGGGCAGTTTGTCTATGTTATTAGAAAGAGAATCAAGTTGCCAAGTGAGAAGGCCATCTTCATATTTGTCAACGACATTTTGCCACCAACTGCTGCTTTGATCAGTACGATTTACGAAGAGCACAAGGATGAAGACGGGTTCTTGTATGTCTTGTACTCTGGCGAGAACACCTTTGGTGGTGAGCCGGTCAAGTTGGATTTGTCGTCGATTGATTTTGACAACTTGGAAGAAGACTTGAAGTCATATTCCGGTTAGCCAAGCAAAATGAAGTCTCGGGGAAGGCTTGACGTGATTCTTCGGACGCTTTTAACTATTAGTATTGGTTTGGTTGAATGGATTTTGTAAACTGTGAAACATGTAGAAGATCAAATAGGGAGGGAAGTGCCCGAAAAGGGCTATTGGGGTAAGACTTGAGATTATTGTTGCAATTTGGTAACTGGAATTCGTATTCCCCGCTTGGATTCAAAATACACGACGGTTACATAGCATCCAGCCGTGACATGAGGTTGTTGGATTTTGGGCAGTTCCATGTGCTTAGGAGTGGTGTTCAGACGAAGACAGGGTGCTACAAGCAGAACTTACGAGAAACCCACTGGGCGGCTTTATGCAGAAGCGCAGAGATCGACATTCACAACGAAATAGAAATAGGAGAAAAAGCAGTTGAGATTGTAGACATAGACAAAGCCTAGTTTATATTTGAGTTGAGCATCATGCAGAGCATTAGCCAGCTTGATGAAACCACCTTTTGCAACATTCGTGCGGTGAAATAGGACTGAAAAAACCCTTTTCTGTACCTGAACAGAATTACGAAAACCTTATATGTTCCAAATTAAGGTTTGGCAATCTTGGGAAAATGGGATTCACCCGCTCGGGCTAAAAAACAGCCCTAAGAGGACGGTTGATCACGAGTTTAATTCCCCAACTGGTCCAGGTTGAGGGCGGTTTTAGACTTTGGCCGATAAAGTTGTTCACGACGACAACAAAATTCACACGACAACTCTACTATCATGGCATCTAGACCATCTTCCTGATATGGACTCTCTCTAGGCATTTGTAGCCTTCTTCCATTTTTGATACAGCTTCAAATAAGCTATTTCTTCGTGGTTACATTTCCGCATGGCCGTCGTTGGCTGACCATCGCGTCGCGTTAGCAGATCTTTTACCGGGTTTGTTTTGATGCACCTTCAAAAACAATACGTGACAACCATACCCTCATGTATGTACTAGTGGGGCCGCCCACAAAAGTCAATTGGACGCTTCCCCAGGAAAAGGGAACGGATGTAGGATCTTCACGAGCCCGAAACAATTGTGGTGTGGCGAAATTTCTTACCCCACCAGGAAGGAAAAGGCCGCGCCGCTCACAAAAACACGTTTTTGGAAGTAAACATACTGGTTATGGAAAGTTTTTCTTCGGGCCATTGGCAGCGCTCAAGACTTCTCGATTGGTTACGGGCCTACAATAGCGAGAGCGTTTACGAGATTGTGTAGACAATCTCTGACCAGCGGTGCTGCGAAAAGAGAATTAGCGCTGGCTAAACGGTGAGCACATACTATCAGTAACATGTTCCTACTTGAATGGGAGAGAGAAGTAGTAGTTCCACTAGTGAGTGTGTTTCTAAAGTAGTCTGATTTTGTAGTTTCTCGTGAATACGCGCTTGATTCAGTTTTCGACTATACAGTTTCTTTTTTATGCATGATGGAACGACAAGAAACTATTTTCGAGTTTGGTTTGAAAAAAGAGCTACATTGATTTACTTCGAGAAATATTTTGTACTTCTGTTGTGACCCCTCAAAAGCGAGAACACAAGAAATCAGGCACTACAAACCCGAGCCTTCGCGTGCCCAGATTTCCATCTTCCGAGAAGTATAAATGTGCAAGTAGTTTCCTACAAAATCTCTTTCCTCATCAACCCACACTCGCTTAATTACAATGCTTTCTTCTGTTGTTTCCCTCGCTGCTATCTCCTCTGTTGCTTTGGCTTCTGTTGCCAACGTCACTGTCGTCACCACTGACGTTACCGTTACTGGCTACACCACCTACTGCCCAGAGTCCACCACCATCACCATCACCACCTGTGCTGACCACAAGTGCGGTGAGCACAAGGTTACCGTCACTGAGCCAACCACCGTGACTGTCACCGAGGAGTGCATCATCCCAACCACCTACACCACTGAGCACATCACTGTCACCAAGACTGCTGACTGTGTTGACTGCCACAAGACCACCTCCACCACTCTTGCCCCACAGGTTACCTCTTACGAGGGTGCTGCCAACAAGAAGGTTGCTGGTGCTTTCGCCGGTGTCGCCGCCGTTGCCGCTGCTTTGTTGTAAGTAGTTTAGAATTTCTTTCTAATACAATTCCTTTGACAGGAACAGCGATAAATTCCGTAGACCAAGAAAATCATGTTGACAAGAAAATCAAGAGTAGATTACAAAATTAACCAGGACATGAGCTCATAGCAACTTACCATAAAGATTTCAAGAAGAGTAAACATAGACTGTAAACAGAGGTCATGCAAGAGAATCCATCAGTAGAAATGCAAACTGTAAACAAACAAATCGCACGGAAATATACCAAGAAAACTAGAAGGGACAGGGCCCTAAAAAGAATCAGTAAATCTGCAGATCTCAGGTGAAATTGCTAAAACCAGCGATTGCTTACAAGAGATTTCATATTTTTCTGGGCGACTGGTAAGGTTTGACTTTCCCTGTCGTCATAATAATTCTCCCCAATATTGCTCCCTTCAAGAAAATCTCGTCAAGTTTCAAGAATAATGCCGGAAAACCGAATCATATGATTGTTTTTTTTTGTTGATATTCATGGACCAGATCTCAACATAGTGATGCAAAGCTCGGCTCTAATTATGTCTCTGCAACTGTTGTGGTAGTTTTTGCACCCATTTTTTTCAGTGGTGCGCTACCAGTGAGATTATCACCATACACGACCTATTATCAAATTTGGAAATTTCATCGTTCCCCATACCTACGCAGCATTGAGATGGCATCACATTCTGGTGACGATCCCGAAACCTCTAGGTTCCCAAGAACTTCAAGGTTCTTCAACAGGGACCCCACGGTTCCTGATATGCGGACGTTTCAACCTACTGTTGGTGATGCTCCACTAGCATTTAATGGTCAGACTGCGAACATCAATTACAACCCTTTCCTATATCCTCAGCTGAAAACGAAGCACAACTACCCGTTAGACACATATCACCTACCAAGCAGGATACATTTAACAGATTTCCCGAAAGATAGAGCCACAGCTGGAGAATCCTATGGTGGTGAATCTGATGAGGTTCCCAATGAAATCCCAATCATTAAGCTTGCAGGCGACCAGGTAAATGACCCGATTGCGGTCATAGAAAGTGCAGGAGAATTAGGGAAACTCAACGGTGCTGTGAAAATTCTATTATCGGATCAGGATGATGCTTTGATAAGGTCAAACTTCCAAATCAACTCCGATTTGTTTTGGTTTGAGACAAACAAGTTGTTGTACAATCCTCCCCGAGACGAAGCAATGAGCAGATTTACGTTTCACATCGCCTTGGTTAAGTTCCACTTACAAGCTGCGCAAGGCGAAGACAAGCCTGAATCTGGATCTACTCCAGAAGTTACAAAGATTGGCATCAATGATCTTGTGAACTCATCAAAAAGCTTCGATCCTGAAGAGATCGCAAAGGAAGCATTGCTAGATGGACTTCTTCAACGAACTTCTGTTAAACAGGAAACGGAAACTGTGAACAGGAATAGCCAAGACTCGCCTAGTACGCAAGAAGTTGTTGATGCAAACAAAAGGCCGAATCCACACACATCGATGGCCTCAATACACAGCATCTTAAATTCCCCATCACCTTCTCCATCATATGACGAAAGTGCGCCTAAGGAAGAGAAGAAGAGGGCCCCCAAAACTCCTTCATTTGTACTGAAAGCACCGCTGATAGATAAGAGAAGTGTTGACTTGTACAAGCTCTTTAGGGCAGTAATCACAAGAGGAGGATTTGTTGAAGTCATCAATAAAAAGCTCTGGGCACAGATTGGACGTGAGTTAGGATACAGAGGTAAAATCATGACTTCGTTAAGTAGTTCCTTGAAATCTACCTACCAGAAGATCTTATACGGATTTGAAGTATTCCTCGGGAACAAACTGTACCTGTTCTTGGGTTTGGTTCCCCCAGATAAGGAGATAACCGTTAAGGCTGAACAAACTGATTTAACGGTGAAAAGCGAAGGGCAAGAAGGAGTTAACACTGACGCGAATAACAAAAGAAGCTCGGAAGTGACCTCTGATAATGTACATAAGAAGAGAAAAAGAGAGGCTCCGTTGATAATTGGTTCATCGTCTGAATTTAAGAGATCAATCAAAAGCAAAGTATCCAAAGGAATACTAGCAAATTTGCCGCACTTAATTGAAACCAAACCACAGAACATCTTCTCGTCAAAAGCTGCTCCTGAAAACCCCACAGACTCTCCTATAGAGAGGAAGAAGCCCAAAAAAATTGACGACACTTCCTCCACAACTATTACTCCCCAGAATCAGTTGAATCATGCTCTAGCAAATATGGTATTTAACCTGGAGCAAGTTGACGAAGTGACTAATACTTCGCCACCAAAGTCGCTTTCACTCTATTCTATAAGGCAGTTTATGGAGAAAGATCTCAAGTTTCAAGAGTTTATCGTTAAGCAGAACTCAGAGAAGTTCAACAAATCAGCACAGCGCTCAGACCTGCAACAGCAGCCTTCTGGAAATGGCTCATACCTGCCAATCGCAAGTCCTTACTCTACTGGTTCACAGAATTACAGCGAACCGCTCTTTGCTATGCCCGAGAGGAATTTCATCAAGTTCAACGACTTTGAAAAGTTATACTGGAGATTTGTCCACAACGATCAGACTGCGAACGTTTTGAGTGATGGGCTCGAATTGGAAAATGGTGATAATGTCCCGAGTTTCATAAACGGGTCAGGATTTGTTCGCCTAGGTGACGACTTGCTGAATTATAAAAACAGTCTTCAAAATTTGAGTTCCATAGCGCCATATATCCGCATGACTTCAAGCGCTAAACCTGCAACACCTACTGGTGGTAATTCCCCTCATGTGGGTGGAGGAGCAAACAAATTCATCAGTGGTGCATCGGCATCCAACTTGAATGCGGCACAATCTGACATTTCTCAGTTTAACTCAAGGGAGTATATTTGGAATACGTTTGAGGCTTCGTTACTGCCTTGGAACTTCCACAATCTACCTGTTCTCCCGAATTCTTTGTTTGGAGCTTTGCATGAAAGTGATTTAAATAACCACGACATGTTGAGTACGAGAATTAACATTGGAATGACTTTTAGCACGCTGAACTGGAAATGCGAAGACCACTTTTCACAGCTAATCAATTTGCACTTTTTTGGAGCCTGTAAGAAGTGGTACTTTATTCCAGAGCTGGAATTTGACAAATTCGAACGTGTTGTCGAAGAAATCAAAGCTTCCAACGACCAAAGGTTATCGATTAACACCTTACAAAACGGCCAGAGAGCCAACGACATCATGCACTATTTCCAAAGTACTGGAAGTGACCCTGATGTGGACGTTGTATTGAGTGCATTGGAAAATGTTGTTTATCCCTCCAAAGATGTCCGCACTCATAGTTCAAGTCCAAAGTTGAGAAAGCTTCTACAAAGCGTTCAACATGAACGGTTCCGGTATAATCAAGACTTTTTGATTACCCCTGAAATACTACTGGAGCATGGTATCAAATACACCACGACAATCCAAAGACCTGGTGAAATTATTGTCAAGTATCCAAAAACTTACTCGTTCAGTTATTCAATGGGCTTGAACTTAAGTGAGGAGACGAATTTCGCTACAAAATCTTGGTTGGATCGTGCAATCGAAGGAGAAAAGTGGCTCACTAAACAGTCCATCCTACCAAATTTCCTGACTGTCAAGTTGATAGTTAACTTAATCCAACTATATGATTCAGGTAAGCCGATTGGGTTTAATTCGGAAATTTTTGACAAAGTGAGTCAAATGTACGAGGAGTTTTATGAAAAAGAACTCGAACTCCGCACCAAGGTCAGAAAGTATAAAATCCAGGAGTCCTCTCTTGATGACAAAAGTTTAAGTGAAGTTGACTTGATCTCTGATGATGACCTTGCTAGTGCATTTCCTTCCAGAATCGTGATTACCGACAAAGATACACAAACTTCTGCTGTTATCACATTGGAAAGCTTTTGCAAGTATCAAGAACAGAACTTGATCGATCCTGAAGATTTCACTCTGGAATTGCAAGTTGCGTATTCTGACGACAAGTTGAGACAGTTTTCCAAAATATTGAAGAATTATTCTATTGACTATGAAAGCTGGACATCAAACTATGAGTCCTTGATTTCAGAGAACTCAATTTTGCCTTTGAAGACATACAAAGCATTGTTGAACGATGGTGAACGTATTCACTCTGCCGTCGCTTCTTCTGAATTCAATCTTTCACATGAAGACGATGACTCTTCCGAACCCTCGAAATTGAAGACGTTTACCAATCACATTAGCAACTTGAGGAAGTTTTTGATGAACTCAAACAAGATCATTGAAGAGTGTCAGGTGTTCTTAGCAATTAAACACCAGCAACGAATTCGGAATGGTACAGATTACCAGAGTGCAGAGAAATTACCAAAATTGATTGATTTAGTGGAGAAGATCTCCACAATGAACTTCTCGTGTCCTGAATTTGACCAAATCGTGGAATTCAAGACCGAGATTGAAAACTTTGATAAAGCTGCGCGAACGTTACTTGCCAAAAAATCCAAACCTATAGATGAATTTAACGATCTCATCAATTTAGGACAAAGCTTTGGAATTGCAATCCCAAGTTTGAGCTTCTTGATGCGTGTTCGTGACCGCCTTGAATGGATCGATACTTTCACACTAATTGACAAGGGAGTTGATCCTTACAAAGACAAGAAAGCAGTCTTTTCTATAAAGGACTTAGAGGGCTTTGTTAGTTCTGGGTGGAGGATTCTCTCTTCTGACGACGTGAGCTATATGGAAACTATTGCTAAAATCTTGGATAATAGCAGAGAATTTGACCAAGAGATTGTCAACTTTTTGAAAATGGACGACTATCTCAAGCTAGACCTCAAAAGATTCAATACCATCGCGGATAGGTTCAGATTGGAAAAGTTGTTTATCTCTCAGGACACTTACGATGAACTTTCGAGAATTCACGCAAGTTTACCATTCATTCAGCAATACCACGATCTCTTTGGCAATAGTGAAGAAAAACCCACATACCAGGTTGCAAAACAGCTCCAGACTACGTTGACAGAAACTGGTCTTAAATTTGATCTTACTAGATTGGAGGAGGACCTATTGCGTGCAGAGACTTGGATCGGATCTACTTGGAAATTGATCGAGAGCGTTAATTTGGCGACCACTATTTTCAAGGAAGCTTCCCCTGAGACCAACTCGTATTCCAGGACGGCGATGAACCCAAGTTTATGTGAGAAGATCAAACGGATGACTTTAAAGTCTCAATTCAGTTTCTCTGAAGAAGATGACTACAATATTACTTCATCTTGCTTATTGAACTTCAGCGAGGCAAATCAAAATTCCAGTCAAGGAGACGATTTGCAAGAAGAAAAGGCACCTAAATACTACTGCATTTGCAGAGAGTATGAACATGGCACGATGATTGAGTGTGATAAGTGCAATGAATGGTACCATGTTCACTGTGTGAATGCTGAAAGCAAAGAAGACGACAATGAAAATGAGAGTTACACATGTCCCATTTGTGTATTGATCGACTCAAAGGAGCAAAATGATACGTGGGTCAATTGCCAAATCACATTGGGAGAAATAGTGGGTTTGCTCGACTTGGGTAAATCTCTACCAATTCTCGCACTGAGTGAGATTTCTGCACTAGAAGAAGCCAAGAATGAGATGGAGAAAGAGCATGAAAAGATTTCTGCAATAGTTAACAACATCGAGACAAGTGGCGATGATGTCACCGTAAAGATCGACAAATTGAAATGGATATTGAGAAAGGTTTATGGAGGAGCGATATTCTTGAATGATATCTACGAAACAGTGCTTAGCCAAATACGCCGTCTCGAAGTCTTGAAACCAATCAAAAGTGAAAGACCTATGCTTGTTGAAACGATTGCTGAAGGGTTGGAACCTGAAGGAAGCTTAACATCGGCAGTGCAAGTCACCTCGGAGCAAAGTTCTCATTCTGCTACCAACGGGGACTTGAAGTCGAATGTTGACAATCCCTCTGTTCAAGAAATTTCCCAAATTGCACTTCAAGCACAAACGGTTGCAGAGGCTGGCCAAAATGAGAGCACAATTGCGAACACTATTCCAAACGAGAGTAAAGTTGCAGACACTGTTCAAAATAACACAGTTGCAGACAGTTTTCAAAATAACACAGTTGCAGACAGTTTTCAAAGTGAGAGTACAGATACTTTCCAAAATGAAAAGCCAGTCACTTCCCAAAATGAAAACGCAGCTGCCCTTACAAATGGTTCTCCTGGTAACAACCCTGTAACAACTGAAGAAGTTCCCTTCAAAGACAATCAGATGTTATTCGCAGAACATGACAGCAATGAAATTGCATCCACTCCAGCAACATCTGAAGGTTTCGGAGCAACTCTGCAGTCTTTAGACAAAACTACAAATGTCTCGAAACAAGAAACCTTAGATCCTCAACTAAACCAGATAGACCCGGATCTAATGTAAGTATTAATTAAATCATAAAGCAACGAAAGCACAGCATAATGATAGAATATATATGAGAATTAATTATTTTGTAGTGATTATTTGTGTGTTTTGAAATATGATCTTGTTTTTTTGTACCAAGCGCTTCCATCACTACAATGACTACCCCACAAGATATCGTGGATTATTCCTGGAAGCGAACAACCTCAAATGAAACGATAAAAGTCACAGATGTGATGTCCTTTGTGAGAAACATTGAAGACGTTTTGGGCATACCCAAGCTCTTCACAGAGAAAGAATTGTCAGTTTTGAAGAAAGCTACAATTAACAGACCAAACACGAATATCTACAAACGCAAGGCGCTAGACTTCATATTGGCATTGGTTCCCTATAAAGACTTTGGTGAGCTCTTACACGCCCGATTTAAATTGAAATTAGAGGACGTCAACATACCGGCGTCTACATACCATAAGCTGGAGGATGTCCCAAAGAAGAGCTTTCCCAGTACATTCATAAAGCACGAGGATACAAAGCCTATCTTAAGAAATTCTCGAGCCATGTCATCGGATTTTGCATCGAAGGAAGAGTGGACAATTAGAGACTCAAAAAGCCGACTACAACGAGAAACTATCCAAGAAATGAAATCTTCAAACACTGAGCATTTAGCACGCATACGCGATTTAGAAGCAGAAGTGCGAAGTTTGTCACGATACAACGCGTATCTCGAACTGAAGCACGACAACGGAGAACTACTCAAAAAGATAAACGAAAGAGACAATTTGATAACAACATTAGAGTCACTTTGCAACAAGTACAAGATAGAAGCTCAACAGCGAGCCAACGTATCTCTCGGTCCTTTTGTTGAGGAGTTGATATCTAGCATAGACAAACAAGAACAGCTCATTGCAAAGCTTCAAAGGCAACTACTGCTCTCCGACAAAAAGGAAGAGACTAATATCAGAGCATTTATGAGAAAGCTTCCATTTATAAAAGAGTACCACAACTTTTACAAATTCAAAAAGGCTAATGCAAACCCAGGAACACTAATTTTGAATGTTACAGCCTTGGTATTGTTTACTTTCTTGTTAGTTAATGTTCTAAGGGTTGTATTCTACATCTTTTCATCGAGTTCTAGCTCTGGAGCTTATATATATCCCAGAGATGATTTGGACCAAATTACAATAACTTGGTGGAAGGAGATAGAGTGGTTGGAGTATCTTGTATACATGATAACAGAATAGACTCTTTCCACGGAATCGTTTTTAATACTACAAGAATTAAACAATAAACTAGATTAACCCAATCTAAATACACGATATAAAAAGTTAAAAGATTATATATATTAGTACAGACATACACAACCCTTCACAAAAAAGAAGTGAATGAAAGATGATCGTCAAAACACTTAGTTCATCTGCTTAACCAAAGCGTTGATGAACTCCTCTCTGTTACCGGTGTCACCACCCTGGATGAAGTGCTGGAACTTTCTAGTTCTGAAACCACCGTTAGGGTTAGACAACTTGAATGGCCACAAGAAGTTGTTGGCCTGCTTGAAGTTTGGACCAACAGTGTAGATCTCGTGGATCAAGTCCTCAATGGACAAGATGTTGTACTTACCGAGAGCAGCCTCGATGATGGAGTTGTCGTACAAAGCAATTCTCTGCTTGTTGACCTTACCGAAACCTCTCTTGTAGACCAACTTTCTGATGGTGGCCAAAGATGGGTAACCGTAAGCAATGTATGGCTCAGCCAACTTGATCAACTCAGAGGTAGCCTTGGTCAATCTGACGAAAACACCGGCGTTAATCTGGGTCAATCTCAACAACTGCAAGACCTTTCTTGGCTTAGGTGGGATCTTCATGATACCCTTGATTCTGACAACGAAGACCAACTTTGGCTGAGCCTCGACGTAGTAAGAACCAGCAGCCTTAGCCTCACGCTTAGCGTTGATGATGGCACGGTCAGCCTCGTGGTACTCCTTGGCGTGAGCAGCAGCTCTGTCAAAGATGACCTGTCTCTTCTCCTTGTTAGACTAGAATTGTTAGTACTATGTTTTGCTTAACTAGCAGATACTTCTCAGTCCCGAAAGATGGTTAATTGATAGACAACATCGCCAAAGCTAGTCGTATACGAATGGTTGTTTTGCATCTTCAAAGTAATTCTGCGCTTAAATGTTTGGAGTGTTACTTACAGCCTGTCTGGCCTGCTTAGCAGCAGCGCGCTCCTCCTTAATCTTCTGCTGAGCCTTTTCCTTCTTAATCAAGGTTTCTGGTTTCAAAGTGCTATTAATGTTAGTATTATGAGTCAAGTAATAAGTACTTGTAACATAACTCCGCATCCTCTGTCAATATCGCAAGCTGCCATGATTGTTGAGACGTCCGGAAAGGTCATCTCTCGGATAAGAACTGGACAGCCAAGTCCATTCTAATCCCAATCGTGATCACAGACTACCGGGTGGTGAGTCTGAGGGCAGGGTGCACAGAGGAAAACAGATATATCAGGCATCGGCTAATGTGTATATATGAATATTCATTCAGCTGCAAGACAATCTAGCTTTCCCATGGCATCGGGCTGTGAAGCCCAGTTCAGAATAATTCAAATCACAGTAGCAAACCTAACAAGTCACAGTTGCCTGTGAGCTGTTATGTTGCAGTAATTAAGTGTTGTGATGAGACTTACGTAGCCATCTTGTTCAGTGTTGATGAAGAAAGAAATTTTCACTGGGGGAAAATCTTGCCTCCATTTATACAAAATTGGAATGTATGAAAAATTTTCATACACAAAATAGGTTTAGAGATGGATTTACCCGGACGGACACACGTGATGAGAGTTTCAAGCCCTAGGATTATTACGCCCAACAAGGTTACTTGGAACTTCTAAAAGTCCAGTCGGATGCACTTGTAGATAGAGAGGATGTATTTTGATACACAACACCTTTAAAATAAACTGGAAACTAGCCCTGTAGCTCTAGATTCCATCACATCTCGTTAAGATTCCTGGATAATGAATGCTAACTTGACTCAACAAAATCAAACGAGATGTTCGTAGAAGACTCTGCATTTCTCGACAAAACTCTTATGGTATGTTATCTCGTTTCGCAGTCTATCATCTCTATGATTCTCGTCCATACGCCAATTGTACTTCTATGAAAACGACATTTTCAACGACATTCGATAGAATATCAAGTTGTCAAGAAAAACAAATCCAAGCTATCGCGACCAAATGAGTAGGACTACACCTGTTACAGTATCCTCGCGCATAACTACCAATCTCGCCGCTGAGAACGGGATACCAGTGGCTGGAGGTTACAATGGATACGGATATATCGCTCCGATCGGATACAATCATGGAGGTGTGAACGATTTAGACAGAATTACCATGTCTTTCAAGTCTGGAATTGAATCGGAAGTGAAGTGGGCATTGACAAACATGGCAAGAATATCGACTCAAAATGGATTTCAATTGGAGAGAAAGTCTTTCATTGGGTTGGAGCTTATTAAATACATGAACAAGGCCTTCCAACTCATAACAGAAAGAAAGGAAAATGATATTACTTCCGAGACCATGAATTTCTGCTTAGACGCGATATTAACCTTGAGAAACTTATCGCAAGAGCTCGATAACCAACATTGGTTGTTACAACTTAAGTCCTTCAAGAAGAACCTCTTGGATATTTTGAAGTTCTTGTACGGATGGTTTTATACCGATTCATACACACCGACTTTCCATTTGAAGCAGTTTGAGAGCCAATTCAGAGAAGCATTTGGCTATATTCTCGACTTGTTAGAACCTTTGACGTGTTATTACATTGACAATGGCAGAAACGATCCTTTGTTCAACGTATTGTTGAACATTTCTGTGTTGACTAACGACAAGGCCGTATTTTTAAGTACTTTGACATCTTTGTCGCACTTGCTCATAGTCAGCGACCCGGAAGACGACTTTAATACAGAAGATGAAAGGAAGGAGAAGTCGGAAGTTGAAGAAGCCTTAACCACCAAAAAACCTTCCAGTAACTGCATTGATGCAATCAAAGACAAACACCTCGAGTGCTACGTGAATCAGTTATTAGTAAGTGATAACGACGTGATAGCCTCTGTGGTTGAATTTTTAAAGCAATTTTTGTTTTCTACAGCATTACATGCTGACGCGGACAACGTGGAGGCATCACAGCTCATTAGATTGAATAAGTTATTACAACTAGACACTTCGTGTGCTAACTTATCAACTTTGATGAAGCAGTTACCTGTCATTCTATTGGCTAACACTGCTGGTTTGAATGACCCGAATGAAAGTAGTAAAATCCAAGAGCCTAACTTGACAAGAAGATCACATTATTCAGGATCAGCTACAGAATTACCAGAACTCCCAGAGGATGTCTACGAGATAATCACTAGATTCCCTGAGCCATTAAGAGCAACAACTTGGTTACGTTGCTGTTATGAGCCATACAATCATCATGGGAAAGCACCTACAGTTGCGGACGACGACGCGCAGCCAGGTGAAGTCACTCAAATTTCTTTGTGGAAGGCATACGAGAAACAATTTCAAAAGGTGTGGGAGAATTCTGATAAAGCCAACAAACCACTTCTTCCTGCAGTTGACTTCATCAAGAACGTCTCGAATGCATTTCCCAACTCAGAGGCCATGGTTATTAACTTGAACGTGCCCGAAGGAGAAAAGCCAAAGAAAAAGTTTATCATCAAAGGCATACAACCAAGACAGTTTGTTGCAAGTATAGATGTTGGAAACTATGATGCATTGAAAGCACCAAGTTCATCAGAAGACCTCGAAGAAGTGTCCCCTATTGGCCATGTTGACGAGGAGGAATTCCACGCAGCCATTTTTGCTTTAAACGAGAAGATAGTTAGCCAAAGGATACAGAGGGAGCATGTTAATCAGTTGAGTGTTACCAGTGCTGAAATTTTGGACTACATTATACGGGAAATGCTCGACACAAGGCAGAATTCACAAGTTAGAAAATACTTCAACTTGTTCAATGGGTACTGGTTACCAGGAATAATATTCGCCAATCCAAGTCTTATGGACTCTGGGTTAGTCAATAGCAACTGGCTTAGGTACCTTTTGTAAGTAAATTATGTATTTGTATAATTTGTTGTATGCACACGGAGACATTTTTTGTCGCATCGTTCAAATTTAAAAAAGCTAAAACCACCAAATCATTCCACCATGGCAGAGAGATTACCATTCAAGGTTCGCGCAACTGATGTCGTGCACAGATCGTTAGTTCTCGGCTTAGTCGGGTTCAGTGTTATCGGCTTGGGTAGCATTACCTTCAACATTTGGGCAAACAGCGACTACTCGTGGTTCAACAAGAACAAGCAGGTATATGTTAACGAGGAGACCGAAGAGTCGAAGTGATAGTGCAACAGGATTGACGTCTTAGGAGATTCAGAGGGTTTATGTATATAGTTGGAATGAATGAGATCTCTTGTATTGAAGTAGAATATGTGATCACAGTTTATTATCGACCTTTTTACGTTTGGCCTTGGTATCCGACACCTTGGGTTCAGATTTATCTCGCGAGCGCTTCTTTAAAGCTGACTTATCGTGGGCAAGTTTGAGATCTTTCGTTATATGTTCGTAGGTGCTTCGGTTGAATTCCTTATGGTCAGCTGTTTTGGGGTCAATAATTACAACATCTTCGTCGTAATGAAAGGCTTTACCACAGTTCGGGCAAGATGACGAAGATGAAGCCAACTTCTTGTCGTTGACGTTCATAGAGGGGAAAAGTGCTTTGAGGGAAAGTAAACAACCGCACGTTCGCAAGTAAGCATATGTGACTGCTGATGAACAAGTTACCGGGCATTCGATGACGTCGTTGTTCCAAACAATCTTGACATTTACCAAATCTTTGAGTGATTTGAGGTGGACGACCTCCAGGGTCGACTTGCCTTTCTTCTTTTCTATCATGCTTTCAATGACTTTCTCCTTGATGTACAAGTCGCCTAAGTAGTCACCAACAATGTGTTTGCTCGAGCTAAGAGGTAGCGAAGAAAGCTTGCAATATTGGACAGATACCAGAGAGACCGCATCTTCTTGGTGAGACCTCTTCCCACGCTGGTGTAATGCTATTATATCTTTCCTAGACGCGATGGTCCCTCCATCATTACCCATTCTAGTACACGTGATTAAGTTCAAACATTTTTCAGCACAATTTACAACCCAGTCATGGCTGCCCCTGTTGAACAATTGGACTTGGACAAGCTCCAACCACAGCAGCTTGTGGAAGTGCGCAAGCAGATAGATCAAGAGATCAACCATTTCACGCAATCATTACAAGCATTACAAACCGCACAGTCCAAGTTGAAGGACTGTATTTCAAGCATCGACAACTTGGAGAAAGAGGGCTCAGTGGACAAAGAATTGTTGTTACCTTTAACGTCGTCTTTGTATTTGCCAGGTAAGATCACTAATAAGGATGAATATTTGGTGGATATTGGAACGGGGTACTTTGTTCAAAAGAGCGCTGAGGATGCTAAGAAGGTGTACGAGTTCAAAATCAACAAGCTTAGTGCAGACGGAGACAAGTTGAGAGAGATCCTAGTGAAGAAAAATGAATCATTGAACACAGTGAACTTGGTTTTGAGAAGCAAGATGATAGAATACGAGAAACAGCAACAGCAGGAGCAGCTGCAGCAACAACAACCTACTGCTTAACGGAAATACATAGCAAAACTTAATAAAGCGAACAATATTACATGAAATTGACAATATCTAATTGAGCTTTTGACAATATCGTAATGAACTTACATCAATTTCATTTCCTACCTTTGTCTATTCATGCCTATACATTGTACTTTTTGTTGTAAATGAATGGTTCCAGAAACATATCATTCAAATTTTGCAACTTTGTCGCACCCAAGCCTCCGATCTTGGTGACTTCACTAGAGTCAGAATTATGGAGGACGATATTCTTGAACGACTTGTAGTTTCCTAGTAAGTTCGTAACGTCAGTTTTATTTATGCTCTTGACATTGGTGAGAACATCCGTCATTGTAGCTTTGTAATCTTGATTCGGTTTCACGCCTCCAAGATTTTGCTCAAGTAAATGAGGGTTGCTGTCAAGGTTCTTTGCATAGTGTATGTAGTTTCCTGCCTCCTCAAACGACCATGCTAAAACAAGAGCTAGGCCCTGCTTAATGCAAAGATTCAGAAGAGACCTCAAAATGTCCTGATGTGAATCGATATCGACAACAACAAGAAGAATACGGAGGACATCGTCGCTGTTGTCAACAATGCTTCCTTTGAGTTTTTTTAGTCTTCCCCAGATGTACTCTGGACGAAGCTTGTGGTATTTTAGTGATAAGAATAGTATTTGCAATTTGGGGTTAATGTAGTAGTCTGAGAGTATTGTCGAGTCAATCTTATAGGATGTGGTTTTCATCAAGGATTCTTTGAGAAGCGGGTTTCCCACTTGTGACTTATTGACAAGAACTTCTGGTGGCGCAACCGGTCGTACTGTTGGACGGGAGCTATAGCTTGGTGTGACTTCTCTAACAGGAGGGTGCGTCAGAACTGGCATAGGTTTTGGAAGTTCCTTAGGGGCATTGCCAACTTTGGCAGTGCTTGGTATCTCTGCTGTTGCATGCAACTCTTCTCCTTGTGTTGCTGCTGGGATTGCTCGTTTCTCTGGTTCTCTTGCTGGAAGTATCTCTTCGCGCTCGTTCTGAGCACGATCAATATCATCATTATTAATTTCACCTCCAAGTTGCTCGCGCATGCGCTTAACACCTGCTAAGATGCTCGCAAATGAGGTTGGATCGGTAGGGTCGTCTGACATGAATTGGTGTAGATGTTCAGATTATAGATTTCTCATGCAGGAAACCAGGAGTCGATGAGAATAGTGCAATTCTCTTCTAACAATTAATGAAGAAATCAAAGTCAGGCTATTTCAAAACCAATACTTCATCAATTGGTCCAGGTTATAGGATTCTTCCATAAAAAGTGTTCTTGTAACTGAACTCACTTCAGTATATAGAACGCGTTTTTTACGCGTGCAAAAAAACTATTCAATACTCATGACAACAGATCCTCACGAAGCGTACCTCGCTTCTCAGATAACCCGTGAGGGCAACCCAGTGACATACAATACGCTTTCAAGATCACAGAATATTCATGTCAACGAGGCAAAGCTGCTCCTCTACTCATACTATAGGAAGAATAGTGATAAACTTCTGGCTACCTTCGTGATAGTTGGAAAGTCAGGGGACTCCACTTTGGTGAAATTAACCAGTAATGTGGAGCAGGATAAGGAGAAGTTCTCAGACATACATTGCGTTAGCGTGTACTCCTTGCTGCGAGGTTCTGAAACCACACGTGCAGACTTGGCTCTTGAAAACCTGAAGTTTCCTTCAAAGTTAGCTGATGCCGAACAATACTTCAAGAATGGAATGCTAGAAGGTCCCAAAATAGTAAAGGGTGAAGTGAGTGCCAGTGCTCCTGTTGTAACAGAGGCCAGAAATCCTGCTAAATCCGTGCAACTGGAACCAGTAAAGAAAGAGGAAAAGAAGGTAAAAAGTGCAGGGCTACTTTCAAACTACACTTCCCGTAAAGGCGAAAAGTCTAAACCTCAGGCATTTGCAACCAAGAGAGCTGCTCCCGCGACAACATCCACTTACCAGTACAAGTCTCGAAAGATACAACAGAAAGAGAGAGTGGTTGTGAGTACACCTGACGAAGATGGCGAAGATGGATTGGAAGAGGTAGAAAAGAAAACTGTTAAACCATCTACTGACTTGAAGAAAATGTTTGACGATGAAGAAGATGGTGCCTGGGACTTTAGTGAGGATGAGAATTCGCAACAAAAGGATACACAAGAGCAAGAGAGTTCCAAAAAAGCAGCTAACAATTCCCCACCAAAAGCGGAATTTGTTTTGAGTGACAAAATTGACGAAGGAGAAGAAACTAGAAATCCGGATTCAATGGCTACCTCCGAGAATGAGCCAATGGCAGAACAAGAGGGAGGGGATTCTCTCTTTGTAGAGGAAGACGAAGAAGGTGGAATTGTCACTACTGTTGATGACGATGGGTACTTTACTACTGTGAAGAAAACCACGCCAACGCCTAAACCAGCGAGACCAGTAACTTCTAAAGTAAAACGGCCTAGCAATCCAAAGCCTGCCACCAAGGGTGGCAGCGGAACCAAAAAGCAGGCTTCCATATTTGACATGTTCAAAAAGTAAAACTCATTTAGTGAAACAAATACAAGAGACTTTCTTGAGCCACCCTGTCAGATCTCATTAAAACAAACAGCCATTATGGAGAGTATTTTTAGATTGTAGCTATATTTCCTAATTCCGTTTAAAGAGTTATAGAAACGTACATTACAAGTTCGCTTGTTATATCCGCACGATGAATGGAGAAAGGTGGTTTCCACAAGTCTTGGATTTACTACGTCTGGTAATTGAAAGCCATATAACAGGCGCAAATTACCACTTTTGGAACGTGCATAGTAACTTACGGTTTCAAAACCACAAGGTACATACCCCAGTGTTTATGTAGATACCTGTTGTAGCAAAAAGTGCAAAGAGCTGGTGTTGGAGAACATCGAAAGAGTAAGTCAAAACCTGCACACAGAATGGACTGATTTCCGAATTCAGCAATTTTTTGTTGCACCAATCTTCCCAATTTGGAAATTTTGGAACAATTTGATTTTTGCAGTCTCCAGTTCTGGATTAGGGAATTCTTAGGGGAAAATGTGGGACGTAGTCGAATATATAAAGTTGGCACACCCTCACTTGGTATTCTTCTTCTTCACACATTACCGAGACACCTCTTCAATAGTCACTCACTTCCACAGCAATGAAATTCACCACTCCAACCTACTTGGCCATCTTGGCTTCCATGACTGCCGTCCAGGCCGCTCCATACGTCCCAGTTACCTACGAGACTTCCTCCTTGCAGGTCAGAGACATGGACTCGGTTGCCAACTTGATCAGAGAGTTGGACGCCCACAAGTTCAAGAGAGACGAGCTCTCTGTTGAGGAGTTGAGCAAGAGAGAGTACGAGCTTGTTACCCAGGTTTTGGAATTCGTTAAGGACACCAACTTGTCCCCAACTGTCTTGCACTACTTCGCTACCAACTCCACCTTCCAGCCAATCGTTATCAACGCTATTGTTGCTCTCCTTAAGTCTGGTTTGATTAACTACACCTCCTTGTTCAACGCTTTGGACGAGTCCAACTTGTTGGGAACTGTGATCCAGCAGTTGATTTCCGACTGTACCTTGTACGTTGAGATCTTCAACATTGCCAAGCAGCAGATTGCTAACTTGGTCAACTTGGTTACTTCGAAGATCACTGGTGGTTCCTCCAAGAGAGACTTGTTGCCAATGCCAGTCTTCACTGAGGACGTCTCTGAGGAGATGAAGAGAGACGACTCTGTTGTTGTCAACGTTTTGGAGTCCTTGGGTTCCTCTGGTTTGGCTACCCAGGTTGTCAGAGCCATCATCACTGACTCTTCTTACATTCCATTCGCCGTCAACTTGATCAAGGCCGTCATCCAGAACAACGCTCTTCCTCTCGGTGACATCATCCAGGCTTTGACTCAGTCACCATTGTTGCCAGACTTGTTGAAGCAGATCTTCACCATCGACACCTTGAAGACTGTTGCTACTAACGCCTTCGCTGCTTTCGCTGGTAAGTGTTCTACTGCATCTCAGAGCTCTCTTCCATCTGCCACTACCACCGTGTCTACTCCTACTGCTTGTAAGAGAAGAAGAAGAAGATCTAACTACTAGGTTTCCTATTAGTAAAAATGTTCAGTTCTATGGTTAATTCTCCGAGACAAAAAGAATACGGTTCATGGGCTCAGGTCTACTCTCGCTTCTAAGGGAAACGGACATATGACTTTGAAAGCCCGTGCCTCACGAGATTACGTTATTACCCGATGGTAGTCACTTCTGCTACAAGTTACTACTATCTTTTTCTTTGTGTTACGTCAGCTTCACTTCTAATATAAAAATAGTATTTTGAATTGTAGACATTAACAATACGAGCTTCATTGTCTTGAGCATTGGGCAAAATCTATTATCCAAAAGTGCTGATGAAGGTATTTTCTATTGTCCAAAAATGCTCATGAGGTTATTGCCAATTATCCAAAAATATCTTAGTGGGTTTCACAGTCCTTCTCAAACATAAAGAAGTTGCTTGACTTCCTGGCTCTGTTGCTTGAACCTAATCGGTTTGACTCCTTGGAATCTACAAGTCACGTGACAACATTAATACTTTCCTCCTCATTTACTGCTTCCGGCATGATTGCCGTTTTGCTTCATCGCTACGTCTATTTTGGCGCCGTTCGCCATTATGTTTACTTGTTTACATGGCCAGTAAAGTACGACAAGCTCTTTTGTCTCCTGAATCTTGGTTCTTCCCAAATACAGGCCATTCATTTGTATTTAAGGGTCACTCGTATGTTCTTTACAACCACCATGCATTAGTTCTGTTCTATTATACCTTCTTTACTGCGCTCATATCACTTTGTTTTTGAGCTTCGCCTCTGGTCGCATTTTTGCGATTCCTTCGTAAGTTTTTGGTTTCAAACCAGGATGTGCTGTGTTTTTAAAAGATTTGGAAGAAATCAACCAAAACATTGAAATAAGCTTTTGAGTAATGTTTTTGGTGGTCCAGATCAATACACGGCCCTGCTGATCCCGCCTGTCTTACTGCCGTAGAGATCACCAGCTTGAAAGAACATTCTTTGGATCATTATTTTGCAGCCGTTCTATTTATATTAGAAGACAGATGTAGAATTCAAATTGGGCTGATAATGAGTGTTTATTCCAAGTGTCCAAAAATGGAATCGCACAATAAAAACACAAAGAAAAATATTAGCGATCAAAAAACAAGCGAAATCGTCAATAATGACGAGAACGAGAAGAGGATGTACGCAGTATGCACAATCCCCGGCAATCGTAGACTTCAACACACAACATAGGTCACTTAAACTCTAACCTGCATTACTTTCTCTGGTATCCTCAAACACAAAATTTCCTCTAACTTGCCTGTGGACTATGTTCCTTGAGTAACATTGCGATCAAAAAAAAAATATCAACTGCTTTGATCACATCAACAACAGCTCACTTGCGATAACTTCCGAGCCTACTGACCCTATTCATTCGTTTAAAGGCATTATTGTCGAGGGTATACCACACACATCACTAGTTTCACGAGGTACTGTTCGTTTCCAATAGTTGTGTCCACATCAACGACCTAGATTTTCAACTAATTTACACAACCAACCACATCATCAGCACCTCATGCGGCGAGGTAAAGACAAGCCTGAACCGCCTAGAACGCAGCTGGTACAGTCCACTGTGACCAGCGGCACAACGAGCACAGTACCAGAGGAGGTGTCTACTCCTCGTCCCTCAGCAGAACTGCCATTATCGTCTGAATACACATCCCCCAGCAAGTCTATCCGCAATTTCTTTCGGAACAGAACTTCTACCTACCTGATTGAGAGTATCAGCGAAGAGCCAGAACTTAGAAAGCAGCAGCGTAAGCGCCTTTCGGTTGACCTGCCGTCTCCTACCCGTTCCATCGCATTATTACGACCAAAATTCGGGCGGTCAAAGTCGTCTGTAGCAGAAGACACAGTACCTGAGAATCCCTCTTCCTTGCACATAACTGCCTCAGAAGAAAAGCTCACCACTGTGGACGATTTTGCAGACACTTCTTCTTCCAGTGAAGAAGACGGAGACTATACGAGTACACACACTCACGAATCAGTAGCCGACATATCCACTACTCCACACTTGGATGAGCCATCGGTACCTGTGCAGCACTTTGTGTTCAAGGAGGAGTTCGATGAGGGAGATGACGTTACAGTGGGCAGCAATTCTGAAGAAGGAGCGAACACAGTGATTATGCAACATAAAACATCTTCATTGAGAACCATAGACTCTGGCAGCAGCGCTGCAAACATTCTTCACCCAAGAGCTCCAATCACACGCTTGCATCTGCAGAATCTGCAGGTTCAGTCCATAGACGTGGCGTTAGCCAACGCAGCATACACAGAACCTCCACAGGTACATAGTAAGCGTGCGTCAAGCTCCTCAGCAGAGAGTCAAGGAGCGTCCAATAGCGAGATTTCAAGTCCTGTTTCAACCAAGTTTGTTATCAGTGGAGACAAGATCCTGCGGATGGGATCCATGGACAAGAAAACGAGACCACATCGGTCCTCTACTACTAGTGATCCAGAAGAAATCAAATACCCTGAACCAAACCTTTCCAACAACCCAACACCTATGCAAACACCGATCAGAAGGCATAGATCGGGCAATTCCAACAGCAACTCCAACTCCAACAGTAATAGTAACTCCAACAGTACATCAAGCGCCAGTCGTGGGTTGGACAATATTGACTTGAAGAGACAAGTAAGTACTTCCTCACAACCATTCAGCAGTGTTTCGACTCCCACAAGAGCCGAATTTAACGTGATACCTCCTGCTGCATTAGGAAGACGCACCTCCGGCTCGTCTTCCGCTAGACATAGTGGTCTGTCCCGTCCAATAAGTACCGGACTGTCTGAGTCTGCAACTTCTGCAGTAGCTGCAGCAAATGCGAGATTTTCGGTACCAGAAACGGTTGCACTGTCGGAGCAGTACCATCTGTCAATCATCAACCCAGACGAGACTGCCGTCAAGCTGAGCGGTCAACGAGACTCAATGAGACTGTCGATGTCTTCTGGGGAATTGTTGAGCAAATTAATACCCACATCGCCCAGCCGTGACATGCGGTTAAGCTATAACACAGAGCTGTCGAACATCAGATCCAGCTACGGCGACTCGCAGCGCAGTGCGGTGGAGAATTTGACGGCACGCATGGACCTGACAACTGAATTGCCCATGATGTTGTTCAAGGTCCAGGACAAGGATTACGACGAAGGCCGTCAACGTTGGTCTGTCTACGAAAACAGAGCGTCCAAAGAGGGAACACTTCATGAACATGGCCACGATTCAAACATTGCACGTGCTGCTGCAGCAGAACCTCAGTCTGCGCAGTTAGTTTCGCACAGACCACAGGGCAGTGACAGCAGTGATAGCAGCGATGCACCTTTTGAGATGAAGTCTACTCGGCAAGGTAGAGCACCAGACCTCTCAAGACCTGCATTTGCAGGAGAAGCGGGGCTGGTGCACAGTGATGGAGGGGCATTTGCCTCACCCAGCGGAACCGGACGTGGCCTGCCACTGTCGCAAGTCCCTGGGGCCACTCATACACCACCACAACCTGACCGGAGCTCGACAGTCCCGATTTCGGGACCACCGCCATTGCATCCACCAGAACCTGTTGCACGTCGCGAGAGCTCACGACTGAGTTCTTTGAGACCTGGCGAGTTTTCTCAGTACATTGGTGAATTCAGACATGAAAAACCACGCTCTATTAGGCAAAAGACTTCGCAGAACACGCTTTCGCTGCCGGCAGCAGCGTATGCACTGACTTTGCCACATGGTCACAATGTTAATGATGACCCGAACGATCGTATCAACGCACAGCCCTTTGATTTGGAGAAGCAGATCAGTGGATTACGGACGAACAATGGTGCAAGTAATAGCTTTGGTGTTAATCATCAGCATTACCTGACCCTTAAGTTTAGCACGATGATGTTGATTGGTCTCTTAGTGCCACCGTTATATTTCCTTTTAGCGTTGGGCATGTTTGACCTGAGCTTTGGATCTAATCAACAATACTACACAGGGTTGCGCTTTTACCTGCGCCTGCAAGACGGCAAGATTCTGGTCAAGAAATACTCGAGGACTCAGAAGATTGTAAGTCTTGTGATAGGTATATCGTGGTTGTTGATTATCCTAGCTATGATTGGAGTCGGCTTTGGAGTTGGGTTGACATGAAAATAATAAAGTAGAGGAGAAAAAGGACTGAAGCATTTATAGAGATGCTTGATGTTGGAGATGAGAAAGTATGACAGTGGAGAAAACGGCAGACAGAGAAATTATGAAGCAGAAGTAAGAAGTGAGATTTATGGGTCGCTTCTTTAACTGGTTGATCTCAGTCCTGCTGATTCTGTATGTCCAGGACCAATTTCATTGGGCACATTCTACGAAGCATGATGGGTTTCTAGGATAGTGGAAATGTAAGTTGGGCCTGAGAGCACCAGCCTTTGGGTGCACGGAGTGGAGACTTTGAACATGGACAGTATTTAATGGGTGAACTATGGTGAAAAGTATCCACATGAACATCAGGACGCATTAATTTTAGGGGCGTCTAGTGTGTATTTGCATACATAAAGAAGAGGGAAAATCGTAGATTGTAAGGATTGGTGTAGTAGAACTAAGAATTGAGCGTTATAAACGAAAGCAAGAAGTGGTTAAAGGAGCCGGATTGTTGGTGGCAATGGTACAGTTTCTACAAATTAAATAGAATATGTCTTCTTCGAGTTCCATAAGAGTATAATGACAGGAAATCGCTTTTTAACCATCAAACATCACTAAGCCATTTGTGGATCGCAAACCGAGTCTTTCATACGATTGTTGCGCTACCATGGACAGCAAACTATAGGAGGTAAAAAATCCGCGCTCCGAACCTACTCCAGGTTCATTTTGTACCCGGAACACACGACTTTGAAATCCAAAGAACCAGCCCTTAGCCTGAGCAATCGTTTCGCAAACCTACACTTTGTACCCAAGATCAAATACTTCACAAGGACTGAAGTGCTAAGAAAAAGAAACCAAAAAGTCACTCCCCCAGAAAAAGATTTGATATACATACAGGGGTTAATAGGACTGGGTGATAAGATTCGGTGGCCAATAAAATAGAAGAAGGACACAGAGCATTTGCACACCACCACAACCATCATAACCGGCGAGACGTAGCTTCACGCATTTGATCAATCAACCTCACCATCTTTAAAACACGAGCAGTTGATTATGGGTAACGTTCCAGCGAAAGAGAGTGGAAGCAGCTCGGGCCGCAGTAGATCCAACACCTATACAGGTTCAGGTATGGATACCACAGGATTCATCACGCGAGGTGGTGGCCTTGGAGGAAGCGCTCGTCGCAACACCACGTCATCGGCCTACGGATCTCTGTCACTCGCTGAGTTCAAGAAACTCAAGAGACAAGAGGAGAAGGATAAGGTGCGCGAAGCACACTTTATGAACTTGATTGTACGGCACGATGAGAACGTTGACGGTGGCTACTTAGCACCCTATGGAACGTATAAGTCGAATCTTGATTTCAACACCGATGTTGTACGCGGCCTTATTGTGGCACGAAAGTTGTCGCCCTTCTACACTCCATTACAGGACTTTGACGACGATTGGAGTGACTCAGAGCTTTTGATTTTGTTACGTCAACTAACGTTGCACACTATCGAAAGTGCATATCTCGACGAAGAGGAGGAAGACGATGTGGATAACCATAAAATACACAAGAGCTCCAACTTCTACCGCAGACAGGAGCAGAAATTGAGACTCAAGCAATTGGTTGAGAAAGTAAAGGAGGAACAGAAAGAGGAAGAGAATCGGTTCTTGGAAGCGAAGAGTGAGAATTCGCCGGAAATCGCATCGCTGGCGTTGTTGATGAGACTCTACCGCAATGCGCTGGAGTGCCCGATTTGTTTTGTGTTTTACCCGCAGAATTTGAACGTTTCTCGTTGTTGTGTGCAGCCAATTTGCACAGAGTGCTTTGTGCAAATCAAGCGCTTGGACCCGCATCCTGCTCACGGAGACGGGGAGGAGGAGGCTGACCCGAAGGAACCGCATTCGCTTATCTCTGAACCGGCAAACTGTCCGTATTGTGCGCTGCCTGAATTCGGCGTAACATACGATGCTCCGAAAGATTTGGGAACAGGCGTAGGTGGAATAAAACAAGGCGCCTATGGCAGTGGAACTGAAAGCCCCACGCAAACACCTCAACCGAGAACCCGCACTAGACGTAAGTCACTCGCGGCAAACTCTCCAGATGTTGTGCTCATTGACCACATTCGCCCTGACTGGGAGCAAAAGCTCCATGCTGCGCGGAGCAAGATCGCGAGAAAGGCGGCAACTGCAAGCGCGATCCACGCATCGAACTTGCTCATTCCTGGTGGCAATGGGCTGCGAGCAAACCAAGCCCCGGGGGTTCGGACATTTGAGGACCGCTTGATAGAAGAAGCCATGCGGTTGTCGATTTTAGACGAGGAGGAGCGCCAACGCAAGGAAGCAGAGGAGAAGAAAAAGAAGGAGAGCAAGAAGAGGTAGAAGGTAGAAGAGTAGGTAGGGATGAAGAAGATGCAAAGATTCAAGAAGTAGAGGGAAATAAGGGATATACAGATGAGGAGATACGGGTGAAACTGGATGCCAAATCTAGAGCACTGGGGTAAAGATACAGTAGAGTAGAAGTTAAGTCTGAATAGCTTTTTATTATGAATTCGGTTTTGACGAACGTAAACTCGGTTAGATGTCATGGGTGCAAAAAAGAAGCGAACGACGTTAATGTAATTAATAAAGGGACATGAATACAGAAAGATGGACTCGCACAAATGTACGCCCTGTGATGGAGAATACGTCAAGTAGCTATCGGCTGCAAACATATTTCCCGAAGTACTTTATTTTCGGCGAAATTAAAGATAAAATCACGTGTCAGGAGCCGAGGGAGTTATGTAAATCGGGAGAAAGATACGAGCTCAATAATTTTATGGACTTCCGCTATCTGCGCGTATAAGCAGGGTTTGACATCTTTCTTGAAATTAAGTACTCGTCTACCTTACAATCAGAAAATGGCTCGGAAATAATTACCTTGATGCTGATAGCAGGCCATAAACCTCTCGAAGAATTCTCCACGACATTGTCAAGATCCTGTACAAAAGTCACGAACAGCCCCTATCTTTACGTAATCTCATCAAACGTCTCGTTAACGCCACGCCTGAGTAACGTTGACAACAAAACCAGTAGGCGCGTTGGTTTTCAGGAACGGCTCAGGTGAGTGATCCGCACCAATGGCACTGTACCCAAGGGCCTCGAATCTGAAATCAGGTACGATGAGAGTATGTTTCAGATCACGATCGGACAAAACCTTAATAGGAAAGTTTACTATTATAAGTGGATCCAGATCATCCGGGGCGTGGACCTGAAGCTGGGGGCGAATCAAGGTAGAAATATTCCCCAACAAGAATTAGCATCTGCCCCTGAGGCATGAAGTTATAGTCGCAGGTACTTTTTTGCCAATATGGGGCACATAAGGTTTTAGCACAAGGGACTCATTTAAGCAGAGGTACATTGGTATGGTGAAGGAGCTCTCTATCCAGAAAAACTTTAACGCAATGAGGTACTTACAAACTCGTTTAATTTGTGTACTAACTATCAAATGCATACCTGCACATAGATTTCCTATTGTAGGTATTGTCCTGTAATTGTAAGATTCAGCACGAGCGTACGTTTTATGCGTACAATTGCATCTCTCTATTGTCTCCGCGAGATGATTGTCAAATCGGGGCGATCTATATACCGAAGAGCAACCTCTACGGAATGAGAACTGTACTACGGGTGGTTGGACGGGGATATTAACCCCCCAGCACATAGGCGAAACGCGGTTGTAAAGCACAAAATTGCACCTGACGACTACACAATCCAAAAAATATCACTAAAAGATTGCTAATTATTTTTGCGTTGTAATTGTGTCGAGGCCGAAATGCGAAGCCCTCAAAATGCCAGACATGGTATATATAGGAATTGAGGGTTTCGAATCTGAGTTGTTACAGAACTGGAACGTTTCGGATCTCATCCCTTTGAAACCATAGATTTTCTTTATAAGTACAGCTACACGCTCGGGTGTACCGAACACACCACTGCCGATCATCTCGTAAAAACAGAGCACGGCATCTAACGACCAACCGAAGAAAATATACATATAATCCGAACTTATCTACAAACAAACCCCAGAGATTCCACTACAATTTACTTTCCACCATGCCATCATCTGCTAAGAACGCCGAGGTGGTGACTAGCCTCCCTACAAAGCGAATATTTGATTTCAAGACCCATAGAATACGCGAATCAACCAAACTCCTCAAGGAGTTTGGGACCGTGAGAGACGACGAAGACGAGCTCATACTTCGTGTAAAAATGGTTGGAGTCAATTATCAGACAGAATTCCCTTCGATCATTCACTACAATGCCAGTAACACTACCATAGTTCCCGGAAGCAAGATCATAGGGAAAGCACAAGAGCCGGATACAATGATAAACACTCCACACAAATTTATGGTCTTTCCATACACCAATTGCATCAACCAAAAGAGAGACAAGTACTGTAATAGCTGCATAAAGTTGAAAAGCACCGAACCTTTGAACAAGCAAAACTTGGGACGCTGGTCACGTCACAAGTGCTCCCAAAACTTGGTATACGGGGTAACAATTGACGGGGGAATGCAAGATTATATGCGTATACCATCTCCTCAGAATACACTCCTTAAAATCCCGGACAATATGAGTTTGCACGACGCCTGTTTCTTCACAGACATAATGTTGCCCTTCTATGTGAGCATTATAGAGAACTTTATGGAGGAACCGTTGTCTCCTGTTTCCATTACAAGCACCGAGTCCAGCAGTGCTGTACTGACTCCCAATTTTATTGGAAAGATCTTGATCGTACTTCAAGACGTACAGAAGGAAATGAATGACGTACTTATTGTTCTCAAGCATTTTAAGGTTCCAGAGCAGTCGTTCTCTTTCATTGATTGGAAAAAGTACACTTCTCTTCTGCACAATGATACACGTAAATACGAGTCGCGCTTCATGCAAGTGTTTGTGTTTTACCCACACCCAGAGTTGGTAGCGTTCGCATCGAGATGTCTCTATTCACTGGGACTCGAGTCCACGAAGTCGAGATACAACTTGATTTTGTTTGACCAATTCCATGTCCCTTCTCTTGTGTCTCACAAGCAACTCTCATTTTCAGACAAGACTGTGCAACAATTCAAACTTTCATACAAGGACAGGGTGTACGCGGAGGAACTCTTGGGAATAATTTCGAATCTTAACGCTAAAGTTAAGTCTGCTACCACCACATCGTCACCAATAGAAAGCAGTAACCAGTCTACATTTTCGACCTTCGTGACTTCGTCTTCACAATCCACAAATACCCTGGTCGGAAAACCGGTAAAGACTATTCGTTTCAGAGACGAAGATTCCATCATTAACGAAAAGCTTTACGCCCCGTCAAGCTCTACTGAGTCAAGCGGATCAAGTGGGTCAGGACGCAATTGCTCGTGGCTTTGGTACGACAAAGACTTCGACCTTTGTAACGAGTTTGAACAGTCCGACGACGAAAGCGACTGTGGTGACGCTACAGGAAGTGTTCACTCGGTTAAGCAGTTGAACAGATTAATTCGCAACCCTAGACATCTCAATAGGGTGTGCTACACAAACAGAACTACTAAACCGAAGTTAAATGCATTAATATTTAGTTGACTTTTTTACATACCTTTCAATTCTTTACGGCCACGGTGAGCTGTCTATAACGGTTAGAACAAAACGTGTAGATGTTATTTGTATTCTCCAATTGATACCTTGATGATATCGTTTGTTACCTCTATGAGTAACTGTCATTATTTCTCTTCCAAGAACGAACAATAACCAAGGTTATTTAATTCTCGTGATCTCCCAACTCCTTCAAAGTATCTGATAAAATCGAACGCAACTTGTATAAGTTAATGATTCTCAACTTTTCATCCTTCAAGTGAGCGTTATCAGAGGCCTGGCCACAAGGAATCTGTGCAGCCGGTGCCCCAAACTCTTTTTCCAAGAATCTGATTGATGGGATCGAGCCACCTTCTCTGATGTACAATGGTTCAACGTCCCAATTAGTCTTGATCTTGCTGTACAAAAGTTTGTAAACCAAATTACACGGGTCTCCGAGCCAGGGCTCTGCCTCGTGGAAAATGGTAACATCCAAACAGTTTTCTGACTTCAAATCATCAAACTGTGTATGCAAAAACTCTATAAGGGATTTCTTGATCTCCTCCAAGTCTTGATTAGGCACAATTCTTATAGAGATCGTGGCTTTCGCAACTTGAGGAATGACTGTGTTGTTGTTTGGTCCAGAAACCTGGATTTTATGGACAGTCAAAGAAGGATTTCTCCATTTGGCAGTCAATGTCAGCAAGTCCAGATTATTGATGTTCTTTGCGATTGCGTACTTCTCGATCTTTTCATACAAGTTGGCCTCCTGTTCACTGAGTGAGAGCACGTTGTCATAGAACCCATCCAATTGAACACGCTTTGTTTTGCGATCAACCAAGTCGCCTAGTATTTGAATCAAGTCCATAGTTGGCTCTCTCAGGACACCTCCGTCAACACCAGCATGTCTATCTGGTTTATCAGACTTGACAGTAACCAGCGCGTTGATAACACCTCTTAACCCATAATTGAGACAAGGGGTTTCATCATCCAACCAGTATGAATTGGAAAGCATAATCCAGTCAATGTCACCAATAACCGAACGGTTCTCATGGATGGCGTCTTGGAAACCAATGGATCCACATTCTTCTTCACCTTCGATAACAAAAGCGACGTCACACGACAATTCACCCTTCTTGTACAACTCGGCAACTGAGTAGATAGCCGCCAATGTAGGACCCTTGTTGTCGGAGATTCCACGCGCGTACAAGTTACCGTCGAGAGCAGTCAAGGTGAAAGGATCAGTTTTCCAGTCATTGGCTTCGTTATCTGTGGCATTCACAACATCATAGTGCGCATACCACAATACTCTCATTGGTTTACCCTCAGACTTGCTATTCTTCTTGAAAAGAGAATAAACAATTGGGTTGCCGTTGGGAACGGGGAGAAGTTTAGTTTCTTGTGAGCCCAAGTCTATGAACAACTTGATCAAGAACTGCGCACAATGGCGCGAATCCTCCAAGTATAAAGTTGGAAGCTTGGAGATGGTCTTGAACGAAATATAAGTGCGCAAACGACGCAACATATTCTCGTTACTGTACTTATCGGACAGTTCTTTTTGAGTAGGCTGTGAGATTTCAGAATGCGTTTGCTTTTTCTCACCAACGTTAGAAATGTCCCAGAGGCATAAAGACTTGTGACCACCTGATGCGAGATATGTCTTTTCAGCATTTGCGAAGATGTGAACTGCTAAAACAGCATCGGTCTGATTCTGGAAAAGAGTATTGTATGAAAGATCCTCGGCAGAAATTTGAACATCTTGGCCCACATGCGTAGAGCTCAATGATACCGCCGATGGGAGGTCAGTTTGATTCTTTATCGTGAATTTCACTAGACCTCCCAAGTTACTTGCCTTGAAAATGCACTCGTTGTGGATTCCCAAAGAAAGGACCTCATTGTGGCTATTTTCATTGTCGGTGAAGTGGAATGACCTCACGAGTTGGAATGTCGCGAGATCCCAAACGTTAATGGTTGAATTACTTAAGCCAACGTAGAGGTAGTCTTGGACTGACATCGATAAAATGGACTCGTCGTTCTCCAACGATTTAACTTTCTCAAGGTGCAAACCCTTTTCTCCATTGTGAATTTCCCAAACATTGATGATACCATCACCACCACACGAAACCAATACGTTATGGTGCTGTGCCAGAGACAGACGTGCCTCGTTCACGAAATATGTACTTGAAGGAGCAAGGATATTCATGCAGTACACGTAACCATTATGAGCAAAACGAATAATATCCTCGCTCTTCATCTCCACAAGCTTTGGCTGCGTACAGTCTACGCCTGAGTACGATTGTTTCATCAACTCGTGTTTGGTTTGGAGTGAGTTGACGGATCCACCAGGTCCCTTAGAATCGAAGAATTTGTCGTAACGACGATAAGGCAACCTATCGACGGCTGGAGAATACTTGTCAACAGTATGCTTGTGCTTTTTCAAGCAAAGTTGAGTCCAAAGGATAGAAGCACTTTGTGCACCAATGAATAAAGTACTTAAACTACTCGACCACGCTAACGAGAAAATGTCACCGATATCAACAAGTGAGTAGATGATGTTTGAGCACGTAATATCCAAGTTTTCAGAGCCACTGCTGACATTAGACAAGCTCCAGACTTTAACAATCGAATTCGATCCTGCACTGAACAAGTGGTCTTCGTTATCAGTAAGTGTCAAACAGAGCACAGAGTCAGGACAGTGATTTTCAACATCCAAATCGATGGTGTGCTTCAAGTCGTAGTTAACCATATCGTAAACCAAGATCTTGGAGTCTTGAGTACCACAGAAAAGAAGCTTCTTGCTTGGAGCAGCAACAACACATAATATCAGGTGTGTATGTGTCCACTTGTGCAAAAGCTTGGGGTAATGGGACAATTGAGAGCCACCAGTAATAAATGGCGAAGACTCCAGTGAAAACGACAAAGAAGTCAGAGGAAGCAACGATGAAGGTACTGCTGATTGACCAGGCGCTCTAATGGAATCGTCCTGACGGTCCGCGATAATAGTCGGTGAATTGAGACGAACTGGTGTGGAGGAGTTGGAATCTTGAGCCACACTACTGGTGTTTGTACTTATTGGTAGAAACCTCGAAGGTTTTGGCATGTACTCACCCTCATGGATGATTTCCCGCGTGTAGGGCTTGTCAGACATGACAACTTGTGGCTTTGATAGTCGAGTAGATAAGTGACGATTTTCCAGCTGTCTTCGTTTTCGGACCGACCGTGACTCACGTGAGCATTATCAGTGGGGCTGTGGAAAAAAAAAACAACCACAGTTTGAGGCTTGGATTTTTTGTGCCGTTCACTGTACATCGGTAGAGTAAGGAGGTCCTCCGATATAGGAAAGTTAAGTCATCTCGATGACTTGGGAGGAGTATGTAATATAATAGAAGATAAGCCTAAGATGAATTGAGAACGTGGGATGGCCAGGTTTTCGTTTCACTACTCAACGTGCTGTTTCACCAGCTATTGTTGATCTACAGGTTGGATGTGAGATATAATGGCCCACGCTCTCACATTCCCTTTGTCATTATAATCTGATGAGATAAATCTCATCTAAGCTGCTTTTGTCCCAAAAAAGGATGCGCCCGAGTGACTGAAGTAGAAATCCACCATTGTTTCTTTTTTTTTTTTTTGCTATAGCTCCACTAAATTCCCACATTATTGCGTCGTAACATTGTGCCATATGAAGCACTTGAGAACGGCTCCGGTGCACAAAGCTGACAAAAAGAAACCATTTATAACTGGGGATGGGCCCCACGTGGGCTGAAATCGGTGTTCTCCTTTATTTTCTATACAAGCAACCAATGGTAGCTAATAGACTTAAAGTCACACGAGCTATTTCCATATAGGAAAATTTTTATCTGTCAAAGTATTTAACAGCCAGAAACGCCCTTGTTGTTCCACCACCAGTTTTATGAAGTTTGAACACTCCTTAAAGTTCAACGCTGTGCCCGAGTGGCAAGACAACTATGCGAACTACCCAGCTCTTAAGAAGGTAGTTTACAAGTTGCAACAAGACCAGCTCGGCTTGGTTGCAAATATGCCGAACGATGGTGGTTTCAACGTTGAAAACAAGACCACTGTCAGCGACTTGCTTCACAATGGTAGCCCCGTCCCTGTAGCTGTTAACAAGGGTGAGTCACTGGAGAAGGGCAGCTCTGTGGCTTCCAAAGAAATCGAGTTGGAGAGGGGTTCTTCCTCTATGGCAGTGTCCAGTGCACAGCCTTCTAGATTCCATCCTGCAAGACTCATGAAGAGACTCGAGAAGAAGCCTAACCCTATCGCCGAAGAGACAGTTGAGATTGAAGATGAGGACGATGAGGACTTCAACCCTACCTTGAGTGCCTTTGTGAGATCCTTGAGTGACGAAGCATACGAGGACCCTAAGTCTGGAAAGTTTGACCCTCTCAAAGCGTTCTCTTACCACTTGGTGGCTGAGGTCCAAAAGGTGGCGAAGTTCTATAAGACCAAGGAGTCCAAATTAGACAGAGACTACGATAATTTGATTAAGGACTTGGAGTCAAACAAAATCAACGTCGACTCTGTTTTTAACTTTACCCAAGCTTATAACGTCGAAGACAAAGATGCTATCAACACCGATGAGCACCACCAGTACCATATCAAGTCCACTTTGTCTAGAACCACTACCAATGCCTCTGTATTTGACCACATCAACCACTTGGGCAACGACGTCGATGACTTAGAAAAGCAGAATACTGAGGAGAACGAGTACGAAGATGACGACGACGATGATGATGACGATGAAGAGCACGACAGCCAAAACTCTGTTTTGTTGCACCACACTGACTTCGATATCAGACAACAGAAGAAGATTACTTTGAAGAAGAGATCACTTCTTCTCTTCATTGAGCTCTCTGAATTGAAGTCCTTCATCGAGTTGAACAAGATGGCATTCACCAAGATCTGTAAGAAGTTTGACAAGACATGCAACTACGCCATTAAGTCGGACTTTTCCTCGGAATTCCTCCCAGCTAACACTGAAATTTTCAACGACCAGACCATGTTGGCATTGGACGACAAGTTGTCGCAGATTGTGAAGATTTACGCTTTGCTCAGCAACAACCTCACCTCCAAGACTACCCAACAAGACTTGGACAACATCCGCTTCGAGTTGAAGTCGCACTTGCGTGACCACATTGTTTGGGAGAGAAACACCGTGTGGAAGGACCTTCTTTCCATTGAGAAGAAGGCCTACAACCTCAACATGACAGCGGTTTCAAGCAACACTGACTCAACTAACTTCTTGGAAATGCGTATGCGCAAGTACAAGTTGCCTTTTGCCATCGGAAAATGGGACCACATCAGCCTCCCTGTAACTCTCCTTACTTGGCAGATGTTGAAGTTGGTGATCATTTCGATCACATTTGCGGTTTTAATCAGAGTGAAGACATTTAACGATCCAGTTCAGGGACGTTGTTTGGCCGTCTTGGTGACTTCAGCCATGCTCTGGGCTCTGGAAGCATTGCCTTTGTACGTTACTGCCATGCTTGTGCCATTATTGGTGGTCACATGTAAGGTCTGCAAGCAAACTGGAAGTGATGTACCAATGTCTGGACCTGACGCATCTAAGTACATCTTGAGTACAATGTGGTCTTCTGTTATCATGATTTTGATTGGTGGTTTCACGTTGGCTGCTGCGTTATCCAAGTACAACATCGCCAAAGTCATGTCATCTTATATTTTGGCTTTTGCTGGTACCAAGCCACGTAATGTTTTGATTTCCATCATGGCTATTTCTCTTTTCTTGGCTATGTGGATCTCCAACGTTGCATCTCCCGTCCTCTGTTACTCCTTGATCCAACCAGTTTTGAGAACCTTACCTACCAATTCACCCTTTGCTCAGGCTTTGGTGTTGGGTATCGCCTTGGCATCTAATATTGCTGGTATGGCATCCCCAATTTCATCTCCACAGAACGTTATTGCTTTAGGTGCAATGTCTCCTAACCCTGGTTGGGGTAAGTGGTTTGCAGTTGCATTGCCTGTTTCCATCATCGCACTTATCCTTATCTGGTTGGAGTTGATCTTCACCTTCAAGATTGGCTCAACCAAGTTGAAGGCTTACAAGCCAATCAAGGAGCGCTTCACTGTTAAGCAGATCTATATCAGTGCTGTTACTATTGTCACCATTTTGTTATGGTGCACAATGACTCAAATTGAGGGCACCTTTGGTGAGGCTGGTATCATTTCTGTTATCCCTATTGTCTTGTTCTTCGGTACCGGTTTGTTGAAAGCCGATGACTTGAACAACTTCCCATGGTCTATCGTTTGGTTAGCCATGGGTGGTCTTGCATTGGGTAAGGCGGTCACTTCCTCCGGTTTGTTGGCCACCATTGCATTAGCATTGCAAAAGAGAATCATGCACTACGACGTGTTTGTCGTTCTCATCATCTTTGGTGCATTGGTGTTGGTTATTGCGACTTTTGTGTCTCACACCGTTGCAGCATTGATCATCGTTCCATTGGTCAAGGAAGTCGGTGAGGCTTTGCCAAACCCTCACCCAGGTCTTTTGATCATGGGTACTGCATTGGTAGCATCGGCAGCCATGGGATTGCCAACTTCTGGATTCCCTAACGTCACTGCTATTTCCATGACAGATGAGTTAGGTAAGCCATACTTAACCGTGAACATGTTCATCTCCAGAGGTGTTCCCGCCTCGATCATTGCATACTTATGTGTGATCACCATTGGTTACGGTGTGATGAAGTCCATCAACTTTTAATGACTAGTAGACAATCTGCGCACACTGCGTCAGCTGCTACATAAATAGATTTTGCATCAGGTACTCAGGAACTCACAGGACAACGTTGATCATGAGTAAATATAAAATAGAAACTGCCTAGAATAATCGATCTGTATTTTGAATATTTTCCAGATTACACAGAAGCGGATAGCATTTTCTGTTGACCAGCGAGAGCCTGGATACCTACATTTATGCTGGGTGTAATTCAGTTATTGGGAACAGAGTTTGTGAATCTACAGTTTGCCTCTTGACTCGTATATGGCTACGGCTCTAGCTTCCAGTATTGCTCATTGTAAGGCATTTCAACTTTGTTATACAAAATTGAGCTCATCGACTCCGACTGTTCTACCGAAATGACACCACCAAGTATCGTGTCATAAGTGCACCCTTTACACCAGATATCTCCGTGTTCCTACAGCAACACTGACGGAGGCAATTGCAACCGTAAGTGGTGCTGGTGGAGAAGAACTCGCACGATATGCAGTGTGGCTATTCATGTGACAAACTTGTAAGTATTTCCGGCCAATATACGAACAACATATGCCAAGCCAAGCCATTTGAAAATCTCCCGAATAAGTTAACAAACATCGTTTAAGCTTGCACATCATCCTAACTACACTTCTCATTCTCTTATACGCTAGTTAAACAATCATATATTAGAGCGGGTATGCTATTTCTTCGTGCCGTAAAGGTTGTTTTGGACAGTCTGGTAGACTCCTCTGTCTTCCATTCTCTTGAAAATCTTTGCTAAAGGTGGCTCGAGGTAAGGGTTGGTCAACAACGCCTGAGTTCCATCCACCAAATAGCCCTTCTTCTTTGCCCAGGTGTATAATCCTGCCAAGTCGATCTGGTACAAAGCTCCAGATTCGAAAATCTTGCTCGACAAGGTAGAGACAATGGTACCAAGGTTAGGGTCTTGCATGACTTCCAAGATCGTAGGCACAAGGTAAGGCGAGTTTGCCAATCCAGACAAGGTATCGTTCAAAGAACCCTGGACCAAACCAGACTGAAGTGCCGTTCCCAACAAGTTCTGCGCGAATTGCTGAGCACTTCCAGAGTAGTTGTTGGAAGCACTAGGGGTATCTCTTGCGTTCAACACAACCTCCTTTCTGGTTTGGTTTGCTTTACTCTCTGTGTGCTTGATCATGTCAGCAAGGTAATTCCAAGTCAATGATTCACCAGCAGACAAGCCGTTTAATAACGCTGGAACCCAGTACTGAGTTTCCAACTGGCCACCCAAAAAGTCAGAGATCTCGTCTCTGTTGGTGTCGTTATAGAGGAGACCAGAACCGACGCTTGTGATGATTCCCGAGTCTTCAACATTCTGCAAAAGAGTTGTGGTGTTGATTGGGAGAGAAACACCCTCCGTTAACTTGGTCAAGTTTTGACCCAGGTCGTTGTATGCTTTCAGACCAGCGTTGATGCCCAGAATTGCCAACTGGGCTATTTGGTCCATAGTTGACTCAGAGTTAGCCACCTGAGCAATAACTTTTGAAATGAGTTGTGTTTGGTATACTGTCTGAACAATAGACCCCACAGCAGACAGGAGCCCATCACGTTTGTCCAAGAACTCGTTGAAAGTTCTCTCAACGGCAGCAAACTCACCATCACCGAAGCTTCCGTAGCTGTCATCAGCCTGGATCTGCTCAGCAGTCGCACAGGATGCCACTGCCAACGCTAATATTCTATGCCACTTCATGTCGTTTGTATAGTTTTCGGTGCGCAGTACTTGCCGGGGTATATAAGGACCCACAGCCGCAGCCAGAAAAATTGCCTAAAGCGGGGACACAAAAGTTTCCTGATTAGGCCAAGATTTTGAAATGTTCACAAGGAAGGGTTTCAAAGTGATTCAGGGGACTTACAAAGCAGAGCTCATCAGAAAAGTGATATGTGGACTACTTGCTGGAAATACCTATTAGCGTAGACATCATTCTTGTTACTTCTGGCCCTGGTTAGCAATGCAGCAAGTACACGTTGAACGGATCCAAGTGTTTTCGCTGCCTTCTTAATCAGGAAAGACGTCACTTCAATGTGATTTCCCAATTGGGAAGTTTTAGAAGTTGCAAAAAAAAAAACCATGTAATGTAGTGTTTGCTAGTCAGACATTGCCCGAAAGGGATGTGCATTGGCGGTACCTATATATTGCAGGATTCCTGCCTCTGTTGGGGTTTTCCACACTAAACCAGAATGAAATTCTTGAGTGTGTTGTATACGTTTATGCTCACGGTGAGCGTAAGTGCCTTGCCACACGTTCAACCAGTGGAGAACACCAACTTTGAAATCAAAAGACTAGTCACAGACAGTGTGTTGGCAAGCGGAGATTTTGACCTTATGAAGGTCTTCTTTACCAAGCGTGGCGAATCGTCGGCCGCTGTGGACTCCGTTGTCAAAGCCGTGAACAAATCTGGCATTGTCTTCACCGTTTTGGATGCCTTTGCTGGCCACGACGACCGTATTCAAGGTCTTGCTAACACCACCGCAAACCTCCTCAAGAGCAGCTCTTCAATTAATATTTCCTTCAGCGACGTTGAGAAGATTGCAAGTGGTCTCAATGTTTCGAGATTGCTTTCTACTGTCCAGGACTCTGGTTTACTCACCTCAATCTTGGATGGCATCTTGCTTGACGAGAGCTACAGACCAGTCCTTGTGAACTTGACCCACCGCATTCTCGAGTCTAATAAGGGAGCCCTTCTCTTCATTATCGACTCCGTGTTTGCACCAAGCACCAAGAGTAAGCGTGCAGACTACTCTGGTAGTTTGTTGAACTTTGGTCTTAACATCGTGTCTGGATTCTTGAACTCGGACATTTTCTACAACACACTTGCAGAGGGCGCAAACTCTCTCAACAACACTGGAGTGGCCGTCTACACCATCAAGAGAATCATCGCAGACCAGTCCTACCAGAACATGACTGCACAATTCGTTCTGGACTTGTACGGCACTGGTGCCCTTAATTTCAACTTGTCTAGCATCGATATTCCAGGCTTGATCAACTCCTACCTTTCCGACACTACTAGTGTTACCGGTTTGTTGGACAGTGTTCTTAGTGGAAACTTGACTGCCAGCCTTGGTAACCTTAACCTCGGTGACCTGCTTTCCAAGTACACCGGTGCTTTGGAGGCTATCCTCAACGACCTTCAATCAACAGGTATTTTCCAGGAATTGAACGACTACATCTTCCCATCATCGACCACCCTGGCCCCAGCCTCTACTTCTACCTCTAACAACAAGAAGGACGCTGCTGCCACTACATCGGGTTCGTCCGCTGTGAGTGCAAGCTCTCGTGCTTCATCTAGCTCGCACAATGCTGCCGCCGCTGCTGTGGTCCCTGCTAGTGGTAGGGTAATCCAAGCAATGTGCGTTTTGCAGTCTATTGGCTTTGGTGGCCTCTTGCTCATGATCTAATATGATCCCCGGATTATTCTTGTTTGTATTTTAGTTGATTTTACATACCTCGTTTCGGTTATACCTATGAGAGCATCTCAATGAAAAGAATTTTAAAGTGGTGTAGTTGTGTACAGATTGCTTGGAAGAATAGTTGTGCTGGATCCCATTCAAGGCAAACTGCCATTTTGCTTGAATTATGTTAAAATCCTGTCAAAATTTAACTGTAGTTCATTGCTGTGTAGGACATGTATTTCAGCAATGCAACAGAATTTTGGCTATCCAACGTTGAGGCTGATGATGCTTTTCAGTTGTATAGTAGTCAAGACATGTTCGAAAACTGTGAACTAAGGTAGTGTAAGCAATCTCCACAATTATCTGCTCTTGTAGTGCACATGGGCCCTTGATTAGGAAATATTTTGCATCACAAACAATCGTCTTATCGAACTTCAACCAGGATGCCATCCACTGAAAATGTGTTAGACCAGACGCACATAGCACAGTCAGCACCAGTTGGATATGGTAGTATAGGTTTCAATGGTCGGCTGCCAGACAATGGTAGTAAACATGCCCCTTTGTTGCCCATAAAATCGATTTCCTCTCATGAGTCGATGGACCCGTCAAGTTGGGATCCGCGGGACGAATTTACGTCATTATCGCTCCCGCCTTTAGTTCGCAGCCAGTCTCAACCAGTATCGAACTTGAATCGGTTTGCTAAGAACTACATCATTCAGGCAGCTAAGTGGGCGTACTCCCCCATAAAGAGGATCAAGACCAAGGATGATGAACAAAAAGAGAGCAACTACAAGATTGAATACTCAGTGTTCAAGCCTATTCAGAACTTGCCTCCAATTGAGTCGGCAGAGGACATGATCAAGTTCAGCACAAAAGCAAAGCAAGAGGACATCGAAGAAGGTATATCAATGACCAACCAAGAGTTTGATGCGTTGCTTGCACGAGTTATTCAAGTCATTGAAACGGAAAATATCCAACCAGAGAGAATTGCTCAAGGGTCTTCCGGTAGTTACTTTGTTTTTGATACCAAAGTCATCAACAGAAGTACAGGAGAGGTGCAAACGTACAAAGTTGGTGTTTTCAAACCTAAGGATGAAGAGCCGTACGGCCCTCTTTCACCAAAGTGGACCAAGTGGATGCACAGAACCTTCTTTCCCTGCTTTTTTGGCAGGTCTTGTCTAATTCCAAACTTGGGATATATTAGCGAAGCCGCAGCAAGTGTTTTAGACAGCCAACTCCTGTCAAACATCGTTCCACTTACGAACGTTGTTCACTTAAGATCACCTGCATTCTATTATTCGTACTGGAATAAGAATGAAGATATAAAGAAGTTACCAAACAAAATTGGATCATTTCAGATATTTCTACACGGATACACAGAGGCGCAGACTTGGTTTCGCGATCACCCAATTCCTTCTGATTTGAGTAACATGCCCGAGCTGCTGGAGGTTCGCCTGGGTGAAGACTTTCGCTGGTCGAAAGAAGTCCTCCTGCAGTTCAGAGAGGAACTCGAGAAGTTGGTTATCTTAGATTATATCATGAGAAACACTGATCGCGGTCTGGATAATTGGATGATTAAAGTGCTCTGGAAGCATACAAAAATCGGCTACAAAGTCCCAGTAATCAAAATCGGTGCTATCGATTCCGGTTTGGCATTTCCGTGGAAGCGGCCCGATGAGTGGCGCTCTTTTCCGTTTGGTTGGCTATTCTTGCCAATGTCAATTATCGGTCAACCTTTTTCTATGAAAACAAGACGCCATTACTTGACTCTTTTAACATCTAAGTATTGGTGGGAACAAACTGTGTTTAAACTCCGTGCAGTTTTTGAGCTTGACAACGATTTTAAAGAGAGGATGTGGCACAAACAATTAGCGGTCTTGAAGGGCCAAGCATTTAATGTCGTGGAAATTTTGAAATTAAGCTACGCAGGGCCGTTGGAGCTAACTCGTCGGGAAAACTTACTTGTGTGGGACGATGTTATGGTTGTTCCCACAATGGTAAACAACGAAGTACTCAATAACGCTATGGAGACTAGTTTATACGAATTTGGCACGAGTACTCCACTAATGTCGCCCACGAGGCGGATTCAAAGACGAAAGAGTGACTATGGATCTCTTCTTTCCAATGAGGAAGACGCGGAGTTGACAGGATATGAATACAACGAGGAAATTGACCTGGGAGGTCGCGCTTCCAAAAAGGCCGCAAACAAGAAAGTGATTATCGAAAGGTTAGAAAAGGTGAATAGTAAACCCCCTGTCTTCACATGGTGTTAGCACGATGATGGAAATAAGCGAAGATTTGTAGATTATTTTTTAGATCTTGAGTTGACCGATTTAGTGATAAAATTAAACGAAACCTAGAATTTTTGTGCGAACACTTTCAATTTGTGAGCCCGCGAAAGGGATTCGTTTCCTTGGCTTAACGGAGGGCGGACCACACCAAATCTACTCAAGAACAGGTTGAAAAACCAGGTTCATAGTCCTCGGCAATGCATCAATGCTGATTGATTTTCTCAGCAACGACGATCTTGCGCATAAGGTGATTCTTTAATGGGCGGAAGATCCTTGCAGCATCGCTGAAACACGATCATAGTAAGATCCTGCGAGCCTGTTACTGAGCTAAGTCCGGTATTAATTACTGATTTTATCCGAGGACGATGAACTAGAGTTACAGTACAATATACAAGTTAGCGGAAGTCTATGAAGTCTAGTTTATTCTATATTTACTGGCATGGCTTCGAATTCCCCCTCCCCATCATATGCAAAGTATTCTTTACATTGAATAATTTTCAACTCAAAATACTTCATGTTGGCGTCATTAATACTCCCGCCTGTCTCCAATGCCTTGGCTTCAGGGAAATCTTTACGATACTCCTCTAATGCCATGCTGCGTGTTTTGAGAAGCGTCTTATTCATAATTGTAAGGACTTGGTTGACTGATTTAGTAAGTGCTTCAAGATCATTAGTCCCAGAACTCAAGTTCCTTTCAATGTTATCAATCAACAAGGATGAGAATAAATCGCCAACCCCAGTGAAGTAGCTGTCGATCTTCTCAATCTTGAACATCGCCGAACCTGCTCTTGTAGCTACAACACACGCAAGCTCATCACCAGCAATGTTGATTGAAGATACAACAACGAAACGGATGTCTACGAGAAGCTTCTCAAGGCCATCCTGTAACTTGGCGTTCGTGTTGACCTTATCATTGACCAAGAGCTCAAACTCAAACTGGTTTGGAGTTACAATATCCACGAGCTTGTCGTGAAGTATTGACCTGTAGGTCAGAATGCAAGACTTGTCGACGTAGAGGTAGTCATTGTCACCTAAGACGGGGTCTAGGAGGTATATCGTATCAGGGTGCTGCTCCTTGTATCTCTTTACAAAGTCATGTATTGTTCTGATGAGCTCAGCGTTAGGAATGTAACCAGTGAGGATATACTCATATTTCGCATCTGATAATTTGAGTAAGCCGTTGAGTACGTCTTTCAAGGTCTTGTCATCTATAGAGTCTCCATTAAACGAACCATAACCAGTATGGTTGGAGAACTCAACAGTGTTCACATAGTCAACATTCCATCCCTGGCATTGTAAAGGAAAAATTGCAGCCTTACCGCCGACGTAACCATGCGCGACGTGTGATTGAATTGAAAGGAGTCCCCTCATATCTCGTGTAAACCCATTAGATCTATTTTTTTTTTTTTTCACACAGTCGGCAAACAATCTGCACAACCAGAACAAAGAGGATGATAAAGAGGCAACTATTGACAATAACCCTGAGGCAGGAACGGAAAACTGTAAATTATCCGCAGGTAAAACAAAATCACATCTTCTGTGAAATTTGCTCACTGCAGTGAAAAATTTGTTTTAGGCGACGCCCAGCAAGGTGGGGTGGCATCATTGGCGGCCTATGACATATTGCGGCCCTATGGAAATTTCCATTTCCTGCATTGCCACAATTTTGCTTTTTCTGTACTATCGAGGGTCCAATATGCAAACCGAAACTTCGTTATTTATAGAAGCTAAACGCGTTCTATTGGCTGATTCGATTTTTCACATATGCGTTTCACCCTGTGTAGCAAGTGTCGACAGCTGCGTAGACTGGCGCTTCCAGCACCAGAAGAGTAGAAAACTGGAAAGCACAAGGAACCGGCCAAGACCTCATGAACGATGTGAAAAATTCTCTTGCACTCCTGTCGCGTAGCGCATCGAGGCGATGATTAAGCTGATCGACTATCACCTCTGTATTTTATGTCCTGCATGAAACTCCTTTTCTCCTTTTTCACGTATTTTTGTTACACGGTTTTCCACAGGTGGGTCGTGCGAGCCTCAAAACCGAGAACTGGGCGCATGGGGCGATCCGTCGAGGATCATTTAAATATGCGACTATTTTTCTCAACTTTTGCCACTCACAAACACACAGTTTCTCTACTAATGACTGACTTACCCATCGATACCAACTTCAAGTCGACTCTTCCTCCCAGAAAGAGGGCTAAGACCAAGGAGGAGAAGGAACAGCGTCGTGTGGAACGTATATTGAGAAATAGACGTGCCGCCCACGCCTCCAGAGAAAAGAAGCGTAAGCATGTTGAGTATTTGGAGTCCTATGTTTTGAAGTTGGAACAGAACTTGATGGATTTGCAGTCGAACCATGACGATATGGCCAAGGTTTTAACTGAGGACCAGCGTCTGGGTCTCTCTCCACGGTCACTTCACGACCTTTCTGACTTGAAAGAGAAGATTCACTCAAACTTGAACTCCTCTGTCAGTCTGAAGAAGGGTAAGGATGAAGATGATGAAGATGACCTTGATGGCGAGGACGATGAGTCCAACGAGACTCAGACTCCTGACATCAAGACCGAGCAAGACTCTATGTCACCAGAGGTGCCAAGAGCAAAGAAGAACAACCAGCAAGACAGTGAACACCTTCAGGTCTCGAAGAAGAGGAGACTCAGTGAGACGGAAAGCACTCCTATTAAGGATGTGTACTACAACTACCTTTCCCCTATCCTGATCAACTCTCCTATCAACTCGCCCATTGATTTGACTCTTAGCAAAGGTCCATCGAATTCTTATGATTTATTGGGGCAAAATTCAGAAGTAATTTTGCGCATTGTATCACACTGCAACAAGATTGTCAACACTCGCCTGACAAGTCTCTGCTTGTCACCGTGCTAGCCCTAATTTCGCAGAAGTCTGTGAGCATGTCGTCTGGTGACGATATGACTATAGACTTCTTGTGAAGTTTGGTTGATGGCCGGTGATTTAGAGCATCGAAGACGCACGAGTGCCAATCTTGCGAAGTGGAAGTACAATGCATCACCTCTATGGTCAGCAGCACCAATCATTTCAGAATACATGGACTTTTCAAAGGATTCCAATCATGGCTCCCCTTCGACTAACTCTAGCGTCTCCTCTGACTCTGGTGCAGACGACTTCTTGTTAAACAACTCGGAGACCTCCATCAAAAACGAATTTGACGAATTCTCTACGGAGTCTTCTGAACAGTTCTCATTCATGCTTGACCAGCCTCACCAACTTCCTCACAACCACCACCAAATCGAATCGGACTTTGGTGTGAATATCGAAGACTACTTGTCTCTTTAAACTTCCTTTGTCCAATTTGATTTTGTATACTATTTACTGGGTTTTTATGTTGGGATACCGGCTTTTTTAGCTGCTTCAGTTCTTTAATGCTTTGTTCAATGGAAAAATAATACGAAAAACGAAAAAAAAAATCAAAAAATCAAAAATCAAAAAAAACGAGCTGTTTTTACTACACTTTGATACTTGATGAAAGATTTTTGTGATTCACCATAGCTGTTGGCAGAGTTGCATGGTGGTTGTTCATTGCGAATCGGCGCTCCTTCGATAAGTGACGCGACATTCGACTACAAACGACCGCTTGGAGACTCTTGGAACAACGTGCGATTGGAAGTCGTTCTTTTTTCGATTATAAGGCATTAGCAAAGTATATTTTGTATCATAGGTTAGCAGTTGTCAATAGATTTGGATTAAACTTGCACATACTTGTAGATTATATTTTGGTAGTCTCTAGAAGGACTAGCATTTTATTTTTTTTATTTATTCATACTTCAAATGCCTCCGCAAATTGCTTTCGTTAGATTAACAAACCACAACGTAATACCCATCAAGATCTTTGTTAAAAAGCGAGATACTAGCAATGACGAACAGTTGTCGCTTGCGATAAATCAGAGGTCTTTGATTACGCTTAACAGCAGCGAAAGCTATCAAACAAGAGTTTCCAATTCGTACTTGAATAAGTTGTTAAATGATGTCTTAAAGGAGTTCATACGAGGGCACTTGTTTGATACTCCAATTGACGAATACATCCAACTGAAGACCAGCACTTTCAAGTACAAGGATGACAAGATACAGTGCAAAATGGTGATAGACGTGGCGTACCTAGTCGCGCTAAGATACAGATTAGGAAGGATTCTGCCAGAAGAAAGGGCATTACTAGGAATCAAGACAACAGAAGAAATGGAAAGTACGTATAAGCTAGAGAAGAGCGATCTTAAGTTGATGAACTGGGAAGCGGAAATGAAAATCCTTCAGGAGGAAGATGACGAGATCATATCTGATGACAAGAAGGGGTCTCTGTACAAGTTCAAGAAGATTGAGATTCTAGGAGGCTTGAGGAATTGCATTCATTTGTTCTTAGTTAGTTGACTCTGAGTGTCGTGGTCATACTCATAACTGTATTGAATCTGTAGTATAAACTGATACCATTCTAAATTACGTAATCTATATTTGAAGGCAAAACGAAAATCTGGCTTCGATTAAATCGAGGAAAGAGTATACTTATTGTGCAAAATGGCTGTACTTCGTTTCAGAGGAAAGGATGGCATGTTCCGCATCAATGTCAACCCAACGGATGATTTCCTTTTGGTTTTAGAGCAACTCTTCGAAAAATTAGGAGATGTGGACCCACAATCAATCAGCATTAGTAACAAGCCATCTGGTGAAGGTGGCCAATTGGCCAACAGCCTCTGTGGTCAAACAGTGGAGCAGTTGGGATTGAAAAATGGAGATATGTTATTCGTCAAGTATGAAAGTGCTGGTAATGATGGTCAAGTATCCGGACCAACGTCAACAGTTTCTGGAACCACTCCATCTGGAACCATCACTGTGAAGAACATTCCCCAGATTCAAGAAGACCTTGAAGTTGACAAACAACTCTCTAAAGAAGACGGACTCATAAAGCGTCCTAAGTCCAGGTACTGCGGTCATGGCGCTAATGGTATGTGTGACAACTGCTCGCCACTTCCACCATGGGATGCGAATTATCAGAAAGAGAACAACATCAAGCACATGTCCTTCCACGCTAGGTTGAAGGAGCTCAATCAACAGAGAAACAACCAACATTCTGGCCTGTCATATATTGCTCCACTAGAGGAACCCAATTTCATGATTGATCTCAATTGCCATCAAGGGCACAACCCATACCCAAAGGGTATTTGCTCAAAGTGCCAGCCAGCTCCAATTACCTTACAGCAGCAAAAGTTCCGTATGGTGGACCATGTGGAATATGCTGATTTCCAGATATTGAACAAGTTCATCGATGCTTGGAGAACAACTGGTGTGCAGAGATTCGGAATATTATACGGAAGGTACGAGAAGTTCGAAAAAGTACCATTGGGTATCAAAGCTGTAGTAGAGGCAGTTTATGAGCCCAAACAAGCTGGTGAAGCAGATGGATTATCTATATTGACTGACAAGGAAGAATTGTCGCAAGTGGATGAAATCGCTCTGAAATTGGGACTCACACAGGTTGGAGTAGTTTTCACAGACTTAACAGATTCAGGAAGAAAAGATGGTTCAGTTTTATGCAAAAGGCACAAGGACACGTACTTTTTGACTAACCTTGAGATCTTGATGGCAGCTCGCAACCAAATTTCCCATCCAAACACTACATCTTTCTCGAACTCAGGCCATTTCCTGTCGAAATATATCACGAGTGTTGTGAGCGGTGGTTTACAGGGTGAGATTGAACCCAAATCTTATCAGGTGTCTGTTGAAGGTGAGGCACTTGTGAGGGCAGATATGCTCACTGGATCCACACAACCATCAGAACTCTACATCAATGGCAATACCGACAAGAGATATGTACCAGATATCTCATACTTACAAACTAACGAATACAATCTTCAGGTTAAGACGACTGCGAAGCCAACATTACCCATCGAGTTCTTGCTTGTGTCGCTTACAGACTCTTTCCCAATCGAACCTACACCATTTTTTAATTCCCCAAGAGCGTTCACAATTGAGAACAGGGACTTCATGGGTGAATTACAAGATCTCAATCAATTAAAGAAGCACTTGTTAAGTGGGAACAATAATGGTGAACTTCTTGTTGATTTCCACTTGATTTTGGCACTTCGCAAGTTGGCAGTGTTAAGCGCTGCTGAATTCGACTTGTTGCTCAAATTTGTACAATCTAAAGACGCTGTGGACTTCTTTCAATTAGCAGAGACTCCTGGATGGATGACTCTCTTGACAATATTGGAGCATTCTTAGTCTTGGCGACTCATGCAACATCATTGTACGAGGACTGCAAGAGATATTCATGCTACAAAAACTACGGTCCACTGCTGCGAGTTCTTATCGGAAGTGGACTGAATTGTATAGGAAGTCATAGTAAGAGATCTCCATGGCATTGAGGCTATATGCGTAGACCATGTGTTCCGAATCGACCCGTTATCTGTGCTCCTGAAGCAGGTGCTTCTCGAACGTTCTAGATTTTTTTTTGCTGATTTGCACGACCACATGAAGCAAATAAGTTGCCTTTCGCATCGCACAAATCGTGGCATCTATAGGATACAAAAGAAAAAACTCAACGATTTTTCAGTACATATAAAATTTTGCGTTCCCACTTATTTGCAAAAATTTAAGTAAAACGAACTATCATGTCTACCCCATTTGGTGTCGATTTAGGTAACAACAACACGGTTATTGCGTGTGCCAGAAACAGAGGCATTGACATTATTGTCAATGAGGTGTCCAACCGTAACACCCCATCTCTTATTGGATTTGGTATGAAGAGCAGAGCTATCGGTGAATCCGGTAAGAACCAGCAGACCTCCAACGTGAAGAACACTGTTGAGAACTTGAAGAGAGTTTTGGGCTTGAAGTACAATGACCCAGACTTCAAGATTGAGAAGGAGTACTTCTCTGTTCCTGTTGTTGAGAGCAAGGACGGTGGTGTTTCTGCCAAGGTTAGATTCTTGGGTGAGCAGAAGGAGTTCACTTCCGTCCAATTGGCTGCTATGTACATCAACAAGATCAAGGACATTGCCCTCAAGGAGACTAAGGGTAACATCGTTGACATCTGTTTGTCTGTCCCAGTGTGGTACAGCGAGAAGCAACGTCGTGCTGCTGCTGACGCGTGCAGAATTGCTGGCTTGAACCCAGTTAGAATTGTCAACGAGGTCACTGCCGCTGCCGTTGGTTACGGTGTCTTCAAGGCCAACGACCTCCCAGAGGACGAGCCAAAGAAGGTCGCTTTCGTCGACATTGGTCACTCTTCATACCAGGTTTCCATTGCCGCCGTCAAGAAGGGTGAATTGAAGATCTTGGCTTCTGCCTACGACAAGCACTTCGGTGGAAGAGACTTCGACTACGCTATCACCAAGCACTTCGCTGACGAGTTCAAGACCAAGTACAAGATCGATGTCACTGAGAACCCTAAGGCTTTCTACAGAGTTTTGACTGCTGCTGAGAAGTTGAAGAAGGTTTTGTCTGCCAACACTCAGGCCCCATTCAACATCGAGTCCTTGATGAACGATGTTGATGTGTCCTCTTCCCTCACCCGTGAGGAGTTGGAGACTTACGTCCAACCATTGTTGAACAGAGTCCACGTCCCAGTTGACGCTGCCTTGAAGGCCGCTGGTTTGACTGCTGATGACATCGACTCCATTGAAGTTATTGGTGGATGTACCAGAGTTCCATCCTTGAAGGCCAAGTTGTCTGAAGTTTTCGGTGGTAAGCCATTGTCTTTCACCTTGAACCAGGATGAGGCCATTGCCAGAGGTAACGCTTTCATTTGTGCCACTCACTCCCCAACTGTCAGAGTCAGACCATTCAAGTTTGAGGACTGCAACCCACAATCTGTTTCCTACTTCTGGGACAAGCAGGAAGAGGATGAGGACCACTTGGAGGTTTTCCCTAAGGGCGGCGTTTTCCCAGCTACCAAGATCATCACCTTGTTTAGAACTGGAGACTTCGACGTCGAGGCCAGATACACTAACCCAGCCGAGTTGCCAGCTGGTACTGACCCACTCATCACCAAGTGGAAGTTGACTGGTGTTGTTCCATCCCAGGGTGAGACTTCTATTGCTACCAAGTTGAAGTTGAGAAACGACCCATCTGGTTTCTACACCATCGAGTCTGCCTACACTGTTGAGGAGAAGTTGGTCAAGGAGTTGGTTGAAAAGGAAGATGCCGACGAAGACGCCGAGCCAGAGTACAAGGAAGTTAAGAAGTTGGTCAAGAAGAACGACTTGGAGATCATCCAGACCTCCTCTGCATTGCCAGACGATGTCAGACAGCTTTTGACCGAGCAGGAGAATGCTATGGTCATGGAGGACAAGTTGGTCGCTGACACCGAGGACAGAAAGAACGCTCTTGAGGAGTACATCTACGAGTTGAGAGGTAAGTTGGACGAGCAATACGCCGAGTTCGCCTCTCCTCAGGAGAAGGAGAAGTTGACCGGTATGTTGGCCAAGGCTGAGGACTGGTTGTACGACGACGGTTACGACTCCACCAAGGCCAAGTACATTGCTAAGTACGAGGAGTTGGCTATGATTGGTAACATCATCAGAGGCCGTTACTTGGCCAAGGAGGAGGAGAAGAAGCAGGCTTATAGACAGAAGCAGGAGGCTGCCCAGGCTGCCGCCATGGCTGAGAAGATCGCTGCTGCACACGCCTCCAAGAAGGATGGCAAGGACGAGCAGCCTGCTGCTGAGGATAACGATATTGAGATGGATTAATTGGGTACTAGTTTCAATTTTAAATAGGAGCAAACAGACAACTAGAAGTTAATGATAATGTAGTAAAGGGGCTTATTCTAGACACTTTCTGACTATAAAGATCCGGAAGTGCCGTTGGTTGTGCCGTTGGTGGTTTCGTTGATCTCGAAATGCATTTATAAGGTAACACATTCCACCCTGTAAACGCGCTCGCACGTAGGTCCATAAGCTTCGGAAATCATATCACCGGAATCTGTAGCGTCCGTATCTCTAAGCCTGTTGACAAACACCCCGTCGATATCGCTTACGAGTTTCGGCCGTCGGGTGCGCTACCAAGTGGCGATTGTAAATTTTCTCCCTCTTACAAAAGTTTTCTTTTTCAACATATCAATACTATAGACCAGAGACTCGCACAGAGTAACGTACTTGATTTTCTTAAGTACCAAGCATTGCGTCTGACCTTCGGTTTCAGTGGACGTACACGTAATTAACAACTTTTTTTGCATCTTTTAATAGCATATAACGCCACAAATTGAAACCGCCGACTACTGCGATGCCTGGATCACACAAATCCAACCTTTCCATAGCTATACAAAAGGAGCACAAGCATAGCCACCAAAGTCACAACAATAGCGAGCAGACGGCAGCCGCAAATTCTCCAGCTCCTGCAACTCACTCAAAGAATGAGGAGACAGACTTTAAGCCGCTGCTGTTTAACAACATCATTCAGCCAAGTAGCTCAACAGTGGTGACATCTTCATCATCAGCAAAGACATTCAAACCAAAGCTCTCTCCTCTCACTACTACCTTCGAGCTTGGCGATAGTTGGAAAAGAGAGAGAGACAACAAGGACGGCAAGGATGACGAAGAAAGCTCTTCAGGTGAAGATGACGATGATGACGAGGAGGACAGCGTGAACCCTGCGGAAGAAGAAGATCTTAAGGATTATGCCCCTGGCGGATATCACCCTTGTTATATCGGTGAAACGTATAAGAATGGAAAGTACACTCTTGTGCGGAAGTTGGGTTGGGGTCATTTCCTGACAGTTTGGCTTGCCAGAGATAACGACAAACAGTGCCACGTTGCAATGAAGATTGTACGAAGCGCAAAGCACTACACAGAAACCGCTGTTGATGAAATAAAGCTTTTAGATAAAGTTACCACCCTGGACCTACAGCATCCAGGACACAAGCATGTCATCCAACTTCTTGATACTTTTACACACAAGGGACCTAATGGTGTCCATGTGGTTATGGTGTTTGAGGTATTAGGTGAAAACTTATTAGGGCTCATAAGGCGTTACAAACACAGAGGAATCCCTATTGTATTTGTGAAGCAGATAGCCAAACAGTTGTTATCAGCCACTGATTTTTTGCACCGTAAATGCGGGGTCATCCATACAGACTTGAAGCCTGAAAATATTCTCATTGAGATTGGAGATGTTGAACAGATTGTACGCATGGTGGAAGAGGAGGAAAATGAGGCAAAACTTCAGAAAAAGTTGCGGCGAGTCAAATCTGCTGCAAGTCAACTGAGTATTGGAAAGGCAGATGTAGGAGCCACTCCTATTGCTACAAACCCTTCTGCAAATAACTTGCATTCATTATCGCCTTCGCTTGGAAGAAATGGTAGAAGGTCTAGAAGACAGACCTTGATTACAGGATCCCAACCTTTACCATCTCCTCTTCGCACTTTCAACAAATCATTCACGAATGTTTATGGCTTGAGTAATTCTACAGCGAACACTCCTGTTAGAACAACATCTTTCAATGGCATCCCTGAAGGCATGCCCGTGGATCCCCTGAGCCCTGTTGGAACTGTACACGTGAAGAACAACCATAACATGGACCAACAAGATTCAGCAAACACTTCTCTTATTGACAAAGAAGCACTAAATAATTCACTTTCTTCAATGTCTATCTCAAACACATACACAGACCCTGTGACGATTCCTTCTTCGCCTTCACAAACTGATCCAAATGTTTCTACTGGAGACATTCTCAATGAAGACGAATTGATTTCAGTTAAGATTGCTGATTTGGGAAATGCCTGCTGGACACATCACCACTTTACAGATGAGATCCAAACAAGACAGTACCGTTCCCCAGAGGTATTACTTGGTTATCATTGGGGAGCACTGAGTGACCTTTGGTCTTTCGCGTGTCTTGTCTTTGAATTACTTACGGGTGACTACTTATTTGACCCGCGTACTGGTAAAACGTACACGAAAGATGATGATCACATTGCACAGATTATCGAATTGATCGGCCCCTTTCCTCGGTCAATGCTCAAGGAAAGTTTCTACACAAGAGATTTCTTCAACTCCAGGGGAGAATTGCACAGAATTGTAAAGTTGAAGCCTTGGGCGCTCAAAGACGTGCTTGTTGAGAAGTACAAATTCGCTCATCAAGATGCTAGCGAAATTGCTGACTTCTTGATGCCAATGTTGACTCTCCAGCCTGAAAATAGAGCTGATGCTGGTGGAATGGTTAACCACCCGTGGTTAAGCGACGCTCTAGGCTTAGAAAATGTTGTATTGGAAAGACCAGTTGGAGGTTCTGGTGAAGATATTGATGGATGGTCAAGGGAAAACAAATACGTTTATCACTAATTGCACGATTCCTTAGGATCGTTAAGCTCGACTACATCAACCATGATTTTGCATACCTTCACAGAGCAATCGTATTTGGAGAATAACGTGTATCATTAGCTGGCAACGCCAATAGCATCCAATTGTACTATGAATAGAGTCATAATATTTAGCACATGTAAGAGCTGTATTACCTTTGGAAGCGTAGTTGGTAAAGGAGTTTTCATGGGCTGTGTAAATGGTCACGTGATTATAATTTTACACTCTCATTTTGGATTTCAGCAAAACCAATTGACAACTAACTTCATACGAAACTAAAAGTCAGCAATGCTTCAAATAGAACAATACAATTTGTTGATTCAAAAGACATTGACAGAAAGAGTCCTTGAGGCGGAGGGACCTGCTAAGTCATTGGATAGAATAATCACTGATTTCGACTTTACCACTTACCATATCTCGAGTTTCCCGGATGACAAGGAATTGCTCTTGATTTCCATTTACTTGAAGTGTTGGGATGACTTGGTCAAGTACGGCGTCGTGGAGTACTTAAATAACAAGTACTCAAAGTTTTCTGCGGGCGGATTAACCATCTTGCCAACTAACGAGGTTGAGCAAGGATACAACTACTCGTTGGTGTTGGATTTGCGCACGGTTTCCCTGCAAGGTGACGAATTCAAAGTGGAATTGGTTGAGCAGTTGCCATACTTGAAGAGAAATGCTATGGCAGCCCCATTTGAAAAAGCTTTCAAGAGATACGACGAATTGGCTGAATTATACGCCTCAAGTAACACTTACTCCGAGGAAATTCAAGGTGAATTACAAAACGAATCCGTTCTTGTAATTAAATACAGAGGCTCTGACGAATGCATCTACATCAAGCCATCTTTTGACAGAGTAACCGTGATATTCTCCACTGTTTTCCAAGACGAAACTGACAAAATTTTTGGTAAAGTGTTCTTGCAAGAGTTTGTTGATGCTAGAAAGAGATCTGTTCAAACTGCTCCACAAGTATTGTACTCGCACAGCGAACCACCCTTGGATATTCAAAATGTCGTTCAAGGAAAGAGGGACGACGAAAACAAGGGTTACGTTACTTTTGTTTTATTTCCTAGACACCTTGTCAAGGGCGACAGAAGAGAAAACTGTATATCTCACATCCAATTCTTCAGAAACTATTTCCACTATCATATTAAGTGCTCAAAGGCATACATGCACTCAAGAATGAGATTCAGAGTGAGAGAGTTTTTGAAGATCTTGAACAGAGCCAAGCCTGAGAACCTTGACGATGAAGGAAAGGTCATTGAGAACAGAAAGACCGCAAGCGGTAGAAGATTTGACTTGAGAAGTTAAGTAAGAATATATTTCCAATCCAGAATTTAAATGCTATTTGCCGTATTTGACAACATAACGAAGCTTGCTAACTTTAACGGAATCTTTTCAAGGTTCTTTTCAATACATGGTTATACTAATAATATTTCTAATGCTTCTATGTACATGCTTATTGCTTAGGTTTCTTCACACCGTACTTCGATCTGGAGGTTGCACGGTTGGCAACACCCTGTAAATCGTAGACACCTCTCACCAAATGATATTTCACACCAGGAATATCTTGCACTCTACCTCCTCTCACTAAGACCATGTGGTGCTCTTGTAAGTTGTGTCCTTCACCTGGAATCAATGCAGATATGACGTTTCCGTTGGTCAACCTCACACGACAACACTTTCTCAAAGCCGAGTTAGGCTTCTTAGGCTTGAGAATCATGACTCTCAAAACAACACCCTTCTTGAAAGGTGCACCATCTAAATCAGGAGACTTAGAGGAAAATGGCTTCTTTGGGTGGCCCTGCTTTCCGTACTTGATTTGGTTGATGGTCGCATATCTCTGTTGGTTAAGCATGTTCAAAAACGAGCTCTGAGCTGGTAAACTACTGCGAACATTCGACATGTAAGAGTTGGCGGTCGGTATTCTCGCCAATGACGAAACACCCACTCTAGCTTTGTTCAAAAGCGACCTGAACATGGTGGTGTAGAATATTGGCTGTTAACGAAAATTTTGTCAATCTTGAAGTTTTAAAATCGTGCGGAAACCAATTTGCAGGCCGTTAAGGAAAAAATATAACGCTAACAAATCGGCCACTAAGAACACTCAGAATTACTATAGTCATGTTCAGAAACACTTTGTTGAGATCCATCAGATCTGCTGCTGTGCCGGCAGTGAGACCTTCCACTCTTGTTGGTACCATAAATAAGCCTTCCACTTTCGTGCGTTTCTACGCTGGCTTCCCTGCTTTGACTAGAGATATCACTAAAGAAAGAATCTTGGAGTTGTTGGAGGGTTATGACAAGATTGACTCCAGCAAGGAGATCAGTGAGCTGTCTTCATACGTTCAGGACTTGGGCTTGGACTCATTGGACGTCGTGGAAGTTATTATGGAACTCGAGCATGAATTCAACATCCAAATACCTGACAACGAGTCGGACAGCTTGAAGACTGTCGGCCAAACCATTGACTACGTTCTTTCCCAGAAGGATGCTGTCTAAGTCGTCATGCCTTTTTCAAGTGTAGCTCACGATGGGTATCGTATCTCATCACTAGAAACCATTACAAGTGTGTATTTAATGAAATCGGTCATTATCATTGATTTGAAAAGTAGCCCAGTAGGTCTTCTGATATACTCTGTACTCGTCACGTGATAATATTGTTGGTGGAGCCAATCACAATTCTACAATACGTTACCAAAATTTTTATTGAAAAAGTGAATATCAATACACACTACAATGGTTTCTGTATGTATACAGCCTTTATACTCAGGGATTATTCTTAAGTTGAAAGCCAACTAGGGTAAAACTACTACAGTTGAATTGTCTACGAAACAAAGAATATCAGATTCCAAAGCCTTCACGGTTCTATATACTAACAATTCAGTACATTAAAGGTCCAATCTACAAGTCTGTGAAGACTCTCGCTGGTGTCAACTTGCCTCTTTTCAAGTCTTACTTGCCAGACTTGGTCTTGTGGGGTGGTGCTGCAGGTGCTGGTGTCGCCGTTTTCACTGAGGGTGTTCCATTGTTCCAGAAGACTTTCTACGAGAAGATCCCATACTTTGGTAACCACTGGATCTACAACCCAGACCCAGAAGACATCCCAGTCTAAATATTGCACATACATCAAAGAATTTTAATACAGAAGGAATTATTCCGTGAATCATGCTATGTACTCCAATGTGTCTCTATCAACTCGCCTTAAATACTCATGCTGAACTAAGAAGTCTATTGCGAGCTTCAAATCTCTGATAGAAACTGGCCCTCGAGGTCTTAGTATCTTCACTGACTCATTGAGAAGGTCAGTGGTTTTAATCTTCTGCTGGGCTTTACAAATACGTGTAATGGTTGCCCTGTTCTCATCTTGTCGACTCCTAAGCACTTCTTTGTCAGGAATAACCAGTGATGCGCGAAGCTTCTTCTGTGCGAACGGTAATTTGATCCGGTTGGCTTTATCACTGAAGCCACTGTTAAACTGGAAGCTCTCATTGGGCAATGGTATCAATATTTGATACCTTTCAGATAATGAACTCAAAATCTTCTGCATAAAGCTCAGCTCTATTTTTGTAGCTTCCAACAACTCATTCAAGGTAATAGTTTCATGATCTTCAAAGAGAAGCAACACAATCGCTTGAAATAAATTCAAAGAAATTTCTTTGGGACCCGAGTTAAACTGAACCGTCAACGTAACCATATGGAGAGAATAATTGCTCCAATCTAAACTCTGACTCTTAAATCTCTCCTTTAAGTTTTGGTATTTTGCAGTAAACTCACCAAGAACGTTCGCAAATTCAGATGGTAGTACGACGTCATCGTTGCACATATTGGGAATATCTGGCCAGTGGGACTTGCTAAGAACAAGTGGATTGAAGCCATCGTAGGAAGTAAGTGAAGCATAAGATGTATGCGAAATTTCCAAATCTTGGAACATTATAGATATGCCATCGTTGAGGTCATTTTCACCAATGATGTTCATGAGCTGCTCTGCAAGTCTTTTCTCGTTTTCGATGTTTGATTTACCGTAAAACAAAATTCGCTTAGACAAGTCCTTCTTATACATCACAAGGAAGTCAGCTTTGTTGCTAATAAGTTTGAAGACAATAAGCACTTCATCAAGAAAGCTTTCAAATGTAGTTTCATCAGGACGCTTGAAATAGCTGTCACAGAATTTGCACAACAGTTGTAAGATTAAAGTGTTTGCTTCTTTATCTCGATTAAGCGCTTTTGCAAATGCTTCTCTCATTTCAAAATCAAACCTTTCGTCTCCTCCGAAGCTTACAGATAACATCTGTTTGAATCTTTCGTAGTCGGAAATCACCAAATAGATCACGTTTGTACTGTGCAACTTGATCAGTTTAGTTACACAGTCCCTAATAAGTTTAGACCATTCATGAAGTAAATTCAGAATGGAGTCAAATTGGAAATTGGTCATCGAGGATTTGCAAATGTTATATAAGGTGTGTAATACCTCATGCTGTGCATATGCCAATGAAGGGAACGACGCTGCTAATCTTTCACTGAACTCCTCAAATATGAGGCTCCACTGGAGCTTGCAAACAAAATCACGTAAGAACTTGTCACTCTTACCGCACAGTTTAAAGAACTCAACTTCCCTTGCGATATTCGAGAACACTGTGTGGAAGTACGTTTCCGAACTGTATGTATGCTTTAATTGGTTGTAGTGGACAAGAACCCGGTCAATGAGTCTGTTATGTAATTTGAGCTTGTTGTCATAATCAAGTTTCACAAGCATCGTGGTGAAGTCGCGTGATATCGTAATATTTTGACCGCGTTCTCTAGTTCTCTCCAATAAAGATATGTAATTCTGGTATGTTGGAGCTGCGGTAACTTCAGGATCGAACAAGAGGTTCTCGCGGAAAAGATCTAAACCTTGAACGAATATCCTCTTCCTTTTCGAATTCATCAAGTAATTGGTATCCAAGTATAAGAACAACTTAGTCAATAACTTGAGTTTGCCTTCCCATTCTTCAAAAATAGCAATGTATGAAGAACCGAAATCTTCCAATTCCTTAGTGACCAAGGTCTGTACTAGAGGTACGACATTGAGCCTCATTGCAGCTTCAAGTTTCGTGGAAATTATACCGGATAACTTCAGTTGTTCTGAATACTTGAGTTTGCACAACGACTCCACGCTAGTATTGTAGGTTTGAAAACTCCTCGTGAGTCTGGATCCGTCAAGAACTTGATCTATGACATCATGTAGCATCTTTCTTGTTTTTTCCATGTATGCTGAAACCAATTCCCGCAGTTCTAATCTAACCCTTTTGGTTGACCCTCCCAGCTCCGTGTCCGGAGTTCCACCATCTAGATGTGACAAGACTCTAGAAACGTCAGAATCGCTATTCCCAAAAGTGAGAATGGATGCTGTATCTGACATTGTAGATTCGAAAGTTGGTCGTTGCAAATAAAGTACAGGGACTATGAAGTTCTCGGAACTTTGATTTAAATGATCTTCTCTGCTCCACTAAAAATCAAATTAACAACACAAAATATCTTTAAAGTGCCAACGATGGAAGACATAAAAGATCCCCTGCAACTCACAACTGTCTATAAGAAGAGTGGAACGTTTGATAACCAAAGGAAGCTTCTTTTGGAGAATTTCAAGCAAAGCGAAACACACAGCAACCTCTTGATGAAGCTAAAACTACTTGTGGAGTCGAAGGTAAAGAACGACCCTAACATTTTACTCAAGAATAAAGGTAAGGTTTCGGCGTTGATACAAGGAGAAGTGATCAACTCCAAGGCGAACGGAATGGACATCTTGAACGTTATGGATAAAGAAATACAAAAAAGCGTTATCAACTCTCCTGAGTTGAGGAATATATTAAAGGGCGAGTTGAAAGATATAAGGCGAAAAATGATGGGAATCTCAGACGAGGATTATGAAAAGCAGCTTGCTGTCGAACGTGAAGAAGAAGAAGCAAAGAAGAAAAAGATAGAAGAAAGGCGACTTGAAGAGAAGACATACAAAAACAACTTCAAAGTCAAGAATTTGTCAAAGGTTCTGAAACCTCCACGGTTTAACTTGAAGAAGGAGAAGGAAGATAAAAAGGTCAATTTCATGATGTACTGATTAGTTCAGTTCTGGGTTTAGAGAAGATTTTTTGGTTTTTATTCATGTAGTGATAGGACATGTACTTGGTGTAACCGAAACGCGGGAGATAAATTGTAATTGGAGTATGTACGCTACCGATTGTCGGAAAAATTGTGGATATGTACTGATCGACATCCCTACATAGTTTCTCGTTAAATGTTACATTCAAAAGTTTTAGAAATTAAAAATCATGGCATATCACTGAGGGCTGACGAGTTATTCATCAGTGTCAAATATCTCACTGGCAACTAGCATCAACTCCTCAAGGACCTTGCTCTTTAAACTCAAGTCCTGTGGGCTCATAGAGTTGTCATTCAAAATGGCAGGGCCCCAAATTATGGACAAGTTCTTTGCAGTCATCCTATTGTTAGCCAGATGCTTGACCACCAAATTCAAGTGGAATACCAAAGCCCTCAAGGTGAAGTATGCACCGTCGGGTAAGTTGTAGACTAAGTGATGTAACTTCTTTGCAATGTAAGATTCATCGAGAGACTTTACCGTTTCGATGAAAGACTGGTAATATTCCCTGGTCAACAAGGGCTCAGGCAAACTTGCGAAGTAGATTTTCAACAACAGAGCAACACAATAAATATCTGCGTCCAACACGTTTGAAGGGTCGATGTTGTTTCCAATGAGCAAGTAATTCGTAAATTTGCTATCGATAGAATCTTTAAGTTGTTGCACTGTGCTCTTATTGCCGCTAGTCCTGTAAATACCTTCGATATCCAAACCATATGTTTCAATGATTTCAATACATCTTTTAACAACAAGGGGAACGTTGTCTATACCAGCAAACTGAATTAAGTCTTCGATGGAGATACCAAAGGTTGGTTGGGCAAAGGAAGATAACGTCTTTGGCCCGTTCAACTCTGGCGTATTGTGTGGATCTAACGAGGAGTACCCGTAGTCTGTATTACTCTTAGATGCCTCCAAACCAGTGCTAGCTGTTGGCGCTTTGTTGATGGTGGAGGAGTTTGCAGTCGTCGCTGATGAAGATGTCGATGCAGCCAATGGTTGGTGGAGTGTAGATGAGGCGACGGACGACTGGAAAGTCGAAGCGTTCGCAGATGGCTGGTTTGTAGATGTATTCATTGACAGTTGGTGCGATGCAGAGAATGCGTTTTGTGTTGGAGGGGTATAGTTGTTCTGGGTGCTGTTCAAAAATGGCTTTGCCAGTTTCTGTCCTCTATTCAACAGAGGGTGTACAACGTACTCCACCGGTTTCAACGATTGCGTCTTAGACGATTTGTCGAACTTCTTGATGTAATTATAAAGGTCCATTTCGTTGTCGATTGACGCAGCCATCAGCTTCATCGACGACTGCAGATTGTGCAATGGGCTGATCAAGACACCTGAGTTCATCACCAAGTTTTCGCTGTAAATAGCAAACTTCTGCAATTGAACATTCATGGCAATGTCCAACTCCAAAATCAAGTTCTTTAATTTCTTTGAGTTGTTTGGGCGGTGGATCATTAAAATTTCGTCCTTGAGTTTCTTACAAGTGGTGACAGTCATCTTATAGTCCTGGTCTGCCAAATCAACCTTCCTTTGTAAATCATCTTCCTGTTGCTCCACAGTCTTGTTCTTTAAGAACGACTTTTTATTAGGATCAGAAGTCTTTAATTTCTCCAAATCGTCACACAAGTGGTAGTACTTCTGCTTCGCTTTTTCAGCAGCCACTATTGCATCCAGGCATTCCTTTTCCTTGCGCTTTCCCTCGTCTTTGATTATCTTGCGCGACTTTGAGATTGTACTTATAAGGGAGACTAATTCATCGTACATGGTATTGAGTGCCATGACGTAAGAAGACCCCACATTGTATAGTTTCTCGTCGAACTCGACAATTTGATCGAACTTTGCAATAAACGAATCACTCTTGAGCTTTCCATTAGTTCCACTGGTTCCCTGTTTGACAGTGGTCCGTAAATTGCCTGCAAACTTCTTCAACTGACTGTAGTGGTCGTCTTCAATCTGGCCACGCTTCTTCACATACTTCGAAAATTCTTCACAGGTATTCAAACTTTGCTTCAATCGTCCAAGTAGAAGATCCAAACTTGCATCGCTGTTGAGGATCGTCTTGATAACGTCCTGTTCAAGCAATGCCTCCGACATGTTCAAAGTAGATCTTTTTTTTGTTTAGGACAAGAATCAATTAAAAATACAGTGTCATGTCAAAAAAAAAAAATCGTGAAGCCCAAGCCTTCAAGTTAAAATTGGTAACGTCCACTGTTGCAAAGATATGGCTTTTCAGCGCAGTTCATTCTTGTAGGACTCACGCAAGATTAGAGCATCATTTTCTTTGACTTTCTGTTCGCAACGAATATAATGTTGCCATCCTACACAGTAATAACCTGACCTTTAAATTTATATATACCTAAGAGAAGAATGTACTGGTGCGCTTCTCATCTGAGTTGAAGTGGTTGAAGTTTTGCTCGACCGTTGCAACTGAAAATTCTAAGTCATCAGTAGTGATCATGTCCCAAAACTTGTAAATCATCATGAATGTGAAGACATTCAATAACGACGCGAAGAATAAGCCATCCACGTAGTGCTTCGCCCCATTGCAAATCTTTGTGCTGAAGACATAGGTGATAACCTGTCCAACCACGAAGAATACGACTCCGAGGAAGATGGCACCTAATGGCCAGGCGGAGTCCAATGCAAATACCACCAACACTATTTGCGAGGCGAGGTATACAAAAAGAAGCACAGCATTCACGATGTAAGTCAAAATGAACAACAACATAGTGTCACGGTCGTCTAAGGAGCCCACGCCTTTGAATGTAGCCACAGCCACGATGAAATTACCTCCAAACCAAACGATTGACAATATTCTCAAGATCATCATGGACTTCCATGTACCATCCTCCCAGAACTGGAAGTATAGAATACCGTTATATAGTAACGATATACAAAGAGCGCTTGTAAGTCCCAACTGTACCGCAACGAAATATAAGTAGGCTGGGCTCAGTGGTGGGCAAACACCACAATCCACGATTAATGAGCTCACAATGTAGGCAAGGACCACGTACATGAAGTACAACATCTCAGCACGTCCAATGGCGGTGTACTTGGCACGCACATGGAATATAATGATCAAGATGACAATCAAACCAAAGAAGTGTATAAATGCATTTCCCAACTGGAAGATCATCGTGTTGGCAAGTTCCACTGGTCTAGCATAGCACTGTGCCAAAAGGCCCTTGTTGAAAAATGTGTCGGTATCATTTGCTCCTATAACTGCGCATAGAGGCAATGCTACCTTATCGCATATGTCGTCGAAGCTTCCAAATCCCATAGCTTGGATGAAGAGTTTGATGTTCCGAAGGTTTTTTTTTCTAATATTACCCGATCTGTGCTATAATTACCTTCAAAAAGTGCGGTCACAAAAAAGATGGCTGGATAAAGGGATAAACAATAACAAAAGATTACTGTGCAAAAAAAAACATTCCTGGTACAGCTCAGGTCATGAGGCTGAAACAAAGGCGTAAACAAAGATCTCTCAAACTTTTACACTTGATCAAAAATCATATTCTTCGGTCATTATTCATATATACGTTCTATACCTGATAGTAAGGGGGAGGGGAATCAAACACGCCTATGTTGCGGTCACCAGTAGCTTTTTCTAATTTCGCTTTCTCGAGTCTCAAACTCAGAAGCTTAGAATTGATCTTCTCGATGTCGATATAGTTGATCGATTTGCTCTCATTTCTGTTCTTACGGTGAATTTTCATTTCCTGCCTTATTGGCGAAGTCAGAATAGGCTGTGAAGTTGGGAAGTTGAAGTAACTGTTCCCAAGTCCCACGTTAAGAAGTCCCGAGTTCGTGGTTGGGGCAACGTTAGTAGGGACAGTCACAAGCTCCTCTTCCTTGCTGTGGTAAGACTTGATCAATTCGTTGTAAACATCATTCGTTATTCTCATTGGTCTTGGGTGATGAACTCCAGTCTTTGCAGGGCTGTTGAGTGAGGAAGGAACTGCCAGAGGAGATGCTTGCTCAATAGGGTCGTCAATCAACGTCGATGTTTCAGAAGATGATGGAGACATGTTAGCAGATGATGGTAAAATAGTCTCGCTTTCTGGTTCAGGGGTTATTGCCTCCTTGGTCATGGTAGGGGCTTTCTTCTTCTTATTCAACTTGATACTTCTTCTCTTTGGTTTCAACACGTTGGTATCGCTGTTGTTCTTGTAGAAGCTGTTGCCTTGGATAGATGCCACTTCCCTGATAATGCTGTCTGTTTTACTAAAGTTGTTCTCATTCATCAACAAATCAATTGGGATACCATTGTTTGAAGCATCAACACCAACAACATTTAATGTCTCGTCTGTTTTGTTCATATTGTTGTAAAGTGAATTCAACAATGTAGGGATGTTCTTATTGAACGTATTGCAGTGGGTTCTTTGTATGATGTTTGTGAACCGAGGTATTTGCAACTTAAGAGTCTCACGAGAATTAAACAAACTCAAGTTCTTTCTCAAGTTGGAGGAGGAGTACACCATATCAGACGGTAATATCAGCGTGGATAATTCGTGATATGGGGAGCCAGCAGAGGACATTAAAGAACTATTAAAGTCATCCAATGCAAGATAATTGAGTGACATCTGGTGAATTAAGGTAGGCAATGTCTCTCTGAATAGATCTCTAATCTGGTTTTCGATCTGCTTCTGCAAGAAGGTGGCAAGCACCTTCACTGTATCAAAAGTTGACGACACCTTGATTGAGTCTAAGGGATCGTTGCGGAAAACCAACGTTAAGCCCTTGGTTTTAGAAAACACGATAATTCCAATCCCACTTATCTTTATATCGCTTAGTTTCAAGTCCATCGGTAATGCAAATTGCTCGTTCAGGAGGAGAAACTTCGGCGTTATGAACTGATCCCCATCCAATTCTTTCTCCAAACTGTTGTGGTAATAAATATTCAAAGGGTTTGCCTGAACCTTTGTGTGCAAGGTCAAGTGAAAGTCACCCTCATAGTTGATCTTGAATATACCTCTGAACCTATCTCTACCCAACTCTCCGATTTCTAAAATCTCAAAGTTAGGTGCTACCTTGCCAAAGTTGAGGTCCTTGATTTGAATTTCCGAAGCAAGTATATTGGGCAGCTTTCCGGAATTAAGAGCCTTCGTAAGGAGGTCTTTAGTCCAGACGCTCAAGTTGTCTGTCTCAAGAGAGTTCCAGTTGACCTTGAACGACATTACTCTGTGATTGTAAAGATGTCCCAGCGGATGTGTTTTTTTTTCCTTGCGCAAATACTTTTTGCCTCCAATTGTGACCCGGGATTTTCCCTTGAAATGTTTTTTTACTCGCGAGATGATTAAATCCCAATATGGAAAGTGATGTCAGACCACAGTTTGTGACCAGGAGATAAACACTGCTTAGACTTTCTGAGCGGAGGTATTGGCAATTTGTTCGCCGACCTCCTCACGGAGCTTAAGCCCTTTAAAGGGTACAATCAGACCACAGGATTTAAGAACTGGTGATTTTTTAACTCCGCCAAGGCACGCTTTTTACGATAAGAGGCGACTATGTGCAATTTCGAGTCAAGTTCTGAGATGGTCAGATAAATTCCCAATTGGTTTGCCAATTGGTCATCGGAATTTAATGTTCGGAAAAAATATCTTTACAAAATGTAGTCAATTAGATGGAGTTTTATGGATTTCAGCTACCGGATGGAGGGGGAAATAGCGTGAACTTTGCTCTGTTGAAGGGTAAAGTTGTCATAATTGTGAACGTAGCGAGTTTATGCGGTTATTCGTCCCAGTACCATGATCTTCAATATTTATTCAACAAATACCATTCTAAAGGACTTGAAATACTAGCATTTCCTTGCAATCAATTTGCCCATCAGGAACCAGTGGGAGATGAAGAAATAGAGAAACATATCAGGAGTCAATTTGGTGTGACATTCAATATCATGAAAAAGGTGGAAGTTAACGGCGAGAATGAAAGCAAGTTGTATTCTTATTTGAAGTCCCAGAAGTTGAACGAGTTTGCATTCAAGGGAGTGAAGTGGAACTTTGAAAAGTTCGTGATAGATACTAATGGAAATGTCATAGCAAGGTTTGCATCGAATGTGAATCCTCTCGAGTTCGAAAATTTGATTGAGCACTTATTGGTTCGATCGGGAGCAACTTAATTCTTCTTCCTAGCATACGGAGACTAAATAATGACCAATTGTTCATTTTAATATACAAGTCTAGTACAGCCTACACAGCAATAGTGTTTTGGAAAATTGAACCTTCAATTGTGTTCAGCTAAGCCTTAGCTCTCTTCTTGTCTCCACCCTTTTCCCCAGAGGATCTCTTCCCATTTCCAGCAAACGTTTCCTTGTTGATTTCCTTTTGAATGCAAGCAAGCAAAGTCGAGCACCTTCTAGATAACTCACTTGTGGCTCTGCTTTGCAAGAAGAAATCAAACTGGAATAAAGGCAGATCCTTGATTGCTGTTTTGATAAGTTCATAGACGTCTGGTCTATCCAAACCAAATCTGTACAACTGCACCAATAAGAAGCGGTCCTCTTCTTCGGAATACACCCTTTTGTTGGTACTTGCAGGAGGGAACTTCAACACCAACTCCTGCAATGGATATTTGTACATCAGAATCTTCCTTCTAAGCGCTTCCTTTTGAGTTTTCAATCTGACGATTTTCTCTTCACCAGCTTCAATTTGACTAACATATCTCTCATAGCCTTCGATTTCTTCATACCTTTGCCAGAACACCTTACAATATTCACGAACCTCCTCTATCAGCTTGTCTTCAAACTCAGCTGCGATTGCATTAAGTGAATTTCTGCCGTGCTTCGTAACCACCAGAATAAAATGGTTGAAATCACGTCTGTTCCAGTTGCTGTATCCCTCCTTCAACAACTCTTCTTTCTTTGCCTTTTCCTCGTCAGTTAATGGGCGAGCGTTGTCAATCTCTTGTTGTTCTAACTTTTGCTCTGCCTCATTTGCTTCCTTATTTCCCCCAGCTTTGAGCGGTACCTTGTAGCCTGTTTGCTTTTTGAACCAATTTCTCTCGAGTTCGTAAAGCTCTATAAGTTTGGGAGAGTAGAACTGGTGATCGTACAAGTTCAATTGCTTTGGAGGACGTGGACCAGAATCCCCACCAGGGTTGGGAGTAGACATGCGGCCACCTGTATTCAACACGTCCTTGTAGTACATATCGATGGAGTAGTTTTCCTTCCTTTCACGTTTTCTGGGGTTGATCCAAGCGTGACCAATGCTGTTATCGGCCGTAAACTCTTTCTTCTTGAAGTTTTCACCATTCCACTCGTACACTGATTCGTCATTCGTAAAGTTCTGCAAAGCGTTCAAATCTAACTTTGCGTACTTCTTGTTTAACTGCTGAGTTTTCTCCTCCGAGGAAGCCAAAAGCTCTTCAATGTCAACATCATCTGGTTCGCTTGTCTCTTCTTTACTGAACACTTCCTTAGCACCAAACTGGATCAAGTCGATTAATTCATTCTTCGAGCCCGACTTACCAGCCTGGAGCTCCAACCCAGCAGTATTTCTTCCTTGTTGAATCACCAACTGGTCTAAGCGCAATTTCTGAGTTGCTCTCTCCAAAACTTTTTCTTCGATTGCGTTCTCAGTGAGGAATCTGAAGACTTTAACTTGCTTCGTTTGGCCAATTCTGTGTGCACGGTCCATTGCTTGTAAATCAGCCTGTGGGTTCCAATCTGAGTCGAAAAGGATGACTATGTCGGCAGATGTCAAGTTGATACCCAAACCACCAGCTCTCGTGGTCAATAAGAAGACAAATTTTTCACTTCCTGGCTTGTTGTATTCGTCAATTGCGTTAATTCTGTCAGCGTGGTCTGTTTGTCCATCAATACGACAGTATTGATACTCTCTGAAGAAACAATAGTCTTCCAAGATGTCCAACATTCTACTCATTTGAGAGAATATAAGAACACGCAGGCCCTCCCTTTGGAACTTCTTCAACAATTTATCCAATATCACCATCTTCTGAGAGTTGAAGACAAGGTGTTCATCTGTGGTGAAAGGTGGTCCTGGTTCAGCACCATCGAATAAATATGGATGATTACAACATTTTCTTAATTGCATCACAATGTTAAGTAATCTTGTTTTCGATTCCCTCTTACCATTTGCCCCATTCACCGCATCGATATCTTTTTCAAGGATCTTCTGGTACCATCTCCTTTGCATGTCGCTCATCTTGACGTACACATTCATTTCTTTCTTTGGTAGAAGGGACTTCTCCACATCTGCTTTGATTCTTCTCAACAAGAAAGGATTCAAGACCTTGTGGAGTTGACTGACGACAGTTCCTTCGTCCTTTTCATCATCTTGAAACCATTCGTCGAACAGATCATTATCGGCAAAAACATCTGGGAGAATGAAATTAAGAAGCGCCCACAATTCACGAAGATTATTCTGTAAAGGAGTACCTGTGATAAGTAATCTGTTACGTGAGTGAAACATTCTAATGATTTGAGAAAGAAGGGACTCTTCGTTCTTTATTCTGTGTGCTTCATCAATGATAATGTACTGCCAATCAAACTTCTTCAAGGTAGACTTCTCCTTAATGACAATTTCATACAGCGCAATTATCACATCGAAGTCGCAAGTGAGTACTCGTTTTTGAATGAGGTCGTGGCGTTCATCCTTGTCACCCTGTAACACTAAAATGTTGATGTCTGGAATCCATCTGTTGAATTCTCTAGCCCAATTGTCTAACGTCAGCTTAGGGGTGATGACAATGTGCGGACCGTTAATTTGCTTGATGTAACGAAGAAATCCAACGAAGGAGATTGTTTGCAAGGTCTTTCCCAAACCCATCTCATCGGCCAAAATACCCGAAAGGTTGTTCTCATAAAGTGAGACCAACCAGTTAAGACCCTGGACTTGGTACGGACGCATTTTCCCGTGAATGTATCCAGGCAGTTCGGTGAACTCGGTAATTTGTGGTGTATCAACTTCATCTTTGAGTAACTCTGCATCCTCTTCCTTCTCGGTCTTCCTTCTTCTATTGTTTGCTGTTTGAGCAACAGGCTTCTTTTGTTGAATCTCGTCGACAATCCGTCTAAAGAGTGGATCCTTATTAGCCTTGGCATCAATGAAATGCTGAAACAAGCCCGTAAGACTAAGCAAGTAGCGGAAACGCTTGCTTGTTTTCTCAACGTCGACTTGTTGTTTGTCAGTCTTCGTGAAGTACTTCTTCGCATTTCCCAGAGGCGAGAAGTCCACAGGTTGTGGAGTCTATTATGTGTTAATATTGATACAGGAAACTATCTTTAACTCACTTACTACTTCCAACGAACTCGTCATCGTTGATGGAGTGGTGAACATTATTGACCAGGATTTTTTCAGGACGCGTGACAAGCGCGATTATATTAGTGGATTCTTTTCCGAAAATTGCAGCCATAATGAAGAGATAGAGGCGCAATCTTAAATCCCAGTGAGATTGTTCACGAGCTGGTTTATAGATTAGGAATACGTTCAAGTGACCGCTTTTAAAGTGTGATTGGACAAACCTTCATTTTGTATTGCCTTTAAGATTTCAAATTCCAGACTATCTATACGAGTTTTTGTAATTTTTTGAATTTTTACACCTAATACTATAGACTAAGATTCGTCAAGCCTTGTTTATAGTTAATCGAAACCGTCAGTTATTTCGAACTCGCCAACCTTGAACTTCACGTTACTCTGTTTGTCGTACCCTGCTCTGTTGTGGTAATCGATGACACGCTTACGTACATAGTCAGTTCCAACAACTGGACGAACTTTCTTGTAGAGACCCAAACGTTTGAGAAGTGGTGAATCCGCAATTTCTATCTGTGCGTTATCTCCAGGACGAACGAAATAGAAGGCTCCAATTCTTGGCGCATCAACTTGGTCTTTTGGAGGTCTCACCACTCTGTGAATTGTTGTCTTAAAGAATCCACCTGACCAAAAGTTGAGTGTGTCACCGATGTTGCATATGAAGGCACCAGGCACTGGTTTGACGTACTTCCACTCTCCATTGCTCAACTTGATTTGCAATCCCGATACAACTTGATTGAAGAGAAGGGTCAAAGTTCCAAAATCTGTGTGTGCACGAGCCCAAGTATTCTCCACTTTTGCATCATCTTCTTCCGATCTGGGGTGATAGCGCATGAACCTCAATGAATCGTCACTGGGATCATCAAAAAGATGTTTGTCAACGAAATAATTCTCATCTAGTTCCAAAATTATTGCAAAGAGAACAAGCAACTTCTTCACTGTTTCAAAGGTCTTTAATTGGATTTCTTTCAACTTCTCCTTATGATTCTGAATAAAGTTGTTTTGTAAGTACTCTTCAAAATGGTTTTCAGAAGTGAACTTGGCAATATTCAAAGTTTCTGTGTTATCAAGAACCTCTGTTTCAAAGACTTTCTTGTTGCCTCTAGTCTTGTAGCCAAAGTAATTTCCACTTTCAAAGTCCACCTGAATTTTAGCCTTTTCTTCTAAGCTGTAGTCTTCAAAAAAATGGCGCCCATAGGAAAACGTCTCATCAATGAACTGCTGGGTTATGCCACCACCAACTACGGCCCAAAAGCCTTCAGCACTACTGGCATCTCGCAATTGCTTTGCAAGTTCTTGTTTCCCCCCTGGTTGGTCGAACTTGTCCAAATCAATTACTGTCAACTCTGCCCATTCAAGGGGCTCTTGAGTTTCTTTTGGTGCTACCCAAGGCTTTGGAGTATTCGGTTTGTCTAAAGTCATATTGTAATTGATTAATTAATTAGCACTTCTTCACCCTTTCATCTCCCCTTCATATATTGGTGTGGCATGGGTGCCACAGAATTTGCAACCATTCTATGTCACATGACACAAACTTAGAGATAATTGAGATAAAAAGCCCCCCACTGTAACCTCCGCTATAACGAGAAAAAAGCTAGCCGAAATATCCCTATCGGCTCGGTGACTACTTACATTTCTGGTAAGAAGGATGTTTTATTTATCTGGTAGATATATCTCTCCGTCACAAAAAATAATAAATTAGTTTGAGCCACAGTTGTTTTTTGCCTCTTTCCCTCTTTCGCCACCCGAACCGAACCGCAAGTGTGGGCCTAATTTTTTCCGTCCCTGACTTCTATGCAGAGGTTACTTCGTACAGAAGCTTTCTACCAACCTTGCAGGAATTGACGTGCCCTCAAACACGTATGATCCTTGTTCTTGGCTGGAGAAGTGGTGAAGCTTCACTTACATTCAAGTTCACTAGATATTTCGAATTAAGATTTATGGTTATACAAATTATGACTATGCTTTCCTTAAGTCACCTCTTCTTCCCTCGTCTAAATTAACAGTAGCCAAATCAACCCATTTGGTCTTATTAATCAACTTGAAGAATATGAAGAACAAACCGAAAACTGGTAATAAGACGTATGCATCGACCCAATTACCAGCATCGAAAGGTTTGAAGTAAGACCAACCTTGCACGAGGGCTAAGAAAATGTTCAATGCAATTCCAACAATCGGGAAGTAAGGATACAACCAACCTTTGTAGGTGAGCTCATCTGTACTTCTTCCTTGCAACTTCATTGCACGACGGAATCTCATCTGGTAAAAACACACATTACCCCAGACGATGAAAACAGCAACACCGGAAAGGTTAACAATGTAGTTGTAAGCCTTGGCTGCACCAGTACTCACGTTCATCATAGACAAGAAACCAAAGCAGTTCATCAAGACAATAGCAGGAATCGGAACACCTCTTTTGTCAGTCCACTTGAAGAACTTCGGAGCAGCTCTCTCATTTGCCAAATTAACAATGGTACGGGAACCAATGTAAATGGAACTATTGATGGCACTAATACAAGTCACCAAGATGAAAGCATTGACGAGGTGAGCTCCACCTTCCCAACCAGCACGTTGAATAGCAACAGTCATTGGAGACTTCAAGACCTTAGTTCCAGCAGACAAAGCTGGGTCATTGTATGGAACAGTCATACCGTAGGTGATAGCGATTCCCATGTAAATAACAATAATTCTGATAAACGTCTGTCTGATAGCCTTTGGAATTGCCCTGCTCGGGTTTTCAGCCTCTGCTGCCGAAACAGCAACGATCTCAGTACCAGAATAGAAGGTACTTGCGAACACAAAAGTGTTGGCAACTCCTTTAAAACCTTTGTGGAAAGGACCAGGATCATTCCAGTAGTGGAAACCGAAAGCCTTAGTTCCTTTCACACCTCCTGAAACATAGATGATAGCAAAAAGGTAGAAAGCGCAGATACCCACAATCTTAGTCAAAGCAAGCCAATATTCTGCTTCTCCAAAAGCTCGTACACCAAGGAGTTGAAAGCACAAGAATGCTGCCCAAAAGATGAGAATGTAGCCGTATAAAGGCACCTGAGGTCCCCAAAACTGCAAAATTGCAGCGACGGTATTGTACTCGTTAGACAAAACCGCAATCCAGATAATAACGTAATTCCATCCAACAGCAGCTCCCCAAGCAGGGTCAACAAACTTATTACCAAGTGTAGAGAATGTTCCACCAGTTGGGTATAAGGTTGCTAACTCTCCCAAGGACTGCATCATGATGAAAGCAATGATACCAATAACTCCAAATCCGATAATCAAACTTCCAGGACCATTACTCAAGGCAAACGAGGCTCCGATAAGAATACCAGGTCCGATGATACCTGCAAGGGCAATCAATGAAATATGGCGGTCTTTCAAGCCACGCTTAAGGTTGGTCTCGGAGTCAAACTGACTGACATCTTCGTTTGAAGATGATAGCTCTACAGCTGGGTAGTTTAAGATATTATCTTCCTTTGACATCGAGGATAAGGTCGTACGCCGAGATAAAAATGCAGCAGCATCTCATTTCAATATATACCCCAGAGCTCAGGACAAAGGGACAATTGCACGTGACGTAATGTTGTTTGCCCTTTCTACATCGCCGTGAAAAAATGCTTATTACGTCTTGATACAAAAGGTTAATGAAATTACTCTTGATAATGCCGTGCTTTTCGTAAACGCATGAACAAGTTTAATTGGACCCCTCTTCTCTGTCAGCTTCTAAAAAAATAGAGGCTGTGATATCGAATTGATGAAAATGCTACAGCCTCACGTCATCTTTTTCTCAGTTGACCTAATTCATTAAAGGCAACATCCAAATTACCGAGGCCTACAGAGGTGAAACAGGGGTACTACAAATATAGTGGGACAGTCGGGGTAATCCGTAGAATCACCCACACACGGACTGCGGTCCACACGATCCACACAACAGTACCGAGTGAAGTATCAAATCATTTGGGCCGTTGTGTGGCTTTTTCTTCTCCGTAAAAAAAGGATCCTGGTGGTTTATTGATTGAAACCCCGGAGCAGAAACGGGAGTGTGATAACTCCACTGCCTTGTACTCGCCTGAGTAATCGGTAGTGGGGTTGGTCTTTTCAACTGAGTATTTCTCTCAGGTTAAATATTTATAGAAAAATTTTGTGGGTTTCATTTTAGTTACCCGGCTTTTGCGTGAAGATAGGCTTGATAAGATAGACCAACGATTGGGACTATTATCAATGTGGACGAACTTCAAATAATCAATGACCGTATAACGTTTAAGGCATCTAATTTACACTTAAAGTATCATGAAGCTTAGTATTAATGTATTTATTTCCGCTTGCGGCTCTAGAGCTCGGGGCTTTCAAAGTCTCCCGTAGGAATACTAATCCACGAGCGGTTCTTAGCATTTTAGTAGTCGATGGGCTATTTGAATTGAATTCTTTGAGAATGGACAGTATTTAGCTGCTTCAAAGAGTATCGACGATGTCTTTAAGCAAACCTTATTCTCTGTCCATCTGTTGGACGACACTGAGCCCGTTTACTCAGGTCTCATGTCTGACCTCCTTGGAGCTTCCAAGGGATGCAACTGTGCGAGGTAGGTGATGGCCCACATCAAGTAGCACATGGCCAAACCTAAGATTAATGAAGATCTCCAAACGGTACGGTTCTCCTTGGGCGCAAATATCCAAGCCAACGTGGATAAGGCAACGACAAAAATCAAAACGATAACAACGGTATATCTGAACGTTAGTATTTGACAGGCATCAATCATTACCATATGCTCTCCACTTCATTCATTGAGTGGATAGATTCGGTTTCTTTTCATCAATACGTACCCACTCATGTTGCCAATTGATATGTTGGTTGGTATTTTTTTGGTCAAATTGAGATTTTCGTTTGCCATTCAGGTCTCAAAATGTCGGATCTGCAACCACAGGCACCTACCTTACTGCCTCAGGTCGCCAACTGGCTCTATAACGTGGTGGAGGCTCAATATGTGCATAAGAAGATAGTTTATACTCATGTGTACCAGTTTCTTCAGGTGCACCTCAAGCGCGGTCTTCAATTCAGGATCAAAACGAAAGTCCATACCTCAAGCTCGACTGGACACTCTCAACTATTGATCAACTTATCAGCAACTATACAGCTTAATCCGCAATTAGGAGCTCCAATTGAGGTTTGGGTTCCGCTCAATTATCCTTTCGTTGATCGCTCCAGGCATACATCTGAGATGAACGGTGTTCCATTGGTTTATGTGATACCAGACCACCCAAGGGGCTTATTTTTGAGTAATAATAACCATACCGATACTCAAGGTAGAGTATATCACCCATACTTTACTGACTGGTTCAACAATTGTGGTGAGAACGAACTCTACAAGTTTAACCTTGTTAGCATGATAGGAGTGGTTCACAATCTTTTTATGAAAGAGTGCCCTATAATATCAAGAGAACCAATTTCATCAGGGGATGATTTGTCAATACAGAGCATCCAAGCACGACTTCAGGATCTGCACTTGACGGAAATGACACCGCAATCAACCGGACGGCCAGACTCCGCTCCACAATTGCCACCGAAAGTTCAAAAATCTGCTCAAAAAGCGGCGCTGCCCGAGAGCGACGGATCCAGACCTCCTAGTATTCCTTTAAAGTACCAAGCTCCCCTTCCTCTCCCGGGGCAAGGCGTCCCAATTCAAAATACAGGTGGTATGACTCAGCATCAACCGGGATTTTCTTCCCCGCCTCAAGGTCAAAGAGACTCAATTCAACCAGCGGGGACACCGTCATCTCAGATTCAACAAGGCGATCCGGCGCAACTTCTATCTCCGTATTCCAGAGGACAGCCACCATATCCTTCAAGTACGGTGGAGTCTCCGCTGTACTCACAATCTAACATAGGGTCACCATACTATCAATCTCCACAGGTTCAATCTCCATACTACCAATCTCCACAGGTCCAATCTCCATACTATCAGTCCCCGCAATCACAATCGCCATATGTGCAGTCTCCTCTGGTTAGGTCTCCAGAAGCTAGATCTCCTCCAATTCAAACCGCTTCACCTCCTGCTCAAACCTTTCAGCGTGGTGACTACCGCCCGCAACAGGCGCCTCCTAGAGAAGCAGAAAGTTTGATGGACGGAGAAATTACTGTTTCTAATACAACAACGTCACTTCATGCTGATCTTCTAAGGATTCTCTCAGATAACATTAACCTTTTCTTGAAAGAGGACGTTTCCAATAAACTCATTCCTCACATTAATCAGAATGATGCTAAGGTACGTGCTTTGAGCTCTCAATTAGGTCTGCATTTGGAAAAGGCCAAGGCAAACCTGCAAAATTTGAATGAGCATAAGATGCAACTTGAACATCAGTTGGGACATTTAACGTCTCTTAATGATCTGCTCAAAAAACTCGACTTGTTAAATGCAGAGCATTTTGATAGAGTTTTCACGTCGGAGGGAAATAGCATTCTTCTTGACGATATAATCATTCCAGATCTGCCTTTGGTAAAGCAGATCTATTCAGTGGTTCTGGAGATCAAGGCGATAAAAGACACAATAAGTTTGATAGGAGGAGACTTCGGATCCGAAAAGGAGATCATCAATGATGATAGAGTTGACACTTGTGTTAAAACAGTAAGAAATTTGGGAAGGGAATTGTTCTGGTTAGAACTTACCAAGAACAAGGCATTTGCGCCGGCCAGCACTTCTTAGAATAACTGCATTCTCGTATGCTCTTGTATGGGTACATTTTAATTCATAGAACTTGAGGGTTTTGTAACATTCAACGAAACGTCAATGGGTTTACTTGAGTATTTAATACAGTATATACATTTTTATATATACTTCCAATATTGTGTGGAAGTACGACTTCGCATTTAGTAGGAACTTGATCTCTTTATTTCAATCGCTGCGACAAAGGTCTTTGTTTGCAAGAGTGCGTCCCGATTAGGAAACCGCCGCACGATGTCCCTAAAACTTTTCAATCCATCGCAGAAAAAAAATCCAACCTCTTCACCATCATCAATGTCAGAGGACTACGTAATCAAACCAGAGTCTGTGACTCCATCCAACGACACTTCTGAGTGGCCTCTTCTTTTGAAGAACTACGACAAGCTCCTCGTTCGTTCTGGTCACTACACTCCAGTTCCTGCTGGTTCTACTCCTTTGAAGAGAGACCTCAAGTCGTACGTCTCGAGTGGTGTTATCAACCTTGACAAGCCATCCAACCCATCTTCGCACGAGGTTGTTGCATGGATCAAGAGAATTCTCCGTGTTGAGAAGACCGGTCACTCTGGTACCTTGGACCCTAAGGTTACTGGTTGTCTCATCGTTTGTGTTGACAGAGCTACCCGTTTGGTCAAGTCCCAGCAGGGTGCTGGTAAAGAGTATGTGTGTATCGTTAGATTGCACGACGAGTTGAAGGACGCTAAGGACTTGTCCCGTTCTTTGGAGAACTTGACTGGTGCTCTTTTCCAGAGACCACCTTTGATTTCCGCTGTCAAGAGACAGTTGAGAGTTAGAACTATCTACGACTCTAACTTGATCGAGTTTGACAACAAGCGTGGTCTTGGTGTTTTCTGGGCGCTGTGTGAAGCCGGTACCTACATGAGAACCCTCTGTGTTCACTTGGGTATGTTGCTTGGTGTGGGAGGTCACATGCAAGAATTGCGTCGTGTGAGATCTGGTGCTATGGGTGAAAACGACAACTTGGTTACCCTTCACGATGTCTTGGACGCCCAGTACGTCTACGACAACACTAGAGATGAGTCGTACCTCAGAAAGATTATCCAGCCATTGGAGACCTTGCTCGTTGGTTACAAGAGAATTGTCGTCAAGGACTCTGCAGTGAACTCTGTGTGTTACGGTGCCAAGTTGATGATTCCAGGTTTGTTGCGTTACGAAGAGGGTATTGAATTGTACGACGAGGTTGTTTTGATGACCACCAAGGGTGAGGCTATTGCAATTGGTATTGCTCAGATGACTACTGTCGACTTGCAGGGTTGTGACCACGGTGTGGTTGCCAAGGTCAAGAGATGTATCATGGAGCGTGACACTTACCCAAGAAGATGGGGTCTCGGTCCTGTCGCACAGAGAAAGAAGCAGTTGAAGGCTGACGGTAAGTTGGACAAGTTCGGTAGAAACAACGAAAACACACCAGAGACTTGGAAGAACGACTACAAGGACCTTGACAGCGTTCCTGCTCCAGAGGTGCCTGAATCTAAGTTGGCTGCACCAGAGGTTCAGTTACCAAAGAAGACTTTGATCGAAGAGGTTGAGGTTACTGAAGAGAAGAAGGAGAAGAAGGAGAAGAAGGAAAAGAAGGAAAAGAAGGAGAAGAAGGAGGATGACAAGGACTCCAAGAAGGAGAAGAAGGAGAAGAAGGAAAAGAAGGAGAAGAAGAGAAAGGCTGAGGACGACGCCGAGAAGAAGGAGAAGAAGAAGTCTAAGAAGTCCGAGAAGTAATGCATGGATAATATATATAAACAAGTTAAAAGATACCAAGGAATGTAGAATGGAGTGGACGAGGTCTAGCTCAATGTTATATATTTCTATTCTATTATGCAGGGGTTTCATGAGGAAGGGTATTCCCTTGTATGAAGTTGAACTTTTCTTGTAACCCATCGTAGAAAAACTTGAGTTGAAACTCTGCCATGTTGACCTTCTCGCTTTGGCCACTGTCTTTGAAATGCTGAATCAAGCTCTTCAAAATGAATATGTTGATGATTTTCTCGGTGTCAGTCTCTGCCTTTTCACCAACAATTGCAAGACATTTCTCTTGGTGGAAACGGCGCTGTTCTGAATTGTCTGTTCTAGTATAAATCAAGTAGCTGATGAGATTCGAAAGGAAGGGGAAACAAATTACATTCTTCATTTCATCAATTGTGCGACACATTTCTTGAAGAAGGACTCCATTCATAGTTCGTTGTTTCTCAACCAGATCATCATCGCTGGCTTGGTCGTTAAAAACGTGTAAAAGTAGGTGATATGTTAACTTCAACATATTGTTCGACGGAGCGAAATTGAGAAGGAAAGAGTTTCCGTAAGAGTTTGCAGGTTGGAACGCACGGATCAAGTCCTGATGAAACTTTTGTTGAAGCTGAAAGCAATGGGTGGGAACTTCGCCGTGTTTTGAAAGGGTCTGTATCTCATATTCAGTAAGTATCAATAAGTGAATCGATGCGTAAATGAATAGGTCGCTTTGTGAGTCGCGACCGCGTAATGAATCGGTGCCCATCTGTAGAAGTGTAGGTGCTGTCTTATTCGTTGCTTTTGTACTGGACAGTAAATTCCTCACTTTTATATAGTAGTACTTTGCTGCTTGGAAGTCACCCTTGGATTGGTAGTATACTGCGAAAATATGTAGAACTCTTGGAATGAGCTGTTCATAAAGATCGAGCTCGTCATTGGAAAATCCACGGTTGTAATTCAGCATAAATTCATTCAAGTAGCTGATAGCTCGTGGGTCATTGCATAACAATCCCAGCCATGCCTCGTAATAGTGTATGTTATAACGGATGTACTTCAAACGGGTAGCAGTTGTCCTTAAATGTTCTAGCGAATAGTTCCTCTCACCCAGGCCACTTAAATCACTGAGCTGTCTATCTATGATTTTCAAGCACCTATCGAAGACTTTTGTTGTCTTTCTTTTTCCATTAGCTACTTCATTCAACAAATGAATACCCGTGAGAAAGTAAAAGACAATAACAAACTCATCCGAACTAAGCCAGTGTAATCTGTACCTGTTAATTTCCACGCACCCATTACTGCTCCACAGTGGCCAGCCAGCTGTGTGCTGAGCTGTTATGAACGTGTTAATTTCTTTCAGTAGAAGTTTGGCATTCGCTGTATCATCCTTCTGAATGAGGCAGAGATATCGCTGTAGAAGAATCATGGCCTCGATAATAGTGAGTGGCAGATCAGCCCTTTGTTCACCGCTAGCGGGTTTGAGTGCAAGCAAAATACTCCCTGCTTCTTTGATTATGGATTCGGCCTCAACAGGACTGCCTCTGTAAAGATGTAAATTGCTCTGGTATATTAAGCATACAAGCTTCGTCAGCCAGTCAAGAAACTGATTTCTCGATAGTGTTTGAAGTAGAACGAGACCTGCTCCTGGATCATTTGCAAGTAAGAAATTTACCTGAAGTAGTCGGAAGCTTGAAGCAAAATCTTCACGCTGAGAAGACGAGTAGAAATCTATAGCTCCACTGGTGAAGGACATCATGTAGTTACCATTTGTCTTCGACAAAATCTGTGCAATCAAGAATTCGCTATGGAACCTAATTTCAATGGAAGTCAGGCTCATGGCTTTGGATGCTAAGGCAGTTGCTTTGCGTGCATGTTCTTCTGCTCTTTGAAGGTTAGCTGTCTCACTGAAATAGAGCTTCGCTACCCGATAATGAATGAGCAGTAGTGTTTCCATACTGACCATATGGCCGTATTTCTTGATCGCAACTAGCATTGCAGTGAGTGATGCTTTGATCATGGTTTGATACGTCTGTAGTCCAGACGCGTTGTGAGTCTTGGTAACCAATTTGTGCGCATCTTTAACAAACAAGTCAGCAGTAAGCATTAGCTGCTCAACAAGTGTTAGCTCAAACAGAGATTGGCTCATTGGGGGAGCTCCTTCATGGTGGTAATCTGATCCGGTTGAGTTGTATTTCTTCGTGTGGATACCATCATCATATGATTGATCTGTATGTAAAAGTACGTTTCCAGATTGATGGGGGAAGTGTTTGTTTCCTCCACTAGTTAACCCTCGAGTGGAGTTTCGCAGAGCAACGTAATCGCTTTCACCTGTCGTCACTGGTCGCCCTTCTGTCATTTCATGTTTAGCTGTAAGATGAAATACGCGAAAAATTATAATATAGATGGTACTGCAAAAATCAGAAATATTCAACAATGTCTCGGAGGAAGTCTTCTAAAGCGTTTATAGCTTTCTACGTATTCTTATCTCGTTCACGAATATTAAAAGCAAAATAATACAAATTCTCTATAGTTGAAATGATGCGAAATGGTGCGCTGGTACGCTACTCCTTCCTGGGAGCACCTCTACTCATTTTGATCTCCGGCATTTCGCCTCAACTTGTCGAAGTCCTCCTGTAACCTTTTCCTTCTCATCTTCTCCTGACCCAACTCAACCTCATACTGATCGTGAATATCGTTCACTATTTTTTTGAACTCCTTTTTCAAGATGCCATTAGATGTTCCTCCACTGGTTGCGCCGGCACCCAAAGAAGAGTGCTTGCTTTCTATGTCGTCATCGTCCTCTATCAGGGAAACGTTGTGAAGGTTACTCACCAAGGAAGTGAGTGAAGTCAGCGCAACAGCCGATTCGTATGGGGCAAGAGTTGCTCCACCCAAAGGTGAATTCAGGTGAGAACTGAGATTACTTGCTGGTTTCATACCCAACTTGTCGATCTTGAGAAGGTTCAACTCCTTTCTGAGGCGCGCTATTTCTTTGTCTTTGGTACTGTCAAACTCATCGATCGAACTGCTGTAAGAATGGTTTGGTTGCATTGCAGACGCATCTTGGCCAGATCTAAAGCGCGCCAATTCCTTTTCCATGTTTGCCATCTTTCTGCGACACTCGTGGATAACCTTCATCAGGTTTTCACGAGAAAGCTCATACTCTTTAGTAAGGAACTGGTGTGAGAATCGCAAATCGTTCAAAGCTGTTTTGTATTCTGCCAAAATGCGCTCATTTCCAACACCATTCGTAGACCTTTGCAGCGAGGAAAAGATCGACAGATCGTTGTATGTTGAACCAGAAATAGTAGTGACCGAACTGGGTGCTTCGCTGCTACTTGCAGGAGTGGCCACTTCCGCGGTCTTGGCGACAGCATTAATGCATTGCTGAGCCCAGCGAGTTCTTGCCTCAATAGACTCCGAATTAGATGGTGAAGGTGGAGGTAAAGAAATGTTGTGCTGGACTGCTGTTGAAGCGATATGTGAGAAGAGTAAGTCAAACTGTTTAAGTAACGATTCAGTGGTGTAACGCTTTGACGAATTCTGGTTTTTGTTGGGCGAGCCAAAAGGAGATTCTTGTGTCTCTTGACCCAAAACAGACATGAGTTTGGAACCACTCACAGATGAGTGGGCACCTGACAACCTAACATCTTCAACGTAACCCAAAACCAAACAAGCCATGTTGTGGTTGTTGAGCTTCGTCATGAGCAAGTCGAGCTCTGTATTTATTCTCACGAACTCTTCTTGCAAAGTGGTATTCAGCTTGATGATTTTCAAGAGCAATCTTGAATCAAGCTCTTCTTCATCGTTTTCAATGTCTTCCACTTCTTGTGTTTCTTGGTCAAACACAAAATTAGCAATAAACTGCTGTGAAATTTCCATCTTCTGAGAAAGATAGTCCCTTGTTTCTCTCTTGCGCTCGATTGTATCCTTTAACTGTCTTAAAGAGGCCAACGAAAGAATAGCTTCTCTGTTAATTTTTGACGTGTCCAACATCGAGTTTTCAATGAGAACTTTCAAGTTCAAGTACGTTGGTTTGTTGCTGCTGTTGAAGATGAAAGAGTCGATCTCGTAGTCTTCGCTTTCGTAACTCGGTGTTGAGCTGAGACTCGGCATCGACTCGCTAAGTGTGATATTACCCTGGTCCAAGTTGGCCTGAAGATGTGAGTTGAACGAATCTTCCAAGTACAGCGTATTGGCCAAAGTTGAGTCTAAAGTTGCATTTTCTTGAGAAGGCTTTGAGCCCATCTCCTTCAACGTGTTGCGGTACTGCTCCTGTAACTGAAATTTGAGAAGCTCGGGTGTGGCATTGGCTAAGTTGTACGCTGACGCCGAGTCATTATGCGTTATTTGAAACGGTGAGCTCTTAATAAATGCTTCCGTGTCAATCATGTCGCGGATGTGTTGGATGTTTATAGGATTCGAGGGCAGTTGTGATAGTGTACTCAATGCACTTCCTAGCTCTTCCCTTAAGAATTTAGCAACAACAAAGTCAATTCACTGACTATATAAAGTATACGACTTTTTTTTTTTGTCCGAGAAAGAAGAAATTCTTGCCTGCACTCCATTTGTCAGTACAACTTTTCTTTCAACGCCTTTGTACTCGAAAAACGCGTCAAGACGTGAAATTTACCGAATTCGGAAGGGGAAGGAGTTCTCGCAAGATGTGATAGAAGAAGTCCTACATGCTTGAACAATTGCTTATCGACGTTTTCGCGAAGATGAGTTGATGGCATAACCTCCAAAGTTTTTATTGTTCGACTGTTTCCAGTTGGAATGTGTATTGAAATGGATGGAATTGGAAAAACCTAAAGTAACGTTTCAGGTGGATCAGATTGACTTGAAGGTCTTTGCGACATCGATCTAGGGAAAAACTTTAAGTCGGTAATATATGCAAGTTCTCATCGTACCATGTACCGCAAATTCAGCTCAATGCACATTGGGGTGTATTTCAACCAGTAAGCATTTGCGAACAGCAATAATATTCTCCAAATTAGTCGTTCAATATTACTACTTCCAGACTTATTAGAAGCGTTTTGGGACTCATCCGCGTTATAGTAAGCTTGAAGCCTCCTTTCGATCTAGTCCATAGAATGCACACAAAAAATTCGATGTGCTCTAAAAACAGATTTCATGGAAATTCCTATCAAGAACAGCCCTTCAACGGTCAGATATGTTTCATTCAACGTTAACGGAATTAAGACAGTATTCAACTACAGTCCATGGAATAAACTCGAGAGCCAAGATTTGAATGGGCTCTTTCAATATATGCATGCTGATATTGTAACCCTCCAAGAACTCAAGCTATCTCCACTCAATTTATCTTCAACGATTCCTACGATTGGGCACTTAGAGAATTACAGATCATTTATATCCCTTCCGCGTGTTAAGAAAGGTTATAGTGGTGTTGGCTTATTCGTTCGCATTCCAGCTGATAACGAACCCGCTGCTGTTAGAAAGCACTTAGCAGTTGTAAGGGCAGAACAGGGCATCACGGGTTATTTAGAAGACTGTCTGGTAGCCTACCGGGACAAAGAAGACAACATTGGGGGATATCAAGACGACATAGATGCCGTACAAGGAAAACACTTAGACAGCGAGGGACGTTGTGTCGTTGTTGAACTTGCATGTAATTTGGTCATATTTGCACTTTACTGTCCAGCGAATTCAATGTGTACTGAGGAAGGAGAAGCATTCAGGCTATCCTTTCTTAAAGCATTACTTGATAGATGCCGCAATCTTACCGACAATGGCAAACAAGTCATGGTTATTGGGGACATTAACGTCTCTCTCGATTTGATTGATCATGCTGATACAATCAATGAACTACAAAAAGAACAAGCCATTCTTCCAAATTCTGTGCGATCAGGATCTTATTTTGAGACCTCAAACTATGACCAATGCACCGCATTCAAGACTTCGACGTCCGCAAGATCGTTGCTCAATTCTTGTGTGTGGCCGTCACTACAGTGTAAAATAGGCGATAAGCCAAATGTGCATCAACAGCCATTTTTGTACGATACAACTCGATATTGCCAAGGGCGTCGCATGAAGATGTACACTGTCTGGAATACCTTGACTAATTCTCGGTCCATTAATTACGGATCTCGGATTGACTTGTGTTTGATCAGCTCTTCCAAGTTGTTGGCCAGTATATCCATGGCTGACATTTGGCCTCATATCCTTGGATCAGATCATTGCCCAATTGTGACGGACTTTGACCTCGAAAATGATGATAGCATTGACTTACCACCACTCAAGAAGTTGACCTTTGAAGCGAAGCACCACTTCAAGTTAGCAAAACCAAGAGATATATCGCTGTTATTCAGTGCACTTGCAGGCAGACCAAAGCCAATACCCAAAAAAGATTCTATAATAGATCTGCCAGTCTCTTCCAAACCTGAACCCAGCGGCACGAAAAGCACCAAGTTGGTCTACACAAGCAGAAAAAGGAAGTTGAGTGGAAGTCAAACGCTGATCTCAACCTTCTTTGCGAAAAAGAAATGAATCTGTCCTAGTTTAACAGCACAATACGACAAAATTGATTACCTTATTCCATTCGTTCACATACTACCGAGACAGTGTATGAAGCTATTTCTATATGAATATTCCCTTACTCCTGATATATTACATTGATGAAGCAACCTGAACCTATCAGTTATTGCTCATGATTTGCGGAATTCGCTCAACACCGGATAAATGGCTTCAAAAGCAGCATAAATCTCCTCCCTTTGTTTGGCACCTGTCAACACAATTTTACCAGAAACAAAAATCAACAAGACGATCTTCGGCTTAACCATTCTATAAATCAAACCAGGGAACAATTCAGGTTCATATGACGAGAAAGTTCCGTGTGAGAATGCTAAACCTTCCAATCTAATTGGGAACTTAACGTCACAAGAGCCAACAATATTTTGGATTTTAAAGTCTGTGAACTTAGCGTTGAAACCCAACTTTTGGATGATTCTAGCGTACTTTCTCGAAGCCAATTTCGAATCGTCCTCAGACTTAGCACCGGTAACAACCATCTTACCTGAAGCGAAAATTAATGCGGTAGTCTTAGGCTCTCTGATTCTCATGATGACAGCGGCAAATCTCTTAGGGTTGTATTCGGCGTTACGTGCATGCAAAGCAATCGTCTTTAAGTCTAAACGGCAGTCCAAGTTGACGGTTGCAACAATATTCTGCAATGTTGGCACAATACCTGAAGTTGCTCCATCATCTTCGTCCTGTTTGGGCTCTATGAAGTCGGAAACTGAAGAGTTTTCCTTTTTCACATTTATATTTTCATCACCTTGGATTCTTTCTTGCGAACCACCGTTGACGTCAGCATTTGATTGATTTTCACCATCAATTCCTTTAGGAAAGAGAAGGGAATCTGGAGCAACAAATGCCTTCGCCCTTGCGGCCGTTGTTGGTAACTTCAAGGAGTCCATGTTGTGTGTTTGAGATAAACAAGTTTATGTATCTCAGTTATGCAAAATTAAAAAGTGAATGCAAGTCGTTTGTGTTGCACGTCCTCAGATTAAATTGGCTATACAATGAAATCTTTAAGAACAAATAAACTAGCTTTACTTTCAATCTGTTGTTAGATGACTGGAAGTGTCACAAAATTCTGTTTTGAAAGTAATCACAAATCCCACTTGTATGTAGGAAAATTAACTGGTTTAGGAACGACCAAAAATGCGCCGAAAATTAATTTTTGTCGCGGGCCACGAAGTACTCGGGAACTCGAGCTGTATTTATACTAAGGCTCCAATATCCGGGTAACCTACATTTGCATCCCTTATCCTACACATTAAGTACAATTTTCCCGCAATAACGTGAGCAACTAGAGCCATTCATCCATCAGTTCATAGGGCCTTAGAGTTCTATAAAAGTGACTAGGATAACACACCAAGTGTTTTCAAGCAAGTATGTGGAGTGGCAGGTAGTGTTCAGAAATCCAAGAAAGGGATGTAGATTTTTTTTTAAAATTGCCTTCGTCAAGGAAAATATAGATGGAAATTGGTGACCGGGTAAAATTTTTGTGCAGGTTATGAAATTAACAATTTAACTAAGATATACTGCTCTAAATAACTATAACGAAGTATGAGTCTGTAATCGCTCTGTTCCTTGAGTCTCTTGTGTGAAATAGACCATTAGACCCAAACTTCGTACATCAAGGTTTTACGAGCGCGGTCGTTATCCAGATCAATAAGATGCGAAAGAGTGGATTCGCAGAAGAAGTAAAACATGCAAAATCGACTGTAAGTAAATAGAAACTAACGTTCCTTCAACATCTTGTTTCTCTTCTCCTTTTTCTTCAATCTTTCGACCTTCTTTGCGTGCATCTTTGCAGCAATCTTCTCGTACCTTTCCTTCTCTTCCTTGTCCTCTCTTCTCTTCTTAATAGCAGCAATGCGATCCTTTCTCACGTTTTCTTTCTCGTCTTTCAATTCCTTCAATCTCGCCTTGTACTGGTCTTCCAACATCTTCTTCTCCTGTCTGTCTTTGAAGTTACTTAATTTCTTCACACCCAAGGTCTTCACTCTGAAAGCATCCTTCTTGATCTTCCACTCCTTTCCGTTCACCCTTCTACCTTCGCCGACTTCTTTTGGGGTGAGAGGGTTGATGTACTTCTTGGGAATGTCCTCAAGTTTCATGTCTGCAGTGGCGCTCATCTCTGCTGTATGGTATTGATGATGAGATGAGAATAGAAAAAAAAAAAGATACTACAGCCATCTAGTTGGATTACGTAAACTAGGAACCAAAGCACAAAAACTCAAATCAACCATGTATTCCATGTATTCTCTTTCGTTATTCATCGTAAGTGGTTTCTCTCTTGTCTATCAGCAAAACAGCTTTTCTAGTCCATTTTCTTGACCTTGTATATTTGGAAAACCCATCACGGTTGCGAGGATTGCCCCAAGATTTGTCATAATAAACCCATCCATCTTTGGAAGAGCTGGTGAAGTCATGATCCATTGCCCACTCCAGGTCGATCCATTTCCATTCGTATTTAAATAAATCGTTTTCAAACATTGGGAACGGGAATTTCTCTCCTTTTGGATCTTCAAATATGGAGTCAACAGGATTCAAAGATCTGTCGAACGTGAAGTTTGCTCTCTCGTTAGGAAGCAATTTGTTAGACCAACCAAGGCCGAACCACCGTCTTTCGTTTTCCAAAACCTGGAACAAAACAGTTTGCCTGAAATGGGTAGGAGAAACCATAGTTTTTTTGAGAATTTTGAAATCGGAAAGAACCTTGACCTTACCTGTGGAGTCTTCACTCTCGCTGAGATTAGGACTTTGCAATACAGAAACAGGCTGGTTCAACTCTGCTTTATTTCTTGCCAATTTTATGTCAACCCCTGTAATGTAAACTGCAAATATCCTAAGATAAACAGATCTCCACAAGAGTCTTCTGATAGTAAATGACCACGGCGAGTGGTAAGTTAAAACAAAGAGTCCGCACAACCACACATACTTCTGTGGAGAAAGCAATTTTCTCAAAAGAAAGACATGTACAGGTGTAAGGAGACCAGTCATTCCAATCATTTTCACGTAATTTTTCAAGGTGAATGGTATGTGTTGTACAGGTCTCAATAACATCTCAAAACGAACAGTGATGTTGTTCAATGTGTGTATGACTTCATCGATAGTTGGTTTTTCGTCGAATTTGGAATCGTACACCACAGAGCTTACCGACCACACGATTCCGGCAAATGAAAGTGCAAGACAAATCGGCAAGATTACCATGCTCCAAAAATGCCAGTACATCACGACCATCAGGTACAATATCACAAATAAGAAATTCTGGTAAGGGTCATCGTTAGTCCAGGTGACAATTTCTAGGAAGTTATCAATGAGTAACAAGTATGGGAATATCATTGACAACGCAGATGCTAAGGTAGGGAATTCAACAAGTAGGTTGTTATTTGAAGTGCCCGCTAAGAGCAGCGCATCGGAAGGCTCGAATTTTGCGTACAATCTCTCGTCATATTTGTCTGGCATCTTTCGCTCAACAACGTCGTGACGGATAGTAGCAAGTTTATTGAATGATTTTTGAGTAGAAGGTAATTCGTTTTTCTGTCATATGATAATGTTAAAAAAGTGGGGGAAGAATGTGGTCAAAGTAAGGAAAAATCGCACCCTCACAAATAAGAATTAAGGTTTACCTAGTATTTCCGGTATCAGGGGAGTTTGTTAGACATAATTTAAAAAGGTCGCCACTAGTACAGCTTGCTTAAGATAGACTCATGTATTTTTTGAACGTTTCACGCTCGGATGTAAAACTTACAGAAGAATGCAGGAGCGAACCGGTTTCAACCGAGGGAACTGTGGACCCACGTACTCCTTGATTAGGTGATGAAGGCTCTGGTTCTGTTGATCTTTATCTGAAACTTGACTAATTCATTCAAAATATGTTCCTGTAATTAGTAATTTGCACAGCCGACTGGTCTTGGCTGTCAAAAATGCAGGCTCCATCAAAGTCGTTTTGCAGAAAAAGACGTTATCAACTAGATTTTTAGGATTTGCAGCATGTACCTGCAATGACCAATGATTTCACCATCGCCTTTGTCATCTCTGCCTATATCTATAGTTACATTGTGCTGCAGATTCTAACTCTATGATATCAATCACTTGTATGTAAAAATCAGAGCTTACGGGGTGTTCTACTAATGAACATACTTATCTTCGATTTCTTGTTTGTTATGGATATTTTTCTTGTCAAGCAATAAACTGAGGCGCATTCTAGATAGTTTGTGGAACTGCAAGTGTATATGACAATTGGAGATCACGCGCACTTATTTCAACACCCTGCAAGGCTATGTCCAAGAATTCTGAGAGAATGTTCATGGTTCCTTAGGGTATAATTTTGTTCTAGAAAGGGTTGATCGAACGGTTGCGAAAATATATATAAACCATTGCCCATAGAGGGTTAGTTTAGCCAAACAGAATGAAGGCTTTAAACATCATATTACTATTGTCAACCCTGGTAAGTGCCTCTTGGAAATTAACTCAGAAGACCGATCTAGCTTACATGGCTTGTGCCCAAGCCATTGAAGAAGCTGGTCAATACTCTCAAGGAAACGAGGATGGGCTGGAGGCTTGCACTTATCAGCCTGCACTAGGGTCTATCAGTTATTGTTTGGTTACCAATTATGGTACTGGTTTGGACGTCATAAAACCTTTTGTTGATGGCTGTGGGGGGGTCTTTGATGAATCAAAAGTGTTAAGTTCTTTTAAGAACGCTTCCAAGTACATTATCGATGCTGATAAAATAAAGGACAGGGGAACTGAGGGTTCACATTTTCCTGTGAAGGTGAAGCGAAAGACTGTGAACAGGGCTTACGCTGATATCTGGCAAACGTTTCAGAATTATAACAACCACATGTACTATGGACTTGTGATTTTGTGCTACTGGATATTGGTTTTTGCAGCCGCTACTCTTCACCATTGGACTCTCTATCTATTCCCAGGTCTTGTTAAAAGTGCCCATGGGCGTTTTTTTAACGCATTCAGAAGCACCATAACTCTTGCTCCGACGTTCTCTAAGGCACATGTGAAAACCAAAAACCAAAGTAGGCTTTTTGAAGGCAGCCTACCACTTCGGTTTGAAAGTATCATTATTGCCGTGTGGACAGTGCTTTGCTTCACTTTCACCGCTGTTTCAGCTACCCCTTCTACAACCCAGCTGCGTCTTGATCTCGTTGGTAAAAGGTGCGGGGTTCTTTCGATGTTTGCCATGCCTGTGTTGATTTTGCTCGCTGGAAGGAACAACTTTTTGATTTTTCTCACTGGATGGTCTTATAGTCGCTTCATGATTTTTCATCGATGGATTGCACGCATTTCAACACTTCTCATTCTACTTCATGCAATATGTTTGAGCATATATCTGAAAAAAGGGGGGTTTTATTCAAGTCTTCTCCTGAGCAAAGTCATCGTTTTCGGTGTTCTTGCCTTCACCTCTATGTGCTTGATGTGTTTTCACTCGTTACGGTACTTCAGAAACAACCAATACGAACTTTTCGTTTTATTCCACAACGTCCTAGGAATCCTTGTCATTGCAGGTGGATGGAAGCACGTTGGTGGTATTCGTGGAGCTGAATTCTTTTATGCTGCGACAGTTATATGGGGCGCTGATAAACTTGCAAGGTTGATACGTTTGGCAATCTTTGGGGTTCAGAAAGCCACTATAGTGCTTATTGCCGATGAAACATTGAAGGTGACTATCCCAAGACCTCCTCATTGGAAACCGAAGCCCGGATCCTACGGGTACTTATTTTTCTTGAAGCCTTCTTACTTTTGGCAGTCCCATCCGTTCACCTTGGTCGACTCATATTCTGAAAAATATACCATCACCTTCTACATCAAGATCAAAGGAGGTATTACTCACAGCCTTTGCAGGACCATCAAAGACATGGAAAATCAAACCATCAACCTCAATGTATTGGTGGAAGGTCCATACTACGCTACAAGGCCCATTCACAAGTATAATGACGTTGTTTTTCTTGCTGGCGGAAACGGTATTCCAGGTTTGTATTCTCAAGCTAGAGACATCGCAGTAAAGAATTCCACTGACTCAAAGAAAATCATTAGGTTTTATTGGGTTATACGCGAGCCCAAATCTCTCTTGTGGTTTTATGAAGAGTTGGAATCTTTTAGAGGAACCAACATAGAACCAGTTGTTTACATCACAGGTGTCAATGGTCAAGCTGACATTGAGAAGGAAAATATGGTGGACAGGGATTATAAAGACGTTGGAAATTCTCAGTCAAACATGTCATATCTGTCAACTACCAGCCTATCTTCTCTCATGATGAATCTTGACCATGTTGAGTTCAGATATGGGCGCCCAGTAGTAGACCAGCTTGTGAGAGAAGAGTCCAGCCGATCAATTGGTCCAGTCGCATTCGTTACGTGCGCGCATCCTGCCATGGTCGACGATACTCGCGCGGCAGTAAGGGATGTTATCATGTTAGACTCGACTAAGAGAATCGAGTATTTCGAAGAAATTCAAAGTTTCTAAGTTCTTCGGGCCAACAGCCATTTTTTTATATAAATTTTTGCAGCCATTATGCTGAGTAATTTCTAGAACGACGAAAACTCAGAATGGTTAGCTTTTTTCAAATGAATAAATATTCCGTGAAGACTAAAAAAAATTTTCACTACTCATATAGTTAACAACAATTATGGTATGTTTTAACTGAAAGACGTTGGATCAACATCCTCCTTTATGTACATGAACCCAAACTAGTCTCGGTAAGAGACAAGTATTTATGTCCAAGGAGTGATGCCACGCGTGATTCTTTACTTTACAATTTTAGCACTATTAGTTTAGTATGATCTAAAATTATTGAGTTAGAGTGTAATGGAAACCTGAGACGTTGTTTCGGAAACACATTACACTTGAACAAAGAATGTGCTATCACTTCTTGTGACATAGGCTGAGTATCTCAAGATACTGTAGGGTTATTGGTTTATAAAAGGAATGTTCGTTGACCATTATTGAGAACACTTTTGAAACTAACTATCCAATGATACAGCCATCCTCCAAGAAAGTTGCTCCAGCTCCTTTAGCTACTAAGTCCGCAGCCTCTGCTTCGCAGACCAACCCATTGTTCGACACTTCTAAGAAGAACTACGGTATTGGTCAGGCTATTCAGCCAAAGAGAAACTTGTCTAGATTCGTCAAGTGGCCAGAATATGTCAGATTGCAGAGACAGAAGAAGATCTTGAACATGAGATTGAAGGTTCCACCTGCTATCTCTCAGTTCCAGAACACTTTGGACAAGAACACTGCAACCGCTGCCCTCAAGTTGTTCAACAAGTACAAGCCAGAGACTGCTGCTGAGAAGCAGGAGAGATTGACCAAGGAGGCTGCTGCCATCGCTGAAGGTAAGTCTGCCAAGGACGCTTCTCCAAAGCCAGTCGTTGTCAAGTACGGTTTGAACCACGTTGTTTCCTTGATTGAGAACAAGAAGGCCAAGTTGGTTTTGATTGCCCACGACGTCGACCCAATCGAGTTGGTCGTTTTCTTGCCAGCTTTGTGTAAGAAGATGGGCGTTCCTTACGCTGTCATCAAGGGTAAGGCCAGATTGGGAACCTTGGTGCACAAGAAGACCTCTGCTGTCGCTGCTTTGACTGAGGTCGCTGCTGCTGACGAGGCTGAGTTGGCTAAGTTGATTTCTACCATCAACGCCAACTTCATCGAGAAGTACGATGACTCCAGAAGACACTGGGGTGGTGGTATCATGGGTGCTAAGGCCCAGGCCAGAGCCCTCAAGAAGGCTAAGGCTATGGATGTCCAGGCTCCAGCTCCAGCTGCAAAGTAAATCTGAAGTTCTCTACTTTAATCGTGTATATTAGTTAATCTACGTCTCCTTGGGTAACATACGTAAGAACCTCTCTAATGCTTACTTAGCTAGACCCAAATATTAGGGTTCAAGCCCTATTCACGTGATTGTTAAATATTGTGACGAAAAAATTTTCCTTCCTTACACAGGTGCGCAGACCAATTCGGGCACTCCCAGTCGCATCATACTGGGCGAAATTTAGAATTTTTTACAGTCTTGTTATAGCAACTACTGTTAATTAAGGTATGTGAGGACGATCAACAGATGAGTTTATACGATGAGAATATATGGATTATGGATAAGAACACGATGAGCAACCACTGATGCAACTATAAACGTCCTTTGGAACAACTACTTGACGATTCCAAGCTTCAGAATAAACGTTGTCAACAATATAAAGAGAACGAACCTGTGTCAAGATTCAGACTACATTCAACTACCACCAATGTGATAGCTATGAACCACCATTCGCATCTCACTTTAGTGATACTCAACCCTTTTTATTAAACTTCTTACTAACAAAACAGCAAAATGGCTAAGTCTAAGAACCACACCGCCCACAACCAGACCAAGAAGGCTCACAGAAACGGTATCAAGAAGCCTCAGTCTCACAAGTACCCATCTTTGAAGGGTGTTGACGCCAAGTTCAGAAGAAACCACAGATACGCTTTGCAGGGTACCGCTAGAGTTTTGGCTGCTGCTAAGGCTGAGAAGGCTTAAATTTATTTAACTCCTAAATGAACTAGTATAATAATCCAGTTGTAGGCCAAGTGCAAACGCTAAACTTGTAAATACTGTCAATTCTGGCTACTTAGACTTTAGTTCCTGTCCATTTTTTTTGTGGATATACATAGCTGCAAAAAAGCGTGGGCGTCAAATAGAATTATAAAAATACCATTAAGCAATGCCTACAAAATCTCTAGAAAAGAATCTAATTCAAGTTGATAACCTCAGCTACTCTACCACTGAGGAGGATTTGGAAGGTTTCTTTAAACCCCTTGAAGCGTAAGCAGATTTTTATACAATTCCAGTCTTCTTTGGCTAACTTTTTAGAACAATTGTGCTTATTCCTAGCTATGTGGCCAAAATCACAGGTTATAGCCGTAACTTTGGGGTTGGCTATATCGGTTTTTCCAATGAAGAAGATCTTACTGCTGCTCAAAGCATTAACGGTAAAGTACTTCATAATCGCACTATTGTGGTGAAAAGGTATGCCCCAGTAGAAATAACAAGGAAGCCTGCATTGGGTCGGAGGGTTTCCGGATTTATTAAAATCAACAAGTACAAAGAGCCTTCAGATACCGTAAATCCTGATGCGGCTTCAACTGATGAATCATTGGTTTCTAGTGGTCCCACCAGTACTCTTCCATCCAACACGTTGTCAGTGGATACCGTTTTCATACACAATTTGCACTATAAAACTGAAGAGGTTGAGCTCGAAACTTATTTCGAGGACTTCCGTCCTCTCCGCATTGCCTTTTATAAATCCAAATCGACCAAGTTCCCATTGCGGAATCAGTTAATGGCATTTATTAAACTCACTGTTCCAAACGATAAGTCATTGAAGGATATTATCGACTCACTTCGAAACACAAAGGTCCACGATCGTAAAGTTCGAGTTGTGGCAGCATATCAGTGGAAAACTGATATGATTTTTGCTATGAACAAACTCTCAGCACAAGAGGCTCCTGTCTTGGAAGGCACGGCAGAAAAGGAAACCCCAATTGCTATAAATGACAGTGAGTGTTGTAGTGGAGATGAAAATTGTTGTTCCAAAGAGAACCCAGAAAAGCATGGCTGCAAATTTTTAGTTTCCAAAAATGACAACGATAAGAGCGCCGACGCGAGCGACTCAGTTGTGGCTCTGGAAGTCAACCAGACGGAGTCAACTATCAACAAAGAGAACTCTTCTGATCGTGAAGAAAGTTTTGGTGAAGAGACTGTTGAAATTGAGAAGGATGAACTGCAGGGTAATTCACAGGAGTGTTTAGCTGACGAAGGAACCTTTCAACCACAAGATGATGATGCTCCTAGCGTAGAGAATGATATTTACAAAGAGTATATGATTAACGAAGTTTCTGCCTGTGGTGGCGAAGGCTCGGTCTGTGCTGAGCAGCAATCTGTTTCTATAGATCGTCAGGGCCCCAGCCAATCTGAAACTGAGAGTATTAAAATCCAGTCGTCGCCCTTAGTGCTCGAAGAGCTCAACAAGATATACGGAAATGCTTAAAAGATGTCTATGTTGCTTACATCTTCTAAATTTTGATTGCTTATTTATTTGATAAATGTATTAAAACTCATAATGACCCAAAAAACTATTTGTATACTCGTTAGCAAATGATATCGAATAAACTTTTGTATAATATTTGTACGTAAATAGTTTAGTCAGAAGTCTTCTGAGTACCTCTCAACAAACCGGTTCTTCTAGCAGCAATCAAACCAGCCTTCTGACCGGAGACGGCACCTCTAGAAATGGTAGAAGCCTTACCAATGTGCTGGTGGTTACCACCACCGTGAGGGTGGTCAACTGGGTTCATGGCCACACCTCTGGTCTTTGGCCACGAGTTTCTCTTGACCTTGTACTTGTGGAAAGCTCTACCAGCCTTCAACAATGGCTTGTCGATTCTACCACCACCAGCGACAACACCGATAACACCTCTGGCGTCGGAAGACAAGATCTTCTTAGCACCAGATGGCAACTTCACTCTGGTCTTGTTCTCATCTGGGTTGTGTCCGATAATGATAACGTAGTTACCAGAGGTTCTACCCAAAGCACCTCTGTCACCTGGCTTCTCCTCAACGTTGGAGACGATGGTACCTTCTGGACAAGCGCCCAATGGCAAGATGTTACCGACGTTCAAAGAGGCCTTCTTACCAGCAGCAATGAACTGACCAGTGTAGACACCCTCGTTAGCGATGAAAGTCTCCTCTCTCAACTTGTACTTGTATGGGTCACGGAAGACGACCTTGGCCAAAGGAGCACCTCTACCTGGGTCGTGGATGATCTGCTTAACAACACCACGAATGTAACCGTGACGTTCAGCATAGTCCAAGGTTCTCAACTTGGCAGCACCCTTTCTCAATCTGGTGTGAGAAGTGAAGATGGAGCCAGCACCCTTTCTTTGGTTACGAATAACTCTACCTAAAAGATGTTAGTTAATGTTCTTAATGTTATTGTCAAGTGCAAGATGTCCATCGGTTTCGTGATCTTTCGAATGGCATATTTCTATCATAATTTATCCCAGATGAGCATTTCTTCTCTCGCTAATTTTGGATCGGGCATTAACAGCAACCGTATCATTCTCTTGTCGACTTGGATTCTGCGATTCTCTTTCGTTCGCTAACGAAGTACATACCCATTCTATAGTACTATTCCCAAGAGTTTGAAAAAAATTCCTATATTTTTTTTCCTAGAGGTGAGAGTGGTAGGGCGCATCAGGAAGAGAAAAAAAGCTGTGGCCTGCTGATGTAATTTAGGGCATTAACCCTTTGTCGTGATTGTATGTCACGTGATTGTATGACACTTATTAGGGACTTTGATATATAGGTCAAACGGTGTTTCAGCTGAGAGACGAGAACATGTATGATAGTGAATATGTAGGTCTTTTGCAGGAGTTCCTTCTGTACTCTGTTTAAGTAAATCGTGAAACTTACGAAATCGTTGTTATCATATTATTTTCGATCTTATCGCTGTTTGATTGAACAATTTTGCAGCAATTTGTCGAAAACATATAATAAATCAAATATTAAATACAAGTAGCTGAACAAGAGGAAAAGGCACTAGTTCTATAAACGGTAGCATAACACACTGCCCTTGACTTCGAATTCAGGATACAGATCTCACTAGACTCCTTTGAATTATACATCCTGCATATAGAAATTATAGACAGATGAGCAAAAATCATTAAGTGAATCAAGAAGATGGTCATGCTACTCCACTGCAGACATGTTGCAAAACAACATAGACAGCGGAGTTTAAGGCTCATTCTACTTTCAACTACTACGGTGAGGAGTTTGCTGTCGTCAGAGGTATGTCTTTCAAGGAGATCGAAAGACGTAGATGTGAACAGTGCTTTACTGCGTACCTCGCAACTCTTGAATCATGCTACAGAGAAAGAAGATATCGAGCATCCCGTTACACATAATAGACCACAGAAAGTGGATGTGCAATTCATGAAAGACATAGATAGGAAGGTGCTCTCAAGCGGTGAAAGGCGAGCAATCCATTTAATGAATAAAGAGAAGCGCCGCCCCACGTCTAAGGAATCAAACAGTACTGATAATACTTCATCGAGTGAGCTGAATAACGTACAGAGAAGCTCACCAAATGAAGGATCAACCCCAAACGGTCAGCAGTCCAATTTCGGTAAACCACTGCTGAGAAGTCAATCGTCAACCTTAGCAAGTAGGAGGAAACGCGCACCTTCTCACGACCTGCCACCAGATACAAGGAAAGATTGGGGGAAGATGAGCTTAAGGTTTGCACAACCTGCCGTTTTTTCGAGCATTCTTGATGTGAAGCATACTTCTCTTGAACAATTGGGAATGTTAAATAAAGAGAAGATACCGAGACTTGCGCATAACTTGGATAAAGCATTGTTTTCTCCTGGAGTACATTTCTTTCAGGATCCTAGAACCAGAGTTTACAATTTCCCACCGTTTCTCAAAAAGATCATGGATTATAAAGATTTCGACGCAAGCGCACTTTCACCTTTTGTAACGGTTTCCAAAGATGATAACGTTAAACGAATGGCCGTCGAACACAAAAAGAAGTACTATTCATCCACGTCGTCTATGACTGGAACCATGATGCAATTTTACTTTTTGTTGAACAATTACTCCTTTGAAACGAACGAGCGGTTCGATTTTGATGTGATGAATGGTACAATGATTCAGAAACCAGCCATGCTGATGGTGAAAAAGAGATCGGGTAATTTATACTCAATCGAAGCTGATAAATCTACAGACAACGAAATTTTGTTATCTGCGATGGGGCATTGTCTTGAAGCTCTTTTGACTACTGAAGAAGCAGACTTCAAAGAAAGGTACGAAAAGAAAGATAACGCAAACACTTCACTGAAACCAGCTGATACATCAGCATACAACTACTCCTCATATGGAAACTTTTTGATGAGATCTCAATTAGACTGTGTGGATCCTCAATTACCTGGAAATGGAACATTTGACATCAAGACTCGAGCTGTTTGTTCGGTGCGAAACAACTCAAGGGATCCGAACGTATCATACAACAAGTACCAAATATGGAAGTTAGAAGGCGAATACGAATCTTTTGAAAAGGAATTCAAGGACTTGGTTCGCACTGGAGCACTCTTGAAGTACCTGTTCCAAGCAAGGATTGGACAAATGGACGGCATTTACCTAGCATATCACAACGTGAACACATTTTTCGGATTCCAGTACCTTCCGCTTGAAACTTTGGACGACATATTCTACGGAAGCAAGGAGCCACGTAATTACCCACCGGGATTGACGGATGACGAATTGTGCGACCATTTCAAGAAAGCGGACAGATTGAGCTCCAAGTTTGCAGACACACAATTCAAGATGACGTTGTCCATATGGGACCTGTTATTGCATGTTATTGAACAAGACATTCCTGAGAACAGCTATAGATTAATCATGAAGGCTCAGAGGTTCGGACCGAGAACATATGTGAATGTCTATGCAGTCGAAATCTCGGAAGAGGACATGTCAAATCTCCAAAATTTTTCAAAAGCCTACAAAACAAGCTTTAGAGATAACCTCAGCCAAGCAGAGTTGAATGAGAACTTATTGAGCCAACACGAGGCTTTGGGAAAGTTTAACGAAAACTTAATAAAAGACTCCAATGTTTTCGAATACACAATTGAAGTGGACAAGCACATGATCAATGGGGTGCCACTTTCCAGTCAAGTGCAAGTATACCCAAGATCTGTCCATACAGACTGGCAAGTCAAGATAAATATACACAGATCCGATGCTGCAGAAGAAAAGAAGAAGAGGGGGTGTTTGAAAATGTTGAGTTCTGCGAGCGATGTTTTACTTCCGTCCACCCTGGGATCGAAGAACGAGAGCCCGAAAATGTCTCATGAAAAACGCCTACAGATATACACAAAAGTAGGCGAGGATAGAGAGGCAGAATGGAAGATACAAGATGATAAAAAAGTGACCTACGCAACAAGAGCATAGGGGCTTGTATTCTTGAACTCGTCGTTGTACATAATCTAGCATATTTAAAACTATTAATGAGCCATTAAAGGGTTACACCAACGTAGGAGCCTTTGTCAAATATAAGGAGGGAGTCCGCGGACACAACTCATGACTCTTCTGTGGATTTGAAGGTTTTGAAGCCTTGAACAAAATTTCCCTTACTAGATAAGCATGTTTCCATATGACCGGACGTGATGTTGTGATCATCCGGTGCTCCGGAAACAGAAAAAAGTAGCGGAAGAGCATGGACCATAGTCCTGCATATAATATCAGTGCCACCAACCAAAATACCTTAATTCGTCAGTGGGATGACGAATAGGTGCATGAACAACTCGTTCCCGTGGAATAAGTTGACTCAAACTAGACCCTTAACAAGGAGAGAAGTATCAACAGCCATATTTCCTCAAAGCACCCTCGGCTATCTAAGTAGATCCCTCTGTTTGGGTGGAGTTTCATTTTTCGGCGCATTTGATGCCGCCCATGTGCTCGTTCGCACCCAAAAAGTCCGAACACCGGAAAAATTTCTTTTAGGTGCGGTGCACTTTTTGCAGTATTTGACTATGGACCGACGGAGAAATGAGTCAACAGAGGAGAAGAGAAAAATGTTGACAACCAGGTTGTTCACGATTACAGCAAGTAAACTTCACAACTGGAGGTACCATGACACCTCCTTTAGGCTAGTTGAAACTGCGTTATAATAAACCTCTTTTGAAACGTGCAACACGAGCTGTTCCCGCTGAAGTTTCGGTTCTTTTTTTTTTTTTCTTATGTGCAGCAGAGTATATATTCCGGATTAGATCCACAAACTTTTTTGTCAATTACACCTTTACAAACCTTATAAATGATTCGAAATAAGAAGTCGGTAACCTTCGACTTATATGAAGACGCCCGTATGCCCCGTGAAATACAAACTACCATGCCAGAGGTTGCTTTCGACAACTCTAATAACTGCAACGACTTCGTTAGAGGCGACTCAAATACTTCAATAGACTCACTCTTCGACAGCTCGTCCTCGACTTCCACTATACCAACACCAGCACTTTCTAGAAGCGAGTCGCAGTCGACTGAGAACAACGAGAATGAAGTGAACATCGAATACTCCTTTTCTAACTTGGATGAGCGTCTTAGAGGACTCATCAACGTTGGCGAAAAGTTAGTTGTGATGATGGTTGGACTTCCAGCTTCAGGAAAGAGCACGCTATGCAAGCAGATAAATAGCTTCTTCAACAACAAGACGGAGTTTCTGTCGAGGATATACAACGCTGGCGATGTCCGTCGTAAGAACTCCAAATTCAGTAACTCGGATTTCTTCAATCCTAACTACGAACAAGGCAGACTCGACAGAGAATTATATGCTGACATTAATGTGAGCTATTTGCTTAAAGACTTGAAGAGCAATAAGGTGAACGTTGGTTTCTTAGACGCCACTAACACTACCGTTGACAGAAGAAGACGCATGATAGAAACGATTAGAAAATCGAACGTCAAAACAAGCGTTGTGATTATGGATGTTCAGTGCCATGACGATAAGTTATTGAACTTCAACATTAACGGAAAGGCACACAACTTGGATTATCAAGACAAGGACTACATGACTTCCATCATGGACTTCAAAGCGCGTACAGAACACTACTACAAGGTGTACGAGCCTATTACTACAGCGGAGTTACAATCTTACTCCGTACAAATGTATGTGAAGGTTGTCAATGGAGGTCAGCATATCGAACATAACTTGTTGGACAAGAAATTCGTCGGTGCCCGGTTGCACGATGTTTTCAACTCGTTTACTACAAGCTACTACCATAATGAGGGTAAGAGATACATGGAAGCAGCAGATTTGTTCTACAAGAACAACCCCACTTACGAGATCAATATTTAAAGAAATAGGGGCAAAGCTTGCTGGTTCAAGGTTTTAGAGGTTTTTTCATAGAAGGGATTTATAGAGTTTCTACACAATAGATAGGAGAAAGTTTATGCTTGTAGACCACGTTGTTCGGATAGGACTGAAGCGACTGAAAAAAAAGTGGCGTTGAGGGGAACGTCGCGGACCGCCTGTCCGGAAATAATGCAAAATTCGCAGATAACACTGTATCCAAAAATTTTTTAGGGATTGACTGCCATCTACAGCCTTGTAACTATGGAAGTCACTAGTCCGAGGATTAATTCAACAAAATTGCGAGGGGCAACACTCCCCTTAATCTTACACACGAATTTTGTTTACTGTAACACCGGGCAAAGGTAGTTGTCATCAAAGTTTATATTTTGGTAATTCCCCTCTTGTGCCTAATGGGGAAGTCCGTTGAATTTTTGCGCCTATCTAGGCTGCCGATTTGCATCATGTTATCTGGATCCTTTTGTCCTTTCTACGTTTGTATATATGTGTTTAGTGTGCTCTCCCCATACAATAGTTGATAATGACGTCTATTATGCAGAATGTTTGCTTTCTTCCCAATCTATCTAAAACCTGGCATACCATCGTTGTTTAAATTGTTCAATCCTGGTAAACTGAAACTTGGTGGAGCAGGCGTTCCCAGTGTTGACCCATTTGCTCCAGGAGGTGGCACCAGTGTTCCTGGTAACAGTGGGGCTACTGTAGTGTCCTCCATAACCGCATTGATGTGATTATTGACAGTGTAGTACCAAGCTCCTTGCTTATCATCGGTATACAAAGCGTCCTTGTACGACATTGGGTCATTAGGTCTAGCTCTTGACCAGAATCTCGCAGTTTTGTCGGACCCTGCAGAGCATAAAATGTGACCTAATGGGTGAAACTCGAGAGCATGTATAGCCTTTTCATGGGCATAGGGAATTCGATGCACCGCCTCTGGGTTGTGACTATTGTGGGTACTTGGAATCGAAGACATGCCCGCGCTGAGAGAGCTAAAGTTGGCAAAGTTCTTTGCTTTGCTTGTTAATGGAGGAACGTACAGGTCCAAGATGTAATGGTTCATAGCACCTGTGTACGATGCAGTAGTAAGCGATGAAGCGTGCAAAGGGTGCCACGCCACACAAGATAAATCTGTTGCTTGATCCTTGATTACCACGAGGTCCTTCATGGTACGTATATCGAATACTCTACAGGACCCATCACGAGAAACAGACGCCAACAATCTATTGGTACCTGCAGTTTGGAATCTCGTCTTATTCACTGTGTGCTTGAATCCATGTAATGTAGTAATGCAATTTGATACTCTGGGATCCCATAGTTTAACTAAGTTGTCCTTTGACCCACTTACAATAAGACCTAAGTTAGGGTGCCAATCAGCAGACTTAACTTCCCAGTGGTGACCAGTTAAAGTTCTCTCTTCCTTACCGTTGTTAAAGTTCCAAATCTTCAATGTAGAATCATCGCTCGCTGTGAGGAATTTTGTGTCGTTGGGACTGAATGCGATGTCACGGACACCACTTGCATGCCCCAGAATAATATTGACGTTGTTAAAATTTGGTTGCCAGTATTTGATAGATCCGTTCATGTCACTACTCAACAACCATTCATCATTATGAGAGTACTGTAATGCAGTAATAGGATGGTCATGGGCTTGCATGATGGTTTCGAAGTTGAACGTCATTCCGTTCCAAATTGTAAACTCTCCACTGTGCGATGCAACAAGAAGTCTTCTGCCTTCAGGCGTCCATTTTACAGTATTTATCGTATGTTTTACTTTGTTGGATGACAAATGCACGAACTTGGTTTGGATATCCATGATGGCCATGTTGTTGGTGTTACTGTCTGTAGCCAAGTTCATGGACGAAGAATATGCTAAAGAAGGTAACAAATCAATCAAGAAGGACGATTCAGGACGTACAACACCAATGTTTTGTTGCTTCTTTGTAAGCCCTAGCAGCTTGTTGATATGCCATCTCCCCATGTTGTTACCATGGTCCACTGTTCTTCTGTGAGAAGGCTTACGATCTTGCTGTTGTTGCTGCTGACCTTGTTGGTTGTTCTGGTAATTATTCTGGTAATTGTTTTGTTGATAGTTATTATTTTGATAGACTTGCTGGTACCCCAGCAGGGATCCATATTGACCATGCCCGCTCATTACCAGTTGTGTGAAGGTGAAAAACTACCTGGTGAAAATGTCGTCCTAGTATTTCTCTGGTCACATGACATCAAAAAACTGTGGGTTTACAATCAATATCGAAAGTTGGATAAGGAGAGTGTGCCATAATCTCGAAAACTCAACCTTCTCGTAGGTATCACAACTGCAGTCACTTCTGACTGAAAATCAGCCAATGTCTTCTTTTTAAAATTTTTTGATGTCATTACACTATCACACGCAGTAAAAGCCATAGTGCGCACGTTCTCTCACTTTATAAATTTCTAGCTTCAGCCAACTTTGATCTACAACAGCAAACATGGTTAGATTATACTTCCACGACAACAACGACACTTTGGACAATTTCACAGAAGACCACGACTCTGGTGAACCAGTTTCTTTGGAGCACTTAGCTTCTATTGGTGTATTTTACCGTAAAGTGGAGAGTATGGATGAGTTGAATTCTATTGCTAAAGAGAGAGATTACAAGAACAGAGACACAGTCAAGTTAAGCTTGGAAACATTCAACAATGACAAAGTTGCCTACGACAAGTTGATGCAGAAGTTCTATAAGGAACACTTTCACGAGGATGAGGAAATCAGGTACATTTTGGATGGAGAGGGTTACTTCGATGTGAGAGACAAAGAAGAGAGGTGGATCAGAGCTAAGATGGACAAGAACGATTTGTTAATCTTACCTGCTGGTATCTACCACAGATTTACTTTGACAAATGACTTGAAGTACGTTCAAGCGTTGAGATTGTTCAAAGATGAACCAAAGTGGGAGGCCATTAACAGAGAAGAGAACCGCCCTTCGGAAGCAAGAAACGATTACTTGAAGGCTTTGCAAGTATGAACGAAAGGTCTAGTGATGGAGTATGATTATTTATGATATTAAGAATGTTTACAAATTAGTTTGTAGAATAGCACTCATTAAAGTCTTTATTGGTCTTCTCTAGAAGAATACTTTCAGTAAATATATACGTCGACATCTGTCTAGCTTACTGAAACGCCCGTCCTCTCAAAATTAATACTATCTCATGATCCTCAAAATTACTACTGTCTCATGATCTTCACGTTGTTCGTAGTCATCCAGGTTTCTCTTTCCTTTCTGAGCTTGAGCAAGTTGCTGCTTGCCTTCTTTGCTTCAGCAACCATGGTGTCATACTCCTCGTTTAATATCAGAAGCACTTCGTCAATTCCCTTGTTCACAAGGACACCGCCAACCATCTTGTAACACTTGCGGTCCTCTCTCTTGTCTTTCGGTATGTCGCTCAAGGTCTTTTTAACTATTCTGTGTTCTTCGATCTTTTGCTCAAGGCCAACCACCTGAGACTCCAACTCAGAGATCCCCTCCTGGAATTGGTTGTACTGCTGTTGTAATTTGGCAGCCTTCTGTTCAGACATTTGCTTGTTGGATTTGTTCTAGAAAATTTCAACCAAAAATGATGGAACAGAATCTACCAATCTAAGGTTTAAGTACACGAATTTATATCTATTGGCTTTCTTAAATACCGTTACTCTCAATTAAATATAATGTTTACTCTTCGTCATCCTGAACTTCAATCTTTTCAAGACCAGCTAACAAAGTGTCCAACTTCTTGGCCGCCACATCGTGGTACTCCTTCTGGGCAGTCACAAGGACCTTCAACAAGTTGACGTTCTTTGTTGGCTTCAACAACTTCTTCATTTCGAGAACTGCAACCTCAGTAGCGCTCACCAATTCATCTTCTTTGGCGATTAATTCCTCACTCTCCTCTTCCTCCTCAGTTCCCTCGGTCTTCAACTTTGATCTGATCAAGTCAAACTCAGATCTGGTCGAGTACACCTTCTTTCTCAACTCGTTGACTTTTATGAACTGTTCATTCAAGGTCTCAACTAACTGGCTGTTGAAATCATCGATGATCTTCTTATCTTGACCCAATCTAGCCTGTGCGATTTCGACATAACTTGAAGACATTTGCAACAATGCGTAGGATAATGGAGTGCTAGTGTTCTTCAACTCCTCGCTGTGCTTCTCAGCAAGAGTAGATAACTGACCATACAAGGTCTTTGGGATGGAGATGGTTTGCACATCAACGGTCTCTTCTTCGTGAGCAGCCTCACCTTCACCCATCAAGATCTTTTCCAATTCTTGAGGGGAAGACACGTTCTTCAACTGGTTGAACTTACTTCCAATAGCGCTGCCGAGGTTAGCATCTCTTAACTTGGTAATAGCGTAGTTTCCTGGAGGATAGTCGTAGGAGATCTTGGCGTAGGTCTCGTTGTCGAATTGGATCAAATCCGTGTACAACTTCAACAAGTAGTCACAGCTAGTTTCCAATTCAAGGTAATCACTTGGAAGCTCGCTGACCTCAACATTAGCCACGCTCAAGTTCGCAAGCTGTTGAACTTGGTGTAACTGAGTCGTGATTAACTGCGACGTCTTCGCCGTGAACGGCTGAATAGACTTTTGGAACTGGTCGACAGTCTTACCAGCGTTCACCTTTGAAATGCTCTCCTTGAAGGAGTCAACAGTTGGAAGCGAGTCCTGAATAGACTGGAGGTTAAACGATGGGAACTTGAAAGACATATTACTAGGGGGTTTGTTAATTTTTTGACCGCGGGCTTTTTTCTGTTTCGTTGTACATAAAGCATACTGAAACACTATCAATACCTGACACGGCCAAACCTATACAACTAGGGCAGAGGATATCAAGGACTATATTATACGTGCAGTGACACTATTACACATTCTGTGGAGGTTCTGGTGAGGTTAATGGACACGCGACCAAGTTAAACTTTGTATACAGGAAGATCAACGTCCCATCATCGAATAATGGCTACATATACAGACAAGAGGAATGTTCTAAATAAGGCACACTTGATTGAGCCCATTATACGACACCGTATACAAGATTCCTTATTTTACAAGCAGTACTTACATCTCACTAATGAAGCTACAATTGTTCCAGTTGTCGTTGAACACGTGAAGTATGTTGCAGGAACGGACTCGATTGGCAAACCAAGCGAATTCCTCTGCTGCCTATTACGACTTCTTGAGCTTGAACCAAGCGAAGAAATCATCATGGCCTACCTCAAGCAAATGGGCTATAACGAGTTTAAATACTTGACTGCAATTTCTGCATTATATATACGATTGGTCAACACAAGTGCCAAAGTATACGAGTTGCTAGACCCTTATTACACCGATTCGCGGAAGCTTCGATTTCAATTGAAAACGCCTAGGTTCGACGACCAGCAATTACCTGTTCATTTTGAACTTAAGCATATGGATGAATGGATTGATTCTCTCATAGAGAAAGAGCGCGTTGTGGACATAATATTACCGCGGTTAGTGCCTAGACAGACTCTTGTTGAGAAGGAACTCGTTCAGCCTCGAACCTATCATATAGAGCAGAAGGAAGAAGAGGAAGTAGAATCCAGTGAGTATGAGAGTGATAGTGACTGAACGAGGAATTTTAAACGAAAATGGGGAACTTCTTTGGAGATTAGAGTTAATAAATACGATACGTTGGTAGCACGATTTAAAATAGCTATTGTAATACACTACTACTAGTATTGAGCCCGTCTTCTCTATAGTCTCTTCACTTGCTATTCTTGGATCCATATGCCGAATTAGGCAACTTTTCCTAGCTGACATAAGCTTTGAGTTTAGAGTATTTTTGTCGCAATCACGAACACGTCCAGATAGAAGATGGCAATTACAGTATTGAACAATGCGGACAGTAGGTCTGAAGCCTCCTTCCACCAATCTTCGAAGTCCAAGATTTTGTTCGTGACGTTGATGTTCATCATTTCTTTGGCTGCGTTTGTGTGCCAGACTGAGTTCACATCACAAGCATATCAAATGGGATTTGCGGAACCAGTTGTGTTATTGCTTGTGACACATGGTTCTTGGTGGTTGTTATGGCCATTCCAGGCCCTTTTGGTCTCGTCATACCGCACATTCAGCAAGTTACAACAACAGCGTCGCCTTGAGGATGGGTACAAAATCAACCCTGGGTACAATATTGGAAGTGACATGCACAACAGAAGACTCAACTCGCACACGCAGTTGTTGGAGAACGAGGGCGAGGAAATCAGCGTTCCATTACAGAAGGTGAACTACTGGACTTATTTCAAGAAGTGTATTGTGAAGCAATTTCACAATGTTTATCACACAGCAATTTTGATTTACGAAGCCAATGCCAACGGGGACAGGACCACTCACCACTTTAACCAGTTGATAGATCAAAACCCTCATGTTTCCAGTTCTAGTTCGATCATTGAATGTGTTACTACCTTCGTGAAAACGCCAGCAATTAAATACACTTACCAAAAAGCACTCATGATCACTGTCGTGTTGACTATTGCTGGTGCAACTTGGTATGGAGCTATGTCTATGACATATGCTGCTGATGTTACCGCAATTTACAACTGTTCAGCTTTCACAGCGTACGCGTTTGCGATCCCGATCTTGAACGAAAAGTTCTCATGGGTCAAGGTATCGTCAGTATTGATTGCAGTTGCAGGTGTCTTCATAGTTGCTTACTCCGATCCTAGTTTGAATGCTTCCGAAGCTGTTTACCCTTACAGATTTTTGGGTAATCTGATTATTTTTGTGGGTGCAATCTTGTATGGTTACTATGAAGTTCTTTACAAGAAGTACTTGTGCATTCCTCCTCATGCGGCAAAGGTGATCACTCCAAGACGTCAGCTGACGTTTGCAAACTTTGCAATGGGCTTGATTGGTATCTTTACCTGTTTATTTTTAGTCACCACAGTGGTACTTGTGCACGTTTTAGGCTTTCACAAGTTCAACCTCTTCAATTATGATAACTGCAAGACCATCTGGATCTACATTGTTGGTTCAATTATTTCTAACTTGACCTTCAGTGCTTCTTTCTTAACCCTCATGGCATTGACAAGTCCTGTGTTATCGTCCGTGAGTTCTTTGCTTACAATTTTCTTGATTGGCATCGTTGAGTGGTGGTTGTTTGGTAACAAATTAAGCGGACAGCAATTACTTGGAGACTTCCTTGTCATTGTGGGCTTTATCATCCTTACTGCTGCATCTTGGAACGAAATCAGTGAAGGTAATGAAGAGGATGACGTTGAGAATGTGAGCACATATTCATTCGCCCTTAGCTACGATGGCAACAATTAACATTAGATTAGCATTACATATGGACATAAAGGTGCCGGGTTTGAAACCGATTGTCATGTATTTTCATACTCAAATGTGCTCTATAAATATAATAGAAATCCTGCGCGTGGTTGAAATCTGGCTTTTGCATCCATTCTATTTTTTTTTGGCTTCTATTTCAAGCAGTTATCAGGATGACAAAGGAAGACTTTACAGGACTCATGAGATCATTGAATCTCGATGAGGGACAATTCAAACCATACGAAACAAACTTCAACGCCTTGGGGTTCAAGGAATTGGCAGAAGTGAAGGAAGAGATAGAAGCACAGTTGAATCTACTTTCGGAAATGCTTGATCAGTATCATGCTGACATGGAAACTAAGTTGGTAACGAGCGACGGGTTTCCACGAGAAGATATCGACGTCGTCAGCATCAGACTTATTCGAGTGAAAGTGATAAGATTGAGGAACGACCATAAGCAGGTCCTCAAGGCACTTGAAGCAAAGATGATTGAGGAGTTTGCCACCAAGTCCGAGAACGAAGCCCCAGAGCCAACTACAACCAGACAACAACCCACTTTTACAATCCCATTTGCACGTGTTGGGCAGGTAGTGGAAAATGGACCAGCTGACAGAGCGGGTTTGAAAGAGGGAGATAGAATTGTTCTCTTTGATAACGATGTCAATGTTACCAACAACCAGAATTTATCTGTGCTAGCTACCAGAGTTAAAGGTAAAGTGGATCGGGAAATTAAGGTCAATTTGTTGAGAAATAACGAGCAAGTCGAACTTACCCTTGTTCCTACTGAAAAGTGGGAAGGACAAGGACTTCTTGGTTGTAGGTTAATTCCTCTTTGAATACTGAAAAATTACATAGTACTTCTGCAAGATAAGGGTTAAATTATAATACATGGTCAAGTTATGGATGAATGTACTTGCACTCTAGTAGGCATTACCACTTCTGGGTGTATCTTTTTGACTGTAGTTAAAATTGTCAATCATGGACTTTCTCTCCTAGCCCCCATGTAATGTGCTTGTAAAAGTTATCACATCACCGCTCTCAAGGACGTACTCTTCCTTCTCCTCCAATTCCCAATCCGTGTCGTTAATGAGCACTAGAATACCTGGGCGCACGGTGTCGTCTTCAATGAAAACGGGGATATCTTTTGGATTTGCGATGACCAGCTTGGTGATTTCATCGACGAGCTCTTTGATGGTGACCTCACCTTCTTCGCCAGGGACAGAAACTCTGTGCTCTCTCACTCCATTGGATATAACGTCCAAGCCTCCAAGGAACTCAACCTTTACTTTGACAGGCATTGGTAAGTTTTTTTGGCACTACAAGTTGTGAAACTAACAGTAAAATACGAGCAGAGGGGGTCCCAAATTGTAGGACGTTCTGGACCTTGTAAATCGTCCAGCTGTCAACATTACACCTTATGACAATAGATAGTGAGAGCAATTGGTCCCAGAAGAGAAGGTTTACTGATAACGGCAATAATGACAATTGAAGTAAACCAATGATGGCGTCTTCTTTTCAGCATAATGCTGGATGAAAGCTAGTATACAGCGCAACAATAGCACTCGGTCTGTCTTGGAAATAGATATTGTTTCTCCATTGGCGGAGTCGATCTCTCTCTATGGCTCAATCATTTTTCGTGTCTGTTGGTCAATTTTTCAAACACGTCAGAAAAGAGAAAACAACTTCCACCAGAAAACTACTCCAATGAAAGCTTATCAATTGTGCTTCCTTTGGATTGCCTCTGTGTGCTCGTTAGTTAGCGCGGCTTCGGCAGCAGTCTCGGATAAAGTCTTGATCTTTTATGATCCAAAGGTCAACGATATTAAGGAGGCTTCTGACTTGACAGCAGGTGTAGCCAACTTGCTCAATGTGTTGGACAAGGGTTATGAAGTGGAAACTCGTGCTTACGAAGACAAGGATGACGAAGCATTTACTCTTTTCTACCAAGGAGAGCCAAAATACGATCACTTGATTTTGTTGCCATCGTCAAAGAAAGCTATCGCCGCCAAAGATGGATTACGCCAGGCTAACCTCCTTAAGTTCATTGAAAAGCAAGGTAACGTCCTTGTTGTGGGAGGCTCATCCAGCGTTATGCCTGAATCCATTAGAGGATTTTTGAATGAGTTGGGCATTTATCCTTCACCAAAGAACTTCAAATACGTTGACCACTTCAACGCCGGCTTGAGTTCAAAGAACTTGGTTCCTGGAAACAACATTTTGGACGAATTGAAAGTACAAGAATACGACGGTGGTGCTGCATTGATCTCAAACAACGAATTCCTCTTTCCTATCGTGAAGAGCACTAAGACTGGTCTTACTCTTGAGAGCTCTAGTGAATACGCGGAAAGCGACAAGACTTGGACATTTGGAGAACAAGGTTTCTTGGCAGTTTCATTACAGGCCTTGAACAATGCCAGATTGACTTGGATTGGATCTGAGGACTTTTTGACTGAGACTGACTTGATTCAGTGGACCTTCCAACAGAAGGGAGTGTTGAAATTGAAGTTCGTTGAACACTTCAAGAATGATGAACCTCAGAATTTGAACCCTACCTTGTACAGAATCAAGGATCAGGCTATCTACACTGTTGGTGTATCTGAATACTCCAACGGAAAGTGGATTCCGTACGAAATCCCGGTTGAAGAGAACATCTTACAGATTGATTTCAAGATGTTGGACCCATATCAAAGAGTTGACATGATCCCTCTTGGACCAGCTCTTTCGTCACCAGAAATCAAGGACGGTGACGACATTTACATCTTCCTTGCTAACTTCACCGTTCCTGACCAGCATGGTATTTTCACTTTTGACTTGGACTATAAGAGATCCGGATTGAGTTACTTGTACGACCAAAAGGTTGTTACCGTTAGACATTTGGCCAACGATGAGTTCAAGAGATCGTGGGACATCACTAACGCATGGTTGTACGTCGCAAGCGCTGGCTTGGTCACGGTGTCGTGGTTTGTTTTCGTGATCAACTATATCTACGTGAACAAGGTTGACTCTGTGAAGAAGAACATCTAGTTGTATAATAGAGAAATGCAAGAATTGGAAATTAAAGGTTCAAAAGTAGAATGACAGGAAGCCATTACTATGTGGTTATTCGTTTGTATTATGTCGTATCATTTCGAACGTTTTGTATTCCAGGCTAAATGATGTTAGTATATGTCTTTTGATAAAATGACGTTCAGATATTTTCTACTATCTATTCAACAACTATCTTCAAAGCGTTGCTCAGTTGTCCCTATCAGTTGATCATCATCTGTCATAAGATTGGCGATACATACAATATCTTGAGATGATATAAATTCAAAGATTTTCACGTTCTTGAAGTCTTTTTATTTTCCGGAAAATCCGGGTAAATTGTTCAACTTGGCGAAGTGTTAACATCAGATCTATCTTAGGGTGCATAGATCGCAATGTTTCACTTAGCATCTTCACTCTACACGCAATACACAAAGCGTGAGCAATACAATATTCTCATACTTGGACTAGATAATGCCGGTAAGACGACATTTCTTGAGCACTTGAAATTGTTATACCCGTCCTCAACCGCAGAGTCCACACAAAAGAAGAAACCGGATAGTGAAGAGACGCGTACCACACTGGATGTCATCAAATCTAAGCGCATATTGCCTACAGTAGGGCAAAACACTACGACTATCAAATTCCAATCTTCGATTGAGTCCCATTTGGCTTCGCAATTCAAGAATATAAATTTGAAGTTTTGGGACTTGGGAGGACAGCGGTCCCTTAGGAATATGTGGTCTCGGTACTATAAATCGTGTCACGGCATCATATTCATCATAGACTCCACAGATACTGAGCGTTTTCAAGAGTGCTACGAGACGTTGACTCAAATTGCACACGACGAGTCATGGTCTGGGGCCAATGGCCCCGAAACTGGTAATGACGACGTATTAAACGTACCTATCCTTATGTTGGCTAATAAGCAGGACTTGCCACAAGCGGTTGACTTGGTATCGTTAAAGACTGGCGTATTTATTCAATTGGTAAGCGAGCTCGAGGCTACAGATTCGAAGTTGTTACCCGTGTCGGTGTTGGAGAATGAAGGTTTGCAGGAGAGTTTGGAGTGGCTTGTGACGAGATTGATTTACAACAAGAGTAACAAAATGCCCGAGTATAAGTGAATTGGACCGAAAACAAAACGATGACGTCGAAGGATGAAGGAACTTTACATTTAAATCACACAGTCGGAAATCAACATCTTGATGATTCTATTGTTTGCAGCCCTGGAACATAGAATTGTGGTTTCATACGTAATAGCGCAGTGGGATGGGACTGAAAATAGCACCGCAAACATAATTAGCAATTAATTCAATGACAGCAAAGAAAGTGGAATGTAAGGCACCGTGGTGTTGTGGCTAAGTGCACGAGAGGAAACCGTTGTACAAGGATTGATTGCACCAGCAATTGAGTCTCTACTTACGGAGTTTGGGTCAATTGAGTTGCGAGAGAATGCGGAGAAACGGCATGGATATTTCGCATGACTTTGTTAGGCATTAATCTCAGCCTCTGTTGTGAGCAACCGACATTCCCTTTGTGTGTTTGGCAATGATTGCTCTGGTTACACGAAATGTTCCCCCAGTTTTCGGTACATTTCAAAGAAGATATGCAAGTGCTCGAAACTCAAATTTCGCCCTGAGAGCGCCTAAAATTCAGAGCAAAGTTCGTTTTCTGATTGCAGCCACTGTTGTAGCCCCCGCGCAACTCAATCATGAATTTCACGTCATGACCGATAAGATTGCTGTTACATAGGCGGGGTGGGTTTAAATAGACTTTAAATTCCTTACGACTTTCTAAAGTATAAGGCATTACAAAATTGATCTAATCTTGATTTTGCTACAAAGATGTCTACCAACGAAGAAAAGCCAGGCTTGATCGACAAGCTTAAGAAACCATTCAAAAGTCACTCACGTTCGTCTTCTACAACGTCGAGTGCACCAAGCAGTCCTTCCAGTAGCAAGACCGGAGCTAAGGATACCAATGCTTCCACAAACCCAGAGGCTGCAAATGTGGTAAACCAAGCTTACTTGGAAGGAAGGAAGAAGTACGAAGGTAAGAGAAGCGACCGCTCATCTACTGCAACGGGCCACTCCTCCGACTCTTCGAGTTACGGAGTTGCTCACGGCAGTTCTCGTGAAACTTCGGGTGTGCAAACAAAGAGCTCAACTGTAGGCACATCTGGAGACGGTGTAATTGCTTCGACTTCAGTTGGTAAACTAAAGGGTGCTGGCTCCAAGCCAAGCCCAGTTTCCGAACTTCAAAACAACGAACCAGAAAGAGTACCAATTGCAGCTTCCGATGCTCCTTCTCATGCCAATGATAGTCCCGCCTACCGTAACGATGGTTCCAACAAAGGAACAGGTGCCTTCTATGAGCACAAGCCTGAGCTCACTACTGCAGGTTTGGGTTCTTCCAATGAGGTTGTTCTGTTAGCTTACGAAGAAGGACAGAGAGCTGCTCGCAGAGATTTTGAAGACGGACAGAGGAAGCGTGAGGATGCACAGACCGCTGCTAGCTCTGCAGCTGTCAAGAAGTCGGTGAGACCTAAGGGTGAAGAGAAGTCCTTGGACCCTGCTCAGCAGCACTCCCAGAACAAGTCTCTTCACAACTCTGCAGGTGTCGAACTGGCAGCATTCGAGCACAAAGACTCTAATCCACAATACTCAGGTGCCACTGGAAAGCAGCCATTAGCCAACCAATCCGCTCCTGGAAAGAAGGGAACCTCGAACGAAGATCCTTCTGCTGCTACCAGTACTACTGCCAACAAGGACTCTGCTAGTTATCTTCACCAATCTGTTCCTCCATCATCTGACAACTTTGACTACAACACTGAGTTGCAGAGGTTGGACCAGCAAATCGAGCAAACCCAGAAAGATATCGACAACTTGCAGAATAGAAAGTCTCCAGAAGCTACCCAAACATCAAATGCGGGTGGTATCGCCGCCGGCGCAACAGGTGCAATTGCTGCGGCTGCTGGTTATATTGGTCTTTCATCGTTCGCTGGACCTTCAAATGATGCCATAATCAAGGAAGCTTACAATGCAGGCTACGAGAAGGGCACAAAGGCTCACAATGTTGCTGGCGGAGTTGCAAAGAGTTCGCATGGTGAAAGCTCGCACGCTAAGGACATTAAGGCTGATGCCTATGCTGTTGGTGCCAGCAAGGGCTCCCATGATGCAGCTAAGGTCGACGAGAAGTCCCCCAACTCTGGTAAGAGTGTTGGCGCTACTGGTACCTCGTCCCATGGCTCATCTGGTTCTTCTCATGGTGCACACACATCTGCAGCTGTCGGAGCAGCAACAGCTGGTGCTACCGGTGCTGGAATTGCCGGTGCACACCACTCGAAGTCTACTGAAGGCCAACACAGCTCCAAGTCCGCCGCTACTGAGAGTGGCGTTAAGTCTGCCGCATACACCGAAGGTGTTAAGGCAGGTGCGTACGAAAGCGGTACTGTTGGCGGTGCAGTCGAGACTTCGAAGGATAACAAGTCTCGTGAAGTGAAGGATGCTGCCTATGGAACTGGTGTTAGTACTGGTGCTTACGATACTGGTGCTAAGACTGGTGCTTACGATAGTGGTGCTAAGACTGGTGCTTACGACAGTGGTGCTAAGACTGGTGCTTACGACAGTGGTGCTAAGACTAGTGCTTACGACAGCGGTGCTAAGACTGGCGCTTACGACGGTGGTGTTAAGACTGCTGCCTACGATTCTAAGTCAGCTAATACTGCTCCTAATGCAACTTCCTCAACAGGCCCATCAACGGCTAATGCTCCAAACGCTACAGGTTCTGCCCAAAGCACTATTCTGAATGCAGCTGGAGGATTAGCGGCTGGTGCTGCTGCCGCTGCTGCTGCCGCTGCCGGCTACATTGGATTCTCCACTTCCAACCCTGACCACCCTACAGTTCGCGAAGCCTACCAAGCTGGTGTGAACAAGGGTGCTTACGAGGCAGGAAAGGAGCACCACTCCAAGGAGAAGTCTGGTGCCTTCAAGACTTCATCTTCGTCGGACAAGAGCGGTCCAGATGTGGACAAGTCCGCTAAGCCATCCAGCACATCTAAGTCGACCACTGACTCAACCAAGCCTGCAGCTTCTACTGGAATTTTGGCTGGTGTTGCTAGCACCCTTGGGTTTGGTGGTGACCAGACGAACCAGAGTCTGGCTGCTCAACCTACTTCCAAGCTGGTGGAACAGCCAACTACTAAACTGGCTGAGACCTCTTCTAAGAAGCTGATTGAGCAACCAGTTCTTCAGGACGTTGGCTCTGACACTGAAGAGGAGTACGAGATTGTGCCGCATCCAGATGAGAAGAAGCATCCTTCTAAGGCCGCCGACTCCAGAGTTGAAGGACAACCTAGATCGATCAAGGCTGATCCACAGGGAACTGAAAAGTCGTCGTCGAGTGGATACGGTGCTGCCGCCGCTGCTGGTGGAATTACTGGCGCTATCGCCTCGGCTATCCCATTCTACAACTCTAGGGGCAAGGACGAGGACACCAGTAAGGGTTCTCTGAAGACTACTTCGGGTGATCACTCTGTTGACAGTAACCCTGGCTCATTGATCAGAACTGCGGAGGAGAATTTTGAGGATGTGAGAGCCGCTCCAAAGCATAAGGGTTCTGGTAAGGACACTTCTAGTTCTGAACAGGGTGAGTCTGGTGACGGTGTTCAACAAGTGCCTGGATTGGTGCCAGCTTCTGAAGATTCTGACAAGTCCATCAAAAAGGACGAAAGATCTTCGTCGAAGATTACTGAGGACGATGTCACCAGGTACAACAAGGAGCACGGATTCAACAAGAAGACCGAGGGTTCTATGATCGACGCTGTTATGGATGCAGATGTGAAGAATGCCGCTGCTCATAAGTCAGCTAAGGCTGAAAGTGCCGCAGCTGCAGTTGAAGATGAAGGTAAGGACGATGGTGTACAGGAGATCTCAGGACTTACTTCAGTTCCGGAAGCCGATAGAAGTGTTACCCCTGAGAAGAAGGCAGCCTCTCTGGGTAAGATCACTGAGGAGGAAGTGACCAACTACAACAAGAAGCATGGTTTCAACAAGACACTGGGTTCTTTGGTTGATGCTGCTTTGAAGTTCGACGACGTGAAGAACGCCTCCAAGCACCTGTCTAAGGGTGGATCCGATACTACTAAGACCGGCGAGAGTCTGCAAGACGACGACGGGGTTCAACCGATTTCTGGATTGGTTAGCGCTGGCAAGCCTGACAGTGATTCCAAGTCTGAGGGTGGTAAGGAAGCGAAGAAGGAAACTTCCAACACTGAGGAGGACGTTGCTGCTTACAACAAGAAGCATGGAAAGACTGGTAAGGGCTCTTTGGTTGGAGCTGTTGCAGGTTCTTCTGACGTGAAGAATGCCCCTTCTCACAAGAAGGGCTCGAATGATTTGGAAAAGAGTGAGGAAAACTCGTCTTCTGGTGACAAAGTTCAACCTATTGCTGGATTGAATTCTACTAGTTCTCCAGCAGCTGGCAAGGAGCGTTCTAGACCTCCTATTGACGAAGCTACGAACAGCACTGCATCGTCTAGAGACTCCTCGAGATCCACTTCTACTGCAGCATCGTCTACTGACAATGACCACGTCCATGACCGCCACGGTCGCAACCATGGCCAGAAGCACCACCACCCTGAACACACTGATGTTCATGAAGCTGCGGGATTGGGCGGTGTTTTAGCATCCGCTGCTGTTGTTCCTGACCGTGATTCGAAGTCCGTCGGTTCGTCGGAAACGTTCAAGAACAAGTACGACGTTAGTGACGCTATTGAGGATGACAGAACTCCTCAAGAGTATAGGAAGACAGCATCTGGCCTTCCTCACCCAACGGAAAAGCCAACTGCTTCAGAGGTGAACCCTACCACCACTATTCAACCAAAGGAATCTGCCTCAACCGGCAATGGCAGACGTATTTCTGATGTGAACGACCACTCAACGGTTCCTCATGAGGCCAAGTCTGCAGGTACCGGTCCAGCTTTGCTGGGTGCTCTGGGAACTCCTTCTGGTCAATTCAGCCACGACAAGGATGCTGTTGATGGTACTACAGGCACCAGCCATGCCAACGCTGGATACACTTCATCGGCACGCTCTGGTGTCGGAGCTGCTGTTGCTGGAATTGGTGCTGCCACTGGTGCTATCCTTGGCACTGGATACGCTTACTTGTCCGGTAGCAACCCCTCGTCGCACGATGAGTCCAAGGGTGTTACTGGTGCAGCTGGAAGTACACAAGCTCCTTCTGCTCCACAACCTGCCAGTGGAAACACTGACGAGTACTATTCAGCTGGCGTTCAAAAGGGTGCTTATGACTCTGGTCACAATCACTACAGTACTAGTGAATCATCAAAGACTAATGCAAAGTCCTCTGGCCTTGCAGCAGGTTCTGGTAGCGCAACTTCCTCTGCTACTAAGACAGGGAGTTCTAAACCTACCAGTGAATTAGAGGTTGAAGTTATTGGTATTGAGGACAGAGGTGAAGCGACTGTTCTTGCTCAGAAGGTCTCTAAGCAATTGATCAGTAAGGGTTTCGATTTGAGCTCCGGAAAACTTATTGTTGACACTAAGACCGGAACAATTTCTTTGAATGGTAAGGAAATTGGTTCTGCTGAGACTTCAACTAAGGGTGTGTCTTCAAGTGAGGGAGTTTCGGAGACCAACAAGGGTCATTCTTCTGCACCTGTCTCTGGAACTCCATTTTCTCTGTCCACTACAGGACCAAATTCTGTATCGGGCAGTAAGAGCAGTGCAGTCCCAGCCGAGGCGCACGCTAGTCACTCTACAAGTGGCTCATCTAAACAGGCACCTTTGATGCCTGGTAGCTTCCAAGCATAAGTTTTTTCTACTTTTGAGATTGTATAACCTACCAAATAAATTCTACATTATATATCACATAATAAAATTCCTAAAAATACCCAAAATTCTCCTAAAAGGAGTTAAAATATGCCTAAAAGTGATCAATTATACAACCTCCTGTCCAATTCTCTCAAAACATTAGCGACGGACTGCACTTCAACCTGCATTCCTCTCGTAGTAAGTTTACCCACTAATGTACTGAAGTCAACAGAGTTAAACTTCTTGTGTCGCGATAAAGTCTTGTAAGCATCGGCGCATGGGATGAACATTCCCAGTGTGGATGTGGCCGGGTTGCTTGTGGCAATCAAGGGAGGAGGAGCTGACGATGATGGAGTAGTAGGCATGACCATCGATACAAGCGAAGTAGTCGACGTCAGCAAATTGGGCTTAGAGTCTGACCTTGGGCGGTTAGGTTGAGGAGATGGAGTTTGAGTAGTTGGAGTTTGTTCTGCAGGGGTTCCCTTATTAGAAGCAGCAGGAGTTTCTTTCGGCTTATTAGCAACCGTTGTACAGAATAATGTCGACATGGGGTCCATCTGACATTGTTGGCAGGTACCAGGGTTTCCAGTACAGCCGGAGTCAGAAGTTCCCTCTCCAGAGTTTTCTGGCTTCACTTCAATAAACGAAGATCTTGTTTCTGTATCTCTTCTCACAACAGTAGGAACTGCGCCAGGTGTGAGGTTTGTTATCTCGCGTATTTCCACAGAGGGTCCGGGGTGCATTACTGGTAAAGCACTAGGTCTCATGCCGTGGTTATTCACTATTGGTGGAAGCGTTTTGTGTTCGTCATCATGCACCTCGTCGTTCAAATTCATCCTAGTTGAATCCTCGTTGAGAGTGCTATTCAATCTCGCAGCTTCCTTAGCAGCCTCACGACAAACACATGGTGTGTCATCTGAACAGAAACCGCAGTTGTCCACGGGTGACGATTCATTGAAAGCTTCTCCTGAGCTTCCCTTTTTCAATCTCTTCAAGTCTGGCATTTGTTTGGTCTTGGTAGAGAATTTCTCCGTGAAGTCGGTTTCTAAGACTTCCTTGGACTTCCTCTTGCGTGGCAAAGAAACAGCAGCCATAGGTTTGAACATGTTTATTGTGTCCTCCAAACTTTGAACATCGATCTCCTTGTCTGGGTTCGATTCTTTCAATCCCACAGATTCGCAGAGACAATCATCCTTTAAGCAAACACCGCAGTCGAAATTATTGTTCTTGTCCTTTGCCGGAGTGTTGGTTTTCGATACTGGAGTAAAGTTTGTGACCTTGTGCAGGTGAGTATGCTGGTGATGTTGGGGTGGTTGCCTTGGGGCGTATACTGGAGGAGAGTCAGCAGATGGTGCCGGCGATATCTGCTGAACAGAATACGACGAGCTCGCTGGAGATCCTGCTCCTGCGGATACCGACGGTGAGTTGTGCATGGAAAATGCAGGCTTAAAGTAGGGGCGAGTATGTGGCAAAGCTGTCGGGGATGTAGCGGCTGGTGACGAGACGAAGCCGTGAGTAGACTCTTTCAAGTTGGAGACCTCTGCCTTCAACAGTTCCAAGCTCTTGATTAAAAACTGGTTTTCTAACTTTAGCTTGTTGATGGTGTTAACCAAGCCCATTTCCTTGACTTCCTTCTCTTTTTCAACCTCCATTAACTTCTGTTCTAATTCTTGTACTCTAGTAGCTCTGCGCTCTCTGAAAGCTCTCTGTGCTGCGCGATTCTGTGCCTTCCTCTTCGACGCAGGGGTATCAACACTAGGTTTTCTTCCTGGTTTTGGTCTAGGAGGCAACACCCACTCCTTGGAAGTAATGATCTGAGTGACGCTCGGAGGAGAGTTACCTTCCAAACTGCTTGCGGCTGAAGAAGCTGCTGTCATGCCATTAGGAAGGGTGACAGATCCGGGTCTGAAGTTACCTGAGGATGGTGGGGACGAAGCCGCAGGCGAAATAGCGATGGGGGAACCTGCAGATCTAGGTGCTATCGACGGACCCTTTGACGTCATATCGTGAATTCAGCTATTGTCTCGATGTCTCCTGAAACGAAATCAAGTTAAGTAATGGTAGTCAAATCTAAATTTTTTTTATCTTTTCCATCAGTAATGCAAAAACGGATGAATATTGCAATCAAGACTTTTTTTTTTTTCAAAGTAGCCAATCACTGGGCAGCAAAGTAAAGGAGTAATCCGTCCAACCGCAATCGAAATTGACCTTATAGGTACGAATTTACAGCTGTAATACACTACATTACTATTTAACAATTTCCTTCAAGATAATGATGCTCCTTCTTTCAGTTATTGTACCAGACGGTTATTAAAAAGGAGCTTCCGATATCGGAAAGCGGGCTTTTCGTTATGAAATCGACTTTTCTTTTTTCTCTGCTCACGTTTTATTTTTTGCGCTTTGTATCAATAAAGGGAGTATGTTTTACATGGTGATAATTTACATTGTTGATATGTACAGTTGGATGCCAGGAAAACGGCTCAAGTAACATGGCAATTGCCTTAAGCTTCTCGAGAACCGAACTACCTCAAATGCAGTGGAAAGCTCTTACTTACCTCCCTGAATTTCAGCCTGGACTCTAGCAATTTCCTCTGGAGTAGGTCCTCCAGCAACAACCTTGTTCAAGGAAGTCTTCCCTAAAGCTTCTCTCATCTTTCTCTCTTCCTCAGCAACCTTGGCAGCGTTAGCCTCGACATACTTCTCGTACTGTTCGTATTGAAGCTGACCGTGCTCTCTAATAATATCCAAAGGCATCTTAGGCTCCTTAGCCAAAGCTGGGGTACCCAACATAGCAGCCAAAAAGTTACCTGCATTTGGTCTTGTATTTTCCTTCTTCCACTGCTCTCTCAATTTTGCTTCACGGACTCTGAACTCCTCAGGAACCTTGTATCTGTCTGGGTAGGAGTTCAAAATTGGTCTAATGTCCTTAGCTGGTTGGGTAGCCAAATACTCCAAGAAAGGAACCAACTGAATCAAGTAGTCATCAGGAGTTCCGTCCCATTTCTTAGCCATGATAGCGTTTTCTGGCTGCAAACAGACGGACTCTTCGTCAACATCAATGACAACAGTCTTACCCAAGTCACGGTTCAACAAAGACATGTCCTTGATAAACTTTCCGTCCTTATAACGACAAGCTTCTCTGAATAACGTGTACTGAATAGCGGCTTGCATTGGGTCCAACTTCTGTACAGTCTTTTCAGAGTACATCTGCTGATTGGAAGCGAAAACAACGATCTCGTAGTACTGGGACAAGTATCTCAAGAAGTAGTCCACACCTGGTCTCTTTGCGGTTCTCCAACCATTCTTGGTGTCCCATTCGGAGTGGATCAACAAATCGTCCAAAGTCACAACCAAAGTCAATGGTCTACGGTAAGCCTCTGGTGCCGGTGGCGGCAACAACTTCTCGAAAACTGGCTCAGAGAAGAAAGTGAACCAAGATGACAAACGTGCACTTAATCTCTCATACATCAATTGTGGAGAGTAACCGTCACCGATAGATGTAGCCTGCAAACTCTTCTGCTCCTCCTCAGAGTCCCAGTTACGACTCAAATACCCGGCACCACCGAGCAAACCGGCGAAGGAGATGAGGTAAAAGTAGTTTGCCATTTTCTCACGCTGCAAGTCCTTAGAAGTTTGTGCTCTTCTTCTTCTTCTAGAACGCTGAGCACCTTCTTCAGATTTGTCTTCCTCTGTGGATTTGTTCTCAGCCTCTGGGTCTTCAAAACCAGCCTTGGCCAACATATCATCAGTTAAGATAGAGTTTGTCGCCTTCTCAGTTTCCTTTGGCTTTTCCTCATTTGAGGGTTTGGTAGAGTACGCCTTGAAATTGTTTATTATAGATGGCATAGTCATCCTCAGAGCGGTGACACCGCGCAAGGAGTGCGCAGTTGCCCTTGAGATCATTCTGGTTCTTAACATAATTGCTTGAGAGTCTTTTGGTGGAAAAAATTTGACATCGTACAAGTCGGAGCAAAATGTGCAGGAATTAAAGTCACAATGCTTAGACGACTTATTGGGGTTCACTACATCCTGCTCAGGAGCTACTCTAACAGAGTTCCCAAGAAGAATCTCTTACTCAGGTCGCTCGATTATGTGAAAAAGGTAGATGAGGAGCAGTATAAGTTGGTGCACGATAGCAGCGTACTGAGCAAGGTCCGGCAACTTGTGGAAAGGATATCTGACAACAAAGAGATGCTATATTTATTAGCGTTATTTCATAACGAATGCAGAAAGGTTGGTATAGATCATAGTATAGAGGGAAGAGAGAAAACGCTCAAGTTCTATATGAGCTACTATTTGCGCTTAAAACCTATACACAATTCGTTCTGGGAAACTTGTCAGCTCATGAATATCGCGAACCACAACCACAAACTACATTGCGATCCAAAGGACTTGGGACTCCTTGACCCCAAGAATTTCGATGTGCTGTTCCTTGAGGCGCTCCGGTCAGGATCGTACGAAGGTACAGACTTCAAAGATGTGCAAACATTTTCTACAGTAAAACCTGACTTCAAGCCATAACAGTTATCAAACTTCACGCATTTAAATATAGTACGTAATCATAACGATGGAGTTCCCGAAAGAAGCAAGATAAGCATAGTAACTACTGTGCTTTATGGTTTTGGAATATGCAAAGACTTAGAAATCTCTGCACAGCCCTGCAAGAAGAAACCAATAGCAATGGAGTGGAATTCAAAAGGCGTACCCTTGAAGATCATTCCGCCGGGTAAATTGGCCAATATCCAGTCATTATAAACCAAGAGAGCCATAAATGCTACCCAGAATAAGTTGCTTGGAATTGGAAGTCCTTCAAAGTACTGAGATTTGCCGGTCTTGTCCTTTGGGATATTGTTTGTCGAAATGTTGAACCTAGCTAATCTAGTCAATCCACATAATACCCAGAAGGTCAAGAACAATACGTCCACGGTAGATTGGAAACCTATAGCGAAAGCAATTGTAGCAGGGCTAACGCCAAACGAAACAAGGTCAGCCAAAGAATCCAATTCCTGACCCATCAACGACGACTTATTTCTCATTCTGGCAACTCTTCCATCAAAGAAGTCGAAGAAGAGACCCAAGCATATGAAAAAGTGGGCACGCTGAACGTAGTGAGTTTGACCAGTCAAGGTGAATCTCAAGCACGAAATGATTGAGTAAAAGCCAGAGAACCCATTCAACAAGGTGATGAAATCGGCCATGTGCAAATTGCGAATCATGCTGAAGTGTCTCTTGTCCTCGATGAAAGCTGCATATTCTGTCTTGTCAGGCTTTGGCAATTCATCCTTGGATGACAACGAAAAAAGGGAAGAAGATCTTCTCAATGGTGGGTTAGGAATGCTCGAGCGGTCAACGAGTTCAGTTTCTGAATCAGAGGCAATCGCCGATTCGTGCTTTTGCACACCAGATGAAGACATTGTTGATTTTTGTAGTTGGTTGCCTTCTACAAAACTTAATTTTGCGAAATTCACAAACTTGCTGTACTCATTTGAAGAGTCAAGAAAAAAAAAGAATTTACCGCAACCATAAAAGGGTGGCATAATCATACATAACTTTGAGCACAGCCCTTCGAATCTAACTTTTCCCGTCAATTCGCGAACCGCGTTGCGTGTTAGTAATATTGGCAATAAAGTTTAAGGAGTTCTTTCAACAGCTTCCCACGGTACACGTTAGTGGCCATTTTGCACGTTCATACAGGAGTTGAATAATTGATGTAAAAGTGATCGTATTCTAGATAAGCTATTCTATTTCTAATGATTTGAGCTAACTAAAAGTTGAGGAATGTTTGTTCCAGAAGGCGTTTTCTCTATCGGTGCCTCACTCTCTGGAGTTTTCACTTCCCCGACTGCTTGCCTTTGACCTGCTTCAAAGGCAGCCTGGACGCCCCGTTCAAGGGCAGCTTGGGAAATGACAAACGAATGCATAGATTCACTCGATGAAGTACGAGACAAAGTCTTCAAGTTATTGATGCCCGGGGGTGTTCTCGCACCCTCAGCGTTGTTGAAACTTGCGAGACTTGGAAGTCCAGTAGGTCCAGTCAAGTTACTCATAGTTGAGTTGGACGAGTTGGAATTTTCACTGGCCAGACGACCGTGTCCCAACTTTTCGTCGCCTTCATGAGCTGTGGAGGTTTGTTGGGTATGCTGCAATTCATGGATCTTTTGAGAAAGAAGGTTCTGCTGCTGCTTCAAGATCTGTTGTTGCATTTCCAAATAAGTTTGATGTTGGGCATCATGAGTTCCGCTGGCATCTCCATTAACTTTAAAACTAGAACCTGAGTCTCCTGGAGACCAAGTAGGAGACGTCATAGTAGAGTTTAAGCTAACGGATGAACCAATGGTATTCGTGCTCAAGTTTGCATGTTGAGCGATGCCGTTCATAAATGTTTGGTCGAATGGATTACCATCTTCTGGCGAGCCTGGAACAGGTGTTTTGATAGTTGGGGTGAAGATACCAGTCAAGCTGTCATCATTGCTAAAAGACAACTTGAAATTGTTCTTGATACCATCTGTTGAAAGGCTCTTTCCGGCATCAGGTGTTGTTGGCTTGGAAGAGGCAGAACCATCCTTAGGATTGGCCTTTTTCAATTCCTTGGCCTTCTTGATTTCAAGCTCCTTTAATTCGATCTTCGCCTGAAGGAGCTCGAATCTCTTATAATGTTGAGCACCGTATTTGAAAAGCTCTTCTAAATCAACAAACCAGTTGTTGAAGTCTGCAGGAGTAGAGCATTTAAATGTGTACTTCTTGTTGCTGTTGGAGTTCTTCACGAGCTGGAATTTCAATCCTTTCTCATCTTTGATCTTGATCCCACAGTCATTGAGATTGTACGATTTCACAGGAATGTCATCAGGCCCAATGAATCCTCCAACCTTATCTTTGCCACCATTTTTCTTGAACATCACTCCAGCAATTGCAGGTAACTTACCCTCATTGTTCTCATCGCTTTCGATTTTGAACTCATGTAAGTAGTTACAAGTCAAAACATAGAAGCAACGGCTATACTTCTTTAAAAGCTTAGACTTTTTGTATAAGACACCAAACCGAATACACTTGTTATGGATGGATGTCTCGTATGGTAAAGTAAGGCTCTTGAAAGTACGGATTTCTTTCTTGGGTTGAATGGAAGTATCCTTGTAAATGTTCAAGAAATTTGGATTCATGGAGATAAAGTATTCCCAGTCCTTTGCAGAGGATGTTGATATTTTCTCTTTCATGAATTTATAGAAGTCTGGGCTCAATTCTAACTTACCAAACTTATCGATCACAACGGACAATTCCTTCATGACATAGGAGAACAACTCTTTCGAGATGTTTTGCAAGTTGACATACGAAGCAAACATATAATTCTCGTGGATCAATTGGTGCTTTACTTGATAGTCAACCCTCAATTTAATCAAGAAAGGATCATCCATGACACCATCGTCTTCATCCTCGCCACCTTTTTCCTCATCAGTGAGCAAGTTCTTCTTGAGAACAGGGACTTTTTTGCTGTATCTCTCAATAGAAGACTTGTACTCACTGAGGACGACTCCAGTTTCGCTGATTTCTTTGGCGAGCTGATAGTTGCAGAATGATTCATTCTTCAACGACGACTTGATCTCCTTGATTTTATTTGACAAGTTCTTTAACAAAATCTCAAGTCTCGGAATAATCTTAGTCGTTAAGTCTCTGTGAAGTTTGGAGTTAGTCTGGTATAATAACTGGTGATGGTTCAAAAGTAAGGGAGGAAAGTTGGTAAACAACGCGTCATCAGGGAAGAAATTTGGTTGAATCTTCACGTCGTTGGTTGCATGGCTGGAGGAGTTAGCCGGCGGTGTTGAAGTTTTCGAGGCAGAAGACGAAGTTCTCTTGTGTGTGTTAACGTGCTCCTTGGTGGACTTTAAAAAGGTAGAGTTGTTGGACTTAGTCTTCAATAACCCAGGTCTTTTGGCGTCACTAGATGGAGTGGTGATAGTGGATGTCAGACCATGCGCTGTGAATTTATTATCTTTAGTCGGTGTGCTTGGAGGGTGTCCAGTACCGTTGGAGGAAACAATCAGTCCAGATTTTGAATGGTTTCCATTGTGATCCTTGTGGTGACCATGGCTGTGCTGCGCTGTAGAGATTTCGTTGATAACTTTTCTCGGCAAGTCTTTAAATCCTGGAAACTGAATCGAACTAAGCAATTGATAATTGAGGTTGGATTCAAACTCCTTCACGAGGGCTATTTCTTTGAGATAATGGATAATAGACTTCACGAAATATTTCCAATATTTGAAAAATGCTACCAAATTATCAATTGGTTTCGCATCATGATTGGGTAGGTTAATGTAAAAGGGAGACTTCGGATCAGAAGCTGGAAGGACGTTCTCCTTCGTAAACGTGAACTCTTGCATTGTTGTACACTGTCGAGTTGTCGAAGGATATCCTAGTTGAAACAAAAAATTTAGGGGATGAGAGAAGCGCAAAAAAAATGCAAAACTTCCGCTTATATATCCAAAACAAGTTTGATCTACAATCTCGTTGGCTTGTATCATGTTCGAAATTTTTGTTGCATCACTATGCACAAGGGTGACTTGTGAACCAGTATCAAAACCATAAGCGAACCATTTTCCTCATTTTGGGTGTATTATATTATTTTTGTGGTAGATATAGCTACAATTGAACGGTTCTTTTTCAAGGGATTTCAATTTTTAGAAGCAAATTTCTCGGTGGTAGTCCGCGCAATGTGTAGAAAGGGCCTGGACCGTTTGTAAAGAATGATTTCCTCGATAACAAGTATATCTGGAAATTGGACTAATTATGAAGACCAAATTGACGAATCCAAATTTGTTCTATGGTTGCTCTCATACTATCCTACACATGAACATCAGGTTTTGAAAGGTAAAAAACGGTATTTCTGAGGCGGGATGATCTACGATTATTCCGCGATGCCCGTGTAGTTTTCTTGTCGTTTGCTTTCGTTTAGGTAACCCGCCCCTTTGTACAATCCCACCATTTCCTTGCGATGCCTTCCTAGCATAGCCCATGCAGAGCAATCAGGTGAAGGATTTTTGTGAATACATGTACAACAAGGCAGGCTGTGCCCACAGGAAACTTTTTATTAGGGCTGAGATTTCTTACAAAAATGCCTACTTTATACGAAGCCTTGTTGTGTATTTTCACCGTTATCTTATAGATATGCCCCCACACTCAGGAAGTATACTTGGATGACGCGTATAGGACCTCCTGCAGTATCAAGGGCACAATTATTAAAGTTTTGATTTTGTGCACTCCTTTCGTCTCCTCTCTATATTTAGCCATTGTGAAAGTCGTTGAAATCATTTCAAAAGTGAGTTTTTCCGGTACCTGCGGAAAGATTTCCAGTTACCCGTGATCACCAGTGTATAACTAAGATTTTACACTCAGAATGGCTTGAGTCTTTTGAGATCTTAGAGAATCATTTTGATCCCTCAATAGTGACATTTCTACCAACATACTGGTTTTGTTACTGTAGCTAGCCATCTTCATTAAGTTGTCGTTTTCTTTTTTTAAGATTGAAAGTTTGCTCACAATTTTATGCGCAAGCTCTTGCTCGTCATAGTGTCCATCACTGGTAAAAGTAGACGAATTACCATGCGCGGAATTAAGGTGCAAGCTAACAATAAGAGCCTCCAATCTCTCTTTTGTCTCCTCTAACTCGTTAGTTCTCGCCTCTAGCGTTGACGACATCTCCTGTAAGAGTTCAAAATGACTTCCAGGCATTTTTAAACTTTTATGTTGACTTGAACTCGAGTCATTGCTTGTCAAAGTCGCCGTGTTGGTTGCTGATGTAGATGCACTATTGTTTACGGTTCGAGGGTTCTTGTTCATTGTGCTGAGTTGGTCTGTTAAGTTCTTTATGATTTGATCGCGTAATGTTAATTCGGCCTTCAACTTCAAGTTACTTTCTTCCAATTCATTTATCAAACCTCTTTCTACTTCCTTAGTTGCTCCATGCGACTGCCCGAGTACTTCATTGGAGTTGATAGTGAGGTCTCCATTTAGTGGTTTAATTGGCTTTTGAAAATTTGATGGGACGTAGCTTTGCGCATTATAGTTCATTCTAGGACGTCTCAAACCCTTCGAGTTCGCATAATTTTGAAAAGGTTCCCCTTGCTGTAGATTTGAAACTGTACCTTTCTCAATCGAAAACCGACCATGCTGTTGAGGATTTCCGTACAAGTTAGAGTAATTGTTGATAGAAGGGGTATTCAGCTGCCAAAAGTTCGAGTTGTTGAAGCCCTTAGAATTTGAATGTCCAGTAGTAAAGTCTTCATAAGTGTTGTGATAGCTATTTGAAATGTAGTCAACATTCTCAAACGTGCTGGGGAACGAGGCTCCTGAATCATGATTGGCGTTCTTATCTTATTAGTACAATTTCTTTAACCTCATAGTTTATCTCATACATACGGGCAAGTATCTATCCATGTTTAATTTCTTTATCATGCGACTTTGGTCCGCTTTATATGGTCTATAAATTTGCTGCAAAAAAAATGGATGGTATGTGTTTCAAATATCGCATGTACTAAAATCACAAAATCTATGTGTATTTACTTGTCTAAAGGTCACACGAAAGCGCTTCCATTTCCTATCATTTGCTTGAACATTTGACCATTTGGAGTATTCAAGACCGTTTGTGGTAGGTTCAATATTTTATCTTCCAAGTTCTTACCAACTAAGAAGTCCACCAAGACATCTGTGAAGTGGTTGCAATTGTTCTCAAACAAGTCATACTTGGAAGCATCATACTTCTTATCTTCACGATCTTCTAATTCTGCCACAAACTCATCAAAAATATCCTGACCGATGAATGTCTCCCCCATATCTATAACTCTAACAGGCAAACCATACTTTGTTTTACCAGGAGTTGCTGTTTTGATTCCATCTTGGATATAGGTTTCCTTGCCGTATGCAACGACGGAAGTATGGTAAACAGCATCCAACTTCACCCCGAGAATCATAGGCGAATAAAGGGCAGCTAGTCCCTGCGAAAGATCGTAAACATATACCCTTACTGGAAACGACGGTTCATCCTCCATGACTACTTGATTCAGGTTATGTTTTCTCAGTTAAATGCAACACTGTTGCTTATATATCTTTTTATGGTGGCAAAACGAATAATCTGAATAAAATAACCTGGAAGGCGATTTCATATTCAATAAAAAAGGAACGTCGTGCATGCCATCAACTTCGATCTCCGATTCTGAAAAAAAAAAACTAGGGACTTGTATAGCCAAACCTCACATGCATACAATAAACGCCTGAGATCGAAATACACGAGGATGGTGAAGTACCGAATCTAATCATATTAATTAACCGGAACATTATCAATTCATATACATCTGGAACATCAATTCCAAAAAAGAAATCACAACCACAGCATTATGAACAAGACCTTTCAGTCTGAATTCCAGAAGACGAAATCTCTGCTAAAAGGCTTTCTCGGAAGGACATTCCTTGACAGCTCCTTACTATTGGGATTTGTCACGATCAATCAGCAGAGCTTTCAGAAATTCATAATCAATGATTTTAACCAGTATGTTCTGAATGCACGCAACTTGGAAGAGCACGAGGGCGGTGAACTAGAGTTTCACACGATAAAGTACATTGAGCAGTTCTGGTCCGAATTTCATTACCCGATTGTGAAGTATTTTCAATCACAGCATGCTGAGTTCTCTGCCAACTTGATGAAAGATTATAAAAAGAGTCAAAATGATGGAAGGAAATTCAACGTGAAACCAGTGGAGGCAAGAAAGCTTCACGAAAACTTCATAAAATACTTCAAACTGGTGTCGCTGTTCTATTCGTTGTTATTGAAATGTTTCTGTACACAATACAAGAACCCATTCATGCCCAGGAAAATTTTGAAAGCATTCGATTTTGAAGTCACGGAGGAAGCAATTAATGCAGAGTTATCTAGTACGCAAGCGAATCTACTTTATCTAGTTCACAAGTGTTTACTTTGCCTAGGGGACATGCATCGTCATAGAACTTTCATGGAAACAGCTTACATACAGCCCTGTTTATCATTGAAAGACTTTTTCAAGCACCGAGAAGCTTCTGGCAAAAAAAAGACGTCGCTCTTGCTACCGAAGTACGAGAGAGCCTTACAGCTTTACGGTTTTTGCATCCTTTTATTGCCTGCGTTGAATGAGCCTTACAACCACATGGGTATGATCTATAATTTGATTGACGATAAGTATCACGCCTGTTTTTGGTTACTAAGATCACAATTCACAAGATTACCAGATTACAAGTTGGGGCTTGCTAATCTTCAAAACATTCTCGGAAAGAGTTGGTTTATTTCAACTCTCACCCAGTACAAAAGTCAAAATCTGCCTAATGATTTTGACCCTGACATTCTAAATGTGTATTTGATTTGCTTGGCTTGTTACTTTTACATTCCTGACACTTATAAGAAAGGCCCTAATGTGATAAAAGGAGTGACATTTTCAAAGCTAGAAAGTGAACTCTTCAAGACCATGAGCGACAATTTCAAGAATTTATTGCGCTTGTCAGATTCGCATTCCGGGGGATTCTTCATTCAGCAATTGACCGTTCTATTTAGTTTCAATGAGTTGATCCTTAATTGGGGTATTCAAAATGCTGATGTCCTTATTAAATACAACAAGTTTGTATTCAGGTATATCGAACGTATTCTTGAAATGGGGACACAGTTAAAGGAGTTTGATGACGAAGAGAAGTCAGGTTATCTTATATTAATGAGATTCATTCTTGCCTGGTTGAAAGAAAACAAGCTGGCATATAGAATATTTGCAACCCGTTTTGGGACGATGGAGAAATTGGCTAGTTCTTTGAATTTTCTATTGTCGCCTGATTCACATCCTGAAGGTACTGAAGGAGAGACATTTAGCTCTCAAGAAGCAAAGGAGTTTCTTAATTCATCTACTAGACCTGTTCGAAGCTTTTTTTTTGAAGAGGATGTTCAGTTTAGAGACTTCCTGCTTATCAAATATCAGTTTAAGGATTTCAAAGATGACCATTTATTCACTTCACAGAACATCGACTTGCTTGTTGGTGACTACTCAGTCTATGTGAGTGCTTCTGAAGTTCCATCATTCTTGGACAATAGGGCGGTCTCTAGAATAAAGATGACCAATTCAACACCAAATGCATTCGGCATTGATAGAGAGGTTTGCAAATACAAGAACTACTTACGGACAATATCAGTGTTGGTTTTGGGGAAAAGGTTAATGGAAGTTAACCTGGACAACATTTATTTTGATCTGGATATTTCACGTTTTGTTGTGAAGAGCATACGCAATGGTGGAAAGCCCAACCGAAAGCAAAAACCCAAGACGCAGACAGAAGATCCTCAAGGGGAAGTTGAAGTCGCTACTTCACCATCTAAGTCTCAGCCTAATGTTACAGTTAACCCAACAATTGAAGACATCGAGTCTGTCATCGCGAGCCACACCAGTCTGATCATTTTTCAAAATGGCATCGAGCCTACCGACGTTCAAAGAAATGTAGAAATCGCAACCTCTAGCAATGAATGCGCGGTTTCACATATTAATACACCTTCGAGCATCTCTGCCAGTGGGTCGGTGCCTTTGGAAAATGCCCAATTTGGGATTTCTTTAATGCCGAATCAAACCTATCCTCAAACTTCGTCTGGTCCTTCGGTTTTTGCTGGAAATCCGCCCCCTAATTTACAGGCAGCCCCTAACGTACCTCATCCGTTACAGTACCAACAGTTTGGTCTTAACAACCAGTCGTCTTACTTGACAGCCCCACCATTTTATGGGCAACCGCATGGATATGGGTCATATCCCATTTTCTTTAATCAGGCTCTCGAACTGCAGAATCGTGGGCCTGGCCCTGAAAACCCGGGAACTTATCCACAGTATCAATAACAAGTAAAACGTCTATATATGTAGGTTAATAAATCGCGTCGTTACGTAAGATCCACTTTCACGTATGAGCACGCGCATCTCCATCGGTTCTGCTCGAGAAAAAATGTGGTCTGAGGTGTACAAAATGTCAATTTTCAACTTCAACAGGAACGAATCGATTGTGGATTTTGAGACCAAGAAGTAGTGATGTCTGAATCGATCAAGCACAGAGCCAATAAGACTACGTATGAGTTCAGTACACCGGCGGCCGATTCGCCTTTAGAGGTGTTGAATGAGTTTTACTGGACCAAAGAACTGGAACCGCACGTTCTTCGGAGAAAGCAAATTCTTGCAAAATACCCCGAGGTAACGAAGCTCACCGGTCATGAGCCTAAAACCAAGTGGTATGTCGTGCTTATAGTTGCTTTACAGTTCTCTACGGCCTACTACTTGAGGAATACAGCAATTTTTGACTGGAAATTTATTGCATTAGCATATGTGATTGGTGCCACTTCAAACCAAGCCTTGTTTTTGGCTATTCACGAATTATCTCACAACCTTTTGTTCAAAAAGCCAATCCACAACAAGGTCTTCGCCATTTTTGCAAACTTGCCAATTGGAATCCCGTATTCTGCCTCGTTTCAACCATACCACCAACTTCACCACAAATTTTTAGGAGATGAATACTTGGACACTGATTTGCCAACAAAATACGAGGGATTGTTCCTCTCAAACGTGTTAGGAAAGGTCTTCTTTGCTACCTGCCAAATCCTTTTCTACGCTTTGAGGCCCATGTTCATTACGCAAATAAAATTCACGTGGGTTCATTTACTCAACGTTGTTTGTCAAGTTTTGGTTGATGTGATTATGGTCAAAAATTGGGGTGCTAAATCACTTTGCTACTTTATTATGAGCTCTTTCCTTGCTGGATCATTGCACCCATGTGCTGGGCACTTCATTGCTGAACACTACGTCTTGAATGAGAACAACAAGCAAAAGACCAGCAAAAAGGACGACGTGAACATTAGCAAGGAGTTGTTGCCTGAAGAGACTTACTCATACTACGGCTCATTGAACTACTTAACGTGGAATGTGGGATATCACAATGAACATCATGATTTCCCATTTATTGCATGGACTAAGTTGCCAGAGCTCAGAAGAATTGCATCTGAGTTCTACGACCCGTTACCAAAAGTAGAATCTTGGTGCGGGGTGATTTTTTGGTTCTGTTTCAGTGATTTGAACTCATTGTGGAACAGAGTAAAGAGAGTTGGAAAAGAAAAGCATGGACACAAGGTTAAAGCTAGATTGGATATGAACTAAGGACAAATAAACTTGAAAGTTTGATATTGTATATTTATTTATGGTTACGCTTACTTGAAATTTCAAGAGTGAAGTCATTGCAGACGTTTTATCGACTCGTAGACTTCAAGTTATTATATACCTCTAATCAAGCGAGTGACTTCGTCCAAGCCGTCCTCCGACAACTCTGCCAATTTGGACTTGACCACATCTGCGAGGTCCTCAACCTTAATCAACTCACCCTCATCACTATCATTACCTTGACCCAAAAGTTTAACTCTCAACTGACCAGCTGGATACTCTTCCTTACCCAAGATAACTGCTAACTGAGCGCCAGACTTCTCTGCTGCCTCGAACTGCTTACGGATGTTAGGTTTGGCTTTGTACAAGTACTCTGCACTGATTCCAGCCTTCCATAATTGGTTGATGACAGCCATTCTCTCTTTCAAGAAACCGTTCCAGCCTTCTCCTCCACCGAAAGCCATTACGTAGACCTGGGTCTGAGAAGAACCAATTTTGTCCAACTCTTTTCCAATTCTTGCCTTAACTGTAGAGAAAATTCTTTCCACACCGAAAGAAATACCAACACAAGGAATGGACTTACCGTTCGAGAACATACCAACTAAGTTGTCATAACGGCCACCAGCAGCAATGGATCCGACACCAACGTATTCAGAAGCATCATCGTCATCCTTCTTTTTCAGCTTCAGAGCTTTTTGTGCCTTTTCCTTCAACTCGCTGGCGTTTTCAGGAGGCGCAGATGCAGCCGTAACGGCTTCGTAAATCAAGCCGGTGTAGTAGTCTAAGCCTCTAGCCAAAGACAAGTCGAAACTAAGGAAGTTGTTAATCTCAAATGAGTCAACATAATCTGCCAAAATGGACATTTCTTGAATACCTTCTTGGGCAGACTTATTCGATGCCAACAATTCGCTGCCCTTCAAGAAGTCCAAGGTTTCACGAATAGTACCCTTGTTCATTACGAACTCACCAATCTTGTCAGCCACTTCTTCTGGTTGTCCCTTCTCCACGACCATTTCCTTCTTAACAGCGTCCCAAGGCAGTTTGTCCAACTTGTCGACTGCTGAAGAAACCTTTCTAACATCCTCGTCCTTAACTCCACAGGCTTGGAAGATACCATCCAAAATCTTTCTGTGGTTGAGCTTGACCTTGAAGTCTTGAATTCCCAAAGAAACCAAACCTTCGCACAAGATGGTCAAAATCTCAGAGTCAGGAACCATTGTGTCGTAATTACCAGCAACATCAAAGTCACACTGGTAGAATTCTCTCATTCTACCTTTTGTCATTGCAGGCTGGTCTCTTCTGTACACTTTTGCAATGTGGTATCTCTTAATGCTGCTGATACTGTTACATGCAACAAATCTGGCGAATGGGACAGTCAAGTCGTATCTGAGAGAGGTCAACTCACCTCCTTGGTCCTCCAAGTTGTAAATCAACTTCGAATCTTCACCGTACTTTCCAGTCAAGATTTCTCTCAACTCGAAAACTGGAGTGTCAATTGTGACACCACCGTGCTTCTTGAACAAATTACTCAAAGTGCCGAAGATAGCCTCTCTGATGACCATGTCTTTCTCAGCCCAGTCCTTGGTTCCCTTTGGAGTCTTCAATAAAAACTGATCTTGCTTCTTAGACTTCTTGGCATTCGCCTTTGGCTTAGTAGTATTAGCGGCAGCTGCTGGAGCTGCAGCTTTGGTTGCTTCGGTGGACATGTTTCTAAAAGTCTTTCCTGTTAATTTTGGAAGTAGCCTATTGAACATAAACCTGATTTTTCAAGGCATCATATTTTTTTTTTCTATGACTAACGTACTGCACATAAAACATACATAATCAATCTTCATTGATACCGTTTGGCTTCGAAAACTTTAAGCGCATGACACCATCGCTAAGGATTCTTCTACCCCAGTTACCTGCTGCTGGATCACCTGTCTCATCTCTACATTGCTTCAAGAATGGTAACAACGAGGTGCCACCTGTGCCCTTTTCTTCTCCTCCGTTTTGCTTCTTCCTTGCCAATCCAGAGCGCATGGTAGATGATGAACCCATTTTGGCAGTCTTCTTGGCCTGCAAGACAATATACCTAGTAACAATCTGGATATGCTTGTCACGGAACAGTTTCAACATAGCCAAGCAAGCATCATAACTGATCGTCAACTCAGAGTTTTCATCTCCCTTTTCAAGAACGTAATCCCTGATATTTGTTACCCTTCCCAACTCTTTCAAAAATTCTCTGTGGTTCTTTGGCATGTAATTACGCATTTCATCCATGAAAGCATTTGATGGTCCTTCCAGAGTCCTATCGTCGTTGTGAGGTAAAGGTCTCTCTCCTGTAGAGTAGTGCTTCACACTCAACAAAACATCCAAAAATTGAATCAAAGAACTTTGTGCATTGGATCCACCAGCATATGCCCTTGGCTTGCCCGAAGCATCTCCTTCGTATGTTATACCATTTTTGTCCAAGCCCACATCAGCCATATTCTTCCAACCTGCCAAATATGGCCGTATTCTGAAGTAAAAGATATGAGGATCACACATTTCTTCCATTCTCATCAAAACTGACCCTAAATGATCAATACTCTCTGCAAGGTTTTGCAAGGCTACCACAAGATTTTCTTGGTCATCATTTTGAGCGTACTTGATAGCTTCTAGACCAGCTTTTATAGCAAAAGATCCCTTGTACTCAAAGTACACTGATATCAAGTAAAACCAACTTTCATCAATGGAACCGGTGAAGGTGTTTATGGTAGTCAAGTTATCCAAATCCCAGAAATCGCCGTCTTCAGTTGGGATAATTTGCTTAAAGTTCCATAAGCACAAGTCAGCATAAGTTGCGACCGGGGGTAATCCCAAATACTCAGAAACTTCTATCCAAGGTTTGGAAATTTGTTCAGGAATTGCGCTCACTGGTTCTTTAGCTCCCCACACGTATGCATGGCCTAAAAAGCCTAAAACTTGATGTGCTCTACGGTATTCTCTAACGTCTCTCAATTGTTGAGTGTGGAGCACTGGCATCTTGTCAATTATGTTGCGTACTCTTTGAGTCAAGATCAAAGAAGGTAAATTGCGGATCACATCCTCCCATGGCTGGTAGTATTCACTCAGGATGGATTCCAAAGGAAGCTCATTCGGTAAAAACCCCGAATTTGGAAAGACATCATAGTCCTCCATACGTGGTATGGCCGTCATTGGTATCGATGATTCAAAGTGACTACAAAAGAATTTTAGTTGCCTTTTTTTTCAGATTGAGATGGTGCAATTTGGCAACAGGTGAGCAAATTCTGGTGCACACGGTTAAAACGGTCCCACCCAAAAAAAAAGCAATCGGATTGGGAACCCAAAGTAGAAGTCTAAAAATGGGAAATTTGCTAGGAGCCTCTACCTAGAATACGAAATGCGGAGTTTGGATAAGATTGTTAGAATGTTATGCCTTGTTTGCTCAGAATTCTTTTAGGTAGATCTTTTTTAGTTGTCATGAATTCTGAATCCATTTCGAACTAACGGAGCGCCTAAACCGGCAGCACCTCAACAGAAGTTGCAAATTGGAGGTCATTAGATTGATAAGGTCGTGTGCTTTTCAAAAATGCTATGGTCATGAAAAGAGGCTGCTAAGGTTTGGGACAGCCCGGAATTATGTGCTGTGCACGACCTGTTGTTCAATATTCCACGAGCGCCTTTATCCGAATCATCCCTATAGTGGGCAAAAGGTAAACTACAACAAACGCAAGTATGTCATTGAAAGGGTTCAAGAAGACGATTATTCGTGCACCTCAGAACTTTCGTCAGAAGATGAATATGGGGGAAATGACCTCTGATCCTGTTTACCAGGATGCCGAGAGACGTTTCAAGGAGTTGGAGAATGAGACCAAGAAATTGAGTAGTGAGTCCAAGAGATACTTCAATGCTGTCAATGGTATGTTGGACTTCCAGATTGATTTCTCAACGGCCATTGAGGAGATCTATAAGCCTATTAGTGGAAGATTGTCCGACCCAAATAGTACTGTGCCGGAAGATAACCCAGAAGGTATCAAGGCCTCCGAGCAGTACCGTGAAGTTGTTAAAGAATTGAAGGAAACGTTGAAACCTGACCTTGAATTGATTGAGAAGAGAATTGTGGAGCCAGCGCAAGAGTTATTGAAGGTGATTACAGCAATTAGAAAGATGGCAACCAAGAGAGAGCACAAGCAAGTTGACTTGGACCGTCATAAGAGAACTTTGAAGAAGTACCAAGAAAAGAAGGAAGCCACACCAAAGGATGAAGAAAGAATGTATACTGCAGACGCTGAAGTTCAGGTAGCACAGCAAGAGTACGACTACTACAATGACATGTTAAAGGCAGAATTGCCCATCTTGTTCCAGATGCAAGCGGACTTCATAAGGCCATTATTTGTGAGTTTTTACTACATGCAGTTGAACATCTTCTACACGTTGTACAGCAGGATGGAAGAGATGAAAATTCCTTACTTCGACTTGACCACTGACATCATTGAAGCATACAATTTTAAGAAGGGCAACATCGAGGAGCAATGTGACGCCATTGGCGTCACTCATTTCAAAGTAGGACATGCAAAGTCGAAGTTGGAAGCAACAAAGAGACGTCAAGCTTTGATGAATGGTGCTGCAGGTGCTCCTGGCACTGAAGGCGAAAACTTGCCTACGTACCAACCAGGGCAATACGGACAATACCAGCCACAACAATATGGAGACTACAAGAGCCCAGAAGGTCCTGGTTATCAGTCCCCACAAGCCACAGCTGGTGCCCCTGCTTATGGTGCTTATGGTGCTGCGGCGCCCTCAGCGTATAATCCTCAGGCTTCTGCGCTTCCAGCGTACTCGTCCCAAGTTGCCTCCCCAACTTCTACTGGGTATACTGCTTCTCCAACTGCTTATGCAGCACCACAGCTCCCTACCCCAACACCAAGTGCAAGTGGTAAGACTTGCACCGCATTATATGACTACACTGCCCAGGCACAAGGTGATTTGACCTTTGCTGCAGGGGCTGTTATCGAGATTGTTGAGATGACAGCGGACGCTAACGGATGGTGGAGTGGTAGATATAATGGACAAACTGGTATTTTCCCTGGAAACTATGTTCAATTGAACTAGCTGCACGGAAGTGATGCACAACTGTCCTCCAAATGTCTCTTTTCGCAAACAAATCAGTTGATTTACATAAAATGTTATGATATTTGAAAGCACCGTAAGCATCTTGTAGAGTTGATTTGAGGGAATCGATGGACTATTATTCTGTGGTTTGAAGAATCTTCTGTGTTTAATGCGCACGTGCGTAGCTACATTGAGTACATTTTGCAGTAATTCATTTTCAAATTTAATATAGCCTATACGATTAATTGGGTGAAGAAGCTCAGAGGGTATCGGCATGATAGCCATTGGCTTTGAACGGAACTGCCACTTTTGCATAATAAGAGCATTCCTAATCTGTAACAGCTACTTACTGGTTAGTATCGATGGTAGTTGGCTCTGGAGTTGGAGTAGTGGTGCAAGGAGTCTTTGGTGGACGGGTGGAAGTGGTTTTGCAGTCCTTAGTGGGCTTAGGGGTGGAAGTGGTTTTGCAGTCCTTAGTGGGCTTAGGGGTGGAAGTAGGCTTGACAGGAGTTGAGGTGGTTTTGCAATCCTTACCGTTCTTGTCCTTGTTGTTTCCATAACCAGAGTTACCCCAGTTCCATCCCCACCAGGTTCTCTTTTCGTTGTTGACAGGAGCGAGGTTGTTGTTGTTGTTGACTGGGCTAGCTTGAGAAGCGACGAGCAAGGTAGCAATAGCGAAAGTAGTGGTGAACTTCATTGTAGAGATAGAAAACGGATTGGATGGTTTTAGAGTTGAACAATCTGAGATTCTAGTGAAATATACTTTACCTTTATAGTCCAAGATCTTCCCGTTATTTGCGAAGATCTGCTCCATTTAGTTGAGGCGGTTGGTTTCATGCCTGGCATGCAGATCGAAAGAGGAGTCGCTGTCTTCGTCAAAGCAGTCTGCAAACCGTTATGTATTTCTGCAGCATCGAATGAAATTATTCTTGAGTCTACTTTAAGGTACTTTCATCACCTACTCAACTTACCTGTCAATCTCCTGTTGCGAGGAACTCGTTTTTGTAGAACTTTAACGTGCAGTAGTCGCATACACGATCTTATTGCGCGTGCGAAAGTTTTCCAGGGCAAAACGAGTCACATGTTCGTTTAGGGATCTACCAGCGATCTTGAAGAATAAGGCACGTATTTGCAACTCGCCTCTGTAGCCAAAGCATTGGTTAAGAGTAATTTCATGCATGAATTTCCCTTTCTTGTCACTATTGGTACAAATTGTTCTTACGCACTTGCCCCGATACAATAGTAAGTCCATAATAGAACAAGTTTAGCTGGAACAGTTGTAGAAATTTGCTAAAATCCATTTCATGAACTACAATAGAAAGTAACTAGATTGCATGTTGGGCCTTAAAAACGTTCGAGAAAATTCGTCTGGTATGCAACGAAGCTCGCCTACTGGTCTCTTGATCCATATACAGGATTGTTCTACTTCGGTTGAATTTTTGCCGATCCTAAACACTGAGGCGAGCGATCTCTGCATTAAATCGAATCAGAAGTGCAGCAAATAACGCCTGAAAGTTGTACCTGCCCTGAATGTTGAAATTTTAGAGGTCTAATTCCAAATACGGAATACAGACTTACGCTAATTGGAATAAGGATACGCAAAAATCGTAACTTTTCTGCGCGCAAAGATGCCTTTAAGATTGACTTTGAAATTTGGGGTAAAAACATACTTTGTATCATCTCTCGTAGTCATCAAGCTTCCACGTTTTTAGAAATTGTGTACGTTTTTCCATATTCGGCGTCCTCCTTTCCAACACATCGGCAAGTAGACGCACCTGTAGTAAACGCTGAGAAAAAACATCAATTCGCTTATCACCATTTCGATATTGGAAACAACAACCCATACTTTTCCCATGGTTGATTCCATAACTTAAAGGTCTTGCTACTTCTAATTCAACTACCTTAACTACATATCTTTAAAGAAATACGTGTGTTCATGGTCATATATTTTGTACTCAATTTTTTTATGATGAATTTGTCTAAAATTACTGCAAAAATGTTCAAAATCGTGTAAATGTGAACTTAAAAATTTATAAAAACTAAAAGCAAGACTCGCTAAACTGCTTAAATGATCCATTAGTTACGTTAGGTATAGGATCTTGAAGAATCAAAATAAATTTGTAGGTGTTTAGATGTCCCTTCACTTTTGCGGTACGGGTGTTTTAGATGTCCCTTCACTATTGCGGTACGGGTGTTTTAGATGTCCCTTCACTATTGCGGTACGGGTGTTTTAGATGTCCCTTCACTATTGCGGTACGGGTGTTTTAGATGTCCCTTCACTATTGCGGTACGGGTGTTTTAGATGTCCCTTCACTATTGCGGTACGGGTGTTTTAGATGTCCCTTCACTATTGCGGTACGGGTGTTTTAGATGTCCCTTCACTATTGCGGTACGGGTGTTTTAGATGTCCCTTCACTATTGCGGTACGGGTGTTTTAGATGTCCCTTCACTATTGCGGTACGGGTGTTTTAGATGTCCCTTCACTATTGCGGTACGGGTGTTTTAGATGT